>OZ023208.1:30521948-31252948 GCA_963995525.1 Escarpia spicata | reverse complement strand
GGTCCCACTAGTCACCTGCTGTTTCAGACTGGTAGATTTTATAAGGTCGGTTTACTCACTGCCTACGCTCCATGTAATGGTTAGAACAAAAGTTCAACGATTGGTCAGTACGTGTCGTTTTTTCTGCGGACTGTCCTCAGTGTTGAATTTGATAGACGGGTTTATGTCGTTGTGGTATGCTAGACATCTGTTGAGTGTATATAGACACTCTGAAAGGTAGCTGAATTTTCTCCAACACAAATGTGCATCGTTAATATTTGGGTTGCTACCACAATTATTGCTGGTCATACATGTTGCTTTCGAACTTGTGTTACTAATGCGAGTGTGAGAAAGATAATTATTTAATATTCACGTGGTTTGTTAATTACTGTGTTATGATGAAATTCAAACCGTGTGACCGATCGCCAGTCTTGTCAGGCGTTGTTGCCAAAGTTCTCGTTGACGTTGTCCAACCCAGGATTTGTGCCGGAAACTGAAGATAATGTCGAAAGGAGACCGAGACCGTTTGCACATACGCGAGGACATTGTGTCAGGGAGGCCGAGGTGAACTGCTTCGTCGATGAGATGAACTCCTTCTATCGCGTAAGTGTGGACATCGCACACAGTAGAACATTCTTTTTAACTATCTCACTGTAGGCAATGATTGATTCTTAACCAGTGCGATATGTAGACTGTAACACTGTATTCGTTGGGCTTTGCACCGGCCACTGGATAAGATCCTACACTGCGTATATTGCAGGGCCCGGGTATGTTTGGGAATTGGTTCAATGTGTAGATGATTCAACATGAGTATCGTAAAATACATGCGTGTGTACATAAACAAACGCTTCCAAACTGTATTATGTCTTGTATGCAATCCAACTGAAAACAGAGAAAATCTTATGAAATAGTAAGATTATACACTGTACTTGCAACGTTCGGAATCTACGACATTGACCACCTTTGTATCGAGGGTTACGGTGTTTTTTATTTGTTCTTCAGTCGGAACGAGATCGCAAGGTGAAAGACGAACGTGTCTACCCGAACGGCACGTCCCTTACACTGCCGGCCGGAGAGCTGGAGGGTCGTCTTGTGATGAACAACAACCCCTTCATGTACCATGACAGGAACAAACTGCCAAAAGACTTCTGGAGATACTTCGAGGTAAACGTGATACTCTGTACGTAACCTTTAATACCACTGTCTGGTTAATAACTTGTCGCCGTTGTGAAGCCAATTCTAACATCATTAGATTTTCAACAGCATTATACTATTACGTACACCGGTATATTTGATATTATATGTATATGATCGTAATATGTACAATAACAGCAAATGCACAGTTGACAAGGAATAACAATTTTGCCTGAACAAACAGTTCTGGATATCTGTGCTATTACGACGGAAACACTGGATATACAAACACTAACATCAACATACCAATACACAAATCTGAAGAATCTGACGACAAACGATGGGGACCTTGTGGTAGAAATATGAACCTAGACAACCAAAGCGGCAGCTTCCTTCAACAAACTGAACATCAGATGGAACTCAAATATTCCGAGATTGTCAACGAAAACGAAGATCTTGAACTCAAAAGTTTTCTCAGTGCTGATACACGAATCAGAAAACAGAAGGTGCACTCGGGCAAAAACAAACTGAACTACAAATGTGTTAATTATTACAATACGCGTAGATGTCAACTAACATAAAAAAGAAGACATGGACATACTAGAGCTATGTGCTGAATGTGATAAAAAACAGCACTTAATCCATCGTAAAAAGGGAAGGTTTAACGATTCCCTGAAAAGAACCTTCTAAATAGAAATGTAAACATAGGAACACTAGACAAGATGGCAGCTGCTGTTCAGCTGGACAGAGGAAGGTGGTGTGCAATACTGGTGTCCTTGGCGCAAGACGATACACGTAACCAACGTAAATATTAAGCTGCTGTTGATTTTGTGCATGGTTGTACATAGAACTTGTCCACAACAACGTACTTTCCAATACTACCACTAAGCTATAGCTTCATAGCTGAGTTGCATTGTCTTTATATATGCATATATTCACTTTCGTAAACTATTCTACGCTAGATTATTGTTTGAGACAGCAGGATAGAACACAATGATATTATGGCACTATACAAATTCGTATTGGCTTTTACTATGGCATTACTGTAACAAGTGGCCACTTGCTACGACAATGACCGACTGTTGTTTGAGACAGTCACGTTTACGTTACAGGTGATGACGTCGTTCTGGTTGTACAACGCCTTCCAGCCGCCCTTCCCCTCTCAGCAACTTATCGACTACTCGAGCCTGGTGGGAGAGGCAAAAACACCCGATGTACAGGTCGTTCCCTTGCCTTCGCGGGGACAAAGTAACGGTGAGAGGCGCATTGGAAACATTCATAAAACCTGTGAAACTCAATAATGCAGCATTCCAAGACAATTAGGCAAAATAACAATAAAATGAGCAATTATCCACATACACATTTTTATAATTTTTTGTGAGAAAAAACTGATTGATATGTTTTTATAAATAAGCTGTTCGCTTATCAAAATATGAATATTTATCATGTTATGTGAAATGTCCAGTTTATAGAGTTATAAACAAAGGATTTTCAAAAAGATCCTTAGTAGTTCATTACAAAATAATAAGGTAAATGGCATAGTGAGAACATTATATCAGGAATGATCCGTAAGAAATGTGCTCATACGTTTTTACCATTTTCTTATCCCACCTGCACATTTTACATAACAACGGAATCAGGGAAAGGTAGGTGGAAATTGTTGCGTTGTTTCGTCTGCACGTTTATTTCACATCTTGTTCTAGCTACATGTTTTGCAGCCTCGTGCGTTGAACCCTTCACAAAATATTGTACTATCTGTTATGCTATATGCGTGACTCTTTTCTGGCTGATAGCATCGAGTGTCATCAACAAACAGTGTATTGTGCCCGTTGTATAACGGCAAATTAACATCTGAACGCATCTTTTCACTTCTTACCTTTGTAAACACACATTTTTTGTATAGGCCTACCACAAGGCATTTGCCAGGTATAACTATATATTCCGGGGTCAGCTATAACATATCTTTTGAAGTTATCTCTGAAATAGCAAAGTCCCTTTATACCTCAGTTGCATTTATCCTACAGTCGTAATTGACACTAAATACATTTAGTTGAACATGTCTATGAAGTAGATTTGAAACTGAAGATGTGTCGTTGACAATTGAATGATGTGGTTATAAATTCTCCTCAGCTGAAATAGGTCCAATTTAATTAAATTCCTTTCTCGCAAGGAATTGCTCGTGTGTCGTTTTGTTAATAGGTCACTTGCACACAATGACCGCGTCATAGTGTCAACAGTATGTTAATAGAATATAGGTCCGGGTCTTGTCAATATAATAAGTTATTAGTGTATCTATTGGAATCCCGGTGTAGTGCACCCATAGACATGTCGACTATACTCGGAGATATTGTTCTTTCCTGATTCTAAATGTTTCCCTAACGTACCGATGCAGTCTACTGGGTGACCGCTGGATTACAGCGAATGGTTCTTGACGTTAGTCACGGACTGCATAACTGTAGGCCAGCTTATGTAGATGTCTACCTGCCTAACCCACGGTATGGATGGAGGTCCACACATTATGTATGTTTACTGTCACGTGTCATCCTGAATATTATGCACACGATAACACGCAGCTGAGTCGTTCTGAGAATACTTTAAGAACCCAAAGTGGGTATCCGCAAGATTAGCCGTTGTACAATTAGTTGGACAACTACCTGATGGTTGCTCAATCTTATATTTATTTAATTAATTAATTTTACTTTGTTCGTTCGTTTGATAGTTACTTAGTTAATTGGTTGGTTAGTTGGTTAGTTAGTTAGTAGGTTGCTATTGAGTCGAAACGGGAGGCAGCTCTGGATTATTGTTTTATAGTTTCTTTCCTATCCCTTACAGGCTTACGCTGTGATCGACATATCACGGGCGGTGATATGTTCATTATGTTATTAGAAATTGACAAACAAACAAAATAATACAAGCTTTTTAATTGTGATATCGGTACAAGTACGACTGTCTGTTGTGATGTAACTGATAATTACGGCCCTTGTTTCAGAGTGGACCTATGAGTATGGCACGAGGCTGAGATATGCCGCAATCGCCATCAGCACCGACCTGGCGAGGTCGAATCTCGGCTTCAAGAAGGGTCTTCCGATCAGAGACGCATGGGAAGAGTTCTTGGCGAACGAGGTGAGTTCAAACGTTGTGTCTATTGTATCCTATTGCACAGCTATGTATCAACGGAAACTCAACGGTCGCGTAGTACGGTTTTATCGTATTGCAAAGTTGTTGAAGACTCAATATAGTGTGTTAATGAAACTGACTCGGTATCCTGTCTTGTTGGTACAGATGGCAACTATGCCCGACACGCTCAAAGGCGGATTTCAACTGACCTACCAAATGAGACGGGAGGACACGCTCTGGCACTGGCTGACGCTGCAGAAGGTATACGACCTTTCACAACATCATAGCCAATTCCATTACTAATAAACAATACTGCGATTCACATAAGGAACACAATTTTAACACATAGCTTACAAGGATTGATTAGTTATGTCAAAATATGTTTTCTACAAAATTACAGAATACAGTGCTCTTTGCCAAATTGTTATATATGTGGACAGTCTGAATAATCAATAAATAATCATATCTTGTTTTAATTTTATTACCTCTGTTAATTTACGTACACAATGTACTGTTATTACTATGTCTGTAGTTGTAACTATCTGCTAGTTTTCAAATTAAGTAAACTTTTTATTTTTTTTGAGATTTTGACCTTAATTGTTGGTATTATAATTCAAATACTTGTGTAACCGTTACTGCATTAGAAAATATGCACTTGTGTTGTTATCATTTTATCGAAAGTGTTTAAGTAAGCCAAATATACTTTGTTGAACATTGCTAAATGGTGTGGCTGCTAGAAGAGCGACCAACAATGGTCTTAGTGGCAGTCTCCCTGACCCCTTATTTTTGTTTATCTACAGCAACCTGGTCATGGTCAGAATGTTGCTAATTGATTATATCGTACATTGATTGTTTCTACTTTTATGTTATATATTCTACATAATAACACACGTATGTACTACTTGTTATTTTAACCCATATTCAGTATTTCATAATTGAGCTGTAGATAATTCTGGTTTTTGAAAATTGTACCGTTTTGTTTTTATATGTGGGTCAAATAAACACACACCGATTCCGATTCCGATTCTGAAGTCATTATCGGTTGCACACAAGTTTTCAAAATGGCACATTTTATCTAACAGTTGTAACAACAGTGTCTTCCAAAGTTATATTGGTGGTAACTTTCTGCTGATACTGTTGAATGTTTGTTGAATTTATTATATTGTTCTCTTATGATGTCCAACAATAATTGAACTGAGACAAAAAGCATAATACTAAATCAAATATAGCAACCGGTACAACAACGTCGTTGATGAAGATATCTTATAATGTTTAAACAAAGGCCTAATGCCACATCACATTCGAAATCTAAATTGCTCTCCGTTCAGATAGTTGGTTGCATACAGTTTTATTCAAATATTTCAAGTGTACTTATATAGAACTTGTACTCGTGTAGAATGTCGCTTCTAGTACTATGATGATATTGTTCTCGTAGACGCTGCTGACATCAGCTATGACGGGTGTGATAGTTGGTCTGGGAGTCGCCTTGCCGATCCTCATCTTTGCGACGGCGAACATTTACACTGGGCTTCTGGCGACTTTTTCCATCATCCTCAGCACGCTCTCCGTTGTCGCCGTCATCCCATTGGGAGGGTGGAAACTCGGGGTAAGCATCTCCACTAATGCCACATGCTAATTACCCAAGACGCCGACATCATCGTAGAGAGAGGGAGGGAGGGAGGGAGGGAGGGAGGGAGGGAGGGAGGGAGGGAGGGAGGGAGGGAGGGAGGGAGGGAGGGAGGGAGGGAGGGAGGGAGGGAGGGAGGGAGGGAGGGAGGGAGGGAGGGAGGGAGGGAGGGAGGGAGGGAGGGAGGGAGGGAGGGAGGGAGGGAGGGAGGGAGGGAGGGAGGGAGGGAGGGAGGGAGGGAGGGAGGGAGGGAGGGAGGGAGGGAGGGAGGGAGGGAGGGAGGGAGGGAGGGAGGGAGGGAGGGAGGGAGGGAGGGAGGGAAAGACAGAGAGACAGAAAGTCAGAGAGTCAGAGAGAGTGAGCGCGTACTACCACTGTTGCTAACTTTTGTTGCCCTCCACGTTTGTTCTCATTCACATATTTCTTTGACAGCTGATGGAGTCGATCAACCTCACCCTGGTCGTCGGTCTCTCCGTGGACTATGTTGTGCATCTGGCGGAGGGATACAGTCGGTCGTCGCACAGCAAGCGGCTTGGACGTCTTCATGATGCTCTCGCGCAGGTCGGGATCTCCGTGTTGTCTGGAGCATGCACAACCATTGGTGGCTCGGCCTTCCTACTGCTCGCCGATATCATACTCTTCATGCAGTTCGGCGTCTTTATGTTCGCTACCATTCTCTTCTCCATCTTCTTCGCCCTCGGCTTCTTCTCGACACTACTCGGCATTTTGGGTCCTGAAGACGACCGCGGCTCAATCAAACCGTTCAAGAGATGGCTGTGGAAGGTTGTCACGTGCCAGATCTGCAAAAAATAATAGCACCAGTCTTAGACGACAACACATGACCTCGCTCTAGTCTGAGCACTAATGCAGCATCAGCGTCGTTACAGAGCTCACAACCAAAAGTTACTCGTCCATTCTCATTATGACGGTACATTTATCCATATCTATCGGGGTTATATAGTTTGAGACAATGCCGTGTATGGTTGAAGAACTATCACGATTTTGCATCTTCCTATTATCCAACCAGTAGTGTTGCGGTACAGGAAACCCCTTGAAACGCAGAATACATTTATATGTTCACTGAGTAGTCAATGTAAGCGCTTACAAGCTAATAGCATAGGGAATGTTTTATTTGAATATACTGTCTGTCGATATATGTAAGCTCTAATTGAGTGTGCGTGTTCAATGTGTGAAATAGTGTGTTAATCATAATAAATTATGGCCACCGCACTTGTTCATCAGTATGCAGTTCTTAGTATAACCAGAATATGTTGACATTGATAAAAAAAACGAATGACTATGTGTATAGTTTAATCAATCAATCAATCAATCAATCAATCAATCAATCAATCAATCAATCAATCAATCAGTAATTTATTTCCAACAACAACATCACAAATTATATCATTACGTAATACAACACCATTTCATGTAAAAAAATAAACATTATAGAGTTGATGGAAAGGGGTGAACAGTAGAGTGCTATTTATCTACCCCCAACCAGTATAGTATTGTATGATACAAACACAATATCTTAACTCAGTATAATTTACATATAATATACATAATATAATGCTGGACGCTTACATTGTTGCCCCTAAGAGAATTTAGTTTCTGTCTGTGATTTAGCGGACCTCCAGAGGGACACAATTGGGGTGTCCCTGAGCACCTACAACCACTGAGTAAAGTCCTTCAACGCACGATGTGCCTCCTGCAATGTCCTAATGTTTCCGTAGTGTCGCAGGCTCGGATCAATCTACCCAAACACATTTCCGCTGACGGATGTCACCTGACTGAGGAGGGACTAGCAAAATACGGGTACGGGCTGAGGCAGACAGTGCTGACGCAACTGCCCCTGTGTTAGACCCAGTGTAGTTGGTGTTTTTTATTTTAAGAGTTTAACGCTAGAATCCGTGTAAGAGGGTAATGGTGTTTGCCACGTGTGGAGACAGGGTGTTGCCCACACCATTTTTACAGGTGGAAAGGGGTGAACAGAAGTGTGTTATTTATTTAATGTTTACCCCAACCAGTATAGCTATGCATGGTACAAACACAATATCTTACAATCAGTATAATTTACATAATGCATACAGTGCCGACAAAACATATTTTTTTATTTTAATTGGTATTTTTTACATACCATACATAGATAGAAGATGGAACTTATAGTTCGAATGACAATGGTTTATATTTTAATGATGTTTCTATTATCTGACGATTGCATAAGTTTAGTTATGTCATTCACGTCTGCGTGAATTATGTTGAATTGATTTACCATTACATAATAAATTTTGTTTGGCACTGCAGTCATGCCAAAAATTTGATTTATGCGCAGTGGAAAACATACCAAAACTGCATAAAAGTCCTGTTGTATTTATGCTAGGTCTTATGACCACAAGGTCAAAGCCAATACACACACACACACACACACTCTCTCTCTCTCTCTCTCTCTCTCTCTCTCTCTCTCTCTCTCTCTCTCTCTCTCTCTCTCTCTCTCTCTCTCTCTCTCTCTCTCTCTCTCTCTCTCTCTCTCTCTCTCTCTCTCTCTCTCTCTCTCTCTCTCTCTCTCTCTCTCTCTCTCTCACACACACACACACACACACACACACACACACACACACACACACACACACACACACACACACACACACACACACACACAATGATTTGTTAGTTACATTGTTACGTTGTTGTTTAAAACATTTTTGGTGTGCCTTGTTTGCGGCATTGTTTGTACAGATTAGTAAATAATGTTGACGTATAAATATATATTATTTAGGTGATATATATATATATATGTAGTGTATTTTGCGTGCGTGAATGCGTAGTAAATACGCTGGCCTGCTTCCTGAATGAACTCGAAATTGATTTCAGTGGCATTTCCTAAAATTGAGGAAAACTTTATTAATGTTCAATGTAAGTGATGTAATAAAGATATGATTGTAAAACATATTATATTTGTTGTTATATATGTCAAAATCGTAGATGTGTGTCCGAATACGTTCTGGAATATGCAATATGTGCAGTAGTAGTAGTAGTAGGAGTAGTAGTAGTAGTACTACTACTAGTAGTAATAGTAGTAGTAGTGGTAGTAGTGGTAGTAGTTGTAGTAGTAGTACTACTACTACTGCTACTACTACTACTAGTAGTAGTGGTTGTTGTTGTAGTACTACTACTAGTAGTAGTAGCAGTAGTAGTAGTAGTAGTAGTAGTAGTAGTAGTACTACTACTACTAGTAGTAATAGTAGTAGTTGTAGTAGTACTACTACTACTACTGCTACTACTAGTAGTAGTGGTTGTTGTTGTAGTACTACTACTAGTAGTAGTATTAGTAGTAGCAGTAGTAGTAGTTGTTGTAGTACTAGTAGTAGGAGTAGTAGTGGTGGTAGTGTAGTAGTAGTTGTTGTAGTACTACTACTACTACTATTACTAGTAGTTGTTGTAGATGTGTGTCCGAATACGTTCTGGAATATGCAATATGTACAGTAGTAGTAGTAGTAGCAGTAGGAGTAGTAGTAGTAGTAGTGGTAGTAGTGGTAGTAGTTGTAGTAGTAGTAGTACTACTACTACTGCTACTACTACTACTAGTAGTAGTGGTTGTTGTTGTAGTACTACTACTAGTAGTAGTAGCAGTAGTAGTAGTAGTAGTAGTAGTAGTAGTAGTACTACTACTACTAGTAGTAATAGTAGTAGTTGTAGTAGTACTACTACTACTACTGCTACTACTAGTAGTAGTGGTTGTTGTTGTAGTACTACTACTAGTAGTAGTATTAGTAGTAGCAGTAGTAGTAGTTGTTGTAGTACTAGTAGTAGGAGTAGTAGTGGTGGTAGTGTAGTAGTAGTTGTTGTAGTACTACTACTACTACTATTACTAGTAGTTGTTGTAGATGTGTGTCCGAATACGTTCTGGAATATGCAATATGTACAGTAGTAGTAGTAGTAGCAGTAGGAGTAGTAGTAGTAGTAGTGGTAGTAGTTGTACTACTACTACTGCTACTACTACTACTACTAGTAGTAGTAGTAGTAGCAGTAGTAGTAGTTGTTGTAGTACTACTACTACTACTACTACTACTACTACTACTACTAGTAGTAGTAGTAGTAGTAGTAGCAGCAGTAGTAGTAGTAGTGGTAGTAGTTGTAGTAGTACTACTACTACTGCTACTACTACTACTACTACTACTACTAGTAGTAGTGGTTGTTGTAGTACTACTACTACTAGTAGTAGTAGTAGTAGTAGCAGCAGTAGTAGTAGTAGTAGTTGTTGTTGTAGTACTAGTAGTAGTAGTGGTGGTAGTGTAGTAGTAGTAGTAGTAATAGTAGTAGTGTAGTAGTAGTAGTACTACAACAACAACTACTACTACTACTACAATAGTAGTTGTACTACTACTACTACCACTATTATTGTAGTAGTAGTAGTTGTTGTAGTATTACTACTACTACTATTACTAGTAGTAGTAGTAGTAGTAGCAGCAGTAGTAGTAGTTCTTGTTGTAGTACTAGTAGTAGTAGTGGTGGTAGTGTAGTAGTAGTAGTAGTAGTAGTAGTAGTAATAGTGGTAGTGTAGTAGTAGTGTAGTAGTAGTACTACAACAACAACTACTACTACAATAATAGTGGTAGTAGTAGTTGTTGTAGTATTACTACTACTACTAGTAGTACAACTACTACCACTACTACTACTACTATTACTACACTACCACCACCAGTAGTAGTGGTAGTTGTACTACTACTACTACTTCTACTATTTACAGACACGTCAGGTTTCCACAAGATAACAATTTTTTCGTGAAATTGTTTCTTTAATAATGATGAAAACCTTCAGCTGGACTACCATCGCTGAATATGGGTTCAGCGAATTACGCAATTACGCTCAATGCGTTGTTCAGTTCTACGGTGAATGAACGATTGCTGCATATCGACGTCTACGATCCATGGATATTCTTAGTAATGTCCAGTGCTCCACACATTGTGTGTCGTTATTGCTATACACGGTGTTATAGTATCATCAGAATTAATGTTTACTGAATACAAAACTCTAAGCATATCTAGAACTATGAACGTTTGAAAGACATTTACATATTAAATAAGAATCTACGTACTATTAAGGAAACAATAATCTAATCACTTTGATAATGTCCTATCACATGAATGCTATAGTGTATGATTTGTGATAACAGAGAAGGCTCTGTTGGTTAATGAACAAACAAACAGCAGATACGCGTCATCTTAGAAGTAAATAATCAACAAGCTCAGTTCCTGTGTGGTAATGTTGTCTTTCTTTTACAACTGTTCATTGGACGTGAATTTAAGCAGATTGGAAGCGTTGCTTAGCTAGTGCGACATCGACCGTTTCTGCGCATGGACGTAAGCGTCTTCGACGTATTTTCTTATGTCGTTGGTGACGTCATCCCGTGACGTTTTACCAATGGTGAGTGGATGTGCTTCTTAAGGCCGGGACACACTGGCACCTTTTGCCCGAACCGAACAGACCAGACCAAACCACGTCAAACCCACACCGATCTGCCCCGTCTATAATCGACGTAGTGGAACGTTTTCAAGTTTACGTGATTATGACGTTACGTCGGCTTCGAGTATGGGTCAGTCGGTTGGGACGGTATAGAGGATACACTGCAGTAGAGGGAGTCTAGTTTGGTCTATTGTGGTCTGGTGCCAGCGTATACCGGCCTTAAAGCTCTGGACATGGGGTCTACTTCTTCAGATGATCTTTCTCCATCACCCCTGACAGACCTAATTTCAGTATCAGTTGAGTTGTGGCGCATCAGTATCTTTTGAGTTCAATCCCGGGATATACACTGGCACTTTTCTTGAAAACTTTGGAAAACTTCAGACCGACACCGACTACAAAATACGCCTAAAAGAATGTGGTTTAACAACACTAGAGACCAGGAGACTGAGAGGACATCAGATAGAAGTGTTTAAAATATTGAATGGTTATGAAAATATTGATAGAAATATTTTGTTCTCAGTTAAGAAAGATAGAAGACATGAAGTTACATTAGTAAAGGAGCAGTGTAGATTAGATATAAGAAAGTTTTCATTCTCACAGAGGACTGTAAATGAATGGAATAGATTATCTCCTGATTGTGTTGGTGCTGGTAGCGTGAATGTTTAAAAATAAAATCGACACATACCTTAAAAGGACGGGATACACGTAGATAAAAAGTATTGGACTGTCGATAAGCCAAAATACTTCCTTGTCCATCTGCCATCTAGAGTTAATTTTCTGGATGGCAATCTTGTTGATGTAGTGGACAATTTTTCAAGTTTACTTTGTTATGACGTCACACCGGCTTCTAGCATAGCACAATCGGCGCTGGTCGGTGTAGTGGATACTACTATTAATAATAAGGTAACTTCTTTTGTGCCTAAATCCTCGGAAACCAAGCTTACAGGCGCATCAATACAAAAGGGTTAGTCAATATCAAAATCGATAAGTCACAAGTTATTAAACTCGTCAACAGATGGATCGATACGCCAAGGAGCTAAGGTGGATACGCAAGGTTATAAAGGTCAGTTTTTTAAATGACGGCGAAATTGAATCATATTTTCAACTGATCTAACACTAAGAGAGATCATACACTCCACTCTAACGTAGTATGATGTGGTCTGACGTGGTTTGGTCTGATCTGTTTGGTCAGGTCGGGCGAAAAGTGACTGAGTATCCCGGCCTTTACCGCTCCGTTCAACAAACGTGACGACATTGCAACCGGCAGGAACGTTACGCTATCTGTGGACATGTTTCGACCCCCATTCACTTGTCATGCTTCGTAACGCTGGCATGTTACCTCCCTCAAAAAGCACGTTGATTTAACAAAGATCTCATCTCAATGATCTCTCCACATTCACCCTTAAAGTACGTATGCTGACTATGTTGGCTTCATACAGTACAACTATAGCATACTTATTGCCACAAGGAATATGTATTTTAATATGTTTCACATAATAATCCAGCAATGTATGCATTTGTAAGGTTCAAATGTCAACTCAAGAGAGTTTTGTCAGTACATAATATTACTGACTTATATAATTAATATTCATTGTTGCAATCTTAACGTTTGAATTCATAAAACATATAATGATGTGATTTGTTTCGTAGCTTTATACCCTCATTATAGAAACTATGACAATGTATATATAAAATGTACCATCGGATGTGTGTGTGCTGTTTGTGCGTTAATGATCTGTAGGTTTCATTATACATATTTCCGTCAAGCCATACATATATGGCTTGACGGAAATGCATAACGGCCACTTTGCTGCCAGCATGCGATAGTGGCGCCATCTGGGGAATATTACGTTTACTTCGACAAAACAACCTAGTCGCACTACTATTGGTGCACTACTTCTTCTCGCTGCTGCTACCGAAACAATTTTTGTCGTCACATTGGCGAAATTGCACCTTATTGTTACCTGAACGGGAGCACATTTCAAAGGGTCTGCGAGGGAGGGATACGTTCATATACGCCCATTCTACGGGCACGCCAAATTTCAGAGGTCTAGGGGGGCACGTGCCACTCAGGCTCGCTGGATGTTGTCTTTAGTGTATTTCTCTACTTGATATAAACACAATTGGCCAGTGTAAATGATCTTTATTGAGACACAATAGTTTCACAGCAGCGATAAAATGTTGCAAGCTGACAGTCACAGAGAAATATCCTTACAAAATAATGTTCAACATGCACGCAAACATGTTTTAAAGAATTTCAGGTTAATCTGGCAGTTTCAAGTAATTTTTGCATTTATGATTGAACCACTTATAATGATTAATCAATAGATTGTTTTGATAAGCTAAACTCAACTATAAATACATTTGTTAGATAATTTAGTAACTGCCTTTAGTTTGCTGAAATAATTATCATGTCACATGAGTATACAAGAAGTTGTTAAACCTAGCATAGGACGAACAAAAACCGACATGTTATTCAGCTTCAATTCTAGTTTCCAAGTGGTTATAAGCAATCAGCAACTAATGAGTATTGCACAAATCATGTGTTCATTAAATGATTTTCTTCATAAAAGAATACAATCAAACTGAAGTAAATAATTATGTTTTGCATTTCACAATTCACATTCCATCAGTCATCCCATTGATCAGAACAGAAAATGCCCTCAACATTTTCTATTAAAACCTAAAAACAGCAAATACGATATGTTGATGAAACCGAGTATCTGGTCAACAGATGCATTTGTAACATGTATAATATCCAAAGAGCACTTTGGAACATACAAAGCGTGCTTTGTAACATAGGATATGCACATTACAACATGCAAAGTGCACACTGGAACATACAATGCATACTTTGTAACATACAATATGCACCTAGTAACATCCAAAGTGCACATCGGAACATACAAAGAGTATTTTGTAAAGGAGTGTGCACATTGTAACATCCAAAGTGCACCTTGGAACACACAAAGCATACTTTGTAACATAGTGTCCACATTGTAACATCAAAAGTGCACCCTGGAACATTCAAAGTGTACTTTGTAACATAGTGTGCTCATTGTTACATCCAAAGTGCACCTTGAAACATTCAAAGTGTACTTTGTAAGATAGAATATGCACTTTATAAGATCGAAAGTTCACCTTGGAACATACAAAGTTCACCTTGGAACATACAACGCATATTTTGTAACACCGAACCTGCCCATGGTAAAGTGCAAATTTGTATATGGTAACAAATAAACCTCTTGATTACACTAGTAGTGCACACATGTATGCACAGTAATTGTTCATTGTGACACAGGAACTTTGGTTGTTCTTATCATGGATACATTAACTACAACGTGCTGGTAACTACAGGCTATAATACAGCATGTGTAAAGGCTGCTTTATCTGGCAGACACCGTATCATCAGCGCAGTGACAAACTGACCCAGTGCAAAACAACTGCAAAATAAATGATAACTTCACAATAACAGCCATTATCACAACATTGCTATAATTAGCTGATTGAAAAACCTAGCTACACAATGCTGCCACATGACACATTATACAATTCAGCAGACTTATATAATAACTTATATATACACACAATTCACTTCTGCATAACTAAAGCTAGACGGCGACAAAACATCAGCCTAAAGGTTTTCTGCCCAACAGGAAATTCACCGTTTGCAGGTCAACAGTTGCATATACAGTATAGACACGCGCATTGTTTCATGTTCTCGAAGGGTCTTCAATGCTCTTGTCAGTGAGTGCAATCTCTGCCATGTCTGTTTCCAGCCACATGTTCAGCTCAAGGCTTGTCTCTCTCTGACATTGTCGTAACTGTCGAATTTGCCTCTGTCACAGCTTCACTGGAATCTGGAGAAACAGTGCAACATCCATCTCATGAAGCTACTGCACAAACAGTTGCTTAGGTTTAGAAATTAATGGCACATTTCAAGGCTGTCTCTACTATATAAGTCATTCTTTTTTCAAATCCACCAATGGGTGTATTTTGTGCTTTCGACAAGGATAACCTCCATAAAGTAGTACTGCTCTGCCATTACCCAAGTCTGCACTTTAATGCAGCACATTTTTTCATTGTTTTCATTGGATTAAATGTCATTAAATGTCATGCAAAACGTTTTTATTGCTGAAGCTTAACATTTAACTTGAAAAGGTTTAGCTGGGGAAAGGCTGACAAATGACGGCTTCCCTTGGGACAGGACAAAACAGTGAGTGAAAGGCCAAGCCTACAGCACCTAAATACGAACCTAATGAACAAAGTGGGGGAGATCGAAATCCACACAAAAACAATAAGTTAGTGCAAAATACAATTCACCAGTTACTTGCCTGAGTCGAATCCAAAAGCTATGTTGAGTTCTGAGAGTGAATACTCTCCATCGCCGTTGGTGTCGTATTTCTTAAACGACTGCTCTGCGGGGACAAAGGCGCCCAGGTAGAAGACGATGTCACTGTACGAGACGTGACCATTGATGTCACGATCCCACATCTTGAACTGCACTGCCAGATCTACAAACACAACAGGTGCTATCATGAGAGATGGCTTAACCCTCTAAACCTTGAGCACCTGAACACCCACTTCCCCAAGCACCCAAAAGTGTCTTGTAGCTTTGACAATGTGTGGTGGTGGCGTCATCTCCTGGATACTTATGTAATTTGCGCCACTGGATTCTATAGTGTATCTGCTGTGCGTTAGGTTTTTTTTTCATATGGCTTTGTATTGGAAGTTTTTGAATGACCGCTGTTTGAAAATATCCACCGACAAAAAGTTTGTAGATTTACGAAGCACTTAATGCAAATTCACCCAGACACAGCGTATGTTCGAAGCAAACAGAAAGTTAAAGATAAGGTCGGTCCTCTAGAAGATAGTGCTGGAAATATAATATCAGAGGGATTCATAATGGCAGAAGACCTGAATGAGTACTTTAGTTCAGTGTTTACCAGGGAAGATATTAGTTCACTGCCAATACCAGAGGCTAAGTTCAAGGGGGCAGTTTCAGACTATTTAGGACAATTAATTGAACCCCGGAAATGGTAGCTAAGAAAATAAGGGCTATGAAGGATAATAAATCACCTGGAGTGGATGGTATTCCACCCAAACTACTATTGGAAATAGTAGAACAAATTAGCATACCACTTGCAACAGTTTTCAACTTGTCATTAGAAGAGGGAGTGGTTCCTTTAGAATGGAAAGAAGCAAACATTATACCGTTATTCAAAAAAGGTTCGAGAAACAAGTCAGAGAACTATAGACCAGTGAGTTTAACATCAGTGATTTGTAAATTATTAGAAAGACTAATTAAAGATCACATGGTGGATTTTCTTGTTAAACAAAACTTGATAAACCCATCTCAACATGGTTTTTTTAAAGTGAGGTCATGCTTAACAAATATGTTATGTTTTTTGGAAGACATCACTAAGTGGGTAGATGAGGGATCACCAGTAGATATCGTCTACTTAGATTTTCAAAAAGCTTTTGATAAAGTACCACATAAAAGATTACTGCTTAAACTAAAGGCCCATGGCATAGGAAATGGTATAATAAACTGGATAGAACAATGGCTGATTGACAGAAGACAATGTGTAGTAGTTGATGGGGAGGCTTCAACCTGGAAATCGGTATTGAGTGGGGTACCACAGGGATCAGTATTAGGTCCTATATTATTCTTAATATACATCAACGATTTGGATGATGAAATAACAAGCAAGGTGTTGAAATTTGCGGATGATACAAAAGTGTTTAGAAGGATTAAAAGTGATGGAGATAGACAGCATTTACAAGATGATCTTGACAGGTTGATCAAATGGTCTGAAAAGTGGCAAATGATGTTCAATTTTGGGAAATGTAAATGCCTCCACATACGACATGGGAACGAAGAGGTAGAATATACAATGGGGGGTACTGTACTAAGTACTACTGTAAAAGAAAAGGACTTAGGGTTAACCGTTAGTGCTGATATGAAGATTTCAGAGCAGTGCGGAATTGCAGCTTCAAAGGGAAATCAAATCCTTGGATTAATTAGGCGAACAACGTATAAGGAAAAAGAGCTAATAATACCGCTGTACAAAACAATAGTTAGGCCTCATTTAGAATATTGTATTCAAGCGTGGAGGCCATATCGCAGGAAGGACATAGATATGCTAGAAAGAGTGCAGAGGAGAGCAACTAAAATGATACCAAATCATAGGGATCTTAGTTATGAAATACGCCTAAAAAATGCGGTTTAACAACACTAGAGACCAGGAGATTGAGAGGAGATCAGATAGAAGTGTTTAAAATATTGAAGGGTTATGAAAATATTGATAGAAATATGTTTTTCTCAGTTAAGAAAGATAGAAGGACTAGAGGACATGATCTTGCATTAGCAAAGGAGCAGAGTAGATTGGATATAAGAAAGTTTTCATTTTCACAAAGGACTGTATATGAATGGAACAGATTACCTGCTGATTGTGTGGGTGCTAGTAGCGTGAATGTTTAAAAATAAAATCGACACATACCTCAGACGGGCAGGATACACATAGATAAAAAGGTCGGACTCTCGATAAGCCAAGGGCTTCCTTGTCCACCTGCTACCTAGAGTTAATTCTCTGGGTGGCAATCTTGTTAAATCTTGTGTTACTGTGTTTCACATGTTTAATTTTAAAATTGATTAGTATATTTAGTGCAGTCTTATACAGAATTCAGTTATCTTTAAGATAAGCACAACTTGCAATGTTAGGAATCATAGTTCAAAAAGTTAAATGCAAAAAAACTAGGCACACCCATGTCTTGGTGCTTTTGTGCGCATGCTATGGGGATTCGGAGTGAAGTGTGGGAATAGTTAAGTAATGTTCACAGTCTGTTTAATAAAATAATGCGTGCTTGTTTGTTTAATCACAAAAAGTTAAACCATTTATTGTTATATAGACTCAGCTATTTATTATTTCATTAGATATTTTACACATTGTAGCACCAGCTCATAGTTTAATATATAAACATCTCAGACTCGGGTTGCAGCAAACAGTATACATTTTGGGAGGCATGAAGATTAAAATAATGTGCAGTGTGTGGAATACTGGAGTAGGTACCTTCTGCCGACTTGAGGTGGGTTGTCTGTGGTGTTGTCTTTGTCGCCACTGGATTCACATTCTCTGTTCCTGCAGTAACAAGACACATCAGTCATGGTGGTGAAATGTTTTACAATATAACTATAAGTTAACGACGAGACGTTTTAATGAAATGCACTCTGATTCCCCATAGTGCTTGTACACATTCAGAAATATGTTTTCAAACGACGATAACTCTAAACTTCCAATATAAAGGCATACAAGAAAGACCTCTAGTGTACACTTTAAAAAACAATTATTCAATAGCGGCCCCCCAATAAAAGAATCATGATAGATTGGCCATGTGCAGGCAACTGGGGTCTAAAGAGTTATCAAGACATGTCAGTCTGGAAGCTAATAAGTTTTACAACATAACTACTGGACTTGGTTAACATGTAACAGAATGGAAACACAAACATTGTACTCTTGATAATGTGATTCTACATTAAGTTAATCTTAGAAGCTGTTTACTTGCTACACAAGACGCAAACCTAGTCTCCTACACTATAAAAAGAACCAATGGACCAAAAACTTTTGTATTCCCTGCTGGTGCTTACACATATAGACACAGATGCACACAACAATGACATAAGCACCACCACCTCCACAACTACAAGCACCACAGCCTCAAGCACCACCACCTCCACCACCAAAAGCACCACAGCGTCAAGCACCACCACCTCCACAACTACAAGCACCACAGCCTCAAGCACCACAATGCTGTTCGTGTTATGCATCATGTGCTGCACAGAAACATAATTTATACTACTTGTTAACATTATTTAATTACCAAACTGGTCACACAACAAGTAGGATTAGCAACACTCAATTAGGCAACCACGGCAATTCCATTTTCCACTGTTAATTCAAATGAGTACTTAATTAAATTTCCCTCTGCAAACACACTGCAAACATATCAGAATTGTTCTATTTGCATTATCTTTTGGGAGAATACTAGACGCACTGTTGACATGCAGCTGTTAATATATTAGTATTATGGTTTTTGATACAATAGTCTCCAATACATGTAATATTATTTGTTACCTAGCCTGGTCAAATAGGGCAATTCTACAATCTGAAGAAGACGGAGATAATAAAAGTGCAGTTCGAGTGTGCCTCAGGGAAGGACTGGAGGATGTTGACGTGAGTCTGACACAGTGACGTGGCCCTCACTGGTCAACCTACCTGACCCAGTGCGACCTCTTGGTAAACCTTCATGAACCAGAATGTCTTGTGTGTTTGTTGACCCAGTCTGATCAGTGCCTACTAAAGCGTCTTTGTTCGTGTCTAGTTTCAATGAACTCTTCTTATCTATCTGGTCAGCATTACTGGTCTGTCCAGTGTGCTGGTCACTCTGGTCATTTGTCTGTTCAGACTGACTCATGTGGGTGCTGCTATCTGGTGGACAAGTAAAAGTTTGGTACATTCACTGCCGTTCTACGGCTGCTTCATAAAACACACCTCTTGTGATTAGTTTAGCAGATTAGTTAAGCTATAGCAGTTGGAGGGTCTTTCCTGATGTTAGAAGAATTATGTGTAAGTCCACCTGTATCAGGCAAGCCAAAGAACCAGGCATGCAAAAGTACAACAATTGATGTTTGGTTGGGCCATTAAACAACAGCAGTACATGAAACATATACCAAGGGTAGAGCAAATGAAAGAGACGATTCAAAGTAAGAAGTTCTACCAACATACCAAAATACAGATAAAATTAGCAACAGACAATTGGCTGCCAGCGCCTTATCATATCCAAAGGTCTAGAATGAACACAGAAAAACAACACACACGGACATACTAGTCATACTAAACATGCTAAATACAAGTGGCAGACTGTCATGCCTTAGCTATCCACCTAGCACTTGACTAGAGCACGCCACCAGTCTTTAGCTACCCAGCCAACACTTGACTAGAGCACACCACCAGTCTTTAGCTACCCAGCCAACACTTGACTAGAGCACGCCACCAGTCTTTAGCTACCCAGCCAACACTTGACTAGAGCACACCACCAGTCTTTAGCTACCCAGCCAACACTTGACTAGAGCACACCACCAGTCTTTAGCTACCCAGCTAACACTTGATTTGAAGATAACCCTGATCCTACAAGTAGAACACCACCATATCTTAGCTGCCCTGCTACCATTTGAGGATAACCCTGATCCTACAAGTAGCACACTGCCACGCCTTAGCCACTATACCCCGCCGCTATACCCCGCCATTGCAGGCGCAGTGAGCCATAAAGAAACAAATGTATGCAAGCAGTAAGCCCGCTGGGACACACGTATGTACCTGTAGTGCGGGTGTCATCTGTGGTTATGTCATGGGTAGACTTGATAGATATCTCTACCACTGACAGACGGCCTTCATGTGACTTTATGCGTGTATCCATGGCTGTGATGTTGTAGACAACAGACGCAAGACTTGTCTGAAGTTGCTGAAACCAAGCATACGTCATGAAGCACAAGGACTGATACACTGGTGGGGGTAGTTTCTATTATGTCAAACTGAATAGCTGATACTGGAATATGTGATACTGTCAAAAGGCAGACAAAGTTTATGCACAACAATTCAATATAAATATATCAATAACAAGTGTTTCATCAATTTGATGCAAAAAGGTTAAATAAGTGGTTTTGAAATAAATATGCGTGAATTAGTATTTCGCAGACATGCCATTGGTATGAAAGCTTGATGTGTTAAAATTGGCAGAATCATCTAAACAGCCACATAGTTTGTTCACATTCCAAGTCCACTCTCTAAGTGTCACTACCTATTTCTAGGAAGAAGTCAAATCTATGGAACAAACTATACAATTTGGTTTCCATTCAAACTGCACAAATCATGCTAGTACCAACTGTGACAGGAAGCCTAAAATAGGTAACTATTTTACAAATTATTTAAGACAAGGCTGATCATACGATGTATTGATGGTGCCTATTATCTCAGCTGTTGTCATTAATTAGTTTGTCAGTGCAGACATGTAAGAAATGTAATTACCTGCAGTTTGTCATCGGTGGAGCTCATGTAGCTTGAGAGACTGGTGACGCCAGCTGGTGTACCTTCGGCTGACCCCACTCTAACGTTTGACTTCTGCACCTACAAAGTGTACACTTGTACTTTATCAACACACACACAGACGCAGTGGAAGGCAGGTGGTACAACAATAAACTTTCTCCAGGCAAAACAACTTTTCAAACAGTAACTTTGTTAAAGAGCACTTTAAAACTGTTAACTTACAAAATAGACATTTGCTGCACTGGTGAACTTGAGGCATCATGATATGAATTCCCTCCATTTACTGGTAGGGTGAAGCCTCCTGCCTAGGTATTTCATCATAATTCTAATAAAAAGTGCTGGTACAATTAAATAATAAGAAACTGTCAACTTGTTTGAAATATTTTGTGTGTAAAAAGTGTTACTTTAATGCCTATAATTCTAAGTAAAATGCTATTACGACTATAGCTTTTAAAGGCAATGTTCAACATTCCATTTGTAGTACAATAATTTAATCGTACCAGCAAAGCTAACATTGCCACACATTCACATCTATGCAGAGGTCTGTCACTTACTGTGTTGATGTTTTGTAGAGACGTGTTCAGTGCAGTGATGTCCGCCCTCAGAGCACTGACAGCCGATTCTCCTGCACTCTCAGACAGGTTCAGCAGCTCCTCTTTCTGCTCAATCATACAACAAAGTATCACATTTATGATTCAAGTAGCAGTTTAATAAACACTGACATGCAGTGTGTGTGTATACGTACAGTGTGAATGTGTGTTTGTGATTTGTGTTATTATGGTTTCTATGCTGGTTTCAAATAGATGTATGCACATTTGTACAATTATACTTAATAATACATGCTTATCTATTTTATTTGTGCATTTGCATGTTTTTATTTCATTAGTTGTTATCTTTTGGGGTAAAAAATTAACTTGTGTGTATGTGTCCGTGTGTGTGACTGCGTGTGTGAGCGACTATGTGTGTATGTGTATGAGTGCGAGCATGCATGTGTGTGACTGCATGTGTGAGCGACTGTGTGTGTACGTATAATATTTATGTGTAAAATGTACCTACCACACTGTTAACTGCCTGCTGCATGACAGATGAGAGGTTGTACTCAGGCCGAGTGCTGCCTGCTAACTCCACCAGTCTGAGGCGACTCTCAAAGTCATGAGTGACATTCCTCAAACCAGCAATCTGCACCTGTCAGGGAACAACAGGGTCAGCATGGACAAGTTGTCCGAGTCAACAACTGCACCAGGGCCACATTCAGGATTTGCGCTGCAACAGTGTGATCCGTTGCAGTTTGCTGCCGGAAGTTGAACAGTTAAATTGTACGTACCGCGACATTCTCGCATTCAAAGTGGGTCTGGTGAAAGTGAATGTTGCACGTTTGATGCTTCTGATTTCAAATGTGTTTTTCTATGAAAATACTGCCATCCCTAACATTAGGAACAGTTTGGTTTTATTAAAAGCTCAACTTGTCAGCCCATTAAATGATAATCATCTTCAAATCCAAAGCCAACTAGGGAGGCTGTGTTGGAGACGTGCAGGCGAGATGTGCATCACCACATAACTTTGAATGGCAAAATCAATTTCCAGGACAAAAGACAATGGATTGCAACATGGTGGCGCGAACTCTGAACGCGGCCCTGGTCACATTACACCCACCCCTCTACTCCTACCAGTAACATAGCTATTTGAACACTAATAAAAAGCGTCTGCAAGAATGTGTTTACACAGCAGTATGTATCAGTCTTTGTTGTAAAGGTGTCAACGTTCTCTTTCTTTGGTAGTAACACAGTACTTCCAAAGCTAACCGACTGAGACTTGTGATCAATCTTTGTTGCAAGGGATATTGTCACTAGATTTACTTTAATTCCTATCAGAGAGTAAATGCTGGACATGTGTCCTGGACACACCAGTCTTACCTCATGCTGCTGTCCTCGGGCCATGACAACCCCAAACTGCTGCCATGTTGACGTATTCATCTTTGTCAAGGCAGCCGACAGACCTCTGATCTCCTAGAAACACCATAAGCAGCTCATACAAAACACAATAGAGACACCACTTACATTATCAGGAGACGTAAACTCAATCAGTCTGTATACCCATGACTATTTCTCTAAAATCAACATTAAGCCGCATGTCTACGAGTTGTTTATACAAGACACTAGCTAAGAAGTAGGTGGATTATCCCTTACATCTGACCTGCAAGACTTCCAGTTATAGCAGAAAAATGAATATAATTTTTTAAATACAAGCAAACTGTAACTTTACATACATCCATGGTAAATTTAATATATCAAATGTACAATTGACATTCAAAAACATGGTGTGTGTATTAAGGGGAGACATGGCAGCTTAATAGGGTATTTTTTATTTAGATAATTATGGCAAACTTATCTATCCAGCAAGAAAGAGTAGCTCATGGGGAGTAAAAAATATGCTGAACTTTTTTCACTCCGACCCACCGTTGCCATGGTAACGAACAAAATGGCCGCCATAATGAGAAAATATAGCAAACTTTGTCCATGGTCCCCAGCCATTACTATAAAAGATACAATCATAATTCTTTCACTATCACACTTAGACTGCCTGGTATTACACAACTACAACTTGATATTTAAAATATTAGTAAATTATATATTTTGTTAAATTTTTTTAACATTTTGACTAAAATTTCGACGTTTTTTCGTTATAAATACCTCTATAACAAAATAATTATACAACTTATTTCAAATATCAGGTTGTAGTTGTGTGCAGAAAGTAATGCTGAATACAATGATGTAAACATGATTGACATAACTTTAATACTGCCAGAGTTGTACGGAGCACAAATCCAAAAAAATGCATTTTCTGTAAATGGCCGCCGAAGATTGAATAACAATTAGGCAATGATTTTGGGAATTGTTTTATCATTATTAATATTATGAAGTAAAAACTGAAGTGTCATGCATCTGATAACACCAATGAGGATTGATGGTGATTGATTAATATGAAGAACAGGACTGTAGCATTCATGTGCTGGTCCTTCCTCCTCCTCCTTGGGGACACTCCACCGTCTGAAGAAGGCCACTTATGCCAGCCAAGTCAATCATGCACCAGTGAAGAGATGAAGCTGAAATGAAATATATCATGTGTCAATAACAAAATGCCTACTGGAAATGTACTGAGCATGCATGCATGTGTTCTTGTACATGTATACAAATAAATATATATATTTATGAGTGCGTGTGCACACATGTGTGCGTAATGTGCAACAACATAATTAGCATATGAATATGAGGTAAAGTTTATTAATAAGTGTTTTTTATTAATAAAGTAAAGATATCAAAATATTCATAGACCATAACTGTAAGGCTGAAATCTAAAGCTAAGTAGTAACTGACATAAAAACTTAGTCATGACATGACATATAGTTAAATTGTCTAACTTGTTTACACGGAAATATGACATCTAAACAAATAATTATGTAAGACTTACCATATCTGACTGTCGCATCCATGCCTTTCTGGCTTTAGGACTGCATAACTTTCATTTTAATCTCACTGCGCGATGCAGATCTCTGCCACTGTTCAACCGCCGGCTTCCCCGCCGTCTCCAGGCATTGCAGCCGGCGTTGGCGCTAAGGCCTAAGCCGGCGTCTGCAGTGGCTACGCGCAGCTGCGTTTCCGTCGAAATACGCTGTTTTGCCACCAATAAATCATGCTACGTGCGTACATCCTACAGTTACCGAGCCTTCCATTTCTTTTTCTGCCCAAACACATGCTTTGCGGCAAATTTATAACGTTTGCAATCAACAAGATTCATGCTGATTTCGTCAAAACTTTTGCTGGACGCCATCATTGTTTACACCCGGAAATAGCAACATGGTGAATTGTGGGAGAAACGCCACGCGTCTCACGCCATATATGGAATTATCCGGGTCACCGCAGGTCACGAGCATGGCGGAACATCCCGATGCTGACGTGTCACAATGACGAACGCCAAATAAGGAGATAGTCGGTTGAATTGTGCTTCCATATATTAGGATTTCCCGGAAATACGGGTCAAAGGGCGGAAATGCCGTCTAGACAAGCAGTTAGAGGATGGATTGGCGGTTCTATTCGTACTAAACAAGATGGTGTACGTCGAAAGTACGGCAGCGTTACTAAGGTCTAAACGTCGCGTATTATTGAACACATTCCGCGTCTTGAGAACTAAAACAGGATTTATTAATTGATAGGGGCTCACTTTATTAACGAGAAACGTGATTTAGAGGTATGAAATTGTTATAAAAGTGAACTTTATTGATAGAACACATACAAAGCTATCGGAATATGGCAAAAACATATTTTGTGTATATTTTTCAAAATACGACATTTCAGCTGCCGTGTCTGGCCTTAACAGGAATAAATGGACGTAACAAAATAAGGTCAGGAGATTCCTTTCATAGTTACTGTCGTATGTGAGCACATGCATGTGTGTGTGTGCACGCGCGTGCGTGCATGCGGTGTGTACATGCACGCACACACACCATGCACGCATGCACACACGCACACACGCACACACGCACACACCCATCCATGTGTGCGAGTGCGTGCATGTACATATAAGAGTCCCTTTTTACACTTGTCAACAACTATGACCTAAGTCTAACACATGTGGCAGCTACATGCAATATCTTTGACTGGAGACATACCTGCATCATCTCAGGAGAGCCTGTCTCAGCTGTCTTCACTGTCCCAGGCTTCTCTGTGGCTCCACTCACCTGGCCACACACAAAATAACGTCACCACAAATCATGTCATTAGTTACAATTATCTTGCTACTTGCTACCATTACACATGTGTAGGCTTATAACTAATCAAACCTGGCAGTAAAACTAAAATTGTGATAATAATATTGCCTATAGTGTGTCTTCCTGTCAAGATGCACTTGCTGGCATGAGCAAGTGATTTGTCCTGCCATTGTTGGATGGCATTCATGGCTATCAGTTGCATTTGGGGATTGATGCATTGTATCTGTATTTATGTATCTGACACGATTCTATGCATATATGTGAGTGGATGATCTAACAATCACAGGCACAGTTATATAATCATTCCTGGTGTTGAAACACCCCTCAAGAACTACTACAAAATAAACATTATCTAGTTTCTCCTTGAATTCTGGTTTCTTTCTTGTGATGTAACTGGTGTCTAATATATAGTGTATAGGCTCTTTAGCCATTAATTCTTCCAGGGTGTCACAATTATCTTGGGGCATCCACGACAAAAACCCTGCACTGAAATACGTACAGTGTCATGTAAATATAGACCAGTGTCATGTAAATAAAAATGCAACTAGATATACTCTATTAAAAAAGACCCTACACTGTATTAAGTGTATTTACAGTAAACAACAGAACAGTTTGTATTAAATTACTGTGTATCTACTGTATACTGCCACTTGTTTTTATTTCCCAGTGAGACATGTTTGTGTACTCACCACGCGCACCATGCCATTAAGTTTCTTTTTCATGCTGTCCACCTTATCCGTCAACACTTTCTTGTTGTTCTGCAGTTCCTCAATGGAGTCCTGTAGGCTCCTAAGCTTACTCCCAACATCCGCGATCTCCTGCATGGACACTCATTTATATTTTACTCAGCCAGAGCTTCTACCCTGCACTGCAATGAAGTAACCCCGGTTAAACTCTGTGACCTTCTACAATTAGTCACAAATTACTGCTCTCCAGTGACTATTGATTTTTTCTGATGGAGCGACCACAGCACACATCTCATACATCTTTGTCTGAAACCTGATGCCTTCAACACCAAGTACATGCACAGACCTGTTGAGACACAGTCAACCATGACATAAACAAACCATCTTCCAATTACACAGCTCACACCGTTCTACACTTTAACATTTCTCTAAAGCACTTTTAAAATACCAACATTTCATTTGAATGTCTAATTGTGTATGATAATGAAACGACTCAATGTAAACAAGTAGTTACTAGAGCATATTAAAAGAATTACTAGTTATGTGATTAATACAAAATATGATATTTAAAAATGCATCTTTCACTCATTATCCAACTGCGTCCACAATACTCTGGACATGTACACTGTCTAACAATGAGTAAGACTCTAACATAAGTGTGTTATTTCAACATAACTTATCAGAATAAGAGTAAAAAAGGTAAGTTCTTATATATATACATATATATGGCGCAGCATCCAGTCCTAAGGATTGCTCAAAGCACTTTACATTTTACTCCCTGGCAGACCTGTTCAATCGAATACCATCCCGACTTCTCTGGGAAGCATCCAGCCAGGCTGCAATTAATGTGCAAAGACTATTCATACACAAATATCCACCACTGTCTATAGCCAGGTACTCATTCATGCAGCTGAGTGAACTGGAGCAACAAAAATGTACTGCCATACTAAACTGAAATAATCATAACACATTC
The DNA here is from genome assembly GCA_963995525.1 of Escarpia spicata. Taxonomy (NCBI): domain Eukaryota; kingdom Metazoa; phylum Annelida; class Polychaeta; order Sabellida; family Siboglinidae; genus Escarpia; species Escarpia spicata. The sequence continues at coordinate 31,225,098 of OZ023208.1, read as the reverse complement.
AGTGCTAATGTTCAAATTCAAAAAGTGATATTTTCTATTGAAATAATTTTTTTCAAACATTAACTGCTCATGAATATAAATATCCAGCCGGTGTTAGCCATAGAGTACCTGTTTGAGGTCGTTGACAGTGCTGGGGAGAGCCTTCAACTGCGGCGCGGCAGCAAGACTCTCTGAGAGCATGTGTGTCGTAGCATTAAGTGTCTTCAACTGAAGAAGAACCACACAGTCCACACTTCATGTAAGGCTTGCAACCAAACACATATCACCGATGACAACTGAATTACTGGCAATTCTCACAAACTAATATATTGCACTAGAAACATTTACAACATGAACACCATATATGTCACTTTGGCAACTGATTAATTGTTCAGTTTAGTTATTCAATAAATTATGCTTTTGCAAAATTACCGGTTCACATGTTCAGCCAGTGGAATAATAAACATATATGGCATGTGGATATAATGTTTCTCCATTTGCGACGTTTTATTTTAAATGGAGAGTGGCAGATACACAATTTAACAATGCATTGCCTGCCTTTTCCATCAACCCTCTTTCTTGTCACTGGGTGTCTTATATAAAACAAAACCAATTGTTCCATGCAACACTTTAAGTATCAACATACCTGTTTTAATATCAATGTGATGTTCATTCGATTGTGCAATATTCCGCCGTTTCCAGTTCTCATATCTGTGATAGCCTTCTCCAGCTCTCGCTGCTGCTTGTGAATCTGTTGAAACTCTTCTGGGTTGCTCTTACTTTGGCCTGCCACTTTTAAAACAAACAAGACATAAACTGAAGACAAATGTTCAATTTCTTGAAGATGTAATAAATGTCTAAGAATAAACATGTTCAATGAACTTATATTGTTTCTGTAACTCGATGCCATCGCAATTTCGTTAAAACAATCCTCTTTTCCTATCTACCTTAGCTTTCACTTGCATAAATATTTACAGTTGGTTCACCTTTTTTATTTAAACACACCTGTGTATTATCAATATTAACAAAGTTCTGATTACTAATTTCACATAACCGTTCAATGAGGAAAGACAGTATACTTTGCAAGTGTAAATACTTTACAGTTTACGATTGTATACTTCACCATTACAAGTGACATTTTACAGTTGTAAGTATATATTTATAAGTACGTACTTTAGAGGCATTTTGTTGGATGGGAAAAGAGCTCGACACCTCTTACTGTGCAATTATACAAGATCTGATGTGTGTTCTACTTAAACTTGATAATTAGAATGGTCTGAAAACACCCACTGATCTCTTGGCCAGCTGCCCCAATAACTGTAAAACAGGGCAAATACCTGTTTGTAATATGTGGCACCTGGAACATGTATGTGGGTTCTTCTTCACTGCTGGTGATAATTGGGGGTGGTGCGGAAAAATTAATGAAACTACAGTAAAAGCATCCTTTATTTCAACATGTTGTACTGGTTTTAATATGCACACATTAAAGAAGCAACATGAGCTGCAAAAAAAATGGTTTTGTATGTTGTTATTTATCAGAACCAAATCGCCATGTGTCACACCAAAATGGTGGCCAAAAATGGGAATGTTGTTACCAATCATGTTCAGTCTAAGCTTCAACCAACTTAGGCGGTATAATTATGTATTTTGGAGCTAAATGTGACAAGGGGAGCCAAGTCAACACACTGATGCAATGAAAGCAAACAATGTGTAACGGAGGCTGAATTATTGGTTTTTAAATTAAGCTCTTGACAACGTATGTCACATGTCACGAGTGTCACCATATATTTTTTGGAAACACAAGAGCTGCATTGACTGGAAAACATATGCTGCCTTAAATAGTTCAGCTAAGTACTTCAAACTTGTGAAGAATTGGTTTATTCAAGAGTATGAATTATTCAAGAGTATGATTAAAAAACAACATTGTGTCACATTCATCAGAAGCGTTATCATGTTTGTTCTTGTTTAAATACATCTTACAAAACCTGACTTTATAAATGCAGTTTGCGACTGTGCATTTACTGTGGTCCTAACATCATAACTGAACCAAGTAGTTCAACGAATACACTTAGAAGATCAGCAGCAGTCGAGCACCATTGCTGGGGTCACGTTTTCACGTGTAAGTCACAAGTGTTATCACCAGGAGAAAATGCAGGAAAATTGAGCTTCATCATAGACCATCAGTGGTTAAACTTAGTAACGTTACACACATAAATGTTGAATAATGCATTACTGTGCTTTTATCAAAGTGTCGTTGTTTATTCGTCGAACAGACCCAGTATTTAATTTTTTTTATTTTACCGTGTGAGTCACGAGCGTCTCTCATTTTTTGATGTCACGTTCTGTGGGTAAACAAAAAATGGGCCAAGAGGTTCTGCAGTCCTTTGGACTACACTGTGAGTTTGTAATTAATAATGAAATAGTTTTTGGTGAATCATAGTTACAGATCATTAAGGGTTATGATGGAAGTAAAATGTTGACATGTTTAGAGAAGACTATGCATGCCAGTGAAGATATACCTGGAAATAAAATATTTCAGTTGACCGTTTTGTGAAGATTGTATCTATTTGTTATTGTGTTATTAAAAATACTGTAGAATTTTATTCCGACTGCTATTTAGGCCGATTTCCAGTGGTTGTAGAAACCTTGCAGGAGAGTTGGTAAGCTGCAAACTCACAGTTAAAGGTTGTTTAAGAAAATGTGCACACATTTTCTCTTCTCATTTTGCCCCTACCACCCTCCCCCAGAATGGAAAGAAAAAAAGAGATGAACTATAATAAAACTACAGGGCCAGCCTCAGCACACAGAAACAGACTGTGATCAGAATTATGTCGGCAACCTGACCCTTTGTGTGAGAAATGCAAATGGAAATCAGGAGAACCTGCATAGACCGTTCTTGCCCTGAATGTGGAACTTCTGCTGTGCAACAAAGGTTGGAACCTCTACTCAGCAGTCATGCTGATACTATAGTCAGATGCCAACCTTGGCAGACACACACTGCCACTGACAAAGATGGCAATGAGAAGTTAGTCAAAAAGAAGATGCTTGTGACGACGACAGGTCCTCTTGGTCAGGTGGTGACCGAGTTGACACACTTTCGACCAGTTCCATCACATCACAACCCATGTATCGGATGGTGAGCTTGTGATGGTGATGGATTTCATCCAGAATTTCTCATGCTTCTTCAAGAATGAAGCACAGTTAGCCCACTTGCGGCCTAGAATCAGGTGACAATATACCCAATTGTCAACTACTTCTGGTGCCCAGACGATGGGACTGTCGGCAAAGACAGTTTCATCATCATATCTGATGACTTGAAGCATGATACCCATGCTGTGCACTACTTCTGCTGCAGAGTTGTGAGGATGTTACTGGAGAGGCCTCAACTTCACGAAAGTCCTGTAGTTTAGTGATGGATGCACCTCTCAATACAAATGCAAAACCAGTTTTGTCTACATTTTATTTGCGGCAAAAGACACCAACATTCTCACTGAGCGCAACTACTTTGGTTAACGCCAGGTGTGTGTGATGGGGAAATAGGACTTGTCAAGAGATGTGCCTCGTTTGCTGTGAAGGCGGGAGGCACAGTCATCGCAAATGCAGAAGATATTTACAAAGACTGTAGTCAGCGCCTCACCCTGCCTTTGAATGGTGATCACTGCCACAGCCGAAGAACCATTGTATTCATAAAGTTGGGGACCATCCTGAAAAAGAGGCCGGACAAGGTGAACAACACCACCAGGACAGTACCAGGAACATGCAGTCTTCATTGTGTGAGAGGCCTGATGCCCAACCTCAGTAGCTTCCGGGAGAGAACCTGTTTCTGTGGTGTATGCCTTGGTGTCTGGATGAATCAGGCCAGAACACAGATCTCTGTGGCAAGTGGAAGGCGAAGACCCGGCCCCGGCGGACAAAATGTGCAAGGTAAGTTCATTGAGTAAAGAATTGGCTTAATGCTGCTGAAATGTTATGCACATGTAATGTCTCTCATACATCTTCAACTAATTTGTAACCAATATAAAAAGGCCACAGGTTACATGCTATGTGAATCAGATCTATAGGTTCTGCACAGTTCCAAGAAAGTGCTATTTTCTTTCATCGACAATCACCAGAGGTGGGATATATAACAGATCAGCAGTACATTTAGTAAAAGTATTTTGTTTAGTAATACTGTCTTTGCAGTTCCACAAGTAGGAGTATTTTGATGTGCATTTCCCTCCAATTGTCATCAGCAGTGAAGTAGTACCCATGTATAGACACACTACAAGCAAGGCCATCTGTTGACAAAATAAATCTGATACACTAAATTAGTTGTATTTTAAATATTACAATACAACCCTATATATGAAAATGTTGCAATATGATTGTATCTCAAGACAGTATGAAATTATATTTATGACTATACCTCTATAGTTTGCACAGTTCCGCACAGCAATACAATACTCCTTTCAGCAGTCCATTCATTTAGCAATGAAATTACAAGACAAATATACAAAACTGTCACAAAAAATTCCTTCATTCAATAATTATACAATAGGAATAATATAAAATCATGTTGAGAAGTAGCAAGTCTCTGAAATGTAATATTGGCTTTCTGAAAATAAACAACAGTATTACTGCTCTGTACAGAGTCTACGGACTACCGGTTAGTCAATAAAGACTGCACCAGTGCGATTAACCATATTGATCAGCATGAGCAGGAAAACCTTGCATGTGTGTTGTGTGTCTTACCTTTGTCGAGCTGAGACCGCAGCTGTCTGACGTCACTCTCAATGTTGACGTATACGAAGACTAGCCCACTTATTGCAATAACACACGCAACCAACACAATGAAGCCGAACACAATCAAACATGTTGCACATGCTCGGGACGACCCTCGTCTGAATCAGAAACGATGGACATCAGACGTAAGCCGATAGCTGGGACGGTAATCATTGGCTAGTTGGCCAGTGTTAAACTGGGAATACATTAGGATAATAGGATTTATGTAATTGTTACAAGCAACAAATTCTTAAACTTGTTAAACAATAGGCAATTAGTTTAAGTGCTAAGTACTTCAACTCCAGCTGCAGAATCCCTGTACAAATTTTCTGTTACTATATTAATTAACTACTGGGTCAACTAACATGTTACGGTATTGAATTGTTCTGTTACTTTGTAATTACACAAATTACAACTTTATGTCCATGGTGATTTTAATATTATTTTCATTGACATAATATACTGAATTTGCTATATTAACTTTAAAGTGTTGATACAGTCACAGAAACACAGATTGACAACGAAGGAAACAATGTGGGTGGGTATCCTGCCCAATTAAAAACAGTACTCAGTACTTTGGAGGTCCAAAGTATTGAGGTGAAGCTAGATGATGAAGGCACAGAGGCAATGAAGAAAATACACTGGATTGCCCTAGTACTTAGAGACCATAGTGTTTTTTTTTTATCAAACACAGGAGGGTATCAAATCCAATTTTAACCATACAAGAACACTTACAGCTCTGCTCCAGGTCACCAATGAATGAGAAAATAGAAGATGTCCTGGCTGACATTGGTAAGCATTGTCTGAGAACAGGCACATTCCAAACACACTAATGGAGGAAATATACAGAATCTTGTGGTGGCTCAACTTCAATATAACATATGTCATAGCCCAATGTTATGAAGTGATGTGAAACTGTGAAATATTACAGAAATCAATGCATCTCCATACCAACAATGTCAGCTAACCCAATCACTAAATCAGGCAACACTACTACCTAGAGGTACTACTACTACTAACTTGACTAGTTGTCCTGTACGGAACCGTAGTACTAAAATAGGTTGTGATCAATAATAAGGCATAACTTGCCATAAGGATGCCAACGCAACACTGTCGCTGCCAAAATCAATAAATACATCACATGATCCACATATCTCCCTAGAATCATGTCGTACATTTACTGATTTCAGGTTACAATGTCCTGTGACAAACACTGAGACGCTTACTTCCGAACAACATCTTTGTCTGAAACACTGAACTCTTCCACTTCAGATGAATCCGAGTCGTTATTCAGTAACTCATGATGCTGTCCCTTTTTCCGTCTGCCCAGTTTGCCGTTCACCAGCGCATCGAGTTCTCGTCGTTTTTTCATCCTTTTGCCAGATTTAAAATCGACATTCACGTTAGTGTACGAATTCAGTTTTATGTTCTAAACGAAACAGCGAATCCTTCGTAGGATCCGCGATGAAAATGTCAAACTTTAGCACCAACAGCTCGCGAACGGCGAATACACGGGAAAGCGAATTGACCGTGACCAAAGGCCGGTTGGCATCGCGGCTGTCATTTGTTAATGCAAGCACTCGGAAGTTACGCTTCGCACCACTTTAAACATACATTACCCGATTTAATTCTCCAAATCTAGAATTGCTTTGTGTTCTTAGTAAATTCAGATACAGTACATGATCAAAATATTAGCATAATATAGGTAAGTTTTAACACAGAAAGTAAAAGGTTTGACGTTATTATATATTCCCGTATTCGACAGTTGCCCAATCAAATGCACGGTTACTAAAGATCATGGACGTTGTAGCCTCTGTAGGGACACGTACGTCATACGTCTTGAAATGTAAACATCATTAAGTTCGATGGCAAACATATCCAAAATGCCCGTAAATACATCTGACATCATGACAATTTATAAAGAATATGCGTACATGTGTCCATTGAATAAACGCATCAAATTATCTTGCAAACAAAATCCGGTGAAATGGTAAGCAACAGTCATAACATTCGCTAGATGGCGCCACCACTAAGCCGTGCGCCGCCACACCTAATTTAGATAAGTACGTATGCTCCATTATACAAAATACTAAGATTACGATAAGCTTTGTTTAATGAGAATGACTATAAAATTAAATGTAAACATGTCATACTCAGAGATATAAATGCAGTTATGCCTGTAACCTCTTTGAACTATGGCAGTGCCATCCATTATTTTTATTTTAAAAATAATGGATGGCACTGTTATTTTTAGTATTAATTTATAACCATGATTAGTGTTCTTGTAGCTTTATGCACCAACTTGGTTACACAGACCCGAGAAGATAAGTATAACCATGATTTAAAGCCTTAGATGTATTTCAAGGCCCTAGTTTCTGTATGTATAACATTGTCAACAATTTTTTTATTTAGTTGGCATTGTACTCAAATTTTACATTCTGTTTGACCGGTACTTCAATCACATACTTTGCGAAAAGCCACTGCAGTCCTGGATCATCGTAGATAAAGTTGCACCATTTAATCTCAACTAATATTTGTTGTCAGACTGAACAAACTAAAGCCTACATGGCATGTTTATTAAAAGTATGTTATTGTTGTTGCGGATAACAATAAACACTATTCTATTATATTAAAAAATAAACATTATTATTATAGACCTTCCATCAATGACCATATACATTTGTTGCAGAACCCATGAGACACTTAAGAGGAGAGTGAGTCAGCTAGTAGCTGAGCTCCAGGACGGTTGGGATAAGTATCTCAAGAAGGCAGCTTTCAATATGCACACACAGAGACAAGCTTCTACCAAGTTCACCCCATTCTTCCTGATGTTCAACCGACACTCATGTCTGCCTGTCAAGGAACTCATACCATTATCGTCTGTCGTTGCATAAGTTATAACCATTGCTGAATGCCATACCTCACATGCCTTTTTAATATTTGTTCTTGTGTAATGATTGTAATGCAATACGAAATGTATTAGTTGTTTTAAATTTATATAATCAAATTAGAAGTACTGTTTTCTGATTTGCTATATAGCTGGATGATGTTGACCTAGATGATGATGATGATGTAAACATCCCAACATTTATAGAACAGAATATCGACAGATATCAAGATCTTGTGACACAGGCTGATGTGTACAAGTGGTCAAAATGGAAAGAAGGTACTTCTAATAAATTTAATAAACATAACCACTACAATAAAGTTTCATGCTAGCTGTTTACTATTTAACAAACATTTTTCGTCATTAATTCTTTTACTAACATGTTTGCATTGATCCAGGTGATAAGGATGCTGTACCATGAAGTTTGATGATGCTTGGATGGATCTTATGATATACATCTGCTTCAACATTGTATTGTGTTAAGTTCTCTTAAAATGTACATTGAAAGATTACATTGAGTTATATTTTTGCCTATTAAAACAAAATTAATATGTTTAGAGGTATGCAATTGTGTTAAAAAGGGTGACGAATTACAAGTACATAGAGATTTTAATCAAAAAGTAGTCGATGACCAACATTATTTCTGGTCAGAAACTGTTGGAGAATTTGGACTCGTCATGCCAATAACTGAGGGCAATAACTACTTCAGTTTTGTGCAATAAATGACCTGGTTATTGCCAACACAATATTTCAACATTCCACTACCAGAAGAGCCACATGGATATCACCAGATGGACGAACATTAATCCAAATAGACTAAATTCTTGTCCAGAACAAATTAAAAGGCTAGCTAAAGAACTGTAGAATATACAAATCAGCGGAACTTGGATCAGATCACTTCATTGTCATCGCACACCTGTACATCAAAATAAAGAAACGAACCATCTGTTCCAAATCAAGATTGGTGGAGCCTTTGAACCAATACTGGGTCTTGGTGATGGTGATAGAATGATGCGATATACATTTAAGTATCCCAAACAAGAGGTCACTAGTTCACTCTAAGAACTGTTTGTTCTGCTCAGTTGTTGCAGCAACATTTCTTTTACTAGGAAAGAGAGAGATTGAGGAATTCAAAAGATAGAAGCCAACAATAGACCACATTTGGACCATCATAAAGATATAATTAAACAACACGAAAAGACATAAGCAGCAGAGGATATAAAAGAGACTTGAAAATTTAACAACATATTATTTTGTAGTCAAACCATGATGGTATTGATGGTATGCAAGTCATGATGGTATGCAAACCATGATGGTATTGATGGTATGCGAGTCATGGTGGTATGCAAACCATTGTGGTATTGATGGTATGTGGGTGCAATGTTTTGTGCGCATGACATAGTACAGCCAGTGAATGGAAGAACAGCCATATTCTACTTTCTGTATTAAAAAGCAAATGTATCACAAACTGACCTCACATTTGTTTTGTTGTTAAACTGGAATTCCTATTAAACTGGAAAACAATTTAATCACAAGAAAAACAGTCACAGCAGCAATTTTACTGACATGAATTTGTTTTACTAAAGTTGTTAATTCAAAGTTGTATATTTCAAGAATTTGAGATGTAATTTCACTGACCTGATAAATGCGTGAGGTTAATGTAATTTAATTAAGTTACTTAGTCAATTGTAACTTAATTCTAAGTTAACTTTTCAAGTTAATTGTCCCATGCCTGCTGCCTAGCATGTATTGTAATGTTGCCATTTCCTGGTCTTAATTCTGTGTCACATTCTTTTGCCAAACGAATAACTGATCAAATGAAAGGTCCATACCACACACTTGTAAATGTTGGTTTAACAGATTTGTATTTATTCACTGTGAATAACATGCCAAAAGGACAGACCCGAGGACAAGGGAAAGGAAAAGGTGCAGCTCCAAGCATGAGTGTGGATAATGTAGCAAACTTGGACCACAGGTCACTCAAAGGCTTCAGACTGTCGTCGTCACTAGCATTGAAGACAGTTCTCTCTTTGACGAAAAACCAATTGAAGGTTCCTCTGAGTAAATTTTAAATTAATCCAGAGGTTTCCCAAACCAGGGAATGCGGACAGGTAAGGACTGCCATGTAGTTGCAGGTGTCCTTGGCAAACGTGACATTTTCGAGTAGCACATTACAGATACAAAATTAAACTTATAATTGTTGAATAAACTACAACTCCTCCACTGTACATCATCTGGTAAGTGGTGTTGGATAAAGATGTTGTTAAGTATTGATTTTTTATTTGACCTCCATCCTAAAGCATACAATTTGGGGGACATATACTTAGGGGATGTAGCTATCAGTGTCTATCTGTTATAATATATTGAGTGACATGTTGCTTTCAGATATTTCAGTTCAGGCTTGGTGAAAGAGATCCAATATCATGACATCAATGAACAACATTCCATATGTTTCCTTGCTTCTACAGTCTCCCTATCCCCATTTCCATGCCAGCATATCATCAGGAGGATGGCTTTGTAGTGCATCATGCACAGCTGGGTATGTAATACTAATTAAAGGTATCTGCCACCTCTCTCCAGAGACGGTTTGTATGCTTCGTGCTTCCCCATATGTATCACAGTTACCACCGTGAACTATCCCATCATGGTAGAAACATGCGAAAGAGCAGCCTCACAGTCGGAAAGGTGAGAGCTTATGGGCAACCAAAGCAAGCATGTATAGCCAAAGACTTGCCTTTCAACGTTCTTTCAGAGTGCAGATCAAAGTAAGCAGATCTGATCAGCATGATCACTTCTCAGTGTTTCCTCCCAGGAATATTGACATGGAAAACTTAAGAAGCAAATTGATCATGTACTCAAGGTGACCATGGCAGCATCTTGTTCGTGAAGAAGTTGATTGTGATGAACTTATAAAGCTACCTTGCCACTGTGTGCATGCTACCTGCACATGTCAGGTTAGCCATATTGTGCTTTTGTTAATGTGTGTGTTAGACAACTGGCACCACCCTGGCTAACACCACCAGCTCAGCAATGAAACATGTTTGAGTACCGTCTGCCATTTGAACTTGGTACAGAACATGACAGCAGTGACAGTAATCAAGCAATCAAGACCTGCCTCACACGCTGCGGCCTGATGTCAGCACTGGTGTTTGTCCACCCATTGACCAGCCAGCTTACTTTATTTGGTGTTTTGTATACACAAGAGTAGTGCTATTAAATAAATACCCACATGTTAGTATTTCTACAGGCAGTTGCAAGTACTGGCTTCCCAATGATTGTGGCCAGTCATTGTCTTTAGTAACCATTAATGTTTTGGTCTTTTGTTAAACCGAATGTGGATCTTTATTTTTAGTAGTGGGTTACAGTTTGGTTAAATAATTGTGTGCAGGTCACCGTCATTGAAGACTCGTGCTGTCAGTCATCGCCTTGGTATGGTGTCCACCTATGGAACGTGGCACATAGAATGCAATGCTGTCCTCAACTCAACGTTGTTATGTGATCGACTTAGTGGCTTGACTGCAGGGAATGCTCCGTTGTGGTGGTTTGTCCGGCCGTTCTGCCATGATGGACACAAGAGTGGAGCGTGCAGTTTGTCCGGCCGTTCTGCCATGATGGACACAAGAGTGGAGCGTGCAGTTTGTCCGGCCGTTCTGCCATGATGGACACAAGAGTGGAGCGTGCAGTTTGTCCGGCCGTTCTGCCATGATGGACACAAGAGTGGAGCGTGCAGTTTGTCCGGCCGTTCTGCCATGATGGACACAAGAGTGGAGTGTGCAGGTGTCAACAAGCTGTGTCATTTTCCCTTGTTTTCTAACTGTTCTTTTTACCATAATTGCCACTGATAAATAATAAAAATAGAGTTTACCATTGAATACCTCCTTATAAAGAACGTACAAAACACACTATAAGCTTAATAGAATGGATGCAGTGTGTGTATTTCATAAAGTGTGCCTGTTTGAATGACTTTTTAAAATAGAGCATATTTGTTTTGGATCCATAAAAACATTTTTGGTGGCCACTGTACTCTTGACTGCTACTTGTGCTTGACACAGGAAACCGAGTCATTTCAGGCTCGCTGTGAATCGCAGGGTCTTCTAGTTTTTATTTATTAACCACAGGGACTTTGGTGAATGCTTTTATTTATACTGCAACTGGCAACTGTCACACATTTGATAAGCAATGCTGCCTTGTAACAATGCGTGTGACAATACACCTGCACACCGGTGACAATGGCATACAGAGCACGTGTTGTAGGGCTCATTATACACTGATGAATATTATTCTTACACATCGGTTTATGTGATGTAAAATACAGACGGTCAGGCAGTGTTAGGACAAGCCACCTGTATAATGAGACTCCCTTACCAGATAGTTGAAAGGATATGTAGTGTTCTTATACACTGCATAGCGTGCTAGAGTGTACCCTTATTCTGTACTGGGACTAACTCAAATACCTTTAGGGTATAAAAAACGAAGGGCTAATGCCCACCTAGCTAGTAACAGTGATAGAACAGCTGTCTGTACCATATAGTATCATATATCTACAATAATCAGGCATTGCTAAATCCAATAGAGTTATCACTCATATGCAATGCACACACAATAATACAGCATCTGGCAACGAGGATTAATTTTTTTTATTCGTGACATGCTGGAAGTTAATTGGACATACCTACCAGTTCTGTGACAACCTACTACACCGTGCTGATCAAGTATGACATATTTGACACGCTTTCTGCACAACATGCTTACAATTAAGCTCCAGCGGTTCATAGAAGAGAGGGCACACAAAATCTGAGAAAACTTAAACGGAAAATATGAAAAAGAAGGAAGTCAGAGACTATATGCCAACATCAGAAGAGGCGAAGGCTGAGTGCAGTGTGGTGAATGTGGCCAGCTGGCACACTGTGAGTGGCATTGCACATCTTTGCAAGGTGCCCAATGTTGGCCTCCATGTTTTGTTCAATAATAAAATTGGTGTCTTTTTAAAACATATCTGACTTATAATATTTATTAAGATATAAATGTCAAATGTAGGTCAATATCTGACTTATAATATTTATTAAGATATAAATGTCAAATGTAGGTCAATATCTGACTTATAATATTTATTAAGATATAAATGTCAAATGTAGGTCAATGGGCGGTTAAGGGGCCCACTTTACCCACCCTTCCACTACACGGTGCATCGCACTGAACCCAGTATTACCTGTACATTTAAACTGCAGTTCCCAGTTGTGTTTTTTTCTACATTTTAAATAACACAAAATAATTGACATATTCATTTAACCGTGTCGTCTGAATGGTCTTCTTGATAAATCCCCCGTTTACATAGATGGTCACCCGAGTAACAAATATGTTGTCATTGTTCCCATCAAATAATTTGTGTTGTACTGACTTCTAAAAGTCAATTCAAGTCATACCACAGTAAATATGTGGCACGGTGGAGAACAATAAACAATATTCTTCACATTATAAATTATTGAGTTTTCCTGTAACACAAATTGAAATTAAAGGTGTCCATGTAACACACAAAAGCATAATGATTCCAAGTTTTACAAAACGAGTGCTTCAACTCCTTGTGCGGCACCTTGCCAAGGCGACTACACTGATTGAGATGTGTCAGTTGGAAAGATCTCTGCCATAGTGCCTCTACGAAACATGTCAGAATTTATTATAATTGTAAAGATGTGATGCACCAACTAATGCTAAATGGCTGCTTCTAAATCGGATACAGGTCAAAACGGCGACAACCAAAACGACGACAGTTCCAAAACGGCGACAAACCAAAATGGCGACACACTAAAACGGCGACAAACCAAAACGGCGACACACTAAACGGTGACAAGCCAAAACGGCGACAAACTGATCCAAAACGGCGACACACACACCAACCTATAAAGTTGGATTCTAATCAAAACCTGTTTCAAATGTGAAAGAAATAAAAATATAGTTACTGCATATTGTGTGTCAACATTAGACCCTAGTTATTGGTGCTCTTGTATTGTTTCGTTGAGCAGATCCTTTCATGCGGTGTGTCTTTGATTTGTGTAGCCGTAGTAATTCGCTTGCTGCTCTAGCATTGTTTCATTGAGCAGATATGTTTGTGTTGTCTGTCTTTGATTTGTGTGTGGTAAGAACGTGTGGATTCGGAAGAGGTATTAGTAATCGACATGGTGCATTTGCATTGTTACAGATCATTTCATGAGATTTATCTTTGATTTTTGTCGGTTAAGAAAGTGTTAAGTCGGTAGAGGCATTAATAATCGGCTTGGTGCACTTGCATTGTTTCATTGAGCAGATCCTTTCATGTAGACTTCAGAAATTATAGAATCGAGGAATGCATATTATTCTGAGGTGCAATCACAGGACCCACGTCTCTGATATGTTAACATCTTTAAAATGGTTAAATGTTCGTCAAAGATTTATTCTTCTGAAATGTACTATTATGTACAACATTGTAAATGGTAAAAGTCCAAATTATCTTAAAAAGGTAACTCCTCACATATCTCACAGTTATAGTACAAGATCTAAATCATACAATAATATCTTCCAAACCCATAGTCACCAAAAGTCTCTAAAATATACTGGCACATCATTGTGGAACAACCTACCATCTAAAGTAAAAAATCAAAAAACTGTTGCCAGTTTCAAAAATCAATGTGTTCTGTATATAATAGGTAAAAAATAAGTATCAGGTATTAATGCCTGTCTTTCATATTGTAAATATGTTCGTTTTAAATTGTATATCATACCATATTCTCATAACTTGATTACGTATTGCGTAATACCCCTCCACTAGACAGACCGTGGTGTAAACATGACAACTACACGTGGTAGTGGAAGCAAGCGTGGGTCGTCATCTGGTGGCTCAGTAGCCATTGACAAAGCAGATTTCATCAATGGCATGTTGGCTGCTCTTAGCAGTAAAGAAGTGATTGATAAACTTCAAGCTGCAGTAGTCAATGATTTACGTAAAGAAGTTGCTTACCTGAGATGTGTCATCGAAAAGAAAGATGCGGCAATCGAACAACTTACAAAACGGGTCGATGACTTGGAAATTGCACTAGATGATCACGAACAATATTCACGGAGAAATTCACTGAGGCTTTTCGGCCTTGTGGAGAACGAAAACGAGGACATAACTAAACGCACAGTAGATGCGTTAAACGAATCTATGCATCCTAAACTGAGTCCGCCCCTCCGGCTGGAGGAGATTGACCGAATCCATCGAGTCGGACCCAGGGACAAGCCATCGAGACCAGTGCTTGTAAAATTCGCAACTTACGCAAGTCGCCGAAGAATATACAAGGCCAGGGTAGGGTTGAATCCCAACCCCCGTAGACCCCGATGGGACGAAAACACCAGACAAATCACGCACAGACCAGACGGGTTCAGTTGGCAAGTCAGCTGAAGGCACCAGGACTCAAGTCCTCTTCCTTAACGAGGATCTGACGCAGATCAGAGCCAGGCTACTTTACAACTGCCGGGTGGCAAAGAGGAAGAAACTGATCAATGACTGTTGGTCGTCAGACGGAACTATCCTTATTAAGAACAATGTCAACAAAGTTATCGTTGTCAAATCTGTCCATGAACTAAACGACAATACCAAATAAGGTATGGAATTAACACAGCTCCAGTGCTTTTGTACTTGTATACACTAAGATATGACTGTACACAGTAAGTTCACCAAATACTATGTTATACTGCTATGTTTTTGTTATTGCACAATTTGTTTTTTTTCACAGTGCTTACATAGATTCTATGTTTATGTTTCTTCAAGCACAGTTAAATGATGCCCATACATTGTTATATCTGTAAGAAGTATGCTAACAAGAATACTTCCTTAAATTGTATTATATGTTCTTGTGTTTACCATGCTAAATGTGTACCTTATTTGCAAACTAATGATGTGAAGCTGGTTAATAACTGGCATTGCACTAAATGCATGTCTTCTATTCTGCCATTTAATCACTTTGAAAATGACTATGATTTTCTCAATGCCATCGCTAATGACTGGTTTGATCTTACTAGTATATCGTTTTGTGATTTACAAAATAAGTTACTTAATCCTTTTGATTTAAATAATAATAGTCATGATTTGCCTATGTATAATAATGATCCAGATCTACAATATTTTAATAATGTATATGCAACTGTACTAAATAACTGTGACTATTTTGTTGAAGACACTTTTATTAAGAAATGTTCTCAATTGTCATCAATGAACAACATGTTTTCCTTACTGTACACTAATATTCAAAGTATTGGCAAGCATCTACATGAATTAGACCAATATCTCCAGGTGTTAGATCATAAGTTTTCTGTTATTGGTGTTAGTGAAACATGGTGTCAAGACTACAATGTCAACTGTTGTGCATTACCAGGATACAAAGCAGAACATATTTATAGGCATACTAAAACAGGTGGTGGTGTCGCATTGTTTGTCAAAGATAATATTGCATACCATACTAGATTAGACATTATTAAATTAAATGAATTCATAGAATGTCAGTTCATAGAGATTCATAAAGATAGTACTGCATATGGTAAAAATATTGTAGTTGGTGTCATATACAGACCACCGAACAATGATATAAATACCTTTATTGATGAAGTGTCTAATATACTAGACATTCTCAAAAATGAAGACAAATTATGTTATATCATGGGAGACTTTAATATTAATTTTTTTAATTAGGAAGAACATGTACCAACATGCAATTTTTTAAACCTGATGTTTTTGCATTCTTATATTCCATTAATAAATAAACCAACACGAGTAACTAATCAATCAGCAACATTGATTGATAACATTTTCACAAATAACCATAAAAACATGTTCCAAGGCATTATGTACACAGACGTATCTGACCACTTCCCAGTATTTCTCATTGATAATAATTGTAAATTAACCAATTATTCTAAATATATAACAAACAGAAACTTTTCGAGGGCAAACATGGATAAATTTTATAATAACATGCAGAACATTGATTGGGAAATTATAACATCCATAAATAATTGTCAAACAGCCTACTCAATATTTTATAAACTACTACTTCGAGAATATAATGATTGCTTTCCATTAAAAACAATCAAACTTAATTACAAGAATAAGAAACCATGGCTAACTACTGGTTTAAAAAACTCAATAAAAGAGAAGAATAGACTATATATTAAATACATAAGACAAAATACAATATATAATGAAACTAAATATAAAGTTTACAAAAGTAAATTGAATGGCTTACTACGGAAATTTGAACGTGAACATTATGCAACTCTCTTTGAAGAAAATAAACATAACCTTAAAAAGTCTTGGTCCCTATTAAAAGAAATAATAAATAAGAAACATGAAACCATAACACAGACAAAATTCATTATTAACAAAGTTGAAACATCAGATAAAAAACATATAAGTGAAAGTTTTAATAATTTCTATATAAATGTTGGTTCTAACCTAGCAAAAAACATACCACAGAACCAAACAGGTCCTATGTCATACATAAAAAACAGTAATATGAAAACAATATATCTTGAACCGGTAACTGAAAATGAGGTATTAGTAATACTAAACTCTCTCAAAGCATCGTCTCCAGGATGGGATGACATTTCCTCTAAAGTAATAAAACGAACATATAATAGTTTTATTAAACCATTGACATACTTATATAACTTATCTATAAATACTGGAATATTTCCAGATGAATTAAAAATAGCAAAGGTAATACCTATTTATAAAGCCAAAGAAAAAAACTTATTGATTAACTACTGGCCAATTTCAATATTACCTACTTTTTCTAAAATATTAGAAAGACTAATGTATAACAGATTGTTAAATTTTATTAATAAGCATAATATTTTGTATAAATATCAGTTTGGTTTTCGAAAAAATCACTCTACTAACATGGCACTTATAACCATTGTAGACAAAATATCAGAAGCCTTACAAAACAAACAATTTGTGCTAGGAGTGTTCTTAGATTTATCTAAAGCATTCGATACAGTTGACCCTGACATACTCTGTCAGAAACTCCAATGTTATGGTATCCGTGGCTTAGCCAATGATTGGATTAAAAGTTATTTATTTAATAGAAGACAATATGTGTACTACAATGACACTAGCTCCACGAAGCAAACTATTACTTGTGGTGTACCGCAAGGTTCCATCCTGGGGCCTTTGCTTTTTCTATCAATGATATTGCTAGTGTCTCAGATATTCTTTTTTCCATATTATTTGCTGATGACACTAGTCTGTTTATAAATGGTGATCATTTGGATGATATAACTAACAAAATGAATGTTGAATTAAAAAAAATTATAATTTGGCTAAATGCTAACAAACTATCTTTAAACATTAATAAGACCCAATACATGATATTTAAAACACCTAACAGAAAACATACAAAACCAACAACACTTAAAATTAATAATAATGCTATTAAACTAGTATCTTCTACGACATTTCTTGGTGTGACTATTGATAGCAAACTTAACTGGGCTGAACACATTAACAAAGTTAAATGTAAAATTTCTAAAGGTGTTGGCATTCTCAACAAAGCCAGAAGATTATTAACTAGATCATGTTTGGTCACCTTGTATTACTCATTTTTATTCCCTCACTTAACATATTGTATTGAAGTATGGGGAGGTGCATTTGACTCATATTGTTCAAGTATTATTAAGATTCAAAAGAAAGTAGTGAGAATGCTTGTCTCAGCTAATAGATTAGCTCATACAAAACCTATCTTTAAATTACTAAATCTATTAACTTTCAGACAATTGTATGTATATTCAATACAAATATTTATGTATAAATACAAGATGGGTCTTTTACCAACAATCTTTGAAAATATGTTTACACTTAATCAAGATGTCCATAGTTATAACACAAGACAATCTGCACAAATTCATATACCCAAGGCTACTTTAGAAATAAGACTTCGTGCTATAAGAAATAAGGGTGCTATTATTTGGAATCATTTCAGCACAAGACTTACATTTACGACTTGCTCAATAATTAGTTACAAATCTATACTTAAGCAATTTATTTTACACAATGATGTTAATATATAACATAATTTTCAATCACGATTATATATTCTACAACTGCACACTGTTTTTGTTTTCAATATAATGATATTTACATTGAAATATACCAAAGGGAATATAACATTATATAATGTTCTTCCCTTGTACTCATTATGTTATTATATATGATTTGTCTTAATTTGATTTGTATTGTATGTATCGTAATGAGTTACAATAAATTTGATTTGATCATCACTTTGGGGTATTTTTAACATCAACAAAATGCTCCCCCTGGGTGCTGATACCACAATCCCACCATTATTCTTCAGTATTATATTTCCATCCAGTATACCTGCTCACTTACTTTTACATACATAATTTATTATATTGTTTTGAATTTTCAAACTATGTAGTTGTAAATGCAACAAATTTTGTCATGACTCCAAATATAAAACAAAAATCTGCCTCATAAAACAATCAAATACTATTTAAAAATAAATACATATTTTTTATTTACATCAAGAGAAAAGCACAAGAGCAAGTGTTTGCCGCAGCAGCTACCTTGGTGGAAAGCACTTTTCGTCGAGCGCCTGCAGGAGCATCTCTGCCGAATCCAGACAACCTTGCCCGCTGAGCAAATCGCTTACCTGAGGCCTTGCGACCTCGCAATCCTGAAAACCTGCTCTTTCAGCTGAATGCTGATTTTGTCCCCAACGAGTTTTTGCAAGAAGACATCACCGCAGACGACAGGCAGCATTTGCTGTTCGCCACTGACAGGATACTGGAACTGCTGGCATGCGCCAAGCATTGGTAAGAATATGCAGATTATCGACCCGGACCGTTACACGTACAGGACAAGGTTACAGAACAAACAATAATATTACTGTGAATGGAATTGAGTCTGAAATAATTTATTAGTTGTCAACACCCTTGAACAGAGTCCTCCTCTGGGTATGAATGTACAAATACAGTCTATTATTATTAATATTTATGTCATCATACTTATATAATTTAAATTATGCGACTGATTGTAAATAAACGTCCTACTTCATTTGTTCCAGGTATGCAGATGCCACTTTTTTTGTGGTAAAGAGGCCATTTGTACAGCTCTTCAGCATACATGTCTTCCTGAAAAGCGGAGACAACTTGAAACAGGTGATTAATATATACAATAAATGGATATGGATGAATCACGGATCGGGATGTGATAAAAACAGAAACGCCCCAGGTACCCGTCATGTTCGTCCTTATGAGGGGGAAACGCCGAAGAGACTATAAGAAAGTGCTTCAAGCAGTTCTTCGCGTTCTTCTGGAGGACCCTGCCATCGAACGCCTCGTGCTGGACTTCGAGGCAGCCATGTGGCGGGCAGCGCAGCAGGTGCTGCCCGACATCGCTATCCAGGGATGCGCTTTCCACTGGACGCAAGCGGTGTGGTGAAAAGCGCAAGAACACGGCCTCACAGTGGCATACCGCGAGGATCACGGAATGCGAGATGTCTGCCGGCGCCTGCTCGCCCTGCCACTTCTGCCAGAAGAAGCGATAACGGATGCGTTCGACCGGCTGCGTGCCAGAGCAACAACTGCCATGTTAGCGCAGTTGTTTACTTATGTGGAGACAACATGGATCGACAGCATGTTGTGGCCACCAAGTGGGTGGTCGGTCTTTGGAAAGTCGATCCGAACCAACAACGACGTCGAAGGCTGGCATCGGCGCCTGAATGAGAGAGCTAAGAACGGCCAGCTGAACCTGTACCTACTCATCGGCTTGCGAAGAAGCAGCTCGTGTCGATCCATGCACGGCTGGTTTCTGAGCGGAAACTAAAGCGCCACCAGCGGGTCACCTACGCGAGGTACCAGGCTAGGTTGTTCAAACTCTGGCGCGAGTATGAGGCCGGCGAGTGCACCACTGACCAGCTGTTGGCAGCATGCTCCAAGGTGCATGGACCAGTTTAGAAGCAGACGCTTTCAACAGTCTGATGCCCCATATGAGGAACTTGTAGTTATAGGACGCTTTGTAACTGTTTAAATTGATAGACTTAGATTGTTTAGATTGATATTTAATGTAGTACCGGTAATCATATACAACATGTGAATGCCAGAGAATGAGACGCTTAACATCTGTATTTTACTGTACAATGGAGGTACGATAGTTTGTGCAGATATCTTGGTTCTTATTAAATGTGCAGGGTACATATGAATAATTGTGAACACTGAATATGTAAAAGAAGATCTCGAAGAAGGCCTACTATTGTGTTAATATACAACTTAGCTATATTGCATGTGTGTGTATTAAGTGATAATGACAGGAAGGTGTTTGTATTGTGTGTAATGCTGTTCTGGTTGTGGGTGTAAGCGACTCGTGATATATATATATACATATATCGCACGCACGGATTTATTTTCCTAAGCTTGACGTAATTTCTACAATGTTTTTATGACCAATTTTTGCTTTAATATTGTGTCTTTTTTCACTGTTATGAACATTATGTTTTGGATTGGTTCCATGTTCTTTAATAAATACATTTCTAAAATGAGCAATGTCATGAACGGTTGCTTATTCATTTCTACTGATATCTCTTAACTCATTACGGTACAGGATTTTCTAGAAACATATCCGAGGATTTTGGGCAAAGTCTGGACATATTTACCACCTAGTGTTAAGAAAATCGTTTTAGTGTGTCTCCGTTTTGGAACTGTTGCCGTTTTGGTTGTCGCCGTTTCGGATCTGTCGCTGTTTTGACCTGTACCCTCCAAATTGTGCATGCTTTTTAGTAACCAGAGGAAAGTTACGGATTGCGGGGCGACTTGTTCAAATGATGACATCGAGACGTTCATCGATGTATGGGGAGAGGTGGAAGTCCAACGTCAGTTGGGTGGCTCCACAAGGAACAATCATGTTTTCAACCGGATCGTCGAGTGAATGGTAGAATGTGGGTGTGACTGTGCCAGTGCCAGGTCAAGATTAAGGCCCTGAAGAGGGAGTACAGTGATAAAAGATGACAACAACAAGAGTGGCAAGAGACACAAAATGTTGAGGTACAGTAATAATATGTTAACTTTTAAGTTAAATGAAGCCGTTAACCATTTTCACTTGTTAACTGATAACATGTAAGTTTGATTTGTTATTAAAATGGTCAAATTATATTATTATTTGATCTAAACATTCATGAAATGACTTATTTCTTCAGTAATAATGCTGGGCTGTTGTATGACTCATGTCTTAGGCTTCATAACTGTAGTATATTTATTGTTATCAATCAACAAACCATGTTAAAGAAAGTTCCTTGACAGAATACAACACGCAAGAGGATGACGCTATCTCCTACCAGAACGATGCCAAGCAGAGAATGTTATAATATAATGCTTCAAATCTGCTTGACAAATCTGAATGGAAACCGTCACAGAGCGAATATAAAAGACAGATTACATGTAAAGTTCATCATTAGTACGAATGAGTTAGATGTTAGACTGCAGTTCCCAGTTGGTGGGATTTTAGATTTCACAAAAATAAATGATATGCACATTTATTCATGTTGTTTAAATGTCTTCATGGTAAATCCCCCGGGTACAGAATAATAAAAATGTCAAGGAAAGAAATGCATCAAGTTGTTTTCCTTCAGAAACCGTTTCTTGGTCATTCTCCATTATTCAGCATCAACTGTACAAACGTTCTGTTCTCGATCATGCAAAAATAGCACTCTACGGAATCGAACAAGTTCCAATAAAGACGACGTTCATTGAGAAAGAACTATGCGAGTGTTGTGATGAGAGCAGCCAAGAAAGATATGACAAGACTGCCTTCCTAGCAGGAACAGATGGACAGTAACACTTTACTTGTATCAAGTTTGGGCTTTGCAATGCTCCACCTTTCAACGCCTCGTCATGATAATCTCAGCAGATATAAAATGGAAACATTTAATATAAACCATTATACAACTGTAATGTAAGTTTCTCGCTGGGATCTTGTCTTTGCAGGAGCCATATGCAATGAACTGCAGTAATTGCATTTTCCGCCGACACTTAAGGCTATGATTTAGACAATTGTTTCGTTGCTATACATGTATAGTTAATAAACATATATGATTAGAAATCTGCCTGGGTGTCATCAATGACAGGTGTAATTCTTTACAGTCGGTAGCCCCGTTGTTGTAGCGCATGAGAGGCTTAGGGTTAGATTAGTCATCATGACACGTATAACCCCCAGGATTTCCCTTCCCACAGTCCCGTTAGCAACATGGCAACAGCACGCAACGCTGCCGGTTCCGCTAAAAGAGAAAAGAAATCTAACTTTACTGATGAGGAATTAAGTCTGTTTGCTCCAGGACTATACAGAGCATGCATTAGTGTTACAAAGCAAACTACGCAACAGCGTCACAGATTTGCAGAAGAAACAAATTTGGGAAGACATTTGCCAAAAAGTGAACTCCCGTGGCAATGAATGGCGAACTGTTGCTGAACTGAAAAAGTAGTGGGCAAAGATGAAGAGCGCCAGTCTATGCTTCATCTTGGCTCATCGCTACCCAAAGGTAGGGGTGGCAAGGAGCCGTGGTTCTTCAACCTGATGCTCGACATACTTGCCATCAACACAACACTCAGTCATAGAGAATCCACAAGCATGACCCCAAGATGACAGTAGCAGCAGCAGGGATAACAATATTGAGTCGGAGTTGGAGGTTGACCAGACACTGCGACCTCTGACCCTGGTCAGGTCACAAAATTAGAAAACACGCACAGCCCCCCATGCATGTTTCTTATATGCACTGGTACATAAATTATACAGACGAGACCAGGGGCACGTGTACCCTACATTGGGAGTTCTTGTATATAGTGACAGGCTATGTGGATGGTGTGTCTCTGAGTGTATATGTACATAATTTATATATAATATAATATGCACATAACTAAAGTGTGTGGGCATGTGTGTGTGTGTGTGTGTGTGTGTGTGTGTGTGTGTGTGTGTGTGTGTGTGTGTGTGTGTGTGTGTGTGTGTGTGTGCACTCGATCAGGCACCCATGCAAAAGTTTTATTATTTACTCAATTTGCATATTTCAACACAAAATGTAGTTGAAACCAAATTATGCTAATATTATACAGCCTTGCATGCCTGTTTATTTGTATAAGGTAGCTGACTGGTTGAAGATCAATAAAATGTTGTCAAAATGTGGAAAAATCAAACATTTTGCTTTGACATATCAGTTATTCAACAAGCCTTTGGTGTTTTTTTCATGAAATGAACAAATTCATATAATAAACTGTGTTTTTATGTGATGCATATTGGTTCAGTCTTTTATTATTACGCAATGACGGACATTTTTATTCAGCGTTGGAAGTTATTTTAGCTAGAAATGATCACTATGCCATTACCAAGAAAGAAATAGTCCCCTCGGTTTGGTGTAAAGAAAGGGCCTGTACGTAGGAAGTTGCGTATGGCACGCTCAGTTCGGGCAAAACGAACAGAAACGGCATCAAAAACGAAGAGGGCCACGCTGTGCCTGCACCAGCTTTGCCTAGTCCAACTTCTAGTGTCGTGTCAGTGGACAATCAACCCGATGTATCGATTGACGTAATATTCCATGTTATTTATGACAGTGATTATTTATTGTTGCATGCTAATTTCGTACATGTTTATTTTATCAAATGGGAAAATGCTAATCACATTCAGTGATTAACACTCGCAACAATGCACTCGCCAAGGCCAGGCAATGCTAATGCTGCATGTTGGAGTTATTCTGAAACCGTACTAGTATAAATACATAGTGCTTTATAATTACAAATATTATGAGCACTATTGGATAAATAGATTGTTTGCTTTGGCTGGTGTGGCATTGTACAAATAAATTTACTTATACAGGCAGATATGCAGCTATGCCTACGGATATATAATAATGCTGTTTTAGTTTTACTTAGTATAATTACACATTTCAACTACACAGGTCAATAAATGTTTGCAATAGCATACAAATGTTGGAATATGCTCAGGCACATTTTGCACATGTTTTGCTAAATAGATTATTATTGATTGATAATGATATTGATCTTATGAGCAGGTACTTGATGAGTCTACTCCATCCACATCAACTGCTGCTTCATCATCAGCGACTTCAGCGACGAAGAGAATTGATTTCCGACAACTTCCTGATGCATCCGAGTCTGGTGAAGCTGTCCGCACCAGCGATGTGACAGCAATCATTCTGCGCTGTCACATGTTGTTGGTGCTTGTCGAGGATTTGGCATGTTCGTTGTGTGGATGCACAAGCCTTATCATTTGGCCTGTCGACTGCAGTTTTGGCCTTGTGTGCCTGTTGCAGACTTACTGCACACCATGCCAGTCGATTCTCAAGTCGACCTTCAGCAGCGACCGACTGGGTGGATCGATCTCTACCAAGGTGCCATTTGTTGTGACACGTTCCGTCATCTCCGTCACCATGGACATGGGAGTGTGTCATGCCGGTCTCGTGAAGCTGGGTCGTCATCTCAACATGAGCGTGCCAATTGGGAAGACATACGCCACCCATGTGAACATGATTGCAGATGCAAACCTTGTGGCGACTGCATTGATCATTGTCGAGGCAGCAGAAGCGGTCCGCCGTACATACCGTGATCAGGACTCATCTGCCGTGACTGAGGAGGGCATCTCGACCTCGCTGTCAGCTTCGACGGCACGTGGATGACGAAGTACGGTCTTGGAAGTGTGATAGAGGTAGAGACAGGGCTGGTCCTGGCCTTTGTGATCATGTCACTGTACTGCCGCAGTTGTGCTGATTCCGTTGCACGCTATGGTGGAGAAGACACGGCCGAATATAAGATTTGGGCGTTCCATCAACAATTTTGGGTTCAGGTACACTACCTTCTTGACTGACGGAGACGCCAAGACCCACAACCATTTGTGCAGCCTCAAAATGTACAGCGACACACCTATCGAGAAGGAGGAGTCTATCAACCACGTATCGAAATGCCTCGGCACGGCCCTCCACAAGCTATCAAGAGAAAGCAAGAAGAAGGGCATGACTCTTGGTGGTCGTGGCTATGGCAAGCTGACTGAAGACACAATCACCAGACTCACGGGCTACTACAGGAAGGCAATCCGGGCCCACCCACTGGATGAGAAGGCCATGACTGATGCAGTCTTTGCGACCTTTTACCACTCTATCTCTACAGACGAGCATCCACAGCTAGACCGGTGCCCTGATGGCGAGGCCAGCTGGTGCTTAGTGAAGCGTGCACAGGCCACTGGCACGACACCTGGTGTCGGACGCTCAAAACACTACTGTAGTGTTTTCAGCGGGGTAGTGTTTTGAGCCTACCCTCAAAACACTACGGTTACGCTCAAAACACTACCCCTACGTATGCTCAAAACACTACCCAATTTAAAAACACTACCGTCAGTATATTTTACCAGCCAATTACACCAGTCACCTTTGGGAATCATCCTATACACTGGGGTCAAGTTCATAATCTTTGGACCCAATTAGACAACAGGAATAAACAGTTAGTGTGAAATGTCATAAAACATTAATTAGGCACAATGTAATTACTATAATTAGTTACGGTTAGGGTTAGTTATAGCGTAATCGTTTGAACAAGACGATGAAAATAAATAGTTAGTGTCATAACGAGGCGACGGGAATAAGTAATTATTCGTTATGGTTGAGGTTATTAAGTAAAATTATGGTTAGACTGAGTTATGGTAGGTTAGGGTTATATATATAGCATAATCGTTATAACCAATCATACAACGGGAATAAATAGGTAGTGTGAACTTACCTTATTAATTAAGTTGAGATGATTATTATTACTTATGTTTCTGGTTAGTTATAATTGGAGGTTAGGATAATCGGTGGAACCAATCAGATGACTGGAATAAAAACTTAATGTCATTTGTTAGATATATACATTTTTATTTTCAAAAGTATGCTATGAATCATCTGTCGTTGCAATTGTTAATTACATACTAGTGCTGGTTCGATATTCTATATAGCGAAGTATCGCAATACTTGTGAAAGTTCGATACCGATACTTCGTGGTATCGCAATACTGAGGAGGGCATCTCGACCTCGCTGTCAGCTTCGACGGCACGTGGATGACGAAGTACGGTCTTGGAAGTGTGATAGAGGTAGAGACAGGGCTGGTCCTGGCCTTTGTGATCATGTCACTGTACTGCCGCAGTTGTGCTGATTCCGTTGCACGCTATGGTGGAGAAGACACGGCCGAATATAAGATTTGGGCGTTCCATCAACAATTTTGGGTTCAGGTACACTACCTTCTTGACTGACGGGGACGCCAAGACCCACAACCATTTGTGCAGCCTCAAAATGTACAGCGACACACCTATCGAGAAGGAGGAGCCTATCAACCACGTATCGAAATGCCTTGGCACGGCCCTCCACAAGCTATCAAGAAAAAGCAAGAAGAAGGGCATGACTCTTGGTGGTCGTGGCTATGGCAAGCTGACTGAAGACACAATCACCAGACTCACGGGCTACTACAGGAAGGCAATCCGGGCCCACCCACTGGATGAGAAGGCCATGACTGATGCAGTCTTTGCGACCTTTTACCACTCTATCTCTACAGACGAGCATCCACAGCTAGACCGGTGCCCTGATGGCGAGGCCAGCTGGTGCTTAGTGAAGCGTGCACAGGCCACTGGCACGACACCTGGTGTCGGACGCTCAAAACACTACTGTAGTGTTTTCAGCGGGGTAGTGTTTTGAGCCTACCCTCAAAACACTACGGTTACGCTCAAAACACTACCCCTACGTATGCTCAAAACACTACCCAATTTAAAAACACTACCGTCAGTATATTTTACCAGCCAATTACACCAGTCACCTTTGGGAATCATCCTATACACTGGGGTCAAGTTCATAATCTTTGGACCCAATTAGACAACAGGAATAAACAGTTAGTGTGAAATGTCATAAAACATTAATTAGGCACAATGTAATTACTATAATTAGTTACGGTTAGGGTTACCGGTAGTTATAGCGTAATCGTTTGAACAAGACGATGAAAATAAATAGTTAGTGTCATAACGAGGCGACGGGAATAAGTAATTATTCGTTATGGTTGAGGTTATTAAGTTAAATTATGGTTAGACTGAGTTATGGTAGGTTAGGGTTATATATATAGCATAATCGTTATAACCAATCATACAACGGGAATAAATAGGTAGTGTGAACTTACCTTATTAATTAAGTTGAGATGATTATTATTACTTATGTTTCTGGTTAGTTATAATTGGAGGTTAGGATAATCGGTGGAACCAATCAGATGACTGGAATAAAAACTTAATGTCATTTGTTAGATATATACATTTTTATTTTCAAAAGTATGCTATGAATCATCTGTCGTTGCAATTGTTAATTACATACTAGTGCTGGTTCGATATTCTATATAGCGAAGTATCGCAATACTTGTGAAAGTTCGATACCGATACTTCGTGGTATCGCAATACTTCGATATATTTGGTATCGAATGGCCACAGTTCGATACCTTTGATATTTTGATACCTTTGATCGATATCGAGTACATTTGGTGTCAATGCGAAGACATAACATCGTTTCCAAAGTTACGACTACTCCACTACGGGCTTCGATTCCCAACTTGACAGGGTTGACTATGTTGTATGTATTAGGCCGCTTAAGCGTGGTTCTTTTTTAAAAACATAATAAAATATTGTATCTGAGCGGTTTTATAATGCCTTATTATGGAGTCAGTTTCCAAAAAAGTTTGTATATAAATAATTATTTATGTGCGATCTTAGCTTAGCCTCGATCTCTGATTATCCAACTCCGAGCCTCGTTAGATGGCACTACCGTTTGCCTCGCCACTCTACCTTGCCCTCTCTACCGCATACCAAAAATACACATCCTAGTAATTTTATAGAGTGTTTATTGCACACATTAGTATTCATGAATCTAGTTTAATAATAATATAAATAATTATTCAAGTGCGACACTCTAGCCTCATTTACCCACATTCCGTTTGGTGGTGCTATGTTTTGCTGTTTGGTGGAGCCACCGTTTGCTGTACTCATTCAACGAAGATGAAAGACAAAAACGCACGTTGCCAATTTGGCATTTTTTTTAACAAAGACGGAAACACGGTAGTGTCTACTATGCCAGAAACGCTTCCCCCAAACTAGTGAGTGAAATACATCATATTTGACGAAACATGTCACTGTCCATCATCCAAGAAACTACCAAAACATGATGATGGAAGGAAGTCGTGGCAACGAGAATGACGTGTTCCATCAAAATCTTCGACAATGACCAAGCAGTGAACATCTAGTTAATGTCGAAGTGAATCGCCATCGGTTGCCGAGTCTACAGCGGCGACAGCATCAAGGAGTGACGTACGCGATGTGACTGCGAGTGGCGATGATGACACGCCTACTGCCTCTACTGCCACTGGCCCTAGTAGACAAAAACCTAGCAGTTTCACCAGAGGCAGAAACCGAACTGTTCCCGACATGTTCGCATCCGCAAACATATATGATGCAAAGTCAACTTATCATCAAAAATTGACCAGGAATGTTGTCAATTTCATTGGCAAAGAAGCACTGCCTGTGTACACTGTAGAAAAGGAGGGCTTCAAATCATTACTGGAGGCATTTGATCCACGGTAAGTGCTTTCAAACAAAGACAAAGTGTTTTCTGTTCACAATGACACAATGTGAATAAATAGACTAATAGTAACATAACCAAAATATAGCCTAAGTCCATACTACGGTCTAGGGGAATACGGCCTAATAATAGCCATTAATTATATATTCATAGACATTATAATGCATGTGATCTGAATTATAATAAACAACAAGTATATACATGAATAGAATAGACATCATAAGCTATTTGTCCCTTCTACCTGGTGGCTATGCCAGGGGAAATAAAAGATCCCACAGGGGGTAAATGTGTAACCTGTAGTGGACTCGCAAACTCTAACAGTCTTTTTCCCCGAGCAAAGCCACGTTGCTCAGCTAGTAGTGTATGTTTGGCAGATATGCACTTCCACACAGAAGCTACTTTAGCAAGACGGCTATCCCAAAGCTGCACAACGAAGTGTCCGAAAGGCTGCAGCATAGCCTGAGCTACATGGACTACTACTTGTGCACCACTGACCCGTACATGTCACTAACAATCCACTACATAGAGAACCGGGAACTGCAATTTGTCTTCCAACCTCCCTAGTACTGAGCCACTGAAAGATGTGGCTGTCACTGAAGAAACAGGTGGCTCAACTTCTAAGAAAAGAAAACTTTCTGATTTCTTCAAATCACCTCAAAGTCATGAGACAGAGACGGATCACAGTAAATTCGAGAGGGAACTTGATCTGTATGAACGAAGACCCCAAGTTGAGAACAAAAGCATCAGTGTACTATATACAGTGTATGAATTAGACTTACAACGTAAGTATCGAACAAAATTCTGGTTTCGATCGATATTGAAGAATTCTGGTATCGAACCAGCACTAATACTCACTATTACCAGTATTGTCTTGTGTAGATGGAACATTTTTATGCTGGTGGAACATTTCTACTTTACGTTATTTACCTAGTGTATGTTTATATCTTTGACGGATTATGGATATTGCAAATTCCATGTTCAAGTTACTGAAACTTTGATTGCGTTTTTCTCAAATACAAGTTTTTTCGTCAAAATCATTACTTATATAAAGAATGTATCTCCTTTATTTATCAATGTAATTGCTTCAAATTTGGGTGTGATACAAATGAGATCATCAGAAATTTAGATAATGGTAATATTGTAAAATATGTCTGACGTTTCCATAGTAACGCATCACAGGAAAAATCTGAAAAAAATATACAGTGGTGAAGAATTAATACAAGTGATTTTTTGGGTAAATTTTCAGTGTATGCAACAAGCAGGCTCATGCTCTCTGGCACCGAGTTCACACGAGCGATGAATAAAAAAGTGTTCCACGCCCGAAGAATACCGAGACGTTTGGAGGGAATGGACATTTAAAAAGATTGGTTGAAGAAAATGAAAAATAAAAGAATGGAATCTTTATTGTTGTGATGATTTGTGAATTCCAGGGCTTGCAGTTGAGCGCGGATTGAAACACAACTGAGATTCAACAGTTGAACGTGGGTTGGAGCTCAAACCAACTTCAACACCAGTTGAAACTCAACTCATTTGCATGTGAAGTTTTCAACTGTATATTTGCATATACATAGTTGAAACTCAACTGAGTTTCAGTTGAATGTGGGTTGAACTTGATTGGTTGAAAGTTCTATCTTTTTTGTTTGGGCACTGACATGGTGAGGGACTTTCCCATTGATTACATGCATCAAGTATGCCTGGGATTCCAGACTTCTGTTGGCATGGATCAAGGGTAAGACGGAGGTGAGGATGTCAGCTGGTCAGGTAGAGGTAATCAGTGAAAGGCTGATGAATTGGAACATTTGTTTCAAACCTGTTGACTAGGAAGCCATGTAGCCTTGATGAAATAGACCAATGGAAAGCCACTGAATACAGACAAGTTTGACTGTACACTGGGAACATTTTCCTCAAAGGCATTTTACGACAAGGACTGTATGAGCATTTTCTGGTGCTGAGTGTAACAATGTGAACCTTGGTCTGCCCCAGACCAACACAAGAGCACAGTTGCTGTGTCCACAAACTCTTGATGTAGTTTGTGTCAAAGAGTAAGGAGATAAACAGACATGAGTTACTTTTCTACACTGTGCACAGCCTCACATATCTGACTGCAGATGCAGATGTGTATGGAAGTTTACATTTATTCTCGGTCTTCTTCTACGAGAATTACCTACAGCAGCTGAACAAAAATGGGGCGATCATCAAAGGACTCCATTGTCCAAATCATTAAAAGGTTGCACAAATCACAGAATACTGACTATGGTACTCCAATCTATGACCTTACAACCAAACGATGCACGTACATTCTTACCAACACATCCTGTTGTCACGTTGTGAGCATTCTGAATGAAGATGACGAAGATTGAAACAAACTTCTGCTGTGTCGGGTTTACAGCCCAGCACAACCTCAGTTTGACCATCCCTGTCATTCCAACATGACTAGGGCATGTACCGCTCAAATAAAGAACATAGAACTGTACAAACGTTCTGTTCTCAATCACACCAAAATAGCACTCTACGGAATCGAACAAGTTCCAATAAAGACGACGTTCATTTAGAAAGAAATATGCGAGTGTTGTGATGAGAGCAGCCAAGAAAGATATGACAAGACTGCCTTCCTAGCAGGAACAGATGGACAGTAACACTTTACTTGTATCAAGTTTGGGCTTTGCAATGCTCCACCTTTCAACGCCTCGTCATGATAATCTCAGCAGATATAAAATGGAAACATTTAATATAAACCATTATACAACTGTAATGTAAGTTTCTCGCTGGGATCTTGTCTTCGCAGGAGCCATATGCAATGAACTGCAGTAACTGCATTTTCCGCCGACATTTAAGACAATTGTTTCGTTGCTATACATGTATAGTTAATAAACATATATGATTAGAAATCTGCCTGGGTGTCATCAATGTATGACAACTTATATGCAAAGTTATATTACATTACATTTGTTTCTACTAGTCGTATCAGTAGTGAACAAACAATGGGGGGGGGGGTTTAACATCAATAGCCACCTGTGCAAACTTTGTTTACATTTAACTGCCACAGCTCCTGATTGTCTGTTATTGACCATGTGTGACCAGGCGTAATGTCCGAACTGTTGTGAAATGCAGTGGCGGTGAGTAAATTACTCACTGTAACAACAAAGGGAGTCAAGAAGCCTGGCAGCCAAAGCCAGTCCAACAGACTGAAAAGAAAAACCAAGCCCAGCGAGACTGACGCGACTACCGTCGAAGTTGATGTGATTGGTGACATTGTGGCAAAAGTTGTTGCGGCAATCCAGCCAGTCATAGTCAGGACTGTGACTGCCGCTGTCACCAGTGCGCTTGCAGCTTCAACCAGGACGATCATTGACGAGATGAAGGATGGACAAAACGGAAGAGTACCAAATGGAAATATAAACGTGCTTGATTATTTACAAAATACAAAGTCCAGCACTATGTTCTTAGTTGGAGTAGAAGAACAGGAAGTGACGAATATTGTTAAAAGTTGCAAAAATAAAGTCTTCAGGACACAAAAATGTTGATATAACAATTATTAAAACGGTGATTTCCAACGTTGTAATACCGTTTACACATATTGTTGCCATGACATTTCCTTATCTACTGTAATAACCGTGCACAAGAATGGATGTGTAGATGGAGAGTTGTTACATCATATTTTGTGCATAATGGGTATTCTTTCTCAGTCATAATCGCATGTTATTTATATCGCAAGGGAGATGTGTATGTTTTGTGTTTGTATTATAGTTCTCACTAGCAGTCGTTGTTTCAGCTGTTTTCTTTATGGTTAAACTAAACAGTTCTTCATAGTCAATTATAGTAAAGCAATACTTTGAATTTATAGTTATATCATGATGTGTGATAGAGAACTGTGCATCTTTAGATGTAAACAGATTTACATGTTTACTGATTATCATGAAGATCAAAAGATGGAGACTGAACTGAGGACCTTAGGGAGGAGTCTTAACAAGTTTTGGAGAAGTGGACAACCAGGAGTTTTCTAAGAAGAGTGGTCGAAGGCAATACATTCAGATCGGAATGCACTGCATAATTTAGAAACGTAGAAATTGTATAGAAAGGTATGTCGGACTCTACGCAGCCTAGGGGCGTGGGAACATTAATCCAGCATGTATAATTGAAAAGTTAGCAATTGTACAGAAATGTATTAAGGTCGAACTCAATGCATTCTAGGGGCTTGGTAACATTAATCTGCCCTGTCTCTACAAGTGATCGAGTGTCATTTATTTTGCTTTGTGGAAGTCGCAATTGAGACAAAGGAATTCAATAGATGGTACACTATAATTCACATTCGGTACGTTGAAAGAAAACGCCCATCCTGCCTGATTGACAGGCAGAAGGTGGTTAGGTTACACCAACGTCTCTGTAGAGACAGAAGCCTTACTGACTGAAGTACACATGTGCAGTGGTCTACGGATGTGTAGAGAATTTAGACCGATAACTCACATAGTATAACATATTCTTAATTACTGAATGTTGTAGTGCTTGGAAAAGCTAATTTATATGCAAATGGCTATAGGTGGGGTGGGGGATTTGTTTACACTGGAGGCCATCTGGTTTTGGGGAGGCAAGAGCCCTATACACAGGGCTTTTGTTCAGAAGGTTACTGTAAGTTCACTGGCACTAGATTTCTAGAGAACCCTAGACTTTGGAAATGACATAATGAAGGGACATCGTCTGTCCCAAGGCTACAAATTTAGCTGTACATGAGGGCTTTAATGAGGATCAGGGCTGGCTGTTGGGGGATGCAGCCAGACACTGCGAGGGAGCTGTTTGTTAGAACAGGCCCGAAGATGCATGCTGGAGCTGTGTGTAACACAGGCCAGTGGTGTAGGGGACGACTACTGGGGCACACTGCCGGAGGGACGTTTCTCGTGAAGCACTGTCACCGAGCGCCCTGCGAGAAGTACTCAGACTCTCGCAGTACACCCGTGGCAATCAGTTAATCGCAGACTCGGTGAGTAACTCGGTTGCTGTATATAAGCCGCAGCCGTCTGACTTATCGTTCTGACACCTAGAATTCGGTTGCTGTATATAAGCCGCCGCCGTCTGACTTATCGTTCTGACACCTAGAATTCGGTTGCTGTATATAGGCCGCCGCCGTCTGACTTATCGTTCTGACACCTAGAATTCGGTTGCTGTATATAGGCCGCCGCCGTCTGACTTATCGTTCTGACACCTAGAATTCGGTTGCTGTATATAGGCCGCCGCTGTCTGACTTATCGTTCTGACACCTAGAATTCGGTTGCTGTATATAAGCCGCCGCCGTCTGACTTATCGTTCTAACACCTAGAATTCGGTTGCTGTATATAGGCCGCCGCCGTCTGAACTTATATCATTCTGACATTTAGAATATATCGGTTACAATTCGGTTGATGTAATAGCCGCCGCCGCCTGAACCTATCGTTCTGACATTTATAATATATCGGTTACCATTCGGTTGCTATAATAGCCGCCGCCGCCTGAACCTATCGTTACATGAAGAGGACACAACATCTACACATGGATCGAAAAAGGAAACTGCCTAAGAATGCCGCTACAGGGTCATCCCTCGTACTGTTAGTACAATTTGACTTTGTTTTCAATGTAGCAACAACAGGCACAATGCTGTCGAATGAACCAACGTTATGAACAGTCGATCTCCCCCAAACAGAACATTGCTATGAAATTTTGAACATTTGCTCGCGTCGACCTGTTCGTTTGAATGTTTCCCATGAACTATCTGTGTTTGGACCAATTTTAAATCTTCAAGATGGATCAAGAGCAATTAAAAAATGTCACCTTGGGCTTGGCTCAACAAGAGGTAAATCGACGTGAAGCATTAACTACCGGTGAACAAATTTGTGATCTTATCAGACAGACACAGATGTGCGATGGTTCTTCCACGATAGCAGTACAAACAATGATTTGGAAAATCACCTTTGCATTTAATCAAGTTGGTGTGCATCGAAATAGCATCCAAAACTGTATCTGGCCCGTTTCATTTCGAACTGGAATGGTTTATCGAAACACAGATGGTATCGAATCAAGCAGCAGTCGTATGGGGTGATTTGCGTGACCATTCAGCAGCACAGTTTCTGAACATTGATGAAAGTGCAAGTCTTAAAGACAAACTTGATGAATTAGCGCAGAATGCATTCGAACCGACTCAACAATATGTTCGACGGTTTCGTGAAGTGGCAAATATGGTTTACCCCATCAACCAACGTAACATAGACCAGGACAGGTTACTGGTAAAAACATTCGCTACCCCGGGTAGGGGCCTTTCGTCAGATGAGATAGTAGCTAAGCTAATTGAAGGTGACCCGGCCACACTGGAAGAAGCCGTAACTTTAGTTACACGTGCATGTTCCCGCCAAGATGCGTACTGTCTTTTGGAAGGCCGACACATCAGGAATCGCCCATGGAAATTGGAACAACTGATCCTGAATGTCAACCGGAGATGCTGCGCATGGTAAAAGCATTAACGACACCCATGCAACGTTTGGCCACGAACGTAGCCAAAATCGAGGGGCGAGGCAGCCACTCGACCACCGACAGACCACCACATGGCGCTTCCAGACCAGCGACGAAGTGCCCAGGTAACGTGAGACACCTGGCCCAAGATTACGGCGAGCCGCATTCAGCTACCGACCGATACCCGAAACCCCAGCGATAGGCACGACCTTCTGGTTACCCAACAACAGGGAAATGGCCCCACGTTTTGGAGGTAAACGACCAAGCAGGTAAACAACGCCCCTCAGTTAATTTGGTAATATCAGGTATTTTGGTAACGGCCTTGATCGATACCGAGGCAACTTGTATTCTTCTGAGACGTAACGTTTTCAATTTGGTCCTTAACATGCCACATCGTCGCAGTGTGTTACATAAGTCAGTTTTGTTGAAAAGATTAGGTGGAGTATCTCTCCAAGTGGATGGTCAAACACAAATTACAGTGGCTGGTGTGAAAACGCCACTTGATGTAGTAATTTGTCGTAACATTCCACATGAAATGATACTAGGGAATAATTCCTTGTGGGATGGTAATGGAATAATTGATTTGAAATCAAAAGTAATTACATGGTATCATGGTAATTGGCCATTATGACAACACAAAACTCCAAGTTACGATAGTGTAGGACCTATTTCTCCAGAGAGTGGAAGTACTAGTATCGATCAGTTAGTGCAGCGTAATGCAGACGTATTTGCAGTGAAAGGGGAAAGGAATGGTTGTTGCAGCACAGGTAAATTACACATCAAAACGACAGTACCCCCAATTTGTCAAAAAGCGTACAGAATGCCATTGACTAAACACAAAACGGTTGACCACTTAATCGCAGAAATGTTGGCAGACATCATTCGTCCCAGTAATTCGTCCTATGCCAGCCCCGTATTGTTAGTTCCCAAGAAAGATGGTGAAACACGATTTTGCGTGGATTATCGCGAGCTTAATGCTGTAACAGAATCATCCCCTTTTCCTCTTCCGATAATCCAAGATATCTTTGGTTGGCAGCAGTGCCATTTATTTGACTCTAAGTCTCTGAGCTGGTTATCACCAGAGCCGAGTGGCTGAAGCCGACATTCACAAAACAGCTTTTAGATATCATGTGGGTCACTACGAATTCACTAAAGTTCCATTTGGACTCAAGACGGGTCCAAATTTATTTAAACAAGAAATTAATAAGATCTTGACTGACTTGATTGGTGTATGTGTTTTTGTGTATATTGATGACATTTTGGTGTTTAGCAAGAATGAAGTGGATCACTTGCGACACTTTCAACTGGTTTTCGATAGACTCAGGAAGGTGGGCTTGAAATTGAAACCCACAAAGTGTGCATTTGGTCTCCCTGAAGTGAAATTACTAGGATATGTTCTTAATAATGAAGGTATTCAGACAGACCCAGAGAAAGTGTAAGCTATGTCAGACTTCCTGACGCCCACTACAATCAAAGAAGTACGTTCTTTGCTTGGTATGACGAATTACTATCGAATATGCTTACCAAACTATGCAAAAATTGCTGAACTGCTCATTCGGTTGACGCGCAAACACATATACAATTTAAATGAACTGATGAATGACAGGCCGCCTTTGACGAACTCAAACGCCTCTTAACATTGTCAATGTGGACAATGTGATGACTGACGCGTGTAATATTTGAATTACCGACATTGAGGATACAATGTTCCTCGACGAATCTGTTGTGCGCCGGACCAGACGGGGAGTGCTGAACATTGTCGGTGATTTGAGTAAATCACTATTTGGAACAGCGACTGACGACGACGTAATTGAATGCCGACGACAAATCAAACTGTTACAGACAAAGGACAGACGTATGGTTCATGCAGTGAGCCAAATGTTGTCTGTTGTAAATCAAACCCACGATGAGGTAGTACAAAATCGTAAACATATAAATTCTTTACAGAAATATGTTAAAAAGGTAGCGGACAAGGTCCGTCACATGGCAAATCTTTGGCAACAGCAGAACAAGTTGTTACAAATTGTAAATGCCAAATTACGAGTAGAACAAGTGTTAAATGCTAGGGAAGCTGCTCATGATAATTGGTTACAGTAAATTGCCAGGTTCCATAGACAAAAAGCAACACTGGAATTAGGGTTCCTAATGGAAGAACTCTTCAGCAAACGCAAATTAACTCATATATTAACTTCCGTAAAATCAGCCGGTTTGCAATGGTACTATGCGGATGTCATCCATATTACGTGCAGAATATCAATTGTTGTTCCGTGTCAAACTTCCTTTGACAGATAACATTCCTTACGAACGCTATTATATCTCAACATGGCCAATCCCACATAATTCTGAAAATGTCATGCCCAAATCCAAGTAACGGAAGATATCGCAATACATACATTAATGGGTAGTGTTCAAACCTACCGCTTGTCAGGGGAATCGTCCTATGATTTTGTAGAGCTGGGGCAGCTTACGATAGAACTTGTTTTAAGTGCCCACAAAACCAGAGCCAGATCTACGTAAGATTGGTCGTGTGACCATCACTAAAGCTCTCAGCGATGAAACACAAATCATTGAACTAATGCCAGGCACCTTTATCAATCTATCTGTTGCGAGACAGTTTCCTTGTTTTGTTCAGGCGATCCAGAGCGGTGCATCCGCCTGATCAACGGTGCTTCTGCTTTGCGCTTGAACAAAGATTGTCACATTACAGGAAAGGGATGGACAATTTCCAGCATAGCTCAGTTCAGTTCGACAGTAATGGAAGATTTTTTGGTAATTTCTGTACCCCCCATGGCTCTTCTTACACTCATTCCTCATGACATAACAATGAAACATTTAGCCAGCCCGGTGTGGGAAGCATAGGTGAAATTAACAATATACAATTAGACGCTTTACCATCTACTGATAATGACTTCATTGCATGGGGTTCTTATTCCGGTCACGTTTCGTGGACCGTAGCTCTCATTGTAATAGCACTGACGGCCATGCTGATTTACATTATAATCTTAATTCTCAGAATTAAGAAGTGACTAGGTGTGCTCTTGTCTTATAAGGAATAAGAAGTGACTACGTGTCCTCTTGTAAACAATACGACATGACTCGGTGTCCTGCGACAGACACACATAGCGATGTGTCATAGCTGTGTAATCGTACCCAATTCACTTTACTGTAATCTACGTTAGCAGAATATGGAGCAGAACACAGATAATTATTTAAACAAGTATATTGCAATTCCATATATACCTACACTACTTCGTGTTATCACATTCAATTCCAATTTACTAAACATGCATGATACATATTCTGTGGCTTGTTAAATGGTCAAGCCAACACTTGGCCAGTGTTTACACTGTCTCTGTACTGTCATGGCTGGCTCCCAACATGTTTTCAAGTGTCAGTCTCAAGGAAATATGCCCCACACCCTATCCAGTCAACCCCATAGGGTGATTAATCATGGGGACATTAGTGGCCACTGGGCAGTTTCAGATACTGACCACTTAACTTCATTCATAGAATACATTCTGTTGCTAAATGCGTAATATAGCATAATAACCTAATAGCGTAGATTAAGCATCATAGTACAGAACACAGTATCTGACTAAACAGGTTAACACTGTATACTCTGCAAGTTATATGACCAACAGGATGCAAAGATTCTAAAACTCATTAAGGCCAATACTGTTTACAGGCAGCCAGTGGGGGTCAACTGCAGCATCATGAGGTGCTTGCTCAAAGCAATTCTCCATATAGTAAAAACCCTTATATATAACTAAATAATTGCTTTAAAACATCCATCCAAGATTATATCAAATAATGGACAGTCTTCCACTTAACAATGTGGTCTAATTACAAAAGGGAAATCATACCTTAAAAGTACTATTGAGCAGGTTGACACTCACTAAAATTAAATGTCACCTCCTTGTTGTGTGAAACCCGAACCAGCCTAGCAAACAGCTGCTGTACCCTGGAAATAGTTTATCTCATACTGTTCAAGTAATTGGTTAATCAGAGTAATTAATTACTTAAATATAATTATAATCAACACCTTGGTAATTAAATCATGAAAAGGAAGTTTCACAAAATAAAGAATGCTACAATATCCATCATCTACTTAGCATTATATAGCACGTGCTGCCACATTGTGGCTGATAGTGACATTAGAATGGAAATTAAGAAACATGTGTATGTGTCCAAACTGCTACCTTACATAATGAAGTAAAACAAAACAAAATATAAAATTTACACAGATTAGATAGGAGCTAGTCAAACCGGAAGCTTTGGAACTTGCAAAGATGGCAATATGCAGATAACATTAAACATATAACAGCTGCGTTTCAGGTCCCCTTTAAGCATGCATGCATGTTTGTTATAGACAGACTTACTGACTAACAAGTTTGGACTTTATTTGTAGAATTTCACTGTTATTGCATGCAGGGTTATTTATTTTATTACAGCATGCATGAATTCAAAGAAAGGCACAAAGAATATAAATGGAAGTGGATGGCAGCCAAACGTTTACATGCGAAGAAACAACAATCCATCGCACAACTAAGGCAGTTTGACAGTAGTAGTGAGGAGGACGTGGCACCAGAAGAGCCACCCAAACAGTCTGCCACTCCTGTAGACATTCAGAGTCCGTTGATCCAAAGTCATGATGTACTAGATTCTAACCATGACACACCACATTGAACTCACCAAGACAACACTGATCCTGCAGATAGTGATGCAGGTGACTCAGACAGGAAGGTAGGGAGTTGGGACATGATTGACAGTCATATGATTGAATCATCAGAGACAGAAAGTGAGACAAGCTGACAGGAATGGACAAATGCAAGCAGAATTAGCAAAATGGATTTCTGGTTTTAACATTACACAAAATGCTGCCGATGACCTTCTCAAGTTACTGAAAAGATCTGGACATCCCGACTTGCCAAAGACATGCACGCACATTAAAGCAAACTGCTAGGGAAGTTGAAACTGAAGTGAAATCAGGAATGCAATATGTATACCTGGGATTAGTACCAGAACTGTTGAAAATCCTTCGAAAATATCCATCACCAATGATAGAAAGTCTTTCTGAATTAAAGCGATCATTTAACATTGATGGCGTCCCTGTCTTCAAAAGCTCAAAGAAAACTCTTTGGCCCATTCTGTGTGCAGTTATGAACCTGAAACCTTTGATGGTGTTTCCTGTTGCTCCGACATATGGTGGTACAAAACCAGACAACCTGGACTTTTTAAGTGATACAATTATGGGTTTAAATGGCATAATCCCAAATGGTCTATATGTTGAGGAGAAATGTTACACTGTATCTCTGAGTTGTACTATATGCGACGCACCAGCTAAAGCAGTGGTTAAGGCAGTCAAGTTACATTACGGGTGTGATAAGTGTAGTCAGAAAGGTGTCTACACTGGCCGAATGACTTATCAAGAGAGAGACAATCTTCAGTTGAGAACTGGTCAGTCAGTCAGAAACCAGTTCAATCCTGTGCATCACCATCACAGGTCACCATTTTGTGACCTTCCCATCGACATGATACAGGCTTTCCCTGCGGATTATAAGCATCATGTCTGCCTGGGAGTTCAGAAACGGTGCCTTCTTGCATGGATCAGGGGAAAGAAGGAAATCCGAATTTTGGCCCATCAGGTTCAGGAAATCAGCCAAAGATTGTTGAACTTGCAGCGTTTCGTGCCAAAATTGTTTGCAAGAAAACCTCACTGTATATCAGCTAGCAGATTATGTTGATTGAGGTGCTTGAACAATGCAATATAATATTTTGAAATAAATCATTTCTGTCTATTTTGAACTGCTTATTTGCAAACAATTTCATGATGCTGAAAAGTATATTACATAACTTTTTCAGGTGACAGTATTGAGCTCAATGGGTGGCCACAACGTGGTGGACACGGCACGCCGAATCTTGTACAAGCTGGGATCGCCAAAGGTGTGGTCAAACTACAGTTTGAAGGGCAGGGGAAACAAGGCGGCCCTATCTGGTCTGAAGTTCTACAGGGTATTACATAGTAAGTATGTATGATCTATCATTATTATTCAGGTATCATTATTACGTAGATACATGTCTGTGTTCCATTATCGAGCCTGTCAGTTATTGAGTGAAAGTTTCACTATTTTATGTATGACTTATATTTAATGGGACTGGGTAATCTAGAAAAACTAAAAATAAATCTAAACAATATTTTAATAAATGATCCAAGCTCTGATATTTTTTATAATTCCATACTGAAACTTAATTTTTTGTTAGAGTGAGTCTGGATGTATACTGTATGATGAAGGCATTAAAATATTATAAATAAAAATCGCTGGAAATCTGTATGCTTGCAGGAGAATGTCGAAAAATTCACCCCAATCTGAAGGAGTGTGAGTTGGAGGCTGCCGTCTCTTCCATTCTGAAACACGCCCCGAACAGACAGGGAGGCTACAGGTTTGAGGATAGGAGGAATTTTTTTTTTTAATGTACCAATCTGGCAATAACTGCATTTAGAATTAGGACCTGGTGGGAAGCCTATTGGCCATCTCCCCTCCCCCATAATTGAATTTCATATTTCTCCATTCCCCTTTCCCATAACCATATTTTCTCCACATACCCCTCCATAATTAATATATTTTAATATTTGTTCCCATCTCTACTCTTCCCCCCGGCCCTTTCAATAAGCATCAACAGCCAATTACACTGTAAATTGGTTGCCTACGTTTTGAAAAATTGCCCTTCTGGTTGCTGACTTTAGAAGGTTGTGCACTGCTTTCCATTGTAATCAGGTGGCTACTTTTCAACACAAATCCTCACACCAAAAAGTATTGAAATTAAATATGAGTGCACACTAATTTATTATTAAGCAATTTATTGATAGCAGAACTGGTAACATTTGGCCATCCAACTCCACTTTATATTCATTTCCATACATTCTTGTGAAGAAAAAAAACGTGAAATTCTAGCTGTTGGTCTGTTGAATTCATGATCAAATATCAAAGGGAAGTCCATAAATTGCCGTAACACTTGTTTGTTGTTGACATCATGATCCTGACTGGCCATCATGGATTTGACTGTTCATTTAAGATTTTTTTCCATGCCCCCATTGAATTTAATATCACATTATTTTAACCTTCCCCACTGCGGTCCTATATTTAAATGCAATAGCCCTAAGACCTAAGAACATTTGTGGTAGGAATTGTATCTAGATTTGTGTTTGATTTATCTTATAAATGGATTCTCAGAGTTTGGAAATTATGACATGGATCTATACGAGTACACATTTATTGAAGATGGCTCGACACTATTGACTAGCTTATTCCATCATTTAATTCGAGGGCTATTCCATTAAAATATTTTTCCTCGCCTCCACTCACCTGAAATATTAAAATATAATTATGTCATATTTACTTATCCCTCAAATTTCTGCCCACCCAGCTACTTTTAAATGGTAATTACTTGTTAATGTATTAAACTAATCATAATGTGTTTTTCAGAGT
The DNA here is from genome assembly GCA_963995525.1 of Escarpia spicata. NCBI lineage: Eukaryota > Metazoa > Annelida > Polychaeta > Sabellida > Siboglinidae > Escarpia > Escarpia spicata. The sequence continues at coordinate 31,181,851 of OZ023208.1, read as the reverse complement.
TAGACGCTTAGATTGGCATAAACCTATTAATTTGTTCACTCACTTCTGCAGTTTCCACAATGGATGGATGCAGAACACGAGAGGAGAAGAAGTCCACAAAAGAAGAGCCGAACAACATCCGATTTGGTGCCTTCAAAGACAATGATCAGTGCATTTTTATTTGATTGAGTCGTCCATCAAGTGCATCACTTTAGGGGTCTGTGTGCAAACGTTACAAAGCGTTACATGGGTGTTTCTGGGTCATCGTTATGTACCAATTTATAAAATTTCAAAGGATACCCCAAAAAGCATTTAAACAGCAGTACAATGGAAAACCAGCTACTTACTACAGAAATATTAAATATATTTCAATTTCATTCCAACACAAAGCAACCTCTACTAGTATAGCAACATTTAGAAACCCAGCAAAAGGTCAACACGAACTCATGTCCGTGATCCAGTACATGGATTATGTTGAACTGAAATGGCTTGATGAGCATGACATGGACATTCACAGCAATCCCCTATTTTAGAAACAGTATTGGTCTCTGGGACCCAGTATTTCCCTTGAGCAGCACAACGAATCCCTGAGAGGATATTTAGTGTGGGGGTAAACACGTCATGTCATGAGTGAAGAGTTTATCAATGCAGAAAACGCCCAACTTCATCACCACATACATAATTATATCATTACAGTATTAATTGTTCACATACATGGACCTCGTTGTTATCATGTTTTTACTAGTTTTACAAATGTAAATTACAAAAATAATGAATTGATACAACCATGCAGCAAATATAATATGCATCATAGAGGGGAGAGGTCAAATGTAATTTTAGGGCTGTGTACATGTCAGCGTTATGAAGTGTCACAAGGGAGTGGTGTGTGTCAAAAACCCAAATAGATAAAATGAATTGGTGTGTGATATAGTTAGTAGTAGTTAGCCTCTTTGAAGTGTACCAACACTTCCTGGACATGTTTCATTATGTGTTGGTATTACTAATCATCACAATAATTCAGTTTGAATAAATATGAGAAGTGTCTCTAGTTTATTTAAATGGTGATATGCTGGCTTGTTATTTTTGTGGTCTAGCTCTGGAACATAGCAGAGGTGACACTGGCGACAGCATGGATGACCAGGAACCCGCATGTCAGAATATGAGATTATTATAGATCACCTGTGTCCTCTGACAAGTGCAGTGATTAGTATTAATAGTATGAACAAACGAGTTATGTTACTACAGTGTATATGGCTACACAGTGTGCAGTGTGCATTGATACTGAACGGATTTGCTTTAATAAATTTCCTTTTTAAAATCAAAGTTCATTAATTTTGATTTCTGTTCTAAAAGCACGTCCACATCAAATAAAGACCAAATTCCACAAAAAGTATTGGGAAATAGGGGGTTGTACGAGTATTGGCAAGTAATCTTTATATGGAATTCGCTACAATTAACACATTGTGGTTGTGTAGATGTAGCATAAGATCTATTTTTATTTATTATTGTTTCTATTAGGAATGGGTTGGCAGCTCCCGGTTGCAGTTGAGTTGACTGCATGAACCAAAGCAACCCTCGAAGGTATAACCTTATATATATATCTTAAGTATGCAGTAATAAGTGCTTCATCTTATAGAAGCTTAGCACTATCTAATTATAATACAATAAGGAAACTTCTGTTGTACCTGCGATCAGTCCACTCCCTCTTCAACGAGACCCTTTGGGCACCATGAAGACTTCATGTCTGTCACATGGAGCGAGAAGTTCAGCCTGAACTACTGCACCACTTGATGGTTAGAGAATGTGCCTGTTGCTGTCATGTTCTAGAGATGTGGCCACACCTCAAGACATGTGTCTATGCTGCCATGAAAGGAACAGTCCCCAAGCGGCCAACCAAATCCTTTGCTGTCGTCTGTCAAGCAGTGACTGACCCCACTGATGGAGGTGAAGTTGAATGACTTTGTGTCAATAGAGAAGATAGTCACTCCCTTCCTGACCATCTATCAGACTGACCGCAGGGTTAGTTGTAGATGTTGACGAGCTGTCGAAATGTGTGGACAATTTCTCAATACGAGCCAAGCAGACCCGCCACTTCGCCTTTGTTATGAAGAGCAAATGGACATACCCCAAGAATCCACCAGAGAAGCCCATTGACACACCTCATACAAACATCCAGCAAATCTTGCATGTTGAAGACTGGTAAGGGATATACTTCACGGCAACCAGAGTCTTGAATTTTGATGATGAAGGAACTATGATACCATATAGGAAGTTTTTTGGAACATTTCTATTTGTGAACAATAACTGGAGTTCAAGGATGAGACTGAGAGCACTGTTGCCCCAAACATGGAATGCCTTTAGTGAAGTGGGTACAGTGCACTAAACATGCAGTGGGTACATTATGCCAACACGGAAACCAAAATGTACCACCCATGACCACATTTAAAATATACCATTTGATATAGTCATGTACCAGTAGTTTCACAAATAAATGGATGAGACGTTGCTGAAATACTAACTGACTAGCAATATAATACAATATATATATAATATATACAACTCAATGGAAATATAAACAAGTCCATGGCATTCCCACACATTATTGCATAACAAGATAAGAGATAAGTTCAAACTCCACAGTTATGTAACTTATTGTGTTTTACTCAACTAGTTACAGCTGTAATTAGTAATTACATTCTTTTCAGATCTATTATATCTTTCAGCTGGCAGTTTTTCCAGGAAACCTTTTGTTGGTCAAACTCTTATGTCCAACATGCCAAATTGAAGTGGGCGAAAACATGTAAATGGGCATTAGCTGCCATTATGAACGATATAATGGAAAGGGTCTTCAACTGAGCACAGTGCAACATGTTTGACATTTCAAGTAGGTACTCACCTGTACTCACCTTCCCCATACACATAGGTCTGTACTCACCTGTACTCACCTTCCCCATACACATAGGTCTGTACTCACCTGTAATGAAGTGGCGTCGTCCACGCAGACATGAGGTCAAATTCAAATAAATACATTTTCAAAGAACTTGCTAATCCTGAGCCTGTCTTAGACCAGTGCCGACTTGTCAGTCTGAATCACTTGGAATTTGAATACCTCATGCAACCAAGTTTAATTGAGTATGAATCTGATTTTATGTGAATTGGAAACTTTGGACCAAAATTCAAACAACATATTTTAAAATGTGATAAATATTTAGACATTTTTGAAATGGACAAAGTATTGTGTTTAGGCTTTTTTCAAGTGCATATAAATGTGTATTTAAACAACTTCAAATGTATCTGAAGATTTGACCCCATGCCTTCTTCAAAAGTTCTTCCATCCACACACATATATTAACAATATACATTAATATTGCTTTGGTTTCCAACACCACATCCAAGCCCATCCCAGTAACAGGCTATCTCAAAGTCAAAATTTCTACCACACAAAAAATATCTGAACTTAGTTTTCCAAAAGTCAAGTGATTCAACCCACAACAAAGTCACTCAAACAAGAGGAATTATTGCTAGCTGTGTTCAATTTTTATAACTACCCAATAGTTTACAACTATGTATACACTATATTAAAGCACCAGACACGTGGCTCCCACAGCAATGACATGTTGTTTGTAATAAACTTGTTTGACTTACGGACAATGTTTTTGAGTTTGTCGACATCTTGTTTGAGCTTGTAGATGAAGGGAACCAGGACAAGCACACACAGGAGGATGGCCACAGTACAGACCACCGCAACTACTGCTGGCCCAGAGCTACAGAACTGGCAGCCGGAAGACTTGCCTGACCTCCTGCAAACAAACAGACTCACATCATTTACTGTCCTACCACTACTTCTAGTTCACTGTCAGGTTCAACTGCAAAATCTCAAATATGATTAAAACATTTATTTTTAATTTTACAATGATTATAAACTGTGGCTGACCACTAATCATTTAAAACAAGCCAATGGATATCTCCCATAATCCAGCCAACTGCTCAATTGCCCCCTGTAATTACTACCACATGTCCCTCTCCTCTGTGCATATATGACAGTCAACTTTCCCTTGGAGCAATGCGTCAATGACGCTTTGTATGCTGAAATGCTGCATACTTTTTGTTGCATGTGCCCGAAAGATGCATACAAAAACGTGTTTGAGAAAACTTGTGTAGAATCCAGGCCCACCTTGATTTGTCGTTATTACCTATACTATAATTTTGCATAAATCTGACACGTTGATGTGATAATTAAATCATTCTACATCATCCTAGCCATATTTACGCTATGAAAAATTGCGTTTTAGGCTTACGCGCATTTTGAAGCCCAAATAACACTATTCCACGTTGTGTATCAATGAGTTTTTTATATTTAATCAACATGGTTCTTTGAATATTATTAGTTGATGTTCTCTCGTATGTGAATCGTTCTCACTCAATGTCACAAACTGCTGCATCGTATTTCTCAGTTAGAATCTCCCTATCTTTGGAGCAGTAGACTAGTAGCATGACCAGTCCATGAAAAATGGGGCACACCTACCCAGAATGTATCTAGTTTTGTAATGTTAGATTTTGAAGAAAAAAACCTGTACATTTCTGAACACTTTGATATTGATGGTTATATATTTGTTATCCAGAAATATGTCACGAAGGAAGTCCTGAATAGAATTCAAAACAAGTTAAAATAATAACATGATTACATGCCTAATGTTAAAGAAATGTAATGTTCACATTTACCAGCGATCATACTATCATGCAGATTCATTAATAGAATTTTGATTAACTGATTTTTGGCACATCAAAGTTTTATCTATGATGTGCCCAAAGGGCACATACAAGACTTTTTCAAGATGGATCCCTGTATATCCCTTGGAGATGCCTACTTAACTTGATCTTATCATTCTTATCTCTTGACTACCCTTTCTACTATCTGCTAAGGGTGTCAATGGGAGTCCTATTGTGGAGGTGACAGTAATGCTGCCTGGTCATAGATTTGTATGTTATCACATAAACCTGCACATCTAGAATAGTAATAATACTGTTTTAATACTATAAAAACGTTTTTATATTCTAATAATAGTATTATATATAATGAACCTTGCTACAGCTTTATCATCATATCCTGAATTATATTTTTTTATATTAGCATCAATGATATAACACTGTGGTGCATTTTGAGTTTCAACAAGGAGACATTTTAAAAGCCTCTTTATTGCATTAATGTTTTTCTTTGTAAAATGATAATAAAAAATCATGTGTACACATACAATTCTGTTCATTCTCCCAAACTGTTCCTATTTTGGTGATGTATCAATGTGTTGTGTTTATATATATATATATATATATATATATATATTTGTAAAATGTTAATGATTAAAAATCAAAGTATTGATATTATGTCATGATACACAGCCAGTTTACAACCCTAGTACCGGTAGTAATATCACTTTTTTTATGCCTGTAGGCTGTACAAAGAAGATCCATGATGAACTCACTAAAACCAGAACATTCTAAACAAAAAGATTGATAGCTTACAAAGACTGGTAATCTTATTAAAGGAAATCAAAACAAGGCATTAGCTAAAATCCGTTTTCCACGTGTACACAAAGTTTAACATTGCATGTAACATTCGAGAACATTAAAAAATACAGAAAAATACATTTGTAGCATAAATTCGATTTTAAACCCGTCTGTGTTGCGATTCCTGTGGAAAATTATAATTTAATGAGCTAGGCGATCACGTGGTATTGTGACGTCACATGTGACCCACATTCGCATCAGGCCGACCCTTTCCATGCACTCCGAGCATGTTTACAAGGATAGCTTTTGGGTCGAAACGAGCGTCAGAATGAGTTATTGTGTAATATTCCGATATAATACAACTACTGGTCATCATAGAGGAACAAGCAGTTATCTTACAGTTCCACATGAATCCAATGTTATTCAAAACAATGAATGCGAATGGGCCTACAAGTCGACTCTAGGTTTCGCCGAGCTTGGGCTCGTTTTCAGGATACTTATACCGAATGCAACCAACGGGACATAATCTACACCAATAGACATACATAGCAAACATATATTGTATCCAGCTACAGAAAGTAACGTGTATAATCTCATCAGAATATCTATATATGAAGGAGTTGTGTACAGTTTATCATAACAACTTAAATCAGTCAGTGAGTTTCCGTTGGTCCCACTAGCTCAGTTGGTAAACGTGTTGGTTTCTTTTCATTCATTTTACAATCGCGCGACGCCGGTTCAATCCTGACACCAAACCATTGATTTTCTTTACACTTTTTTGTTATGTTTTCACGAAATAATATAAACCAAATCTTTTTGTATACTATAATGCACTGTTTGTAAATATGTTTTTATTTTTGTAGTAATTATTGATTCGCCACAAAAATGAAAATATGGTAATTATATATAACAATGTTTCTAAATGTTATTTATTCAGACAGATCACAATTTGTTTTCACATATATAATTACAATATATTACCATACAATATATATACAATTAATAAATTATATATCCATTACATTATATTTGTTTGGATAAATAAAATTTAGAAACATTGTTATATATAATTACCATATTTTCATGTTTGTGGCGAATAAATAATTACTACAAAAATAAAAAAACTTGACGAAACCTAGTCGACTTGTAGGCCCATTAGCATTCATTGTTTTGAATAAAATTGGAATTATGTGGAACCGTAAGATAACTGCTTGTTCCCCTGTGATGACTAGTGGTTGTAATGTATTATATCGGAATATTGCACAATAACTCACCCTGACGCTCATTTCGACCCAAAAGCTATCCTTGTAAACATGCTCTGAGTGCATGGAAAGGGTCGGCCTGATGCGAGTGTGGGTCATATGTGACGTCACATCTCGGCATCCCAAAAAGCGCGCCAAAAATGTGCATATTCAAAAATGTCCAGCTGCACAGCATAAAATGTGGAATTTCTATTTCATTTAATTGTTTTGATTTGTTTTGGCTTGGTGGACATGGAAATAGATAACAGGATGTAATATAATGTGAATTCAAGCAAAACGTTTTTATTCCCTTATCTAGACTATACAGTAATACACACAGACACTCCTGGCCTGCATTAGAAATAAACAGACTGTTTTTTGTAGAAAAAAGGAGATTTACTTAATTTACAAAAGCCAAATACTACCATTGCAACATGTGATGTGATCATGCAGTTGATTCTTCACTTCAGACTTGACCCATTCTGCAAGTACTTTAGTAGTCTTTTATTAGTCAGTCGTGATGAACTTGAACTTGTAAGTGGAAGTGCTTACGTGGATTAGCATGTCAGCGACATGAAATCCCTATTAAAGTACCTGTCAATTGGGTTGACTGGTGCTCAGTACACACAGCTGAATGGCAATTCAGGTGTTATGACATCTCTTAAATATTAGCTCATAGTTTACACTGTAACATTTTATGCTAAATTACCTCTTTCTTGAACCCTTCGACGCTGGGAGAACGAAATGCTCATGGTCGCTTTCTGAGGACGTTTCCATCTCCAACAACTTGGCGCCCTCTTTAAAATCAGCATTTTTGTAACCAGGGTGCACCATTTTCATCATATGTGTGGTCTGTGATGTTAAACCTTCAACGTCATTAACAGATCTGTGCTTTCTAGACGTGTTTGAAACACTTTTTTAACTTTATTCCCTCTAGTGTAAATCAGCAGCGGTGACGTAGCTCCACTGGGGAACAGTTGTTAATGTGGTAAACAGAATTGGCAAGTAGCGCCATCTAGCGACCAGTTCTACTTTGTTCCTTTCCATAATTTTATGAAAATAAGTTACTGTAAATTGTGTATATGTTGTATGTTAACAGAATTAGTTATGGCATCATCCATTTAAAAGTGAACAGTGAACTCTTTGCATTTCTCTTATTTCTTAGACAATAGTCAATACATCACCATAATTTACCACGACCGTTTATGCAGTACTGTTTTTTTAAATGATCAAATTACTTCAACAGAATCCATGTGCAAGCAAGCGAGAAAAACTAGTTTTTTATAATTTACTAAATTACATCTGGTGTAGTAATAGTATTCAATTGCAACAATGAAAACTATGCAATTTGGTAATATAATCCAATATCAATGGGTCACATTGCTGTAATTCTGTAGATAAATAATTCACAGTACAGTTGTGCCTTCTATTAAATTTCCTTTGCAAGATTTCTGTTATTGAATGTAAAAAGTAAACTAAAGTAAGTATAAGTTCTTATATAGCACAGTATCCAGTCCTCAGGACTGCTCAAAGCACTTTACACTTTACTCCCTGGCAGACCTGTTCGCAATTGAATACCATCTTGACTTCTCTGGGAAGCATTCATCCACGCTGCAATTAATGCGTGAAGACTATTCGTACACAAATGTCCACCATTGTCTAGTCAGGTATTCTTTTGTAAATAAATGTAATTTCTTATATAACGCAGTATCCAGTCCTAAGGACTGCTCAAAGCGCATTAAAAACTGAGTGAATTGAAGCAATGTAGAGTAAATGAACTTGCCCAAGGTTCGACACAGCCACACAGGATTCGAACTTGCATTCTCTCAGTCAAGAGTCTGGAGCTCTTACCGCTGCACTACTGTGCTCCATGGTAAGAAGTATGAAGCCACCTATGTATTCTTGGATTTAACTAATCAAGTAATGTTTGTTTATATAATAAAACTATTATGGAAATACAAAGCCTATTTTAATCTGCTTAATTCCTATTGTAAACACTGGACTGTTGCAAAGCAGTGTGCTCTAAGTAGGACAGCATGTCAATTTAACCTATGCATACCATATTTAAGTCAGGTAAGTCGAGACATAAGATATGGGCTCACATAGCATAGTTATGGTGGACTTCAGTACATATGGGAATAAGTGAGAGGTAACTATGTACAGTATATACATGTACTATGCTGCTACAATTTTGATTTACCATTAGTGATATAACGGCACCCATTCCACACCAAAACATCTCATAACAGTGTCAATACACAACCTGATCAGTAAAACAATTATTATCAATCTCCATATCAGGGACATCAAGAATTATTAACCAGTTGTATTTCTGATAGGCACTAGGAAGTCACTTATACAGCGGAGTCGATGTGAAGTAAAGAAACAGGGATTGAGAACTTCAGACTTTTACGGTCTCAATTGTGTCCTAATTCTGTTAGGCAACATGCACTATTTGATTGTGAGCATTATATTGCAGAATGGTTTAAATCATGCATGGCTGTGTGTGTGTGCAAGCATGCATGTATGTGCAAGATAAATGAAACATACACCAGTGTTAGATAAACCAAATCCCTTAAATTTACTCAAACATATTATATAGTACATCAATACAATGAAGATCAGACAATCTGCAATATTTATTCATCTCGTGTATTCATAGAAACATGTTCATAGTATAATTGCCATTGCCACCAATACCAGCAAGTCGTCATGTTAGCACATGTAAGGAAAACACTGCTACGTCTCTCCACTCTCTGTACAACCATTGCAGCATCTCATATGCCTTATTTACAATGTCACTTCCACCGTTCGAGTACAGTGTCCTACACTACTTAACAATAACATTACCAGAATCATAATTATACATGGCAGTTTTTTCTCACAGACTGCGCCACACTTAACAGTTTCTCATGTTCTCGGGGTAGGTTATTTCGGGCGATAAGCACTTATAAAGAAATAGGCAACAGTATTAATTATATGCAAACGACAGCACTGGATATTATGAGTTACCAGGACATAAGGCAGGTAGTTACTCCAATGATTCTCAGACCACATCCAAGTCTGGTTCAACCTCTGTAGTTACTCCAATGACCCTCGGGCCACCAACAAATCTGTTGCAAACTCTGTAGTTGTTATAGATAGAAATTGTAACTCTGCTTTGTGCCTCTAATTCCTCTCTCATGCTAACTATACCACAAATACAACAGAAACCAGAATAATACAAGTAACACAATTATATTTGCACTTATCAGAAGAATAAAAATAGCAAGTACACTGAAATCACCTCAGTAGTTGGTTCTCACACAAACAATACCGACTCATTCTACAAAATAGAAAACATCTATTTGCAGGTGAACTTAATAAAATTCTCAGTTTGGCTTATCAAGGATGATTCAGCTCATATATATCTATATATATACACAAATTCTTTGTTATATCCGGAAAAAAAATCAGCATTAACTGGCTTGAGCAAATGATCAGGCAAATCAGGTCAACATAATATTATTCATTTCAAGTTGTACATCAAAGCAATGATTTATTTCCCTCTAATATTATCATGTGCAGACCTACGTCATGCTAATTATTCACAGGGTGCTCGTGTAAACAGATCTTTCCCAGTTTGGAAATCTATCTTCTGAAATGGTCATTAGTTGCCTAACGATTACATATAAATAGAGCAAGTACTTACGATAACAAGTGACTCAAAGACAGACCCGTCTAGTTTGAAACTTAACAAACAGAGAATGCCCTTGTCACATGCACGGAAACATCATCAGTATCTTTGACGTCACATACCTGGGTTTGGTTCTTGTTACACAAACCTTTCTACAATCAACAGTACCTGATTTGCACATACACAAACCAATTGATGCATATTAGAGAATGTCAAAACTGGCCAATATATACACCAACATATCACCTGTGTGCCTTCATCGCTACATAGCACAACTCAACCATGACATTCAGATATTACCTGATGGCTGCTTGCCAACAGTTTGAAAAATAAACATTCAATCATCTGATTATGCATAAGCGCAACTGTATGACAATCAGATACCATTCAGAATCATCTGCTCACCACAACATTCTTACATCTCACATACAGCAAATATCCGGGTGTATCCTAGCAGTGCTTTCACACACAAGCGTTCTGGGGTGGACGCCATAAGAGGCACCTTCACTCAATGATATGGAAGATGAGTTCAAGCACTATGGGCCCCTCCTGGTTGGAGGAGGCGGCACTGTGGATGACAGGAATGAGCTCGCTGTCCAGACTGTTCATGTAGAACGGAGGCAGTTGGCTGCCATTTCCTCCCACCTCGTAGCCAACCTGCAAACAACATCGCATCAGTGGATGGTCTGTCTGGCTACTGCAACGGCAGACTAACTGCTTTCAAAATAACTTTGTCAAAGTGCAAACTGCAATTATGTATCTCAGTCAAAGTATGCACTTTATATGAATAGTTGTCTGGTCAAAACAACTTATCAACATGTGTGTAAATTGGTGAGAAGAACAATCTCTGTAAATAGGTTACAAAACATGTAAAATAAAGGAAAGAATACAAAGAGCAAACTACCACAACAATAAAACAGAGAGAACTTGGCTAGGAACAGCATATTGTGGTCTGACAAGACTGGAGACCAGGAGAAAAAGTTGACGATATTGATAGAAATATGTTCTGCAAATTACAGAAAGGCATAATGAGAAAAAAGCAAATTAGCTTAAATAGAGACAGTGTAGAGTTGATGTAAAAGAATTAATTGTAACAGAGTATCATGGACTGCTGGCATATCCTTGCTAGGAAGAAGAAGTAACGAAGATATGAAGAAGGAGATGGGTGGGGAGAGAGGACGACAATGCGATCAAGAAGAAAGTACACATTGCCTGAGAACTGCAACGTATACGAATGAGGGAAGTGGGGTGACACGGAGGTGACAGAGGATGTAGAAGACAGAACTGGATGAGGACCCATGCGGCTGTTCCCAATACTTTGCAACTACACGGTCGAAGGAAGACCCATTACCCACCCGCTCTGAGTCGATGGTGGCCCTGAGTGCGAGCCTCGTGAGCCCGGCGTCCTTGAGGAGGTCAAGGTGAGGCACGAGGGCAAGACAGCATGCCCTGGCGAGGGTCTCAGCGAGGCGACTGAGGTCAACAGGTTCACAGCGAGATGTGCCTCGGTCCTCATTCTCTATGAAGAACACCTCCGTCCAGCGGATGGTGCGATTGTCACCCACACAGTCCATGGCGCTGTGGATGCGGATACTCTGGATGCCGTCCATCGTCTTGCCATCAATCGGACTCTTCACACTGCACAGGGGGAGCATTAACAAATATTTGTATTGTTTATTTTTATGTTCACACCTTGCAAATGGTGTTTGTTGCTATATTGGAACGTGTATTCTTGGTTGTTGTTGGAAATGAATTACTCTTACATATGTATGGTCTACAAGTATCTATAGTCAGTTACCAAAACTAAACATAAAATGTACAAAGATCATATGAACATTATCATGATTTACATGAAAATGTAATGACAATTTCACACGGTCCTTCCATGCTAGATAACTGACTCAGCCGGTTCATTCAAAAACCACTTTGGTTTCTATTGGAAGCATTCAGCCACACTGCAATTAATGCAGGATATTTGTTCACCATACATCCACCACCCTCTATGATTAGGTGCTAATTTATAGAGCTGACTGAACTGATGCAAGGTGGAGTGAACTAAACAAAGTTGCCCAAGTTTTGAAATGACTGCAAGTGAATTTGAAACCCAGTTCTCTGAATTAAGAATCTGATGTACAAACTATTACACTACCACACTCCACAAGCTACTTTCACCTGGCAGTAAATGTCAACTTTTAGGTATTTTAATGTACAGTTTTTCTTAAAGGTTCTTATGTAGTGCAGTATCCAGTCTAGGTATTTACACTTTACTCCCTAGCAGACCTATTCGCAATTTAACACCATCTCGACTTATCTGAGAAGCATTCAATCACCCTGCAATTAATGCACGAATACTATTCGTACACAAATATCCACCACTGTCTATAGCCAGGTACTCATTCACACAGCTGAGTGAACTGGAGCAACATAGAATGAACAAACTTGCCCAAGGTTCGACACGGCAGCACAGGATTTGAACACGGGTTCTCTCGATTGTTCAATGCGCTAGCCACTGCGCCACCTAGCATTTACAAAACAGTAGCACTGACTGAGAGTTACACTGACCCGCTAGAACGCACCGAGCCGTAACGACTCACCCAACATTGACGTTGCGGTCATCCTCAACCCATTGGACAACAACAAACTCGTCGGGCTCTGGAGTCTGCAGACTGCCACAGCCGATGGTGTATTCCTTCATGGCGTGTAGAGCTTGCTTCAGTTCACTCATTGTCTCTGCCATCACTTGCACCATCAGTCCATCTTCCACGATACTTGACTTGGCCCGCAGACCGGAACTTGCCTTCAGGGCGCCGTTGAATACAACGAAACTAGCACCAGTCACTGCAACAGCAGAACAAACACGCCTTTCAAAAGGTAAGTTCTTATATATTGCGCAGAATCTAGTCCTTACGACTGCTCAAAGCACTTTACATTTTATTCGCTGGCAGACCTGTTCAATCGAACACCATCTTGACTTCTCTGGGAAGCAAATATCAATTAATTTTGTGTGAAATGTGTGGCCAGCCAGCCATATTAATGTGCAAGGACTATTCATACACAAATGTCCACCATTGTCTATAGCCAGGTACTCATTCACACAGCTGAGTGAACTGCAACGTAGAGTGTTTGACACGGCAGCATAGGATTTAAAAAAGTAATATTTGTTTCTGGTTACATGCTTTCAAATTTTACTGTATGTATATAGGATACATGTGAACCAACCAAGCTGTATTGGTTATTTTACTGTACGTATATATATATAGGATACATGTGAACCAACCAAGCAATATTGGTTATTTTACTGTACGTATATATATATATAGGATACATGTGAACCAACCAAGCTGTATTGGTTATTTTACTGTACGTATATATATATAGGATACATGTGAACCAACCAAGCTGTATTGGTTATTTTACTGTACGTATATATATATATATAGGATACATGTGAACCAACCAAGCTGTATTGGTTATTTTACTGTACGTATATATATATAGGATACATGTGAACCAACCAAGCTGTATTGGTTATTTTACTGTACGTATATATATATAGGATACATGTGAACCAACCAAGCAATATTGGTTATTTTACTGTACGTATATATATATAGGATACATGTGAACCAACCAACCTGTATTGGTTATTTTACTGTACGTATATATATATATAGGATACATGTGAACCAACCAACCTGTATTGGTTATTTTTACTGTATGTATATAGGATACATGTGAACCAACCAACCTCAACCTGTATTGGTTATTTTACTGTATGTATATAGGATACATGTGAACCAACCAACCTCAACCTGTATTGGTTATTTTACTGTATGTATATAGGATACATGTGAACCAACCAACCTCAACCTGTATTGGTTATTTTACTGTACGTATATATATAGGATACATGTGAACCAACCAACCTGTATTGGTTATTTTACTGTACGTATATATATAGGATACATGTGAACCAACCAACCTGTATTGGTTATTTTACTGTATGTATATAGGATACATGTGAACCAACCAACCTCAACCTGTATTGGTTATTTTACTGTATGTATATAGGATACATGTGAACCAACCTGTATTGGTTATTGTAAAGAAGATTCAGTTAAAACTTTATTTATCAGTATCATAAATCTTTGACATTAAAAAAACAACCATACATTAAAAAAAAATTATTTTATTTTGTAGCGACAACTTTTTGTGACTATTATTAAACAATTGTTTGATTAGGGTCACTGTGAATATTGTGGTTGTGCGTTTTTCTGAATTATTTAAACAAGAAAGCCACATCATGTCATACCTTTCCTAGGTTTGTTCTGGATGTTGATGGCTTGTGTCTGGTAGTTGCCATCATCATTCTGGATACACACGAGGTGTGAGTCCGCCTGCTGACTGAAGTTGGCACCAAACGCCATCACGTAGTCATTACTGTTACTGATCACCTTCATCACCTTCAATGACAAAGACACATTATCAAAAGTAAGTAAGTAAAGTTCTTATATAGCACATTATCCAGTCCTTGGGACTGCTGCCTGTGAGACCTGTTCAATTGAACACCATCTCTTTGGGGAGCATTCAGCCATGTACAGACTATTTGTATTCATTCATACAGCTGAGTGAATTGGAGCAATGTAGAGTGAACCAACTTGTCCAAACAACGCTAAATATGCAGTACAGGACTGGAATACAGGTTCTCTCGATTGAGAGTCCATTGTTCTCTCTACTCCACCATCACGCTCCAAATTGTAGCTCTCTGACTAGTATATCATATCAACTGTATATTTTTAATGAATAACAATATATACGCTGATTATTTGGTTTGTTTGAAATGCATCCTAGAATTGGTTTAACTAAAAATAAAAGTAGTTTTTTTTATACTACCAGTGATTAGAATGTATTAAACTATTTGACAGAAGATGAATTCTACAACTCAACACAACTCAGGAAGATACCACAGGTCTAAGCTTCCTTCTGGGATCTACAAAAAACCCAAAAGCTTGAAACTACATTTGAACAGTTAGCTTGCATGCCAGAACCACAAAAATAACTGTCTCTAGCTTCATTCATTTTTCTAGCATCATGAATTGCTGTGCTAATTGCAGCAGAGGATGGATCTAGCACTGAAGTAGACCCTATCTAAGTGTATCTGTTGCAAGGCAGGTTGGTGTATGTCTATTACCTCATTGTACCTGTTGCAAGGCAGGCTGATGTGTCTATTACCTTATTGTATCTGTTGCGAGGCAGGTTGATGTATGTCTATTACCTCATTGCATCTGTTGCAAGGCATGTTGATGTGTCTATTACCTCATTGTATCTGTTGCGAGGCAGGTTGATGTGTCTATTACCTCATTGTATCTGTTGCGAGGCAGGTTGATGTGTCTATTACCTCATTGTATCTGTTGCAAGGCAGGTTGATGTATGTCTATTACCTCATTGCATATAAATGCATTTGTTTAAATGCAAGGAGCATAGTAAACAAAAGAAGTGAACTAAACATTATGGTAGAAGATATTGACCTTCACATAATAGGTATAACCGAATCGTGGGCCACCACTGATATATCAGATGCCGAATTGGGACTAACAGGATATGTAATGTTTAGGAAAGATAGAATAGGAAGAAAGGGAGGTGGAGTTATTTTATATATTAAAGAATCTATCCAGGCTTATGAAATAAAATTAGAAAGAGAAGCAGATTGCGAAGAAGCTGTTTGGTGTAACATAGTTACAGGAAACTCAACGTTAACAGTTGGGTTAGTTTATCGAAGTCCAAACATAAGCATAGAAGAGAATGAAAAAATACAAAATGCTATAAGGGAAGTAAGCAAACGGAACTGTATTATTATGGGGGACTTTAACCATGGGCATATACAATGGAAATCTCTACAGAGTATGGGGAGTGAGGACCACAAGTTTTTAGTTTTAGTACAAGATAGTTTCCTTTCTCAACATGTGCTAGAACCAACCAGGGGAGAGAATGTGTTAGACTTAGTTTTGTCCTCACAGAAAGAATTAGTTGACAATGTCAAGATATGTGAGCCACTGGGGAGTAGTGATCACAACCAGATACATTTTACCATCAAAGTAAAATCAGAAAGGAATAGTAAAAAGCAGTATAGGAGAAATTTCCACAAAGGAAGGTATAAGGACATGAGGAAATATTTAGCAAAGATAGACTGGAATAACACACTGAAGAATAAGACAGCAACCGAATGCTGGAATATCTTAAATAGTGAAATGAAGTGCATAGTCAATAAATTTGTACCTTTCAAAAAACAAGGGAAACGGTCTAAAAAGAAACACTTATCGAAAGAAGCCATTAGAAAAATTAAGTATAAACAAATGATGTGGAAGT
The DNA here is from genome assembly GCA_963995525.1 of Escarpia spicata. NCBI lineage: Eukaryota > Metazoa > Annelida > Polychaeta > Sabellida > Siboglinidae > Escarpia > Escarpia spicata. Next base: position 31,165,084 of record OZ023208.1, on the reverse strand, counting down.
CATATAGATGTACTGGAAATGATGAAGACTACAACATTTATAAAGAAGCACTTAATCAAGCTACAGCTGAAATTAGAAATTCAAAGAGAAGCTATGAAAAAAAATTAGCTAGTAATATAAAACATGACAGTAAGAGTTTTTATGCGTATATTCGAAGCAAACAGAAAGTTCAGGATAAGGTCGGTCCTCTAGAAGATAGTGCTGGAAATACAATATCAGAGGGATTCTTAATGGCAGAAGACCTGAATGAGTATTTTAGTTCAGTGTTTACCAGGGAAGATATTAATTCACTGCCAGTACCAGAGGCTAAGTTCAAGGGGGCAGATTCAGACTATTTAGGACAGTTAGTTGTAACCTCGGAAATGGTAGCTAAGAAAATAAGGGCTATGAAGGATAATAAATCACCTGGAGTGGACGGGATTCCGCCCAAACTACTATTGGAAATTGTAGAACAAATTAGCGCACCGCTTGCAACAGTTTTCAATTTGTCATTAGAAGAGGGAGTGGTTCCTTTAGAATGGAAAGAGGCAAACATTATACCGTTATTTAAAAAAGGTTCGAGAAACAAGTCAGAGAACTATAGACCAGTGAGTTTAACATCAGTGATTTGCAAATTATTAGAAAGACTAATTAAAGATCACATGGTGGATTTTCTTGTTAAACATAACTTGATAAACCCATCTCAACATGGGTTTTTAAAAGCGAGGTCATGCTTAACAAATATGTTATGTTTTTTGGAAGACATCACTAGGTGGGTAGATGAGGGATCACCAGTAGATATCATCTATTTAGATTTTCAAAAAGCTTTCGACAAAGTACCACATCAAAGATTACTCCTTAAGCTAAAGGCCCATGGCATAGGAAATGGTATAATAAACTGGATAGAAAAATGGCTGAATGACAGAAGACAACGTGTAGTAGTTGATGGGGAGGCTTCAAACTGGAAATCGGTATTGAGTGGGGTACCACAGGGATCAGTACTAGGACCTATATTATTCTTAATATATATCAACGATTTGGACGATGATATAACAAGCAAGGTGTTGAAATTTGCGGATGATACAAAAGTGTTTAGAAGGATTAAAAGTGATGGAGACAGACAGCATTTACAAGATGATCTTGATAGGTTGATCAAATGGTCTGAAAAGTGGCAAATGCTGTTCAATTTTGGGAAATGTAAATGCCTCCACACAGTTCATGGGAATGAAGAGGTAAAATATAAAATGGGGGGTACTGTTCTAAGTACTACTGTAAAAGAAAAGGACTTAGGGTTAACCATTAGTGCCGATATGAAGGTTTCAGAGCAGTGCGGAATTGCAGCGTCAAAGGGAAATCAAATCCTTGGATTAATTAGGCGAAATATAGCGTATAAGAAAAAAGAATTAATAGTACCGCTGTACAAAACAATAGTGAGGCCTCATTTAGAATATTGTATACAAGCATGGAGGCCATATCGCAAGAAGGACATAGATATGCTAGAAAGAGTACAGAGGAGAGCGACTAAAATGATACCAAATCTGAGGGATCTTAGTTACGAAATACGCCTAAAAGAATGTGGTTTAACAACACTAGAGACCAGGAGATTGAGAGGAGATCACATAGAAGTGTTTAAAATATTGAATGCTTATGAAAATATTGATAGAAACATTTTTTTCTCAGTTAAGAAAGATAGAAGGACCAGAGGACATGAAGCTACATTAGTAAAGGAGCAGTGTAGATTAGATATAAGAAAGTTCTCATTCTCACAAAGGACTGTAAATGAATGGAACAGATTATCTCCTGATTGTGTTGGTGCTAGTAGCGTGAATATGTTTAAAAATAAAATCGACACACACCTTAAAAAGGCGGGATACATGTAGATAAAAAGTATTGGACTCTCGATAAGCCAAAAGGCTTCCTTGTCCAACTGCCATCCAGAGTAATTTTCTGGATGGCAATCTTGTTAAATCTGTTGCAAGGCATGTTGATGTGTCTATTACCTCATTGTATCTGTTGCGAGGCAGGTTGATGTATGTCTATTACCTCATTTTATCTGTTGCGAGGCATGTTGATGTGTGTCTATTACCTCACCGTATCTGTTGCGAGGCAGGTTGGTGTGTGTCTATAACCTCACTGTATCTATTGCGAGGCAGGTTGATGTGTGTCTATTACCTCACTGTATCTGTTGCGAGGCATATTGATGTATGTCTATTACCTCATTGTATCTGTTGCAAGGCAGGTTGATGTGTCTATTACCTCATTGTATCTGTTGCGAGGCAGGTTGATGTGTCTATTACCTCATTGTATCTGTTGCAAGGCATGTTGATGTATGTCTATTACCTCATTGTATCTGTTGCAAGGCAGGTTGATGTGTCTATTACCTCATTGTATCTGTTGTGAGGCAGGTTGATGTATGTCTATTACCTCATTGTATCTGTTGTGAGGCAGGTTGATGTATGTCTATTACCTCATTGCATCTGTTGCGAGGCAGGTTGGTATGTGTCTATTACCTCATTGCATCTGTTGCAAGGCAGGTTGGTGTGTGTCTATTACCTCACTGTATCTATTGCGAGGCAGGTTGATGTGTCTATTACCTCATTGTATCTGTTGCGAGGCAGGTTGATGTATGTCTATTACCTCATTGCATCTGTTGCGAGGCAGGTTGGTGTGTCTATTACCTCACTGTATCTATTGCGAGGCAGGTTGATGTGTCTATTACCTCATTGTATCTGTTGCGAGGCAGGTTGATGTATGTCTATTACCTCATTTTATCTGTTGCGAGGCATGTTGATGTGTGTCTATTACCTCACCGTATCTGTTGCGAGGCAGGTTGGTGTGTGTCTATAACCTCATTGTATCTATTGCGAGGCAGGTTGATGTGTGTCTATTACCTCACTGTATCTGTTGCGAGGCATATTGATGTATGTCTATTACCTCATTGTATCTGTTGCAAGGCAGGTTGATGTGTCTATTACCTCATTGTATCTGTTGTGAGGCAGGTTGATGTATGTCTATTACCTCATTGTATCTGTTGCAAGGCAGGTTGATGTGTCTATTACCTCATTGTATCTGTTGTGAGGCAGGTTGATGTGTCTATTACCTCATTGTATCTGTTGCGAGGCAGGTTGATGTATGTCTATTACCTGATTGCATCTGTTGCGAGGCAGGTTGGTGTGTGTCTATTACCTCACTGTATCTATTGCGAGGCAGGTTGATGTGTCTATTACCTCATTGTATCTGTTGCGAGGCAGGTTGATGTATGTCTATTACCTCATTTTATCTGTTGCGAGGCATGTTGATGTGTGTCTATTACCTCACCATATCTGTTGCGAGGCAGGTTGGTGTGTGTCTATAACCTCACTGTATCTATTGCGAGGCAGGTTGATGTGTGTCTATTACCTCACTGTATCTGTTGCGAGGCATATTGATGTATGTCTATTACCTCATTGTATCTGTTGCAAGGCAGGTTGATGTGTCTATTACCTCATTGTATCTGTTGCAAGGCAGGTTGATGTGTCTATTACCTCATTGTATCTGTTGCAAGGCAGGTTGATGTATGTCTATTACCTCATTGTATCTGTTGCGAGGCAGGTTGATGTATGTCTATTACTTCATTGTATCTGTTGCGAGGCATGTTGATGTGTGTCTATTACCTCACCGTATTTGTTGCGAGGCAGGTTGGTGTGTGTCTATTACCTCACTGTATCTATTGCGAGGCAGGTTGATGTGTCTATTACCTCATTGTATCTGTTGCGAGGCAGGTTGATGTATGTCTATTACCTCATTGTATCTGTTGCGAGGCAGGTTGATGATGTGTGTCTATTACTTCACCGTATCTGTTGCGAGGCAGGTTGGTGTGTGTCTATTACCTCATTGTATCTGTTGCCAGGCAGGTTGGTGTGTGTCTATTACCTCACTGTATCTGTTGTGAGGCAGGTTGATGTGTGTCTATTACCTCACTGTATCTGTTGTGAGGCATATTGATGTATGTCTATTACCTCATTGTATTGGTTGCGAGGCAGGTTGATGTGTGTCTATTATCTCATTGTATCGATTGCGAGGCAGGTTGATGTATGTTTATTACCTCATTGTATCGGTTGCGAGGCAGGTTGATGTATGTCTATTACCTCATTGTATCGGTTGCGAGGCAGGTTGATGTATGTCTATTACCTCATTGTATCGGTTGCGAGGCAGGTTGATGTATGTCTATTACCTCATTGTATCGGTTGCGAGGCAGGTTGATGTATGTTTATTACCTCATTGTATCGATTGCGAGGCAGGTTGATGTATGTTTATTACCTCATTGTATCGGTTGCGAGGCAGGTTGATGTATGTCTATTACCTCATTGTATCGGTTGCAAGGCAGGTTGATGTATGTCTATTACCTCATTGTATCGGTTGCAAGGCAGGTTGATGTATGTCTATTACCTCATTGTATCGGTTGCGAGGCAGGTTGATGTAGGTTTTCTTCTCCTCCATGTGCACCACAAGGCCTCGCACACACATCAGCTGGTACTGGTAATTGCGGAAGTCAGCCAGCAGGTTCATGATAGTGTGGCCGATCTCCCCGTAGACTGGCTTACGGTCACGCACACTGATCAGTGGACAAGGGTAGTCTGGGAGGGCAGAGGTCAACACAGCATCACAGACAGGTGCCAAAAGTGGCATATACTTGTATATAATAATAGTAATAACAATACAGTAACTTCTATTGCGCCTGGATCCTTGGGAACCAAGCTCAGAGGCGCATCAAGAGAAAAAGGTGGGTCAATTTCAAAATCGATAAGCAGTATTCAAGTTGTCAACAGTAAAGTCACTCCTCATGAAAGGTTCAAAAAAGATTTTTGGGGGTTGAATTTTGAATTAATTATGTTTTCCTTTTAGTCACTAATAAACAACATCTTAATTACGAAAACTCACTCTTTGGGATCAGTTTGAACTTGTTTGAAGTTGCAAGTTTGTGTTGCTCAACACCGAGCATGTACATTGTATACTCACACCTATACTCTGCCCCCAGTCGCAGCATGAGTCGTACAGGGAAGACCTTCGCCCAGGGTATCTCCCACTTCTGAAGGAGGATGCCGATGACATAGGGCGACTGGGGTAGCAGGAGTTTGTGTAGACATTGGAATGAGGGGCGGATGTAGAGGAAGCCTCCGTAGTCCTTGCTTCCCAGGATGTTCTCTGTGAAGATCGAGTGATCCATGTTGGACACTGTATTACCTGGAAGCAACAACAAACATTCTCATCCCAAGTCCCCACAGACACTTCATAAAGGGACAAATGTGACCTGCCACAAGGAAGAGTGTATTAAGTATTAGAGTTTTGTAGAGTTTTGTACATTTTTGAATTCCACAGAGTGTAACCTTTAAAATGATACCTCATTTGTTGAAATATACTAAGTAATTTTTGTTTATTGCTAAAAATGAGACATACTTTAAAAAGCAACATTTTTAGAAAATAGTTTTAAACATTTCGTTGTAGAAAAAAATGCCCATAGCAACCATACATTCTGTATTTTAAGTTTTGAATTATTTAAAGAGAAAATAAGGTGGACATAGAAAGATGAGTTTATAAGGTGGGCATTTCTGCCAAAATCACAACATTGATTGGACATGACTTGGACAGCAACTTTTGGCTCTCACGCAGTTGATAAGTGGCTTAGACTTAATCTTGTCATTAATAAGGAACATTTTACAAGTTATATTTATGATGGAATGTTGACATGTCTGTTTCGAATGTAACTTAAAAGTGAAAGAGCATCCAGTTGATGCCTGACCTAAACATAACATAATACATTCCTCTACTGACACCAATCTTACTGCAGCTGTACCTTTAGCAGCGCCGTCGTACACATTGAAGAGATGTACAAATATGTCACGAGGCACCGTCTTCTCATCAGGTAGACACTGCAGGATGATGACTACCTCATCTTGTGCCACGGTACACATCCCCTTGGTGGAGAAGCACAGGCACACGCGGTTCACACAGCAGTCCACTGAAACAAGTACGTGCGGTTCACACAGCAGTCCACTGAAACAGTTACACGCGGTTCACACAGCAGTCCACTGAAACAGATACATGTGGTTCACACAGCAGTCCACTGAAACAAGTACATGCGGTTCACACAGCAGTCCACTGAAACAAGTATATGCGGTTCACACAGCAGTCCACTGAAACAGATACATGCGGTTCACACAGCAGTCCACTGAAACAAGTACACGCGGTTCACACAGCAGTCCACTGAAACAGATACATGTGGTTCACACAGCAGTCCACTGAAACAGGCACATGCAGTTCACACTGCAGTCCACTGAAACAAGTACATGCGGTTCACACAGCAGTCCACTGAAACAGGTACACGCGGTTCACACAGCAGTCCACTGAAACAAGTACATGCGGTTCACACAGCAGTCCACTGAAACAGGTACATGCGGTTCACACAGCAGTCCACTGAAACAGGTACACGCGGTTCACATAGCAGTCCACTGAAGCAGATACATGTGGTTCACACAGCAGTCCGCTGAGACAGGTACATGTGGTTCACACAGCAGTCCACTGAAACAGGTACATGTGGTTAAAACAGCAGCCTACTGAAACAGGTACATGCGGTTCACACAACAGTCCACTGAAACATGTACATGCGGTTCACACAGCAGTCCACTGAAACAAGTATATGCGGTTCACACAGCAGTCCACTGAAACAGGTACATGCGGTTTACACAGCAGTCCGCTGAGACAGGTACATGTGGTTCACACAGCAGTCCACTGAAACAGATACATGTGGTTCACACAGCAGTCCACTGAGACAGGTACATGTGGTTCACACAGCAGTCCACTGAAACAAGTACATGCGGTTCACACAGCATCCATTGAAACAAGTACATGAGGTTCACACAGCAGTCCACTGAAACAAGTACATGCGGTTCACACAGCAGTCCACTGAAACAGGTACATGCGGTTCACACAGCAGTCCAATGAAATAGGTACATGCGGTTCACACAGCAGTCCACTGAAACATGTACATGCGGTTCACACAGCAGTCCACTGAAACAAGTATATGCGGTTCACACAGCAGTCCACTGAAACAGGTACATGCGGTTTACACAGCAGTCCGCAGAGACAGGTACATGTGGTTCACACAGCAGTCCACTGAAACAGGTACATGTGGTTCACACAGCAGTCCACTGAAACAGGTACATGTGGTTAAAACAGCAGCCTACTGAAACAGGTACATGTGGTTCACACAGCAGTCCACTGAAACAGGTACATGTGGTTAAAACAGCAGCCTACTGAAACAGGTACATGCGGTTCATACAACAGTCCATTGAAACAGGTACATGCGGTTCACACAGCAGTCCACTGAAACAGGTACATGCGGTTCACACAGCAGTCCATTGAAACAGATACATGTGGTTCTCACAGCAGTCCGCTGAAACAGGTACATGTGGTTCACACAGCAGTCCATTGAAACAGATACATGTGGTTCACACAGCAGTCCATTGAAACAGATACATGTGGTTCACACAGCAGTCCGCTGAGACAGGTACATGTGGTTCACACAGCAGTCCACTGAAACAGGTACATGTGGTTAAAACAGCAGCCTACTGAAACAGGTACATGCGGTTCACACAGCAGTCCATTGAAACAGATACATGTGGTTCACACAGCAGTCCGCTGAAACAGATACATGTGGTTCACACAGTAGTCCACTGAAACAGGTACATGCGGTTCACACAACAGTCCACTGAAGCAGGTACATGCGGTTCACACAGCAGTCCACTGAAACAAGTATATGCGGTTCACACAGCAGTCCATTGAAACAGATACATGTGGTTCACACAGCAGTCCGCTGAAACAGGTACATGTGGTTCACACAGTAGTCCACTAAAACAGGTACATGTGGTTAAAACAGCAGCCTACTGAAACAGGTACATGCGGTTCACACAACAGTCCACTGAAACAGGTACATGCGGTTCACACAGCAGCCTACTGAAACACAGACACACGCAGTTCACACAACAGTCCACTGAAACAGGTACATGCGGTTCACACAACAGTCCATTGAAACAGGTACATGCGGTTCACACAGCAGCCTACTGAAACACAGACACACGCAGTTCACACAACAGTCCACTGAAACAGGTACATGGGTTTACACAAGTCCACTGAAACAGGTACATATGGTTCACACAGCAGTCCACTGAAACAGGTACATGTGGTTCACACAGCAGTCCACTGAAACAGGTACATGTGGTTCACACAGCAGTCCACTGTAACAGGTACATGTGGTTCAAACAGCAGCCTACTGAAACAGGTACATGCAGTTCACACAGCAGCCTACTGAAACACAGACACACGCAGTTCACACAACAGTCCACTAAAACAGGTACATGCGGTTCACACAACAGTCCATTGAAACAGGTACATGCGGTTCACACAGCAGCCTACTGAAGCAGGTACATGCGGTTCACACAGCAGCCTACTGAAACACAGACACATGCAGTTCACACAACAGTCCAATGAAATAGGTACATGTGGTTCACACAGCAGCCTACTGAAACAGGTACATGCGGTTCACACAACAGTCCACTGAATCACAGACACACACAGTTCACACAGCAGTCCATTGAAACAGACACAAATGGTTCACACAGCAGTCCACTGAAACACAGACATACACAGTTCACACAGCAGTCCACTGAAACACAGACATACACAGTTCACACAGCAGTCCACTGAAACAGACACAAATGGTTCACACAGCATTCCACTGAAACACAGACATCCGTCTGATGACACAACTTAAACTAGAAAAACAGAAGCATAGATGTACAATTCATAAACTTGTGATGAGTGCTTTCGAAAAACAAACCATTACAAAGTGTTCATATTTCATTATGGAGCATGACTATGAATAAATGAACAGAGTTCCCCTTTAGGAATAAAACCAGTGACAATGAAATAAAGTCTTGTCTATGAACTGTGGCTACTAAATAACCTTTGTTACGGCAGCAATGCCAGAATAAGAAACCAAAGCCCTGTAAATAACAAAGGATACTTACAATTTACAATTTTCACCATCACAAAGAGGTTTTTGTTGATAGCAAATGCCACAGGACTTGGATCTTCAGCTACAAAAAAGTGTGAGTTCAATAAGCAAAACAATAATATTGAAATGCTTGCAATGGTTAAAACTATGTTAAAAAGAAACATATTTTTCTTCTTTTCCCAAGTTTATCACTGCGTTAGACACATGTATGCGTTAGACACAGGTATGCGTTAGACACAGGTATGCATTAGACACAGGTATGCGTTAGACACAGGTATGCATTAGACACAGGTATGTGTTATACACAGGTATGCGTTAGACACAGGTATGTGTTAGACACGTACGTGTTAGACACAGGTATGTGTTAGACACATGTACATGTTAGACACAGGTATGTGTTAGACACATGTACGTGTTAGACACATGTACGTGTTAGACACAGGTATGTGTTAGACACAGGTATGTGTTAGACACATGTACGTGTTAGACACAGGTATGTGTTAGACACAGGTATGTGTTAGACACAGGTATGTGTTAGACACATGTATGTGGCTAGAGTATTGTTGAGCTGTGGTGGTTCATCACAGGTTGCAGTTGGTTTAGGTCTGTAGCTAAACCATGTCGTGTTTGTGAAATAACCATATTAGAAAGTCCTATAATGCAGTGCTCCTATTGCTATTTAGAGATATGTTAATTATTTTATGCCATGTTGATTTGGCACAATATCTTGATATTACAAGGGAAAGAGAAGTTGTTATATAGCACAGTACCCAGTCCTTACGACTACTCAATAGTGATTACACTTTACTCCCCGAGAGACCTGCTTTGTTGAATGCCATAATGACTTCTCTGGTAAGCATTCAGGCACCTGTCATAGTATTGACTAAAACAGTGTGAAACTGATTTGTAATCATCAGGATTTTCATTATTATCGCTATTGTAACTATCATGATTTTAATTTATTTCATTAATTACATATGTAACATTTCACACGTTGTATAATTATTATGAGTGCCATTACCGAATTTACCACCTATCCTATTGATATTACTGTTTACTTACTGCTTCTAATCTGGGGCATGAACGTCTCCGGTTGTGGATTTTCTTCCAAAGAGAAATCTAAAACAAAGTTTAATTCAACATAAATACCTATTTCCTAAATTTTGTAATAACAATATGTTGTTTGTTTCTTCAAATGCCGCAAACTCACAAAAAATGAAGCAAAGAGTGAGACAGCAATAGAGATACTAGTACAAACAACTACACCAAACAAATGAAAGACAACTATAACAGTTAACAAAGAGTGAGACAGCAATAGAGATACTAGTACAAACAACTACACCAAACAAATGAAAGACAACTATAACAGTTAACAAAGAGTGAGACAGCAATAGAGATACTAGTACAAACAACTACACCAAACAAATGAAAGACAACTATATCAGTTAACAAAGAGTGAGACAGCAATAGAGATACTAGTACAAACAACTACACCAAACAAATGAAAGACAACTACAACAGTTAACAAAGAGTGAGACAGCAATGGAGATACTAGTACAAACAACTACACCAAACAAATGAAAGACAACTACAACAGTTAACAAAGAGTGAGACAGCAATGGAGATACTAGTACAAACAACTACACCAAAGAAATGAAAGACAACTACAACAGTTAACAGAGTGAGACAGCAATAGAGATACTAGTACAAACAACTACATCAAACAAATGAAAGACAACTACAACAGTTAACAGAGTGAGACAGCAATAGAGATACTAGTACAAACAACTACACCAAACAAATGAAAGACAACTACAACAGTTAACAGAGCAAGACAGCAATAGAGATACTAGTACAAACAACTACACCAAACAAATGAAAGACAACTACAACAGTTAACAAAGAGTGAGACAGCAATGGAGATACTAGTACAAACAACTACACCAAATAAATGAAAGACAACTACAACAGTTAACAAAGAGTGAGACAGCAATAGAGATACTAGTACAAACAACTACACCTAACAAATGAAAGACAACTACAACAGTTATCAAAGAGTGAGACAGCAATGGAGATACTAGTACAAACAACTACACCAAATAAATGAAAGACAACTACAACAGTTAACAAAGAGTGAGACAGCAATGGAGATACTAGTACAAACAACTACACCAAACAAATGAAAGACAACTACAACAGTTAACAAAGAGTGAGACAGCAATGGAGATACTAGTACAAACAACTACACCAAACAAATGAAAGACAACTACAACAGTTAACAAAGAGTGAGACAGCAATAGAGATACTAGTACAAACAACTACACCAAACAAATGAAAGACAACTACAACAGTTAACAGAGCAAGACAGCAATAGAGATACTAGTACAAACAACTACACCAAACAAATGAAAGACAACTACAACAGTTAACAAAGAGTGAGACAGCAATGGAGATACTAGTACAAACAACCACACCAAACAAATGAAATACAACTACAACAGTTAACAAAGAGTGAGACAGCAATGGAGATACTAGTACAAACAACTACACCAAATAAATGAAAGACAACTACAACAGTTAACAAAGAGTGAGACAGCAATAGAGATACTAGTACAAACAACTACACCAAACAAATGAAAGACAACTACAACAGTTATCAAAGAGTGAGACAGCAATGGAGATACTAGTACAAACAACTACACCAAACAAATGAAAGACAACTACAACAGTTAACAAAGAGTGAGACAGCAATGGAGATACTAGTACAAACAACTACACCAAACAAATTAAAGACAACTACAACAGTTAACAGAGTGAGACAGCAATGGAGATACTAGTACAAACAACTACACCAAACAAATGAAAGACAACTACAACAGTTAACAAAGAGTGAGACAGCAATGGAGATACTAGTACAAACAACTACACCAAACAAATGAAAGACAACTACAACAGTTAACAAAGAGTGAGACAGCAATGGAGATACTAGTACAAACAACTACACCAAACAAATGAAAGACAACTACAACAGTTAACAAAGAGTGAGACAGCAATGGAGATACTAGTACAAACAACTACACCAAACAAATGAAAGACAACTACAACAGTTAACAAAGAGTGAGACAGCAATGGAGATACTAGTACAAACAACTACACCAAACAAATGAAAGACAACTACAACAGTTAACAAAGAGTGAGACAGCAATGGAGATACTAGTACAAACAACTACACCAAACAAATGAAAGACAACTACAACAGTTAACAAAGAGTGAGACAGCAATGGAGATACTAGTACAAACAACTACACCAAACAAATGAAAGACAACTATAACAGTTAACAAAGAGTGAGACAGCAATGGAGATACTAGTACAAACAACTACACCAAACAAATTAAAGACAACTACAACAGTTAACAGAGTGAGACAGCAATAGAGATACTAGTACAAACAACTACACCAAACAAATGAAAGACAACTACAACAGTTAACGAAGAGTGAGACAGCAATAGAGATACTAGTACAAACAACTACACCAAACAAATGAAAGACAACTACAACAGTTAACGAAGAGTGAGACAGCAATAGAGATACTAGTACAAACAACTACACCAAACAAATGAAAGACAACTACAACAGTTAACAAAGAGTGAGACAGCAATAGAGATACTAGTACAAACAACTACACCAAACAAATGAAAGACAACTACAACAGTTAACAGAGCAAGACAGCAATAGAGATACTAGTACAAACAACTACACCAAACAAATGAAAGACAACTACAACAGTTAACAGAGCAAGACAGCAATAGAGATACTAGTACAAACAACTACACCAAACAAATGAAAGACAACTACAACAGTTAACAAAGAGTGAGACAGCAATGGAGATACTAGTACAAACAACTACACCAAACAAATGAAAGACAACTACAACAGTTAACAAAGAGTGAGACAGCAATAGAGATACTAGTACAAACAACTACACCAAACAAATGAAAGACAACTACAACAGTTAACAGAGTGAGACAGCAATAGAGATACTAGTACAAACAACTACACCAAACAAATGAAATACAACTACAACAGTTAACAAAGAGTGAGACAGCAATGGAGATACTAGTACAAACAACTACACCAAATAAATGAAAGACAACTACAACAGTTAACAAAGAGTGAGACAGCAATAGAGATACTAGTACAAACAACTACACCAAATAAATGAAAGACAACTACAACAGTTATCAAAGAGTGAGACAGCAATGGAGATACTAGTACAAACAACCACACCAAACAAATGAAAGACAACTACAACAGTTAACAAAGAGTGAGACAGCAATGGAGATACTAGTACAAACAACTACACCAAACAAATGAAAGACAACTACAACAGTTAACAAAGAGTGAGACAGCAATGGAGATACTAATACAAACAACTACACCAAACAAATGAAAGACAACTACAACAGTTAACAAAGAGTGAGACAGCAATGGAGATACTAGTACAAACAACTACACCAAACAAATGAAAGACAACTATAACAGTTAACAAAGAGTGAGACAGCAATAGAGATACTAGTACAAACAACTACACCAAACAAATGAAAGACAACTACAACAGTTAACAGAGTGAGACAGCAATAGAGATACTAGTACAAACAACTACACCAAACAAATGAAAGACAACTACAACAGTTAACAAAGAGTGAGACAGCAATAGAGATACTAGTACAAACAACTACACCAAACAAATGAAAGACAACTACAACAGTTAACAGAGTGAGACAGCAATAGAGATACTAGTACAAACAACTACACCAAACAAATGAAAGACAACTACAAAAGTTAACGAAGAGTGAGACAGCAATAGAGATACTAGTACAAACAACTACACCAAACAAATGAAAGACAACTACAACAGTTAACAAAGAGTGAGACAGCAATAGAGATACTAGTACAAACAACTACACCAAACAAATGAAAGACAACTACAACAGTTAACAGAGCAAGACAGCAATAGAGATACTAGTACAAACAACTACACCAAACAAATGAAAGACAACTACAACAGTTAACAGAGCAAGACAGCAATAGAGATACTAGTACAAACAACTACACCAAACAAATGAAAGACAACTACAACAGTTAACAGAGTGAGACAGCAATAGAGATACTAGTACAAACAACTACACCAAACAAATGAAAGACAACTACAACAGTTAACAAAGAGTGAGACAGCAATAGAGATACTAGTACAAACAACTACACCAAACAAATGAAAGACAACTACAACAGTTAACAGAGTGAGACAGCAATAGAGATACTAGTACAAATAACTACACCAAATAAATGAAAGACAACTACAACAGTTAACAAAGAGTGAGACAGCAATGGAGATACTAGTACTAACAACTACACCAAACAAATGAAAGACAACTACAACAGTTAACAAAGAGTGACACAGCAATAGAGATACTAATACAAACAACTACACCAAACAAATGAAAGACAACTACAACAGTTAACAAAGAGTGAGACAGCAATAGAGATACTAGTACAAACAACTACACCAAACAAATGAAAGACAACTACAACAGTTAACAAAGAGTGAGACAGCAATGGAGATACTAGTACAAACAACTACACCAAACAAATGAAAGACAACTACAACAGTTAACAAAGAGTGAGACAGCAATAGAGATACTAGTAAAAACAACTACACCAAACAAATGAAAGACAACTACAACAGTTAACAGAGCGAGACAGCAATAGAGATACTAGTACAAACAACTACACCAAACAAATGAAAGACAACTACAACAGTTAACAAAGAGTGAGACAGCAATAGAGATACTAGTACAAACAACTACACCAAACAAATGAAAAACAACTACAACAGTTACCAGAGTTTGGTCCAGCAATAGAGAAACTAGTATAAACTACACCAAACAAATGAAAGACAACTACAAAAGTTGGTCAACACGTCTGGAAAAATACATTTATTATGACTATATATTTAGAAAACATAATATGTCATAACAGTAAGTTGTTCTGTGTGCTGTATCCAATCCATAGGACTGCTCAGTGTTTCAAACTTCGCTCCCTAACGATTTTTTATATTACATGTTTTACAGGCTCGCCAACATTAATCTCCTGGATTTAGAATAACAATCAAATTTACAATGTTCATTTTTTATTGCCGCTGATGTAATTATTTATTAACGGAACATATTAAATCATAAATAAAATGTCTTACTATTCATGAGAGAAAATGCCCTGCTACTGTACGGGGTTTGAATCAAACAGTTTTGGCCATATGGCCTTTTAACAATGGTAGCTACTGCGAGCGCATGCTTTTCTTTGAAAATGACGTAAACAACTAATACATAACTACTGTCACCCCTGCGCGAAACAATAACCTACAGCCGTACGCTGCAATCAGCTGCGATTCGGTCCATGGGAGTGCCGCTATGCATCCGATTGCCCAACATCATTGAACACCACCGCGAACGTTCACAAATATCCACCACTATCAATAGCCTGGTACTCATTCATAGAGCTGAGTGAATTGGAGCAACGTGGTGTAAAGGAACTTGTCCAAAGTACAAAGCGACAGCAAGAGTGATCCAACCCAGTGCCTGAATCTCTTGATCGAGAGCCTGATAGTCTAATCACTATGCCACCAAGCTCTACAGTTTTATGTTTACAATGGATAACCTACCCCCTTTCACCCCAGTCGGTAGTATGACTGGCGGGAGTCCGTTAGCAGGAATGAGGCAGCGATTCTTGTTGCTGTTCTGTTGCTTTGAGTTCTTTGGTGATGTCTTGTCTGTCAATACATGGACAAATATTAAGTCATGTTGGCCAGTTCAACATGGATGTCAACACCATGACACCATTTCATCATTAATTTAAAATCAGATATCTCAGTTACAACAGTGAATGTAGTTGAGAATTTGTAACAGGTTTTTGATTGTATTACATGATTTATTTGTTTGTTCTCACTAATTTTGTGTCTACAGATAGTACTCCTTTGTTGCTGTTACATACAAACGGCCACAACCACAAAAAATGCTTAGACTTATCACTTGCCACTCTGGATATCTTCTGTTCATTTTATTAATCAAAACGGTTTCTGTGCATGTGTGTGTGTGTGTGTGTGTGTGTGTGTGTGTGTGTGTGTGTGTGTGTGTGTGTGTGTGTGTGTGTGTGTGTGTGTGTGTGTGTGTGTGTGTGTGTGTGTGTGTGTGTGTGTGTGTGTGTGTGTGTGTGCATGTGTATATGCACTGTGTACATCACCACAAGAGTGCATCCCTGAACTTACCATTTTGCTTTGTTTTCTCAGATTTCTTCACCTTCCGTCCCGTAGCCTTCTGCACTGTCAGCTGGGGTTGAGAGGAGGGGGCATCTAGCTCTGTCAGGTCACCCCCGGGGCGGATACCATCGGAGAATATCACCTGCTTTGGCTCACCCTTTTTCTGAAGACCTGCAGACACAACACAATACAGTACAATCGACTAGAAGACACGACAACAGAAACAACTGCCTTGGTGTAATGATGTATCAGTTTCAGACCTAACAGCAACCTGACTACACAATGCTGACAAGCAATTGTATATAGTTTTTAACTTTACTCAAATTTTTCAGCAAGCAGACTCAGTGTACTGTCACAGTGTAATGTATTATCAGTGTAGTCACAGCATAACATCAGTGTACAGTCAGTGTATTGTCAATGTACAATCATATTGTATTATCAGTTTACAAAAAAATTTATACAGTCACTGTGTACTACCAATGTGCTGTACTGCACTTTTATAACATAAATTAACCAGAAGCCATATATATTGTAATAACATTAACGTTTGTAATACAAATTATGTTCAGCCATCAATTTGTAATTTACTAAAAGCACTACATCCAACACAATGATTAATTATTACATCTAACACCACTGTCAAACAAGTTACTCAGAATAGTGACATGATCACATGTTTAATTAATAATGCTAAATCTACAAACCTGTTCTTTTTAAACAGAATCTACAAACATTCAGATTAGTTAGCAAAAGCATGCGAATAGTATACTATGATGCCAGATGCTGCTAGCTGTGCATAATAAAGAAATCAATAACTGAACAAACATGTAAAAATAAATACACTTAAATGTGACAACATATTCGTAACTACATTCAAACATTTAACAAAACATTAAAATGACACTGTCATGCAATTTCTAGTGCAGTTATTAAATATCTAAACTATAATATGTGGAAATCTAACAAAGCGAACTTGCTGTATTAGACAACTTGCACAAAAGTGACAGATAGTATATTAATAGTTGGTTCCATTTCCATCCAATGTTCACTTTTGTCTATAACAGATTCCTTTATAGATTCCAGGCCTGTCTACTATGAACAGGTGTGCACTTAAACCCCTTGCACCTGCAGTACGTGTGTGTGTGGTGCACTGTTGCAAGAAGCTGTTAGTGTAAGTTAGGCGGTGCAAAAGCAAGAGCATTTCTGTACATATTTACATAATTTAACAATATTTAATAAGATTTAACAAGATTGCCACCCAGAGAATTAACTCTCGATGGCAGGTGGACAAGGAAGCCTTTCGGCTTATCAAGAGTCCAACCCTTTAGTTTTATCTACTTGTATCCCGCCCTTCTGAGGTATGTGTCGATTTTATTTTTAAACATATTCACGCTACTAGCATCCACACAATCAGGAGATAATCTATTCCATTCATTTACAGTCCTTTGTGAAAATGAGAACGTTCTTATATCTAATCTACACTGCTCCTTTACTAAAGTAACTTCGTGTCCTCTAGTCCTTCCTTCTTAACTGACAAAAAACCATTTCTATCAATATTTTCATAACCATTTAATATTTTAAAAACTTTTATCTGATCTCCTCTCAATCTCCTGGTCTCTAGTGTTGTTACACCACATTCTTTTAGGCGTATTTCATAATTATGATCTCTCAGTTTTTGTATCGTTTTAGTCCTTCGTGCGATCTGGCCTACGCGCTTGTATACAATATTCTAAATGAGGCCTAACTATTGTTTTGTACAGCAGGATTATTAGTTCTTTTTCCTTATACACTATATTTCATGTAATTAATCCAAGGATTTGATTTCCTTTTGAAGCTGCAATTCTGCACTGCTCTGAAACCTTCATATCTGCACTAATGGTTAACCCCAAGACCTTTTCTTTTACATATTTAGTACAGTACACCCCATTGTATATTGTACATCTTCGTTCCCATGTCCTGTGTGGAGGCATTTACATTTCCAAAAATTTAACATTTGCCACTTTTCAGATCATTTGATCAACCTGTCAAGATCATCTTGTAAATGCTGTCCATCTCCATCACTGTTAATCCTTCTAAACACTTTTGTATCATCCGCAAGTTTCAACACCTTGCTTGTTATATCATCGTCCAAATCATTGATATATATTAAGAATAATATAGGTCCTCGAACTGATCCCTGTCGTACCCCATTCAAAACTGATTTCCAGTTTGAAGCCTCCCCATCAACTACCATTTCCTATGCCATGGACTTTTAGTTTAAGCAGTAATCTTTGATGTGGCACTTTGTCGAAAGCTTTTTGAAAATCTAAGTAGATGATATCTACTGGTGATCCCTCGTCTACCCACTTAGTGATATCTTCAAAAAAACATAACATATTTGTTAAGCACGACCTTCCGTTTAAAAACCCATGTTGAGTTGGGTTTATCAAGTTATGTTTAACAAGAAAATTCACCATGTGATCTTTGATGAATGTTTCTAATAATTTGCAAATCGCCGATATTAAACTCACTGGTCTATAGTTCTCCAACATCTTTCTCGAACCTTTTTTAAATAACGGTATGTTTGCTTCTTTCCATTCTAAAGGAAGCACTCTCTCTTCTAATAACAAACTGAGAACTAATACGCTAATTTGTTCTACAATTTCCAACAGTAGTTTGGGCGGAATCCCATCCACTCTAGGTGATTTATTATCCTTCATAGCCCTTATTTTCTTAGCTACCTTTTCTGGGGTTACATTTAACTGTCCTAAATAGTCTGATTCTGCTGCCCCCTTGAATTTTAATAGCCTCTGGTACTGGGAGTGAACTAATATCTTTCCTGGTAAACACCAAACTAAAATACTCATTCAGGTCTTCTGCCATTAAGAATCCCTCTGATATTATATTTCCAGCACTATCTTTTAGAGGACCTACCTTATCCGGAACTTTCTGTTTGCTTTGAACATACACATACAAACTCTTGCTGTCATGTTTTATATTACAAGCTAATTTTTTTTCATAGCTTCTCTTTGAATGTCTAATCCCCTCAGCTGTAGCTTGGTTAAGCGCTTTTTTAAAATAAATGTTGTAGTCTTCATAATTTCCAGTACGTCTATATGACTTCCACACCATTTGTTTGTACTTAATTTTTCTAATGGCTTCTTTCAATATGAGTGTTATTCCAGTCCATCTTTACTAAATATATCCTCATGTCCTTATATCTTCCTTTATGGAAATTTCTCCTGTACTGCTTTTTATTATTCCTTTCTGGTTTTACTTTGATGGTAAAATGTATCTGGTTGTGATCACTACTTCCCAGTGGCTCACAAACCTTGACATTGTCAACCAATTCATTCTGTGAGGACAAAACTATGTCTAACACATTCTCACCCCTGGTTGGTTCTAGCACACGTTGAGAAAGGAAACTACCTTGTACTAAAACTAAAAACTTGTAGAGATTTCCAGTGTATATGCCCGTGGTTAAAACCTCCCATAATAACACAGTCCCATTTTGCTCACTTCCCTTATAACGTTTTGTACTTTTTGATTCTCTTCTATGCTTATGTTTGGACTTTGATAAACTAATTCAACCGTTAACATTGAGTTTCCTGTAACTATGTTACACCAAACAGCTTCTGCTTCTCACTGGAGTTCGTCTGACTATCGCCCTTGCTTAATTTTAACAACAATGCCACCTAATCAAAGTATCTAGCAGGTACTGGCTTACACATATATTATCTTATGTAAGTAGTTTGATGGTTGTTACTTTATCTCCTATATATTCTACCACATAATCAGGTTTGTTAAATCTTGTTTACAAACTTATCGAAGGCTAAGTTACCCTATTACCACTCACTAAACTGTTCTCAAATACTTTAACTAACTAACTTTAAGCACAACTGTTACTCAATATACATCTAGTGCTACTTTACGAATAATATTAAGGTAAGAATAATACTTATCGGTCAATATTTCCACCTGTTTTTCACCTTTTCTGCACCAACAATTCTCCACGATCTAGATCCGTCAATGTTCTCGCCAATGGTGAGTTATGTACAATGGTGAGTACATAATTGTCTAATACACTGTACAGCATGGTGTATACCACTGTGTACAGCATCATGTAAAAGCACATTCATCCATTTCTATGTGCTACTGTGTGTCTACATTGTTATACAACTATATTAAATATAAAAAATTATTCAATGAAATTTCATTCAAACCAAAGTGTACGCATAAAGTGATCTTTCAAAGAATAGAAAACAGAGAAAACCAGTTGAGCCACAGTCTTCATTATCAACTGGCATCAGTGGTTTTGATAATTCAACAGGATCACAGTTCCAACACAGAATCATCTGGATAGCAACCAAACTACAGGTTCAACAGTAGTTGTGGATATAGTTTATATGGTAGATTGTCATGTTGTGAAGCACCTAAAACTGTCATCACTTGTACTAGGGTTCTTCTGGGCCATACACTGCTGCTACAAGACATGGGCTGATCTTTGTAGGTTATCATATCATCAAACCAATTCATCAGAGTGTAAGACAGAGTGAACCACAAACCAAAAGGTCTTACTTTAGGTAAACCACAAATGAACTTACTACAGCCAACCACAAGTGAACTTACTGCAGCCAACCACAAGTGAACGTACTACAGCCAACCACAGGTGAACTTACTACAGCCAACCACAACTGAACTTACTACAGCCAACCACAAGTGAACTTACCACAGCCAACCACAACTGAACTTACTACAGCCAACCACAAGTGAACTTACTGCAGCCAACCACAGGTGAACTTACTACAGCCAACCACAATTGAACTTACTACAGCCAACCACAAGTGAACTTACCACAGCCAACCACAACTGAACTTACTACAGCCAACCACAACTGAACTTACTACAGCCAACCACAACTGAACTTACTACATCCAACCACAACTGAACTTAACAGAGGTCAATCACAAGTGAACTTAACATACAGCTGTAGGGCAACCACAAACAAAAGGCTCATGCCTAAACTTAACGAGAAGTGTACCTAACTTAGCACAATGAAAAACCAGACGCTCTTAACTACAGCCAAACGTGACTGAATTTAACAAAAGACAACCACAGACAAAAGGCTCTTGCATAAAGTCAACCTGACGTGAACCTGACTTAAGACAATGAAAAACCAGAGGCTCTAAACTACAGCCAAACATAACTGAACTTAACATAGGGCAACCACAGACAAAAGCCACTTACCAAGGGGTCAGCGGCCAAATGCAACCAAACTCAACAGAGAACAACGACAAACCACACAACACCGAAAACGTGTTGCAACAAAAGAAATGCAAATAGCGGCACCAGATGGCCGGAACGAATGTCTGCACCAGTGCAGACAGACGAGACAGTCATACCTTGCTTGCGAAGCACCCCGACAGGCACCATCACTGTGGGGGGGAGGACAGGGGTGTGGCCCTGAGCCTGCTGCAGTGGAGGGACTGTAGAGCAGTACTCACATGGGTTGTTGGGGTTGGGACTTGGCCGGGGGGAGGCAGCTGCCACACCGTGGTGCTTCTCGTACACTTGAGCTGCAACAACTACACAAGTTACACCTCAATGCCTCAACGTGTTTGCTGCATTAACACTACAGATATCCACCATACACCACTGAGAAAAATTAATTCTTACACTACGTGAGTTACACTTCAATGTCTCAATGTGTCTATGTTAACACTACAGATATCCACTCCACACCATTGAGAAAACTAAATTCGTACACTATGTGAGTTACACCTCAACGTCTCAATGTGTCTATGTTAACACTACAGATCCACTCCACACCATTGAGAAAACTAAATTCGTACACTATGTGAGTTACACCTCAACGTCTCTTAGTTAACACTAGAGACAACCACACCACTGAGAATACTAAATTCTGACACACTCTACACTCTGCTTGTACTAATATAAATCTCAACTTCACTGAAGTTGTTATTATTTCTAAACACACTGTGAATAGATGCCAGTAAATTTAGAGTAAATACATATCGGTATATATTTAGAATTGTAAGATACCAACTACAACTTTGAAATGCCTTGACCTTGTGCTATAGGCCTAATATGATACAACGTTTAACTTTTATTACTTCTCCATGTTCAACAAGTACATTTAATCAATGTTATAATCTATCATTTATTTGTTATATATAATTATTAGATTATCACTTTTTAATCATTTATCACAATCTAGCTGTTTGAAGGGATGGGTCACAATCTAGCTATTTGAAGGGATGGGTCACAATCTAGCTGTTTGAAGGGATGGGTCACAATCTAGCTGTTTGAAGGGATGGGTCACAATCTAGCTGTTTGAAGGGATGGGTCACAATCTAGCTATTTGAAGGGATGGGTCACAATCTACCTGTTTTAAGGGATGGGTCAAAATATAGCTATTTTAAGGGATGGGTCAAAATCTGGCTGATTGAAAGGATGGGTCAAAATCTAGCTGTTTGAAGGGATAGGTTACAAGCTAGCTGTTTGAAGGGATGGGTTACAAGCTAGTTGTTTGAAGGGATGAGTCACAAGCTAGCTGTTTGAAGGGATGGGTTACAAGCTAGCTGTTTGAAGTTATGAGTCACAAGCTAGCTGTTTGAAAGGATGGGTTACAAGCTAGTTGTTTGAAGGGATGAGTCACAAGCTAGCTGTTTGAAGGGATGGGTTACAAGCTAGCTGTTTGAAGGGATGGGTTACAAGCTAGCTGTTTGAAGGTATGAGTCACAAGCTAGCTGTTTGAAGGGATGAGTCACAAGCTAGCTGTTTGAAGGGATGGGTCACAAGCTAGCTGTTTGAAGGGATGGGTCACAAGCTAGCTGTTTGAAGGGATGGGTCACAAGCTAGCTGTTTGAAGGGATGGGTCACAAGCTAGCTGTTTGAAGGGATGGGTCACAAGCTAGCTGTTTGAAGGGATGGGTTACAAGCTAGCTGTTTGAAGGGATGGGTTACAAGCTAGCTGTTTGAAGGGATATGTCACAAGGTAACTGTTTGAAGGGATAGGTTACAAGCTAGCTGTTGGAAGGGATAGGTTACAAGCTAGCTGTTTGAAGGGATGGGTCACAAGCTAACTGTTTGAAGGGATGGGTTACAAGCTAGCTGTTTGAAGGGATGGGTTACAAGCGAGCTGTTTGAAGGGATATGTTACAAGCTAGCTGTTTGAAGGGGTAAGTTACAAGCTAGCTGTTTGAAGGGATAGGTTACAAGCTAGCTGTTTGAAGGGATGGGTTACAAGCTAGCTGTTTGAAGGGGTAAGTTACAAGCTAGCTGTTTGAAGGGATAGGTTACAAGCTAGCTGTTTGAAGGGATGGGTCACAAGCTAACTGTTTGAAGGGATGGGTTACAAGCGAGCTGTTTGAAGGGATGGGTTACAAGCTAGCTGTTTGAAGGGGTAAGTTACAAGCTAGCTGTTTGAAGGGATAGGTTACAAGCTAGCTGTTTGAAGGGATGGGTCACAAGCTAACTGTTTGAAGGGATGGGTTACAAGCGAGCTGTTTGAAGGTATGGGTTACAAGCTAGCTGTTGGAAGGGATGGGTTACAAGCGAGCTGTTTGAAGGGATGGGTCACATGCTAACTGTTTGAAGGGATGGGTTACAAGCTAGCTGTTTGAAGGGATAGGTTACAAGCTAGCTGTTTGAAGGGATGGGTCACAAGCTAACTGTTTGAAGGGATGGGTTACAAGCGAGCTGTTTGAAGGGATAGGTTACAAGCTAGCTGTTGGAAGGGATGGGTTACAAGCGAGCTGTTTGAAGGGATGGGTCACAAGCTAACTGTTTGAAGGGATGGGTTACAAGCGAGCTGTTTGAAGGGATGGGTTACAAGCTAGCTGTTTGAAGGGGTAAGTTACAAGCTAGCTGTTTGAAGGGATAGGTTACAAGCTAGCTGTTTGAAGGGATGGGTCACAAGCTAACTGTTTGAAGGGATAGGTTACAAGCTAACTGTTTGAAGGGATGGGTCACAAGCTAGCTGTTTGAAGGGATAGGTTACAAGCTAGCTGTTTGAAGGGGTAAGTTACAAGCTAGCTGTTTGAAGGGATAGGTTACAAGCTAGCTGTTTGAAGGGTTGGGTCACAAGCTAGCTGTTTGAAGGGATAGGTTACAAGCTAGCTGTTTGAAGGGATGGGTCATAAGCGAGCTGTTTGAAGGTATGGGTCGTCAAGTAACTCCTGCAACCAGAATTTGGGTCGCTGCCACGTAAGGTTAAGAACCACTGGTCCAGAGAAGCTATGGTATGTGGTGTGACAATGGAAGGCTGCGGGGAGCTGTGAGAGGGGACAGACCTCTGATGAGGTCCTGGTAGCAGCACGAGCAGACGCGAGCCTCCTTCTCCTCCAAGTAGGCCAGGGCTATCTTCAGGTTACAACACCCACTGCAGAACACCTGCAACACATGCAACATGGTCACACACAACATCCTCAGTGGCAACATCTAATGTAAGGTCAGAGTGGAAATATCCAGTGTCAGGTCAGAGTGACATATATGAGTGAGTGACAGAGTATAAACATCTAGTGTGAAGTCAGAGTGGCAACATCTAGTGTCAGGTCAGAGTGGCAATGCCTAGTGTCAGCTCAGAGTGGCAACACCTAGTGTTAGGTCAGAGTGGCAACACCTAATGTCAGGTCAGAGTGGCAACAATTAGTGTCAGGTCAGCATGACAACATCTAGTGCCAGGTCAGAATGGAAATATCTACTGTCAGGCCAGAGTGGCAATATCTAGTCATTCTACTATAAGGCCCAAGAGCGGCAACAGCTAGTGCATAGTCAGCGTGGCATCCTCTTGCATAAGATAAGATCACCAACTAGTGGACAGTGTTTACATTGTCGCACACCAACACGTTGTTTACATCAGCATCGGTCAACGCCAGTCATAATGATAATGTGATACACATGGTATCGGCATTCAGATGCACATTTATTATGGTATAATGTTTGATTGATTGACTGATTGACAATTTTATTTCCACCCAATGACATACTTAGTTTTCACTATTTTTGATGGCCGAGTCATTCATACAGCATTTACATCAATCATACAACACATGTTGATATATGTACAAAGGATACAAGTTCAATGAGATTACAATAAATAAATAATAATAAATAGAATGCATGAAATAAAAATGAAAAAGATAAAGTAGTCATAACATACAAGAAACAAATAAAAACAAAGTACCCAGGTACATTTAAAATGGTGGTGTAGCACCAGGTTGAAGGTTGGAACAGAATGGCTGTTTTGAATTTCAATTGGTAGTTTATTCCATAATTTCAAACCGGACACATTGAAACTGTGTTGATAGTAGGCAGTTCTGGCTTTGGGTGGTTTCGGCCGAGAGACATTTCTTGTATTGTAAAAATGACTATTTGATGTAAACATATCACACAAATATTGTGGTGCTAGACCATTTGCACACTTGTACATAAGAACAAATCCATTCTTTGTTGTAGTGATAACCATCCTAGTGTTTTAAACATTAGTGTTTCTATTTTGCCTAGGACTAGACCCAGATATCAGTCTAGCAGCTCTGGTCTGTAGTTTCTGTAATCTAGTTTTGGTTAATGTTGAGGCTGAATCATAGATTACATCTCCAATAATCGAAGTGTGCTTGAACTATTGCATTATATAATTGCCTGAGATTGTCGATTGATACTATTTTACAAAGAGATCTTAGGATTCCTATTTTGGATTAAAATAAACTGACATTTGTGCCTGATCCTGGCAATACCGGCCTTAGCATTGAGCTTCAGCCACAGGCAAAACCAATAAATGCTTTTGATGTGCTGAGGACAGCCAGCTAAAGTATGAAGCCGTGAGATGAAAATAAGTTGGTGACATCTCAGATTTTGCATTAAAAGCAGACTGCATAGTGATACCATGATTAAAAATCTTCATTTAACTTTGCGTTATCACTTCCTATAGTCATTATCTTAATTTCGTAAACGATATACACAAATATGAACTTCTGAAAAGTCAGCATGACGTCGCTCCAAGTGAACCTTAGACTTTGTGGACTTCTTCAGTGAAGTGACCAACAGACACCTCGGTATCAACATACTATTTTACAAAATCTGGGCGAGTAACTTTTTTGGGCAGGCCAGTAACTTTTCAAATGTACTGGCCCAATGGACACAAAACCTTAATGTCAAATCTACTGGCCCAATGGGTCAGTGGATACAAAACCTTAATGTCATATATATATATATATATACACGATATATATTATATATGTATATATATATATATAAACCTGGACACATGTTCAACATAATTAATCAGAATCAGACACAACTTGCTAAAAGTAACATAACCTGTGTCAACAGACAGGAGGCGATCATGTAACTAACCTTGCCGCAACACCTACAGTGGTGTCGCCTACGTGTGAAGGTAAACTTGGTCTCACACTGCATACAGTTGGGGGCCTCTGCATCAGGCAGCCAAACAGGGGCTACCTTGCCCAGCTCCGTGATTGGCAGGTTTGGATTGATGCTACTAGGGGGAGCCACCAGGCCAGATGCTGGTGACGGTGGTATCACTTCAGTTGTACTGGCTGCAAATTTCAAAATGCAATATAAATTGTGCTAGTCAAAGAAGGTTAATAGCTTGATCAAGGAACAATATATAATTTATTTATTAAATATGTTTTAATTCAAAGACACCTATAGATAATCAATGTAACAGATTACTATTCAATGCTAACTAAAATATAAATACACATTCTAATGAATTGCCATTGATTAACATATATCTAGGCATGTTTGAGACAGAATAAAAACAATGGAAGCCGTACTCCCTGATAATCCTTTCAATTTTCCCCCAAACAATCATTTTTTCAAATCATGAGACATGCTTTGTAAAGTACTTTCTTAAAAAAGCTCATCAAAGATTCATCATTAAACTAAGATGGTTGGTACTACTAAAAATTATGTGTACAGATATAGTTATAATTTGTTTATGATGCTGTAAACTACGATCGTAAAGCTTGTTCTTGAAAGTACTTGTTAATCATACTTTATCCAAAGTAAATCAGCAAATCTTGCCATTAGAACGTACTTGCTGTGTTAGGTGCAACGTGGTCTCCGGTTGCAGTGGGACTGTCAGATACCATCTGTGTGTCAGGGTCTTGTAAGCTGTGGCGCTCCGGCTGGAAGTCTCCACGTGGAGGTAGAGTCAGACTACACGGCCGTCTCTGCTGAGGCAGGCCGCCCTGCTGGGTCGCTGTGTCACCACTAGGGGGTGCTGGCGAGTATGAACTCGACACATCTAGTGAACACGGTGGTTTGGCTGATCTGACATTTGGTGGTGGAAGCGTTGGTGATTGTGGCTCAGAAGAACAAACTTGCGGCATCGGGTCCGACCGTGACACTGTGTCAGTCACAGACCTGTTGTCCAGAAACTTGTTGTCCAGTATCTCGCCTGGACCCGACATGTCACTGCTGCCCAGATGGTGCTGTCTGATCTCCAGGTTCAGCTGCCGCTTCTCCAGTGGTGATCTCGCCCGCTGCTGGGCAAGCTGCATGTTGATCAGGTCGTGAGAGTTCTCAATGATGACACCACCCCCAAGACCAGGCATGGGAGAACTTATGATGCCACCCCCAAACTCACTCACAGGTTGACCCATGACCCCGCCCCCAAGCCCACTCATGGGTTGACCCATGACCTCGTCCCCAAACTCACTCATGGGTTGACCCATCAGCCCGCCCCCAAGCACTCCAGCTTTCTCACTGCCAACAGGTTTCTCTTCAGCCACGGGCCCCACTTCTGGTTTGGACAGCCCCAGGAGACTGTTGGGGCGGTTACGCCTCACGACGTGTTCCTTGGGTCTCGCGCCAACACCCTGCATGGTCACTTGCTGACCAATGATCAGAGTTGCATCTGATGGTACATCAGCCTTGTTGTCCTGCACTGTCTCTGACTTGGTTACAATGGCCGAGTGCAAGTGTGTGGTCTTGTCTTCTATGTCACACTCTGCTGTCCTCTCTTTCATCACCATGGTCATCACCATAGTGCTGTCTTCCTGTTCCACAGCCAAGGTGGGAGTGTTTCCTTCTAAACCCGCCACAGGTCCAGACACTACATTGCCATTGTCACACCGAGACATCACAGCAGTGTTGTCATTGCTGGAAGAAGTCAACACATCACTTGAGTTCTCAACGGTGGATGTACCAATGACAATGTCCGTGACAGACTGCGTGGCAATTGTCTCACCATGATCACAGCTACCGTTAGTGTCTTGTAATTCACTCAGTATAGTCAAACACTCTGATACTGAAGCAGTGCCAACTCCTGCTTCTAGCAAGGATGATGCATTGTGCGTTTTCTCTGATGGTTCCTCCACACAACTGCCATTCAGAGTGTCTCTTAGCAGTTCAGAGTCTTCTACAACGTCAGCACCTTGTTTTACGCCAGCGACATCACTACCAGTGTCCTGTTCATTTTGCATGGCATCACAACTACATGGAGACATTGCTGGAGCGTTCTCCACATGATCATTCTCAGCAACTGTCGTCTGTTTCCCTGGATCAGTGATGTCTTTATGACATGTGCTGTCCACTGGCATCTCTGCCAAACAGTTTTCCATCTTATCGTCCCCTGCATTGTCCATCTCTATGGTGCCAAAACCAACAGGTGATGGTTTCTCTGCCACAGAAATATTCATTGGCTCAGATTGGTCTGCGTTACCACTGACAGGATGACCGAGACTGGACACATCTGGCAGTGACACTGATGATCCACTTGATGTTTGTTGTGCACCCTGTATGTCCATAATGATATCAGCTGTATCGCTGCCCGATGTCTCAACAGTGGAGTCTTCAAGGTTAACGCTATCACCAAATTCTTTAGCATCATCACATGTCATTTTTTCTTCAGTTGTCACAGTCACCTCTTTCTCTTGCTCGTCAGAGTCACTGCGGCTTATCACCATGGAGCTATGAGGAGAGCCAGTGTTGGCTTCTTCAGCCATCATTGTGTGCGGTCTTGCGCCTTCTGAGACTTCACTTGTCTGGACAGTGTCGTCTCTTGAACATGGCTTTGCTGTGGTCAGCTGCAGGTCATCAGCCAGCTCACAGCAAGGGAGAGACACATTCAGCTGTGCATCCATCATCGCTGGAACGACATCCGGCTGTGAGATGCCACCTAATGCCATCACATTCGGTGGAGAACTTGACATGAAGCTAGGTCTCATCGATGGTTCTGTGTCCGAGTCGGGATCTGCTAATCCCACAGCGTCGAAGGCATTATGCAACAGCTCTGGGGTGACGTGGTTGTCAGGTAGAAACTCAGCTGGAGCCAGGTCGACATTTCTGTGTTTGTCATAGACACTGGAGGCTGATAACCCGCTGCCAACGTGCCCCACAGGCTGACCTTCGTAACAGAACATGTTCACTACAGGACCATTCAACATGCCAGGCATGTGGTCATCAGCATCATCAGCACTGTCACTGGCACCTTCGGGCACAAAGTAACCTCCATCAGTCGTGTTCATGTTTGGCTGTAAATCTGAACCCAACCCTTTTGGACCAAAGTCACCATCAACAATATCCAGTGTTTTGTGTGTGTCGTAAGGAATGTCATAAAATGATGGGACGCAAGAATTATTCTCCTTCTCTGTGGACCTTGTGCCCACAGGGATCTGTTCTTCACAGGCTGTGTCCAGTTTGACATCGTTCTTCATGTGGCTATGTTGACCATGCTGAATGGCGCGCTCCCCTGTAAATATCAACAAAGTCAGTATTTTTCTTTGATACCAAATTTTATCTCAGGATGACTAAATACCTTTGGAAATGGAATAAAACCAAAGAAAGACATGTTCAGAACATTGGGATGCACTGTAATACAGTATTATTAAGGGGTTAATTATGAGATATGTACTGTAAAATAAAAACTAGTCAATACTTTAAAACGTTACCACTGTTGATAAGCCATGTACTGGCTTATTTGTTTATGACCACATTCGGATAGCATTTTGTTCAATCAACCAAATATGTCCTTTGAGTTTGATTCTCACATAGATAGAAATTGGACACATACCTTCACTTAGCTCAAAATCGTCCAGCACTTTGTCCAAATCAACTGCAAAATCATCCATGATGGCTTCCAGTCTGCATCAACTTCTGCACAGAACTGTAAGTAAAAAACATAAATTAAATCAATGTAACATATTTTTCAAGTGTTCTTGGAAATAAAAGCAATGTTCAGTGTGTATGATATCTTCCCTGTGAACAATCTGGCATATATTCTTGGAAATCGGGTTTACCACAAGACTATGAGGAAGAACAAAAGATGTTGGAAATCTTGTTGTAAATTGGTAATCATCCAAGGAAAACGTTTCTGCCTTAAACTGGTTTATTCCCAGTGGTATCTGTGCAGACATTCATCATATAAAATTTACAATTGAGTTAAATGGTTACAACAAATATAACATGTTAGCTTTTTATGTGGAATTAAAACATCAAAGCTAGTATGTAAGTTGTAACAACTGCACTGTGTACACTCACTAATCCAGTGCGGTTGTCTTAAGACTTGAAAATACATTGTTAAAATATATGGATTTGTAGTGCAGTCACTTGCTTGATCACTTGCAATATGCTTTATCGAACTAAGGTGACTTTATATCAACAAACACAACAACCTTTATTAATTTAAGTTTATAATAGGTGTACTGTACAAATGTTCTCAAATAGAATGTCATGCTATTAGCTATACTAAATCAAAACCACATTATATCAACTTGGACAGCTATGGCATATAGAGACCAGAGTCTAGACAACAAATGTGTACATTCATTGTGGGCGTTGACGTTTTTGATCTTGAATTTGATTGATACGTAACGTTGCAGATACCAATACTGGCTTGATTGCAAGCTGTAAAATTATGGTGTAGTTACGTTTCCCATTAGTGAAATTAGTGATGACAGCATGTATCTAACATATTCTTGTATCAATACACCACCCAGCATTTACACTGACAGTTTGTTACCTCAACTCGATGATGGAGTGATTATCTTCGCATAAACTTGTCATCAGATCACGCACTACTAGACCTAGTACTGCGCTAATCTAGTACCGAGGAAACGTCAATGACAGTTGACTCACCTTTACACCACGTATGCGTGTACATATAAAATAGCTGCATACATCCCAGCCAAGGTTTCTTACATCAATGTATGAGCAGTATCGTGTGACCTGTGTCGAGATTTCTAAAGCATATGCAAAACTTAATTCTGTGAATTGCGATCACAGATTTACACCTTCCGTAGTCGCCATCTTAGTTCGGCCTGCAGACTGACGTCATATTTTTCACATGTTCGTTCATTTTAGTAAGCCCGTTTGAATGTTTGTGTTGGTACTCACTAATAACACACAGGGTTAAGTGGGACTCATCAGGTTTATGTTGTAAATCGCAAACATGTTTCGGGTAAAGACACGATAGTTTATCGAAATAGTGGAAACCCCCTGTTGGTCACATGATTTCTTCGTCGTAACCTTTCAACTAGGAAGTAATTCACCAGATTGCGTCATTAGGTGAAATGTGCTTCTGTTTTGCTTGGGAGAAACTAGCTAAGTAATGTTTTGTGTAGCAATCAGCCATAACCGATTGCTGAGGAACACAGTCGGGCCACTAGTGAGAGCTCTTGTCACATCATATAGATTCTATAGACCAAGTGCCATCAGTGTGAAACTGTCAAACAACAAAATGACCTCTGAAAACGTGCGACAACAATCGTTCGATTATTTTCTGGTGCTAGACTTCGAGGCAACGTGTGACCAAGATAAAAAGCCGCAACCGCAGGTAACAATTAAGCAAGTACACGGCTGCTTTATGTATGTGAGCTGGTTGTCCCTGCGTGTATTTGGGTTAGCTGTGTAATTTGTGCTGGATTGTGTACATTTTAATTTTTGTCTGGTTGTTTTCTTGTTTATTTGATGTTGGGTTGCCCGGTTGGATGTCTTTAGAAGTTTAGTCTAGACGTGTGTCATCATCATGCAGCGGATTCGGCAATCCCTCGTAGGCTCGTAGTTAGGATGATCTTTCCATGGATTGTCTGTGCCATTTGGTGTGTGTTTGCAGATAGCTTATTACTCTAATCTTTGCTCCGCACAGTTTCCCACAGAGCAAACATGCATAACCAGAATGTGGTGAGGGTGGATTGTGTAGATTTTTGTTACCCCGTTGGCGTTGGCTTCGAATGACTCTATCGAGTCTATGCCATTTGGAGTAAATGACTGCCATGACTTAGATTAGAACGTGATAAAGCCTCCGATTCCCAGGTTTTTGGGTCAATGTCACATCTTTTCAAGGTGGATTTAAGGACGTCTTTAGTAAATATAGCATTTACGGTGCCCTCCTATTATTGTATTCACACATACAAGCTACCATCAACAAGCTAGTCGAATTCAAACCGTTCCAATTCATTGCAAATTTGTTATCGACGTATAAGTCTGATCTCTAGTGGGAGGAGCAGTGTGCAGGATACGTGTATTGTGCATACTCAGTGAAGTCGCCTTGTGGTGTACATCGGCCAATGTGAGTAAATCGTGAATAAGATACACTAGACTGGTAAGCTGCTCTAAACGCCAGGAGGGTAGTAATTAAGTAAGTAAGGAAGACTGGTAATATTGCCCACAAACCATTAACAATTGGCCGGAACGCCAATCTAAATCTGCTTCACTTGATTGACTTCTATGCAACCGACCGAAAAGGTTCGACCGTTAAATAGCAAGCACAAGTAGTTCACCCAGGTTGCTTGCTCTCCTGTGCCTGACAAAGTGTATAAGTAAAACTAAACTGATCTTTGTACCTATCATTGTGCATCAATTGATCTGAATCACCCTGTGTCGATTACAACAGTGGACAACCAACCGCATACTGATTAATGGTCAATGAAAAGGAAGTGCCAGTGCTGTGGACAGGCCGTGGAGATGGCCGCTCGACTCTCACAGCTTGAGACGGTTAATGCAAAACTGTACAACGATCTAGATGAGATGGAGCAGTACAGTAGACAGAATTGACTAATCATCCATGGTGTGCCAGGCACCGCCGACCCAGAGACTGCAGTTCTCAACGTATTCACAAACAAGCTTAGCATCCGATCGGACGTGACGCCAATATAAAATTAGATAAGACTTAATGAAGAGATAAGACAGTCATTATGAATCAACATTCATTGAGATTAAATCAAACATGAATACTTTTATGATATGTTCTATTTATAAACCTCCAAGCACAATCATACATCGCTTCAGTGATGAACTCCTCAGTGTACTAAACACTATAGTTTGGGAAAAGAAAAATGGCATAATGATGGGTGACTTTAATTTAAACTTAATTAATACCAACTCATACCAAGTTAATGATTTCATCAACAGTATGTATGCAAATGGATTTTACCCATCAATTAGTAAACCAACTAGAATTGCTAATGACTCGTCGCAATAGTAGATCACATATTCAACAACATAACTCCATACAAGATACACTCTGGCATTTTATACACTGATATATATCTGCCCACCTCCCAGGATTCAACATTTATGACATTTGTAATCACCCATTTAAATCAGGATACAAAACACTACAGACTAATTAAAAGTGAAAAAAACTTGACAAAAAATAAAAACAAAATTAGATCGTACCAACTGGGATGATGTCTACAATGAATCATTATAAAAAATGTGATCTCCATAAAGGTAATGCAAAGAAGTCATGGAAACTAATTAAAGAAGTCCTCAAATGCAAGTCAAAAGATTCAAACCCGAGCACAAGTTTCACCTTGTCAGACGGCTCAGAAATTACAAACCCTATAGATATAGCAAACGAGTTCAATGATTATTTTATAAATGTGGCAGCAACTCTTGTTGAAGACATACCCAACTGAATTTGTTAAGACAAATCCTAATAATTTTTGGCACCCTTGAGCATTTTTGCATAAACTCATTAATATGCAAATTAGTCATCACCATTAAAATATATACTACTTTTCTGAATATCTCGAATTGTAAACATCCAAACAATCAAAATGATGTGTTGAAATGTTTTCGTGTATATCTCCTCAATAGGCAAATAGTAGGCATTGTCTAACGCACCAACTTAAATGTCCCCCTCCCCGTACGTGCAAATGCCCAAATGGTATGTCATTTGAAAGCCCAAGATATCTCCATTACAACAAGGCCTGTCTTAGTACTGCCAAGTGATGCAGTAAGCGTAACACTAAGGTCAAACAAGGTCATCGTCAAATTACATTTTTAGTCCTTTGGCCGAAGGTTCAAGGGACTATTGCCATCACTCTGCGTCCGCCGTTAGCTGCCGTATCTCGGAAACCATTCAGCAACTTTTTCTCTAATTTTGCTTAAACATATCTTAGGGCACTGCCACTATGCACGAGAAATCTGTATGTGATTGAATCATTCTAAGGGCTCCCTAGGGCCTCAAAGGAACCCAAAACTGGTAAAAATGTAACATTTTGCCTATTTTTTTCAAAAACTCTTAAGTAACTTTTTCTCTAATTTTGCATAGACATTTCATATGGTAGTGCCACTATACACAAGAAATCTGTATTTGATTCAATCATTCTAAGGGCTCCAAATGTCCCCCAAAATGCTAAATTTGTTAACTAAATGGTCTACTGTAGCAGTAGCTCTAGCAGGCTTCCAGTCCTTTTGTTCAACTAATCCCTTTTCCCACAACATCTGTCACACCTCACTGTGGCTGGCTGGTTAATGTGTGACTAATCTGTAATTGGTCACTGGCAGAGGCTTGGGTCACTGTGGCTGGTGGTAGGAAGTATGACTAATCTGTAATTGGTCACTGGCATAGGCTTGGGTCAACAAACACAGCACCTTGTACCAGAAACAGAACACTATTCCCCTTTCCAAAACATCTGTCACATGCGGAGTCTGTGTCTTGTATGGATATATATTTTTATGCAGTTGTTTTATATAAGCAGAAAGTTAATTGAAATTAGTTATTCTTAGGTCACAGAAAAGTAATTCCCGGTTTCTCACCGATGCATGTATTTAAACATATGTGCCACAACATTTTATTTTCTATTATAATTATTCCTCTAAATGCAAGATGTGGTGCAATAAGTGAACAGTAAACATGTAAACATTTAATTTTCATCATAACCCTTAATGATCTGTAACTATGATTCACCAAAAAACATTTGATTAATAATTACCTACAGGGTTGTTTGATTTATGCCGGGCAGAAACTGTTTCTGCCCAGCAGAAACAGCAACAATAGGAAATACATGCTATTGATAGGCAAACGTGTTCTTTTTATAGAAAATGTAAGTTTCTTTCTGCACCTGTCTACGTATGATAACCATTTGTCCGCCATGCTCACAACAAACATCACATGAATGATAAAAGGAAGATCACTGCCACTTAACTTGTGGATTATTATTATTATTATAAAACTGATCTGCTACTGCTTGGTGGACAGTAAGCTGCAACTGTCTTTGAGTTTGTTTACATTTTGACAAACTACTATTATATAGCACTAATTTTTGAATGAATCACATTTTGAGAATGCATGTCATTGTTTGTGGTGTAACTTTTGTATGCTTAATTTTCTGCTGCTACAAGTTGCATTCATCTGAAAGATTATTCAGTTACCTATCCAAAGATAATACATATGTTGTGGTGTTGGAAATATATAGCTTTGGTACATTGTACACGAGGGTTGTGATAGGAAACTATTGGACATTGCGACAGTCCAGAAAGACAGTATGAGATGTGTCACTCAATATATGAAGTGTGACTTTCAGATACTTCAATTTTGTAGTGCTATGGATTATGATGGGCCTCTCCATTAGCTCCCTATATATTTATGTGAAATATATCATTATGTCATTAAAATATTTCAGAACAGGCAACGCTAAGCTGCAACTGTCTTTGAGTTTGTTTACATTTTGACAAACTACTATTATATAGCACTAATTTTTGAATTGGCATGACTAATGCTAATATATCCCACAAAATTGACTTCTACGGGAAACAATGTTGGTGTAAATTATCATCCCATTATTCTTACTGACAAAGACCTGTAAGTTAGGTGAGTAACACCTTCGAAGTTCTGACAGCAGGACACCGCCTTCGGTGAAGTCGAGACAAAAGTTTGACAAAGGCTTCAAGTTCAAACGGTCTATCACCGTCCAGCTGATCCATTTTTAATTTTCTTTAGACTACCTTTTGCTCTCAAATAATCTGTCCTCTTAAATTTATACATAAAGACATAATCTGGCATAAGTTTATACATTTTTGTAGCAGCACATTTGTATTTCAAGTGTGTCATATATTTATCACTTGTTGTGTATTACACCCAGCTATAGAGCTAAGATTCTCTGCCTGCTATTGTTTGATGGAAACTGTGACTAATCTGTAATTGGTTGTGTCAACAGACAGCATTAAGCCACTAGACCCCTGTTAAACTGGACAGTTACCTGTAGGTTTTAAACTGTGTTAAACAGTGAGTCTACCTTTTAAAGACATTCTCTGGCATAACGTGATAAGTTTTTGTAGCAGCACATTTGTACTTCCAGTGTATCATTGCAACATAACATACATATTACATACTGTGTGCCACATTTGAATGTTGTGCATGTAATATTTCCATGCAATCCAATTGTATATATAATGTAAAACTTCAACAGCCGTTTTCTTAATTTTCACTTTTTGACCCCTACAATCTTCAATGCTCCATAACTTCGCATATTTTTGTAGCAGTCATAATTTTTGAAACCGTGTAAAGCACCCAACCAAACCTTTACAAGGATGTAAGAAAACAATGTTACAATTTTTCCGACTTATCACTCATTTGGTCAGCCAGGGTCACATATAGACGTATTAGTCCAAAGGACTTCAGGGCCACTTGGCCCATTTTTTCTAAATTATGCTCTTCCATCTTATAATAATAATAAAGGTTCTTTTACCGCGCGATCTCTAACTAATAGTTAATCAATGCGCTCACAATATAGAAACATTATAAAAACAATAAAAATAATATATAAATTATTTATAAATTAATTAATTTACAAAATAAAAAATAGATCAATAAATTAACAAGAGTCACTAAAACGTCCTGTAAATAAATCTTGCTACTGTCCACCATAAGTTTGTTTAAATAAATATGTCTTCAGGTGACGTTTAAATAAAAACACAGACGGAGCATCTCGTAGAGTCAGTGGCAGATCGCTCCATTTGGCTGGACCAGTTATGCCAAACGCTCGCTTGCCGATGGATTTTGATGCTCGTGGAACTGCAAGGTGAAGATGGTCATGAAGCTGCCGAAGACAAGGGTTGCGAGTTCGTGGATGTAGTAGATGTGCAAGGTACTTCGGCGCCAAACCATGGAGCACCTTGTAAATATACACAAGTACTTTAAACACAATGCGTTGTCTGACTGGCAACCAGTGCAGAAGCGCCAGTACTGGTGTGATGTGTGAAGGTATAGGTGTGAGGACAACTAGGCAGGCTGCCCTATTGTGTATCTTCTGGAGACGTGCTAAGTGAAATTCGGGTAGGTCTAGCAGCAGAGCGTTACAGTAATCTAAGCTTGAAACAACCAGCGCAATGACCAATGAATGGCAGACAGGCTTCGTGATATAGGCTCTGATGGAGCTAATACGTCTCAGATGGTAGTTACACTTCTTGCAAACAGCATCAACATGCTGCTTCATGCTCATGTGAGTGTCAAAGTGAGCTCCCAAATTCCTGACAGAGACAACAGGTTTTATGTTGACTCCACCAACAACGAGGTACTCTGGAAGTCCAAATTTCTTTAGATGATAGGGCCTGAGGGCCACCATAAATTCAGTCTTATTGTCGTTTAGCTTGAGTTTATGCTTAACCATCCAACATTTGACCTCACTGATGCAGTCACTAAGTCTCTGAACAGCGCATTCCAAGTCACCAGATATGTGAGGACAGTAGGATGTGTATATCTGAAGATCATCAGCAAATTTATGATATTCCACAGTGTCTCGTTAGTATGTCCTCCATTGGTGCTGTGTACACAGTGAGCAACAACGGACCCAACACAGAGCCCTGTGGAACACCGTATCTCACAGGACGTTCTTCAGATGCATCCACCCCAATCCATAGACGCTGGGTACGATCCGATCCGATCTTAAAATTACAATGGTTGCATATACATGTGTATACTTTATTTAAAAATAAAATGGGCATGTCATATATTTTTGGAAAGCTTACTGACTCCCCGTCAAAATGAGGTATGACTTGGAACTATCATTAGTGTGGAGCAAAGGTCACACAAGGTCACCATGAAATTATAAATATTTGAACTTCTGCAATACTGCAAATGTCATAAAGTTCCAATAACTCTGTATCTACTTCATTTCTATGGGCATGTTATACACATCGTGAAAGAACAATTTCTTCTCGTCAAAATGTGATATGACTTGGAGACCTGTGTCAGTTGATGGAGTTTATATGGAGCGACGATCAAACAGTATCAACATCAAGTAATAAATGTTCGAAATTACGCCATCCCATAAACGTTATACAAAATCAATGGTGGTTTATATACGTTACCTGTGTACTCATGGCCACGTCATATACCTTTGGAAAGCCTACTATCTCCCCGTAAATACGGGATACCATGGGGAGCTGTCAAGTGGTACAATAAGTCTGGAGTGAAGGTCAAGCAATGACACCACTAAATGATGAATGTTAAAAACTGTGCTATTCCGCAGACATTGTGCAATTACAATGTTTGCATATCTACTTTGTTACCTACACTAGGCCATGTTATACACATATGTGTAGTGTAACCCCGTCAAAATGAAGCACGGCATAGAGTTGTAAAGTGGTGGTCTTAATGAGGAGAAAAAAAGGTTGAAAGTGAAGGTTGAAGGTCACTGTCAAAAGATGCATCAACCAGCATCATCGTCAAAAGATGCATCAACCAACATCACCACGTTTGATGAGTATGCAGACATATTTGTTGTTCCACACATCATGAAGCACTTAATTCACTCCAACAATATTGGCTTCGACCGGGACACGTTTAGCAGTATTCAGAGCGCATAGTGTAACAATCTTTTATTTGGTTGACCAGTCAACTGGTTCATCAGCAGACGCCCACTCCAGACGGTTGGAGGTGGACGTAGGACGTGAAGAAGCTGTCATGTGCACAAGAACATCAGTTAATTAATACAAAAATTTTGACACAAGATAGAGTTTGTGACCCACAAAATGACATTCAAATTCAAAATTGAGGGTGGCATCCACCATCATCTATTTTCTCTTCCCATGGGTGATACAAAAATGCCGTAGAAGTATAACATCACCTACAATCTGCGGAATGGCACAATTTTGAAAATGCATCCATCTTTTGATGGTGACCTTGTTCAGCCTTCACTCCACAGTTAAACCACCACTTTACAATTTCATGTCAATCATTTTGACGGGGATACAATACGCATAGGTGTATAACATGGCTCAGTGTAGGTAGACAAAGTAGTACAAACATTGTAGTTGTACAAAATTTGCGGAATGGTGCAGTTTTGAACACTCATCACTTGGTGATGACCTTGCTTGACCTTCACACCACACTTACTGTTGGCTCTGCAAGCTAAAACATTTCCTTCCCATATACATCTTAAAAACGATTTACTGTTCTTTAGTATTACCACATCTCATCTGATATGGGCTAATACATACTCTACAAAACTAAACAAAGTCAGAATGCTACAAAAGAAAGCCATTAGGATCACCAACAACTCTGATTACCTTGCTCATTTTGAACTGCTATTTAAACAGAACAATTGACTAAACATTGATAGTATTTACAAAATGCAACTAGGGCTGATTATGTTCAAGCAGAGTCGTCAAACACTTCCAACCAGCATTGCAACTCTATTTCAGAGAAATAGGGAAATCCACAACCGCATCACAAGGAACAGCAATGCTTACTTTGTTCATGAAGCACGAACAAACACACGGAAATTTACAATTAAATACTCTGGTCCTTCGTTCTGGAATACCATACCAGAATACATACAAATTACTGCATCTGAAAAACTATTCAAATACAAGTTAAAACAATCTATCATTACCTTAAAAACCTGGCACTAAAGCCCTTTTATGAATTGCATGACACTGTGTCTACGCGTTATACTATCTGTTTATACTATATGATGTAATTCGTGTTATATGTCTTCATACTTCCGTTTTATCACAGACACTTAGTTGACAATTATTTTCCAATGCACACTATACCATTCAGTTATCACTTTGCCTCATGGTGTTAGATTGTGTAAGTTTATACTAGATTGTGACGCCTTGTCAGTTTTTATTTGCACCAAATCTAAAACATGTACAATTATTACATTACCTAATTATAGGTGGTTCTCTAAATAAGCCCCCATGGGTTTCTAGAGAATCTCCCGATTTACTTGGCGAAACCCTATTTACCTTCATACTTGTCATATCACTGTAACCGAGTAACCAAATAAACTTTCATTCATTCATCATCACCTTTAGACCGTCTGCATGACTCGGTCTGAGTAGAGAACTTGCTTGAGCAGTCTCGTGTCAGACTTTCGCAGTACATGGCTAGTCCATCTCAATTGTTGTTGCATGATGGTTGCTTCAATGCTGGATGTGAGAGCCTCAGCGAGAACACTGCTGTTTGTTCTACTGTCCTGACAAATGATTTGCAATAACTTTGATAAGCTGCGCTGGTGATGTTGCTCTAAGGCCTTTATATGTTGTCTGTATGGTGTCCATGTTTCAGATCTGTAAAGAAGTGCGGGAAGTACAATAGCTTTGTAGACCTTTAGTTTGGTATCTGGTCTCATGTCACAATTACCAGAGGCACAGGATCATAAATGCGCAAAAGCTGAGCTCACACATTGTAGTTCATCATCAATATCAGCCTTCCGAGAGGTGACATCCCAGATATCAGAAATGAGAGACGTTTTCCAGAAGTGCATTTGCATCAAGGGCATTGGACTTGTTTGTTTCGCTGCTGGTTGGAAGAGTATTCTTGTTTTCTTAGTGTTCAAGTTTAGTCCCATACTCTCATGTGCTTCTGTGAAAGTATCTACTATCTTCTGTAGGTCTTCTTCTGAGTGAGCACAAACTTCAACATCAGCTGTATGCTGAAGTTCAATCACACGGGTAGTTTTAGTTTTGTTTTTGGCCTTCAATCTGCTGAGATTAAACAGCTTGCCGATTGTGCGATAGTTTATTTCCACACCAGCAGGAAGTTTTCCAGTCGTAAGTTGAAACATTGCAGCAAGAAAGATGGAGAAGACTGTTGGTGCAACGACACATCCCTCTTTAACACCAGTTTGGACTGTGAAAGGATCTGTGATCGACCCATTGCTTAGGATTCTTATCTGCATGTCATTGTGTAGGAGTCGAATTATGTTGGTAAACTTTTCATTGAAGAATCTTCCAGAAAGAATCTCAGTTTATAGAGTCAACAGTTTTGCTTAAATCAAAGAATGCCATATAAAGGCATGTTCGGCTCTTTCCCTGCAGCTGACGCGCAGTGAAGATCTTGTCTATGGTTCCTCTGGAATTTCTGAATCCACACTGAGATTCTGGGATGATTTCTTTAACCAGTAGCAGAAGGCGGTTAAGGAGGATCCTTGCTAGAACCTCGGCCACTATTGAGAGCAAGGCAATACCCCTGGTGTTGCCACAGTCTGCCTTGACGTTGTCGCCTTTCTTGAAGATGGTAACAATCATTGCATCGCTAAGAGCATTTGGAAGTTGTTCTTGTTGCCAGATCTTCACAAACAGAGCATCTA
Source organism: Escarpia spicata (assembly GCA_963995525.1). Taxonomy (NCBI): domain Eukaryota; kingdom Metazoa; phylum Annelida; class Polychaeta; order Sabellida; family Siboglinidae; genus Escarpia; species Escarpia spicata. The sequence continues at coordinate 31,122,944 of OZ023208.1, read as the reverse complement.
TTTGAGACGTCGGTTTGTCTCCTCCATGTTTAAGTACTTCAGCAGGAATGCCATTGGGTCCAGTGGCTTTATTGTTTTTCATTTGTTTAATGGCATCTATTGTGTGTTGGCAGTTCATTGAGTTCAGTTCTGACCTTGTGTTGTGGAATGTTGTCGAAAACATACGGGTCAACTGTGCAGTTTTGGTTGAGAAGATCCTCAAAGTGCTGTTTCCAGTGGGTGTAGATGCTGTCTTGATCCGTATGGAGGATGCTTCCATCCCTGGATCTAAGTGGTGTTGGTCCATTTGTTGAGGGATGATGGTCCATAAATTGCCTTGAAGAAGCTGTAGGTGTTGTTAGTGATCAACTAGGAGACTTGTGTACAAGTATTAGGGCTGACTATTGTTTTTGACAACTGAACTTGTGACTGTGTATTTGCCATTTTCACTTTCCAAAATCACTATTTGGTTTGATGAACTTGTTTGTTTTAGTGTGTATTTTTAATTTCAGCTTAATTTGTTTTAGTGTCTATTTAATCAAGGTGTTTTGTGGTACTATAGATTTGTGTTAACTAGCCCTATGACTTGGTTTTATTGTGTTTTTCTATTTGTGCTGGCTGTTTTGTTAGATGTATTTGGGCTATTTATTATGTTGTGTACTGTCTTGCGATTACCAATGTTATGGAGCACTAAACTTAGAACAGCAAGTGTAACCATTTCAGTATTTAGAACTTAATCTCATTCCCACTGATGATTTATTTTCTGCTCTTAATTCTTCTTCTTCCAGTAGATGTCCAACATACTTTTGTTGATGATTCTGTCATATAGTGAATTTTAAACAGGTTTTTTTCCATTTCGGTGTGTGGATCTTTCACTTCCCCTGGAATAGTTGCCATGTAGAAAGGACCAATGGCTAGGCTTATAGTGTTTCTTCCAAGAAGACACAGGCAATGTGAGGTGAACGAACTTGGCCAAGTTCCGACATGGCAGTTGGTACCAGGATTCCAATCCCGGTTCCTTCTGTTGTCAATTGGAGACTCTAACCACTCGACCAGTCCTCCCCACTGTCGCCAAGTGCAGCATTGCGCAGATTATTATTTCCTGATAAATCAAACATAACTCCATAGTGGTACCACCTAGGTAAAGGTTGTCCACCCAATTTGTTCATTAAAAAATGTATAGGCCCTACATTAAAAGCTAATCAATAGTGCAATGACACCAGTGAACAAGGGGCAAGTGTACCTTTAGGCACTGAGGAGAAGATACATTCACAGTGCCTCCAAGTTAGCATATTAAAATATAGATTTTAGGATGATTTATTTAGTGTATTTGGGCTGGTCATGTAAAATAGTGTATATCTGGCCTTGCTGTTTTAGTGTGTATTAGGGCTGGGTGTTATTTCTTGTTTGGGCTGTTTTGTTGTGTATTTGGGCTAGCTGTTTTGATGTGTATTTTGGCTGGCTATTTCATTATTCATGGTGTGTATTTGGGCTGGATGTTTACTGTTTATTTCGGTTGGCCGCTTTATAATAATAAGACAAAAGGGTTGGTCAATCTCAAAATCCATGCGCAGTATTCCAGTTGTCAACAGATGGGTCAAGGCGCTAGGGAGCTATGGTGGATAAGCAAGGTTGTAAAGATAAGTTTTTAAATGACAACAGGATTTTGTAATATTTTCAACTGATCTAACACTAAGAGGGAGCATATTCCAAAGAGTTGGTGCAGCAACAGAAAAACCCCTAGTTCCAATGTTGTATATTAGGGCTGGCTGTTTGTTTAGTGTGTCTTTGGGCTGGCTGCTTTGTTGTGTATTTGGGCTGGCTGTTAGTTGGGCTGTGTGTTTTGTTATGTTTTATTATATAATTGCATTGGCTGTTGTTTTCTTCTGTATTTGGACTGGCTGTTATTGTGTATCTGGGCTCTTTTATTTTGTTGTATTTGCTGGATGGCTGTTTTATTGTTTGTTTGGTCTGTTTTCTTGTGCAAGTGGGTTGGCTATTTTTATCATGATTCACTCAGATAATTTACATATTTTCTAATAGTATATAACAAAGATAAATACATTTTTATATATTTGTTTCAGGAAATCATAGAGTTTCCTGTGTTGAAAGTGAACGGGAAGACATTTGAGACAGAGGCAGTGTTTCACCAGTACGTCCAGCCGCGTGTCAACCGACAACTCTCTCCATTCTGTACTGAGGTTGTTTGTCTTATGACTGCTAGACAGTACTTCATAGTTTTTCAGATGAATGAAGATTGTTTTGTTTGTTTGATATATATATATACATTGCAACTTGCACAAAATTTATTTGCAATATACACATGTTTGCATAAACAGTTTTCCTGCTTCCAAATTACTACTTACTTTGGACGTATCATGAAGAGAAGTCAGATTGAATATTTCTAAGTCATCATTGAAGGAAAGATAGAAGAGCACAATGCAGAACACTGAAGTACATCTACATGCAGTAACCAGTATGAACAAAGGGCTCAACCAACTGCTGGCAACAACTAGTATCATAATTGCATGGAAGGTCATAATAAGTGGAGCGCAGTGGTGCAGTGGGGAGAGCATCGGACTCTCAATAGAGAGAACCTGGGTTCGATTCCTGTGCTGACATGTCGAAGTTTGGGCAAGTTTGTTCACTCTACATTGCTCCATGAAGACTATTCACACACAAATATCCACCACTACATATAGCCAAGTACTCATTCATACAGCTGGGTGAATTAATGCTTGGTTACAGGTAGTGGTGGATATTTGTGTGTGAATAGTCTTCGTGCATTAATTGCAGTGTGGCTGAATGCTTCCCAGAGAAGTCAAAATGGTGATCAATTGAACAGCTGTGCCAGGGAATAAAGTGTAAAGTGCTTTGAGCAGTCCAAAGGACTGGATACTGCATTATAGAACTGACCTTTTGTCTTTATACTCAATCAACAGCACCATAACCGTGGAGACATGACCCTTGGAGAAGGTCATAATGGACACTATCACAAGACATGTTTGCTTTTGTTGCAGTTGACCGGAATCATTCAGGATATGGTCGACAACGAGCCTCACCTTGAAGATACGCTTAAGGTAAGAGTGCTACTGCTAATCTCACACTGGCAATACTGTCACTTTAGCTAATATTTTCTAGTGACAATAATGATTATTGCTATTTTCAGTGCATGGTGTTTTAGATGTGCCACCACTCTTGTTTCCTGTTGTACTGCTAATCAATTGTCAAAGGAGCAATATATTGCTTGCAGTAATTGCTGGAAGTACTTGCCCTTTTCCATATTGGGATACGCCCCGATGCTTGGCCAATGAGCAGCCTGTACGTCTTTGACATTGCCCTTGTTGTGAAGCATTCTAGTCCTGCCTTTGCTTTAAATTATGAATATTGTGCTAGGTCCTATATATTGTTTTATTCCCTTCAATCAGAAGCCAAGATATATATGACAAACTGAACAATGCCTTTCACTGTGCCGCACGCAGACAACAATAATTTTACATCGATTATGCAGGGGTGATGAATTCAGCCAAAGAATGATATAGTCGATGTGCCATCTCTGGTGTATGGATATTTAAACATGTCACAAGATACATAAAAATAACTTACATCACTGAAAGTGGCATTATCAGCTGACAAAATACCATTACAAAAGTTAACGAACATTTGACTGAAATGTATTGGTTATTAGATAAGAGTCCCTTGTTCGGCGACTGTTGAACTTGAAACCTGGTGACATCAGACTATCAATCAGCATTGCACTTTAAATTCTTTATGTTCAACAAGGTTTTTCTAGTAAACTACTCATGTGATATCCTTGATTGTAATGGCAAATGGTTAGTTTCAATGAACTCTGTTAGATGTGTTCGCCCAAAAAGGCATGTAGCCCCGTGTGTCTGTGAGGCTGGTGATGTATTGTGTTGGTGTTGTTGTGTTGCAGAAGTTTGATAAATGGATGGTGGAGGAAGGACTGTGGAAAGACAATGTTCACTCAGTGTTTGTCACATGTGGAGATTGGGATCTGAAAACTATGTAAGAATCTCATTAAAACAGCTCAGCCACTGCCTGGCTAAGATACCATGTGGTATTTGGCTGTCAACACAGTGCTACAATGGTGCCACCTGGCAGATCTTGACTTCTGATGTCATGCTGTACAATGTGATAGGCAAATCATATGTACAGCTTTACATCATGTAGTAGCATATATGATATAATTTTCACGACCAGTAAGTAACTTTAAAATATACACATATGTAAAACCTCACCAAATAATTTATTACTACTAAAATCTAAAGAGCAGTCATCTGTAATCTATGTTCTTCTGGGGATAGATTACCCTAAGAAGTAAACTTAAATGTAGGCTTTGCTGATCTTTGCCATGATGTTGCTTATTCTTTTGAGTTCTTGGTAGATAAATAATTAGAAGGCAAACAGATTATGCTTGAATACAAGTAAGCATTTGATTGACCTACCACATCAAAGGGCTGCTGCACCAGTGAGGCAGACTCCAGTTAAATTATTGTTTTTCAGGTTACCTCAACAGTGCAGATATTTCAACATTCGGTATCCTCAATATTTCAAAAAGTGGATCAATATTAAAAAGGTAAGAAGCGATCACTGTGTTAATAGTTAATAGGTTGTTTGAAGTATACGGCCTAAATAATTGACCGTGTCAAACATGTTCAGTAGATTTTGTCACCAAAATACATGTGGCCAAACCTAAATAAGAGAGTACGTTATCTGAATCCACCTCGGGTGATGGAAACATCAAGTTATGCCAAATGGTGTGACAGATCCCTCATTACTCTCGTGATGGACACCACAGAATTGATTGGTTACTGGAAAAGTGAAATTGCTTGCCTGACTTTATTACATAATAAATTTATATTGTTGTTGATGTTATGTTTACCACAATGTGTAGCAAATTTGCTGTTTTCATTAAATGTAATAACAGAATATGTATGTATTAAATCAAGATCACGGTGGAGAAAGTACTCACACTCTGTTGAAAATACACCAACAGGTTTTTATGTCACAAGTTCAAATTTTTATTATTAGACATAATATTATTTACCTCTCAAGAAACATGTTTTTATCTATGTATTTCTATCGCATCCTGCGGTCTCCTTCAGCAGACAGAAGTTGCAGTTGTGTCACTTAACCGACATCAGCTGAAGCAGAACTGCTGGGAGCTCTCTGGCCAACATCTGTCGATCTTGATTGCTTCCTTTATCTTACTCCTGAACCAGTTCTCTTTGTGGTCTAAAATGTTGACCAAAGTCATTTGATACAACCGTAACTTCAGTCTACTGAAGAAGACTGCAGGATGCAATTGAAATATACAGATCAAAAAAGTTTCTTGAGAGGTAAATATACATAAATAATACAGCTTTAATAACCGAGAAATCGGATCATCGATCCCTTCAAGGGCTTATTTGATGACTTGTATCAACCTGAGGTTTGCTTGCGCAGGCGTATTGTGATCATCAGGGGAACTATGCACGAGGGATGATGGCAATGATGAGTGGATTAGGACTGAGACATGAAGGTCGACATCACAGCGGCGTAGGTGGGAACACACTTACTTACCCAGTAGCTACCACACTGTAGGCTTGTCACACGCAAATGATGGTGCTTGTCATATAGGTATAAATATTGAAACAATTTAACAACATGTTATCCCTGTAATTAAAAATATTACCCCTCACGGAAGTGTGTGTCATATGACATGGCTCTAACTGAAATTGTATCGGTGTATAAAAACAAGGCTCGTATCAGTTAATATGAATTTTTTGTGTGATGACAAATTCTATATTCCTTTATTATACCTGCAGTCAGAGCTCATGTCTAACAGCCTGTGTCTGTATTGTAGATGATTGTAAGAACATTGCCAAGATCTTGCAGGAGCTCGCGGAGAGGGGATTCATCTACAGAACCACGAGTACACTGGGATAGAAACAGCTCTCACTCTGGGTACAAGTCACTCAAACTTAATCCGTCAGGGGGTGCCACTGTATCATGCTTACATTACGTTATGAAAATGTATTGCCATTACTCTTGTAAGAGCTAGTTTATTACAGACATACTGCTCAGTGACTGATGTGCTCTGGTAGCTAGCTGGCTGTATCATTATTGTTCTTACTAAGTACAGTGGCCTCCTTGCAGATACTGCAGTAATTATCCCTTGATATTATATAAGAAAGCATTGTGTGTGTGAAACCAAAATGTTGTGTTTCATTATGATTGACATGTGGTTATTTTAAATTATATGAATATGCAACATAGGTGTAACTTGACAAAGTACTACATGCATTTCTTGTTTCCTTTGTTTTGTAAATAAACCTGTACAGATACTTTGTATGAGATTCTTCTTCTTGTACAATGAATTGGCTGACATCCAGTGTTATGAGGCTCTGCCTTAATAACAGGGTTCTTACAAATTCTGAGTCATTAATATGTTTTCACTAAGAGGAGAGAAACATATTGGATATTTTCAGCAGTTGAACACATACTCAGTTTAATTAATCTTATGAGCCATCGTTATAGGCTTTTAATCTAACCCCCAAAAATGTTATGCAATTAGCCCAATCTGCAAAGGCAAATGTAATCTGGTAGATTCACCAAATAATTTTAGAGTAAATATCTCCAAAGTACGTTTTTGATCACTACATATATATATATTTAAATAAATGTGTTGTTTCTTGCCTAAATGTCAAAAGATAAAAATTGAAGTATTACACTAGCTTGCTTATCATCATGTAGATCAGTGTTCTGTTGGCAAACCTTCCTCATCAGTTGTAAATTCTTAGGTAGATAATTACATTATTTTTATAACCAACTACTTTATTGCATTTTCTGTAAGTTTATAAATGTTTCATTTTACATTTACTATAAGTAATGTACAATAGAGACTTGTAGAGGTGTATTTGTGAGACCCTCTGCACAGCATGCCCACCAGAACTATCGGTAAGCACCTAATCTTTCACAAAGTGCTATTAAAAAGAAACCACTCAAAGTATGAAGTGTGCAATAATTTATTTGTATCCAGTAACATAGGGTAAAGCAAAAGAAGTTCCAGTTAGTGTATAGGGCTACAGTGGTGACATTTAGATATCACTGAGACAAGACTGAGACAAGTTAGTATTACATTTGACACATCGGAGTGCATTCTCTCACCAGGTGGCAGTTCTAGTTGCATTGCTATAATGACCAATCATATCATCTCATGTTTATTTTGTTGATGTTTACTTAGCCAAGTACTTATTTCATGTTACAAACTTGCAATCTTCACATCAAATATTTTTACTGCTGCTTGAATTATTAATTTGCTAATTCAAATAACGGTCAAATTATTTTTCATAAGTTACATAAATAATTAGCTAATCTTGCAACTAATCTATTTCACATGGGTGTACTTAACCAAGAAACATAGCAATTACAATTGATACTATCTCATCTTAACAGTAACACTAGTTCTACTCCAATGTGTCAAACTACTATATAGAGACAAAACACAAGAGATCGTACCACATAAATGCCAGGCATGACACTTTTTTGCTACCTTAAACCGTACAGACCTTCCCTTGTCTATGTTTATCATGCGTAACATTAGAAAGGTCTTTACACAGTGCAAGAAGTTTACAACAGTGAAATATACAATGCCACTCACAAAATAAACTCCTTGCAATATTCATAATGATTAGTACAAATGCTAGCGATAAGCATTCAATGCAACATCGGTTTGACAGTTTTTTTTACAAAAGTGTTAATGTGTGGCATACATTTACATACATTAGTAATACACTGTATGTTTTCATTCATGTTGCAGACATTTACACGTAGGCACTGTGTACACTGTAGATGGCTCCTGGTGAACCAGTGCTTTGTCTAATTCACAAATCGACAAACCTGGTTGCATAGAGATTGCTGGAAACAGCAAACATTACTTGTTATATGTTATATGTGCACGTGACCACAGGTCTGTGCACGCTAGCAATATGTACAGTTAACTTGGTACTGAAACAGTACAAGTGGTCAATTAGAACTGACCCAATGAGTGACACACTGGTGGACAAGACCATCAACTGTTGTGTCAAGTAAAACATCATCGACATGGATTGTGAATCCGACACAACAACTCTACAACATGTTCAGCTTCCCAATAGTAATCACTGTTTACTGTGTCCTTCTGTCACTTACAAAAACACCACAATAACAGAAGACAACAATGCTATGAAATCACACATTGTAAATGTGACCGTGTCAACCCAACTGACTGCAATTCACCATTAATTTGTACACGATTCATCTAGTTCAACTGGCAATATAACACAAGATTTAGGAATGTTTGATCATGACAAAACATGAGGTACATGTAATGTAACGTACATCTTTTTATAGAACAACCAAGAATCGCATCTATAACTTAGTCCTTCTCACAATGAAATTCTTACCCAGTTTCAGACTTTTGAGGATGCCAACAATCTCTTCCCAAGAATCTGACCAAACTGCCATAAGCTTTGGTTACAAATTGAATTTTTTTCCATTGCTTGGCTAACTGTATTATCGTTTCTTGTCTCTTTTGATCAAATACGCAACATTGTCTACTGCGAGACTGCCAAACACAGGTGGTGTAAGTTTGTGATTGGACGAAGTCTGTCAACAGACTTGACCAATCAATCAAGAGGCAACGTCTGACATCATTCCTCCTAGAACTGTTCGTTGAACTCCTCTGTCTTTTTGAGTCGGCCTTGCTTTGCGTCATTGATGGAGCCCCACAAGTCAAATATAAAATCATCAGTGAAGCCGAACCCTCCCATGTCCGAGTTGTCAAGGGCAACAGCAAACTCGTGGGGGTTTTCAATCTTCTGGCCAACCTCCCAAATACTCTGGGCTGGAGAACAAGAGTACAAGAATCTCCCAATATCACTACAGTTGATGATGCCACTCATTCAGGATATGTTTATTATTACACCATTTGTCACAGTATTGCACACTGGTGTTATCATAAACAATTATCAGCATAATTCAAGAAGGTCCACAATACCTATTTCTTGTTATCATAACAATTATGAAAGAATAATTAATTGGCATATTTCCTTGCCATATTGTTTGTGACTCTCCAAATTGTATAAGTTACTTTCATACATGTATTTTTAACACATTCTCGTATTAAGTGTTATGACAGTTTTAGTTACTTAGAATTCGAACAACTACAGCAATATAACAATCCACGACAACATTTTGGCATTTATATAGCATCCAAATAGTGTTCTGTTAAATGTCATTGTAAATAGTTTTTGGATATTTTGTCATAGAATTATTATACAATCATTTGACCTACCTAGTTCTCCATCATTGATCCCAAGGAATGACTCCAGGAGACCATTGATCTTGTCTATGGCAATCTCTACTACATCATCTTGCTGAAACACACAAATGTCACAAATGTGAAGAGAAGCACAACTTGTTTACAGTAGAGTAATTTAGTAACTATATTAAAATAAAACTCACAAGCTGCCTTACAATGGCCGAGTGTTCATAACTCCATGGTTTGCTATTCATGTTCTATAGGCAACGTAATATGAATATTCGTTTTATTTTTGTCTGAATGTTGCCAACATAACACTATCTACTACCTATAAGCAAATATGTAATCTACCATCGTTTTCTGATACAATAATTGTTATTGTATAGTAATTGAGTGTACATAATATAGTGTATAATGAAATTATAGTCTAAAATAATAGAGTGCGAGTGCACAGTATTAACCGTATAATAGCAATAAATTAGATTGCATAGTAATATATAGTATATATTGTATAGTAAGTGTACATTTGTAGTGTGTAATAGTAAAGTGTACAGTGAATGTGTATAGTAATATAATGTACAACAATATTGTGTAAAGTAATTAGTGTATAGTTATGACACTATGGTACAATAATAGTGTACATTATTAAAGTGTGCTAAAAAGAGTACAATAGAACAATATACAGTAATATACTGTACACTATTATAGTGTACAGTAATTTATTGTACAGTAGTGTAATGCACAGTCAGTAATGTAGTAGGCATTAAAATAATAGTATACAATAAAAGTGTACTGTAACAAAGTGTATAATAATGGAGTGTACATTAATAGTGTACAATAATCAAATGTACAGTAATTGTGTACATTAGTCAAGTGTACAGTGCAGTCTGTAGAGTGTACTCACTTCTTCTACAGTTGCTGGGCCATTGGAGCGTAGTCGTATTGTCTTCTTGCCTGAACCAATGCCACTGCCTGACTTCTTCTGGCCTGTTGATGGGCCAACGTTGTCTGCAACAAGCAACCCAACACGTGAACACTCGTGCAGAACATTGGCAAAGTTCGGTTGCATGTAAGCTATCATGATGGCACACTATGTGACTTTCAATGCAGGAAAACTTCCACAAAATTAAGAATTCATGAATGTTATCAATGTGAGTGTCAAGAAGCAACTAAACATGGTACTAATGAATCCTTTGCAACAAGACGACAAGCTGCAATTTGGCAGTATCTTTTCAGAATGGGGATAAACAGACATCTGTCTGCTATGATGGCGAATGTGCACAGAGACACATAGTATTATATAACAAAGTAGATTAGTAGGTCACCTGACACGACATCTAATGACGGATGATTAGATAGCTTTGTTGCCACATAATCAGTAGATAATTTGTTCCATTTGTTTGCAGTTACCGTTGTCTGTTAAAATGAATACTTTCTTATATCTAATCTAAATGTTTCTTTGAACATTACTACTATGTTGTGTGCTCCAGGACTTCTAAACTAAAATTCTAAATACTACTATCAATATTTTCACAACCATCCAATAACATTTCTATTTGATCTTCTCTTAATCGCCTTGTCTCTGTGCCTCGGTGGGAGTTGCTTGGATCATACTACATTGAACATCTTGAACCTAACTACATGTACACTCATTTTAGAACTGCTCCAATCTAGGAGTGTATTGATGGGTATCTGGTGCAACTGGTATGTGGCTATAAGTGTGCATATAAATAAGACCGATGGTTATCAGGGTTAGATAAAGGATTGGCATAGGAGCATGTCTAACACATCATGTTTGCAAGTTCTATCAAAACAATTGTGTAAGAAATGAACAGTGTCCCAAAACATGATACTTAATGATCAGAATCATATAGGAAATGGACAAGGAAGTATGACCTATAATGCTCAGTATCAAGAGGTGCATTATGGGTAAACGACTGCCTTGTTATGAAATAGCTTTGAAATGATAGCACAGGCAACCAAGAACTAAACGGACCACTGTTAGCATAAGTAAAATATGCACTGGGCAGATAATGACTGATTGTACAGGTAGCCACTGGTTGCACATGAAAAACCAGGTAGATAAGGTACAGATAAGGTTTGTTCAACTCTCTTTAAGGTAACACTGGCACTCAGATGCAGTATGAAAAAAGGTCACTGATTTTTTTGCCACATGTGGTGTTACAAAATTTAATTTCAGACAATAATAAAACTTACCATTACCAACATTCCGTGTAAAAAACTACCAACAATATTTCGAACACTGTTTGGTAATTGTTAGAAATAGCTTGGGGGGTTCTTTTACTAAAGTAGAGTATACAATAATGCTTGTAACCCAAGACAGATATTGACTCTGATGTAGAAATATATATGCTACAACTACCATGAACCACAAATGCAACACCCAAATGTAAACAAAAGACATGAAGATTATGTTTGTTTGCATGATTAGGATTAGTTAATGTACCGTGGGACCATAACAAGTCATCAGTTCAATGCTAACTGCAACATTTAGTGTTTGCAAAGTACGTTGTGAATCTGTTTGTTTTAGTTATTGTTTCAATGGTTCAGTATGTACCAGAAATGTAATGAAACAGAGATTCTGTGACACGTAACACAAACCAACTTTGTGAAACAAATACATGTATAATATATATAAAACCTGCTGTGTAGTCATAGTGATCAAAGGGACCACAGAGACACATATTTTGAGTGTACACTAAAGGGAACCCAGAGACCTTCATGTGTGTACAGTTACTCGTCAATGCTGTATACTCTAATTGGACCGTGCAGGAGCATTTTGTGAGTCAGTGTTGTACACTCTAAATGGACCATCTCTGCACCTACTTAGACAGTTGCATTGGCTTCCAGTTACATATCGAATACAATTCAAATTAGCCACTATCTCATATCGTACCCTTTCTATGCAACACCCATCCTATTTGTTTAGTCTCCTTCGTTTATCCGATATCCCCAGGAATCTCAGATCATCTGTTTCACGACTTTTTGTTCCGAAAACGAAGCTTAATATTGGCAAACGTGCTTTTTCTGTAGCTGCACCAAAAATCTGGAATCAACTCCCTATCGCTTTAAAATCATCTGAGACTATAAATACCTTCCGTAAAAAACTAAAGACTTCGGCGGTCCCTTGCTCTAATGACGACTCTTGCTTGTCCCTGTTAACGATTTTGCCCAATGATTTTTGTATGTTGCGCCTCTGAGCTCAGATTCTTGGGGATTTAGGCGCTATAGAAGTTTTGTCATTATTATTATTATGTACAGTTTTGTACACATCAGTGCTGTACACTCTAGATGAACCACTGGGGCATTCTGTGTATAAATGTCACTGATGTACAATCTAAATGGGGACATTCTGTGTGTATATGTCAGTGCTGTACACTCTAAATGGACCATAGGGACATTCCGTGTGTACACGTCAGTGTTGTACACTCTAAATGGACCACTGGGATATTTTGTGTGTACACATCCGTGATGTACACTCTAAATGGACCATAGGGACATTCTGTGTGTACATGTCAGTGTTATACATTCTAAGTGGACCACTGGGGCATTCTGTTTGTATATGTCAGTGTTGTACACCCTAAATGGACCATAGGGACATTGTTGTGTGTGTACATGATAGTGTTGTACACTCTATATGGACCACTGGGGCATTCTTTGTGTACACGTCAGTGCTGTACACTCTAAATGGACGATAGTGACATTATGTCAGTGTAGTACATTCTAAATGCACCACTGGTTTATCCTGCATGTATACATCTGTGTTGTACACTCTAAATGGACCATAGGGGCATTGTATGTGTACACGTCTTCTTCTTGCTCTTGTGCCTCATCCTTTATGGGACATTTTGCACCTCTGTGCTGTAGTCTGGAATTACTGGTAAGTAGGTATGTGTTATATTATTTTTCAACTAGATCACTTTTAGCCATCCTTGGTGAAAACCATCATTTGATTTAGCACTTAGACCTGCAGAAGACATTGACCAAGCACAGCATGGCCCCAGTACATATGACCTTGAATTATAATATATGGGGGTGACGATATAAGATTAAGTTTGACTTCACCATATGCAGACACAGTAAATTACACAGGTCAAAAGCTGTGTAATGCTACAAGCTAGAGACCTGCATTAGTACCACGAAGCCCCCCTCCACTGCCGCTGGCTGAATCTAATGTAGCTATTCACTGGTATTCATACATTTAGCCATGCGTCACAGTCCTGTAGTTATTTGGGTTAAGTCCGGGTCGGTTTATACCTCTGTAGTTATGCTCAAGCACAATCAATTTTAAATGTCATTGCAGTTTTGTTCTTTTTTGTCCAGCAACTGAGAGGGTTATCAACCAAGCAACATGTAAAACTAACAAATCAAAGCTCCTCAACAAATCAGATGATCTAACATCTGAAATACCTGTGTCATGGTCCTGGATCACATTCAACGTGTGCTTTGAACTGCTCATGTGCCAATGTGTATTTGTCCTTAACTATTTCATTTACGGGTGAAGGTGAAACTATGAAGAGGTCACTAAGTCATAATGACAGAGTGTATGTAAAAGTTCTTCAACTTAAAGATCACATTAAAAGTAAGATGCCTAGTGAACTCAAAAGTGGGATAAAACCAATTAGATATGATGAACGTAAACCCCATCCATGGCTTAATTTAACAACTACAGTAGTTTAAATTGTAGTTTACATTTAAAAAACATTAGGTCAAATCAATGCAGGGGTATCATGAATACATTCCATAAATCTGAGTAAGATTTAAGAAGTGTTTTCAGTTGTGGGTGTGACATGACAAATGACCTGATGGTCCTCATGAGGGTACCGTCACTACCACAGGAAATCCTGCCAAGTACAATTGTCATGTGTCACCTTCTGATATCTTTACAATAACTGACAAGTCTTCACTTTACAATTTGTTTAAAATACATTTTCATCATCATCAGAGTTTCCACTACGGCGGCAGGGAGACAAGTTTTTATACAGAAAATAATACCAGGTAGATTTATATCACAATGATATGATTAAAATCAGATGTTTACAACTGTGGCTCATCTAATGTCACACAGAATAGTATGACAATCTTTCTTCTTGCTGCCCGTTCTTTACAGTCACCATTGTTTAGGCTTAATTACTACTGTTTGTGGTTAGTGTTCTATGTCAAAGGAACAAATGCACCCTATGGACTTTGTTTTCTTTAAAGATGGAATTCCTTCATCCCAGAAGCCCTACCAGTCATGTTATCATGCATCTCATTCTTCTTCTCATATTTTCTTTTGAGATCCTTTTTATCATAATAAGTATGAATATGAATTTATCTTTGAACTGAATTATTTTAATACTAATAATAATAAATGAATGATTAATGAATCTAACTTTGTAATACTTAAGGATTGCTCTCGTGATAGTGACCTTTTGGACTTGGTGAGTGTTCCTGGTCAACACAACAATGTTTAAAAAAAAAAAAAGTAAATATTGACTATAATATTATATTTTTATTATTTGGTAGTTTTCATCATTGTTTATATATGTATAATATGTCTGTGTAATTTACGATATATTAATTATATCACTTTTGATTACTTGTATTTAAATATGTGTATTGAACAAAACAAACTATACACATTGTCATTTTGAAATTACTATAAAACTGTGAGCGAAAATTAAAAAACTCACAGAAGCCTGCTTTGATGGGTTCTACGAGACGAATGGCGAACTTCTCCCCCTTGACTACTTCCTTCAACCTCTTGGCGACCTCAAAGTGACGACAGCCGATCACTGTGCGCCCATTGATCTCCTCAATGTGGTCACCAACACAGATGCCCTCTATACCGTCCATGATACTGCCGGCCTTGATGCGTTTGATGAAGGCGAGGCCTGCGCCATTATCCGTGATGGTCAGTCCAAGGGCATCGTCTGACTTCTGGACATCCACCACCTTTGGCTGGCCGCGGATGTGGGCAAAGATGAAGTCTTCGAGGCCGATCTGTCCGCCCAGTAGTCGCGTCATGTCCACCTTGTGAGTATTCAGTGTGCAGAAGAGAATCTGGAAGGGAAAATTAGTATAGAGGTCAGACTACTAGCTTTATCCAGAGACCCGTCCACCTGTCTTTTGGATGGGCTGAGATTGTTTTGGACAGGTGAAAATTTTTGGACCAAAAAATCATAATATATTATTGACTCTAACTATTATTTCTAATATTGTCACACTTGTGCATCTATCGGGACTTTTTTGGACCGGTAAAGATCTGATCCTGCATAAAATCCTGCTATGGAGAAGACTGGACCTAAAAGTTAACATCAAAACTTTGTATCTCAAATATAATGCATTCTTATTTGAATACAACTTATTGTTCTTTTTTAAATGTTACTTAAACCTAAGGTAGTTAATATTCTGAGGCAGATATTTGACTAACAGGGATACAGTCTCTATTTAGCTGTTGTTGGGGGGTATCTGTCAAGTGTGGTGCACTGTGCTTGAAACCAGAGATCATGTGTCTCTGGATTTCCCTCGATTGTATCTGAAATATGTTATTTACACCTTTCCATGTAGACCAGCTTGTACGTTATGTTAATTAATAAAACAGTTTGATTAAAATGGGTTATTTGTGTGGGTCTTAAATAATAAGTCAGGTATTTCTCTTTCAGGTAAATGCAACGAAAAGTTACAAATACTGAAGATTCATTTGTACTGTGGAATTTCACTGAAGAAAGATGGTAATGCATGCTTTGATGTGGTGTCAGCTGCATAATTACTATAGGCATCTGATTATTATTCTAAATGTGTCCCGCTGGGCAGATCGCACAACACACATAACTAGTACACAGAACAGACCCACTAAACAGATCTAATAATAACAATAAATCAAACAAAGTAATAAACAAACCAGTGGATGGAAATAACACTGCAGAAATGTTTGATTTATTTAGCACCATAAAACAACTTAATGTGTAGAAAAAAGTCCACCTAAACAAGGCCTGGGGGTGCAACCCAATAGGTTCCATGCAGTAACAATACAACAGACATCTGGTAAACCAGATGACTGAATGCATAGGACAACACAGTGGTGGTGAAAGACAGCAGATGACAGAGGTTGTGTCATACTTGTATACACATTATCACTACATGTGTAACACAGCCTCTTGTCAAGACACCCCTGCACTTTCTGCACTGACTACGCAAAACATCTACCACAAATATTCTCTTTGTTTTGAGACGGATAAGGTGTAAATGCCCGGACGATGACTATATCTAGTTTGGACAAAACCATTTCCTTTTGCTTGGCCAGTGTTACTTCATAGTTATTTCTTAGTTAAGACTTTTTTATGCACAGGAAGGGTGCATGGCCAACCACAACTACACAGTTCTGCACTGGACTGAGTCACAACCCTTGAATGCATCCAATCTTGGGGCATGCATGGTTGTACCCAGTGAAACTTATGTCTGACAATCACACAATAAGGCAACTTCACAGGCCCAATGGGTTCAAAGGTTCTCAGGCTAATTGACGACTTCCTTTTAGAAGAAATTTTGTACACAACAAATCAACCAAGTTACTGATCCAGGTAGCAGAGATAAACAGATGAGAGAAAAACTAAGCAACTGAAAGAAGAAGTGAGGAAAAAGCATGAGAAGTGAAGAGAAGCTGGTGAAAGTGAACAACAGACAAGGCAGAACACAACACAGACAACACATGGAGGAGTACAACAAATAAGTACACCTATTGAAGCTGCACAGGAACTAAACAGAAAGAAAACATGTTAACGACAGTACTGGACAGGCCAACAGCACACTAAACACAAACAAACAGAAAGACAGGAACAACAAGAGGCAGACAGCTGACAAGGACAGAAATAAAAAAACCAACCCTGCATGGATTGAGTAAAATTGAAATGCGACAGTGTGTTCCTACATATTCCCACAGGGATGACAATGATTAAGTGTACCACTGAAAAGACATAGTGTAGATTAACATAACGTTATGTCATGAAGAAGTCACTCAGCCAACAATAACGTCATTACAATGAACTCGTACAACTACAGACATTTCTCCTGCTCCGAGAGACATGAATAGATTATGATAAAATTTAATATAGACTTGTTCTAAAATGAATATTCGCAATACAGACTTGCGCCAAACTCCCCAGAGATACAATAATAACAAAGTAATTTTATATTAACGCAACTAATTTAAAATAAATGGGATTAATCATTGTATATATGCATTCAGAAGTAATCTCTCCCTTGATCTCTCCCTTGGTCGTACTGAATTGCTCATGTGTCTTATGTACACACAGAGATGCTGTCCTGTATTACACAGTCAATGTATTGAGTCTCACACCTGTAGTCTGAATTCATCATATTCAAGTTGACATTGCACCTGCATTGACCCTGCATAATGCACGCCCTGTTCTGAATACAGAATGGATCATTGTTGCGACTCCTTCAATATTATTAAAAGCCGCTGGCTAGGGTAACAGATATGTTCCTGTGTGTACTATGGCAGCCTACTTGTAACTATTCAAGTATGTCTTGTGTGGGACACAGTTTTATAACTCATAATCACACATAAAACTCATAAGCCAATGTTCTAATTATATATTATATTACTTGCAATACAACTATTATTGATTTATTGTATGTGTAATTACATTTATCAACAACTCTGGGACTGGCAGATGTAGGTGTCTCTTTACTTTCTATATGCAGCTAATAATAAATAATTAATGCTTATAAATATCAGGTAACCAACATTGATCTAAATGTATCACTTATGATGTAACATGCCAAACAGTCATGTCCAGAGTAGACTTATGGCTAAAACAGGAGTGGTTTATTTTGGTGGAGGTTTTCTTCTCGATCTCAATATCAGTATTGACTGGTTACACATTGACTCTATCCCGTGCAGGGGATATTTTACTTCCACTGGCATGGACACCAATTAAGTAAACAGGAACAACAACCTTAATCGTCACTTCTAAAAACACAAGCAAACTTAAGTGATGTGAATGAAATTGCTAAAGTTTTGAAATGCCCTGTCATTTGACTCCAACTACCTCTCTAGCAATCCACACCCTTCTACATATGCTGAAGTCAGTTGTCAGGCTCTCAGCTACACAACATTAAAATGTATAATTCTAAGTTGTACAACTAGATAAAGACTGTGTCCTTAAGGCACATCGTCCAAGCCACATTTCTACTAAACTTGAATGAACTGCTCGCCCTCCACCAATCGTTCGTACACTTGAACGTCCATTCATTTAGGCTGGAGCCACTGGACACTCACACTCTCTATGTAGGCCTGTATTGTCTGTTCATCTACCTGCAATTAGCGGGTGTAGTAATTTCTAACTGGAAGTCTGCTGTATTGACTGTGGGAAAGTGAGCATCATTGAACACCAAAGGGTAAAGCAGTTAACTCAGCCCAATTTAGCCATATTGCCAATAAAGCTTGTTTTGAAAGTGGATGTTATGTTTACTATTTGAACATGCACCCAAGGTGTTATGGGTTTACTAAACACAATTTGGTAGGCAGTATACCTTAAAAAAGTTAGAATAGTCTTAAGAATATCATTAATTAATACCTAAAAAATTGGAACAGACTGTCCTTTTAAATTAAACAAAACACATCCTTCTAAAAAACTCAGATATATGCAGTTCAGGAAGCATTGGTGATGTCCCGTGTAGAGCTGTATAGAAAAAACCCTACACATAGTGATCTGGACCAAACACTGAGAAAGCAGAGAATAGGCAATTACTGGTAATCACATAAGAGCAGAATTAGGAATAGGATAGGTTTATAATGTCCAGCGAGTTAATCTGCTCAAAGTTGTACATTGAATGCCCATGATATGAACTTCTGTGTGCCTGAACCACTGTCTCTGTTCACATGATGTGATGCCACCAGTACTGAAGGTCTCATGACACGCTTGATGACACAAGTGTACTGTCACTGATGACTGCGCATATGTCACAAATTACTGGGTTAAAAAACCAAACAGCCAATTACTGTTCACTGGCATAGTTCCGATAACTTAAATACAGTTGCTTCTGCCTGGTGATACCTGACATGAGTCAAGTGTGTATCAGTCAAGATCTCTTACATCTTTCCGGAACAAACCAGTACCTGCCAGTGAAATTCAAGGCTCCATGTTACGTTTTTGAAACCAGAACTACCATGGCCGCATATTTAACAGATAAAAAGCCACTGGAAAGACCTACACGGCAAAATATCTAGTCATACGAGCGTGAGATTATATCTAAGACAAGTAGACAACCTTAACAAAGGTGACACTGTGACATTTATGACTCAGGTGTATTGTCCAGTGCTGTCAGGGTTATTGGGTTCAAGAATGACAACACAGCTGGACCAAGCCCGTGCAAACATTTCAATGATGAGCTGCATATCCCATTCACAATGAACCATAAAGCACCATACAATATCAGGCTATAGAAATATATGTATAATTGCCTTGTATCTGAACTGAGACTGTGGAGCAGACAAACAACCTGTTGCTTATGGTTACAATTCATTACCAGGAAGGCAGCAGAGTACTTTTGAAATAACACTTGACATACAGCTAACGTAATACCATTCAGGCTGCACCAAAGTGTTCCTAACATAAACAGCACACAGTCTTTAGCTAACTGAATATACCAGTTAAATATAATTATAATTTAATAAATATTACCAGTAGAAACATAATATGTAATTCATACAGTTGTAGAGGACCTAATTTGTGTCATGCAATAATTGTGACTCGTACAATCAAGTGAGTGACATGTAATTAATTAGTACGATTAGATGGATCATCTCAGTTATGTTTTTGTTCATGGTGTCGAAGTCGTCTAGTTCTTGTAGTGTCTCGAATCGAATAAATTCGAGACACTCAAGAACTAGACGACATTGACACCATGAATGAAAACATCACTGAGATGATCCAACTAAGTGCGACAAGTGTAGCCAAAGCAATCAACAAGCATGTAGTGACGAGAATATCGTCACCGAAACGAGCACTAATGAAGACATGACGAGAAATAGTGGATAATGGCGACCGTAAAAAACAAATAAAATATGCAGAAATATCAAAAAGAAAGCGAAGGAGAACATCAGGAAATACAAACAAGAGATAATACGAGAAACAATTATGGCATCAAAGAGCCTGAAGAAAGCCAGATGAACACAGGCACTAGGCTGAGACAGACTGATTAGAGAATCAGGGTAGATAAATACACAGGGTTGAATGGTTTTATTTGCCCGGTTTTAACTGCCTGGTTTTAACCTGATAAATCCGGTATCATTTTCCCTGAAAAGTGGTCAATACCCGGTCAAAGCCTAATTTAGTGATAATCAATTAATTCATTATAAAAACAATGCAAGTGTCAAAATATATGTTCAGTACGAATAAGAAACAAGATATCTTGAGGTATTATTCCTGTACATGTAAACATGTCAGAGTGGTAATCAATGCAAAGCATAAAAACTAAAAAGTATCACATGGTCCATGCTCTGTTGTTGGTCTTGTTTTATTCTTTAGATTAACCAAGTGAATTTGTGTTTTCAAAAGACAGCCTAGCTATGTTCTTATAATTGATGATTATAGATACATGGAACATTTCCCCTTACTATATATATCATTTTTAATTAACTAGTTTTAGTTTTGGGGGTAATATTCTCAGTGACATATTAGTGCAATGTAGTTGATATTTTATTTAATGTAAGTGTACTCATTGTTAAAATCGTACAATATTGCATAACAATTTTTTATTTTAATCACATCGACACTTTTACCACGCCAAGAGGCTAATGCCAATAAAATCGCCAGGTGGTATGCACGTAATGTGTTACGTTTATTGTTTTCACTATTAAGCATACATTTACATCCATTCCCAAATTGTGTGTTGTATTAGCACAACAAAATTTTATATATATTCAGATCCAAAATCCAATCGTTTTAATTAGCATGACACTGTGAAAATTGACACCAGACAACGTATTTGAATTCGGCATAGCCAGGCCATTTCTGTAGCATAGATTTAGGGTCGTGTTCATATGAATTATTCAAGAACATGGCCACCTTTTTTTCTGCCAAAAGAGTTTCTAGAATATCTGTGCATATAAAGAACTTTGTATTGAAGTTTGTAATTGGTGAATACTTTACAATAATTAATAGGTGTTACACATGCTTTTATTTATTAAGCATGTGTGTCAATTCAGTTTCAGTTGTGCAAGAACAAGGACTTCAGAGTAATTGTACGACACTTCAGCATTGATGTTTTATAATCTCCAGCTATGCTTGTTTTAAGCAAGTAGATATGTACATTCTATCATTAGGTAAAATTAGTACATGAGCTAAATATAAGCTAGGAGAAGTTTGGTGCATGTACATTAGTGTTAGGCTTTTCAATAGTATTAATAGGTTTTGGCTGGGTTTTGATCAGTTTTGATTGGTTTTAGCCTGGTTTTAACCATTAAGTCGTCAAAACAGGTTTTGACTGGCTAGAGTGCAACCACGGAAATACAAGACCGAGATCATGGAATGAATAGAGGAATTCTACACTGAGCTATACGACTGTGCACAGAGTACCATAATTCACACCGACCCGAAAGAGGTACCAGAGATAACACCATGGGAGGTGGAAGCAGCGCTAAGAGATATGAAGAATGGGAAGACATCAGGCAACAACCATGTAAACATTGAAACATTAAAAGCACGAGAAGATACCATCTCGAAGACACTAGCTAAGTTGTATACTAAATGCTTATCAGAAAGACAAATACCCACCACATGGAAGAACGCAAAGATGGTAATAATCTTCAAGAAGGGAAATAAGAAATACTTAAAGAACTACAGACTGATATGTTTGTTATCAAACATCTACAAATTATTCACAAAGATACTAATGAATAGGCTAGAGAAGACACTCGACAAATACCAACCACAAGAGCAAGCAGGATTCAGAAACAGGTACTCAAAGACAGACCACATACACGTCGTAATCCAACTGAAAGAGAAGTGCCAAGAATATAATATCCTGCTCTGCATCGCTTTCGGTGACAATGAGAAGGCTTTCGACTCAGTGTAAACTCAACATCAAGAGAGGAGTATGACAGTCTGACACCATATTGCCCAAGCTGTTTACAGCAACACCCGAAACATATTCTGAAGACTGACCAGGGAAACCAGAGGCTTGAGGATAGACGGAGAATATCTCAGTCATCTTTGCTTTGCCAACGACATGCTCATATGCGCTACTACACTGCAAGAACTACAAAACATGCTACAGGAGCTAGCTAATGAAAGTGAAAAACAAAGTCTGAAGATGAACATTTCGAAGACAAAAATTATGGTAAAAAATTACACAATATATATCATCACTATGCAGATAGAGAACGTTGAAAGCTATGTCTATTTGGGACAGTGATACAGTATCAGAGACAAAAACCAAGACAAGGAGATTCAAAGAAGAATCACCGCCAGCTGGACAGCATTCACCAAATACTGCGACATCTTCAAGGGTAACTTTGGAACCTGCTTGAAGAGACAAGTCTACAACTCATGCGTACTTCCAGCGATGACATACAGCTTGGAATCATGAGCACTCACCATCCCGCAAAGAACAAGCTAGCAGCTGCACAAACAAAAACAGAAAGAAGTATGTTAAACATCATATATCGGTAGAGAAAAACAAACATCTGGGTAAGAAAGAAGACAAAAGTCATAAACGTGATAGAACAGTCAAATCAGAAGACAGAGGTGGACCTGGGCAGGACACATCAGCAGACTACGAGATAACCGATGGACATCGCATATCACAACCTGGAGACCTTAGGAAGGCCGGCGAAACGGTGGAGAGACGAACTAGATGAGTACTGGAAGGGCACCATCTGGCAGAGGATAGCGCAAGGGAGGATAATTTGGAAATGACATGCTGAGGCCTTTGCCCAACCACGGGACACTATGGTGGCACGGTGATGATGATGATGAGTATGACTGGGCTGATTACGAAGTCATCCAATAAATATGGAAATGTTTCATGATTAAGTGAGTGAGGGTGGTGTCACCAATATGAACACACACTTCAAGTACTCTCTGAGCCCTGCCGGTTGTGCCCGAGTAATCAAGAACAAACATTGTCTGCTGCACCTGATGACCTGTTGATGGTGCCTCACTCTGACTGGTAACACTGATACACTGTCTATGGCAGGGACAGTCACTGATACACTATGGCAGGGACAGTCACTGATACACTATGACAGGGGCAGTCACTGATACACCATCGCAGGGACAGTCACTGATACACTATGGCAGGGACAGTCACTGATACACTATGGCAGGGGCAGTCACTGATACACCATCGCATGGGCAGTCACTGATACACTATGGCACTATGACCGGGACAGACACTGATACACTATGACAGGGACAGACACTGATACACAATGACAGGGACAGTCACTGATACATTATAGCAGACAGTCACTGATACACTATGACAGGAACAGTCACTGATACACTATGACAGGAACAGACTCTGATACGCAATGACAGCGACAGACACTGATACACTATGACAGGGTCAGTCACTGATATGCAATGACAGGGACAGTCACTGATATACAACGACAGAGGCAGACATTGATACACTAGAGCAGAGACAGTCATTGATACACTATCTATGACAGGGACAGTCACTGATACACTATGGCAGGAACAGTCACTGATATACTATGACAGGGACAGTCACTGATATCCTGTCTATGCAGGGTTGGCACGTTTTTCCCACCCTGGTAAATACTGGGCGGTAAATACCGGTAAAACCCGTCCTGGGAAAAAAAAACAAATAGTGGTAAACACCGGGATAACAGGAAAAAACTCTTAAAAGGATTATAATTTAAGCTCTCTTACAATACAAGCTACTGTACCATCACCAGAATGAATATATATATGTATATATATTTATATATACATACATACATGTATGTGTATACTGTATATATAATATATATATATCAACACTGGTCATTACTGAATAATCATAATTATAGTTTGACTGAAAACAACAATAAACATTACATTCTAAAATATATTAAATTGGCTGTCGTGTACTGGCAGTGTTGCTACAGGCTCTCCTCGGTGTTGCCAATTCACCATGCCATTTCTAAGAAACAAATAATTTCAGGTACATGACTAATAAAAACAACAGTAACTTTGTTATTGCTAAAACACTGGAATAACAACATAAGGCATAAGTTGCATTTATTATCAAACTTTATTATACTAAAGCCCACAGAAGTGTTTATTGATCATCAACTGCAGATCAGTTTATAAATCAAGCTTGAGCCTGAAACAGTTCTGTTTTAATGTTACTGTGCCTGTGTCACGGTGTCAGTAGGGACTTGGTGGCTCTACCAGTCTAACTCAGTGCTGCCACGAAGTGCACGGTAATATGACACAAGTTTTGTTGTTTTAGTGAGACCTAGGCAGTTTCGTAGCTTCGTTTGAAGCATGCCAAAGTTAGAGAAAATTCTCTCGATTGATGCAGAACTAGCAGGCAATATGAGCAGTCACATTGCAAGATTGCACAGCTCTTCTCCAACTTCATTGTTGGTATTAGCACTCTTCAAACATTTCCACCAAACAGCCCCAGAGATGGATGTCACACATGACTCATTGTAGAATGATGATGGAAATGGGGAGGTGTTTGCATGGAAAGCCAGTATCAGTGGAAGCAATGTTGGTTGCTGCATGTTTAGCAGTTGTCTGGTGATTTCCTATTGTTCTGCCGATAGTTTCTAGCCCATGTATTCTATCCTGTCAAGGTGATAAACATTGGTAGTTACTTGAGATTAGTCTTCTTCAATTGTGCAAACAAATTGCCATATATTGTCAGCCGGTCTTCCACCTCTGCCACTCATGATGCTAACTGACCAGTGCTTCATGAACAGAATGCCTGACAGAATATGTATGTCTAGTCTGGTCTACTGATACTGGGGTACATGGCTTCCCAGCAGAGGATCCCAACAGACTACAAGTTCAAATATTAAGTTGGAGCTGATGTTGGGCTCATGGAGACAATGGCTACAGCTGTTTGTAGGTCCTTAGCCTGTCATTGTCCCTTAGTCTAAATGTCAAGGCATGGTGTGGCTAACAATGTCACAACTAATGCTTGCTGAGAGGGTGCAGTAGAACCTGCCAATGTCCAGATCTCAACATTTTCTTTGTTCCTTAAGGTAGCTGCACCGGGTATCATGTCAGTTGATTTCTTTATTTTTTTCTTCATAGAACATTAGTAGGTGTCAGTATGAACGTGTACTATTAAAAAAACCAAGGCACTATCGCCATATGTCACCAATCAGTCCTTTAAAAACTAGTATTTTTAGTGTGTCTGTGGAAAGTCCCTTTTCAGATTCTTGGAAACTGACAATGTTTCCATTGTGCCGATCACGTGTGCGTCAGCCCATTTCAAACATAAATTCATTCACCATGAATGCAGATCATAATAGTCTGGTTATTCTCATGCCACTATGCTGTTGTATTATAATGACGTAAATGCATCACGCTGTCAAATCACCAAATACTGGCAGTAGTTTTGTTTATTCTCCGATAATGCCCGACCTCAGCCGCCATTTGCAATGACATGTGACTGACCCCAGCTGGTGTCAATCAATCTTGTCTACCATAACAAGTTCAAACATGGCCCTTCATAACACAATATCAGGAGGCAACTTGGCGGGAAATCTCAGTAATAGAAATGTCTGTCAAATTGTGTTGAAATAAACCACATGCCAGTAAAAAAGTCACATTTCTAAGCAAAAAACAAGCATCTGGTGACATATGTATTATTGGTAACAACCAGGAAGTATTACTTAATGTAACTTTTTATAAAAACTACAATACTTACAAAGCCATAACTTGGCATATGAACTCGACCCAAAATTGCACAGGATGGTTTTATGTTTGGTGAAGGGGTCGTGCCAAAAATGCAGTACGGATTTTTGCTGTCTTTCAACATTGTAGCAAAATATTTATGAACCTGTATCAAACTTAATATGCATTTGTTTACAAAAAAAACCATTTGAATGTCAATAACATGTTTGTACTTACAACCACAAAATTTTTTCTTTTGGGGAGTTTCTCAAAATGAAATAAAATGCCATTTTAAGCAGCCACCTTAAACAGATTGCAAATCAGCACCTAACAATACTTAGCACTTGTACTTGGCACTGTCCCTTGTGAGATTGACAATGACATTTATTTACTAACTGATCAATTACTCTTTCGTCTCATTGACTTCATGCTTTCAACAAATACAAGGATACACCTGAACTAGTATCTAGTCAACCTGTTTGCTTTAGATGGATATTAACTATCTTTCTAAATGGACTAGGTTTAATTACAGAAACTAGCCAATGGTAATATCAGTTATGGACTTATTCCCAGATATTACTTGTAGATACCAGATTTACCGGTAAATACCGATTTTTCCCACTGCCCTATCTAAAACCAGTTTTTCCCGGAAACGTGCCAACCCTGTGTCTATGGCAAAGACAGTCACTGATACACTATAGCAGAGACAGTCACTGATATAGTATGGCAGAGACAGTCACTGATACACTATGACAGGGACAGTCACTGATACACTATAGCAGAGACAGTCACTGATATAGTATGGCAGGGACAGTCACTGATACACTATAGCAGAGACAGTCACTGATACACTATGACAGGGACAGTCACTGATACACTATGGCAGGGACAGTCACTGATACACTATAGCAGAGGCAGTCACTGATATACTATGGCAGGGACAGTCACTGACACACTATGACAGGGGTAGACATTGATACAATATACCCGAGACAGTCATTGATATACTATGACAGGGACAGTCACTGATACTCTATGACAGTGACAGACACTGATACACTATGACACGGATAGTCACTGATACACTATAGCAGAGACAGTCACTGATATACTATAACAGGGACAGTTACTGATACACAATATGGCAGGAACAGTCACTGATACACTGTCTATGACAGAGGCACTGAGGCAGTCACTGATAATGGCAGGGACAATCACTAATACCCTGTCTATGGCAGGGACATTAATTAATATACTGTCTATGGCAGGGCCAGTCACTGATACACTGTCTATGGCAGGGACAGTCACTAATACCCTGTCTGTGGCAGGGACAGTCACTAATACAGTGTCTATGGCAGGAACAGTCACTGATACACTTTGGCACGGACAGTCACTGATCAATACACTATGGATGGGATAGTCTCAGATATACCAAGACAGGTGACATTGAAAGTCCACCCAAATGTAGAAGATAGCCCATCTTGTCTACACTTGTCTGACAGCTGTACAGCTAGCAATGTCTGCAGGGTGATAATAGAGTGAGCAATTTTGTGTTTGATCATTGTCTGATTGCTGACTAACTGCTGCTTAGCAGCTCACTAGTGGCTTTGACACCAGTTTGGCTGCCTAACTGTTGCAGGACAATTGATTGATAGGTGCCTGACTGCTGTATGATAGGTGCCTGACTGCTGTATGATAGGTGCCTGACTATTGCATGACAGCTGCCTGATAGCTGTATGATTGGTGCTTGACACCTGTATGGCAGCTACCTGACTGTTGTGTGACAGCTGCCTGAGTGCTGTATGATAGATGCCTGACAACTGCATGTATGACAGCTGCCTGACAGTTGTAAGAGAGCTACCTGCATATATTTCCATCTTGAACTACCACCTCTCTCTCTCTTACAATCCCTTTCACTATACCCCTCTCCTCTATTGCTACCCCCTCTCACAAACCCCTTACCTCCCCCCCTCTCTCTCAACCCCCCCATTTCATTATCCATTCTCTCACTATGCAATCTAACTACCCTATCTCACTATCCACTCTACCACTAACCCCTTATCGTTATCCCATATCATTATCTACTCCCTCACTAATAACTATGTGTATACCCCTCTCATTACCTCCTCTCACTACCCAGCCCTCTCCCTATCCTCTCTGATTACCCCTCTCAGTACCCCCTCTCACAGAGTCTTACTACTCTACCTCGCTATCCCCAATTTCACTACCCTCTTTTACTACCCCCACTGTCACAAACAATTAAATCTTGACCTGCCTCTCATCCACAATGGATAACTTAGTGTACAATTAGATTAATTAAATCCTGGACTCATACATGGAGGATATATTTAGGTGAAATTATCGTCAGAGAGCACAACAGTCACATTGTTATTTTAAGTACGACTTCCTTTGTTAATAATTAAGCACACTAACGCGGATCGATGTCCCCTCCTCTACTACAGTATCATACCGCAGGGGTACTCACGTCTGTCGATGGTATGTTGTAACATTGGGCGATCTTTAGGTAAAGTTCCTTGACGTTTGTGAAGCCTGAAATGACGCCAGTGGGGCTGCCGTGCGCCTGTTGACAATGGAACGATAATTTCGGCTTTTTGTGTACTTCTTGATCAGGCGGTTTGTCGTTGCCTCCATCGGCATTTTCTACCGAACCATTCCTCGGCGCTTCTAGTGAATTCTCGTCGATCGCTTCTTTTTCGAGTGTTTTGTCCTTTTTACTCTTTCCGAATAGCGGCATGTTTCTAGCCTTCACGACCGATTGATAAAAACAAATGTATATAGTCGCGTTTCACTAATCATCAAAATGTCCACTACCTATGGCTTGGCTGTCTATGATTCACATTATCCGTACCTCAGGTAATGAGACACGAAAGGGCGGTATACGAAACGAATCACATCTCAGTTCGTAACACTGCTAATATAAGCTGGCAATTTAGTTCAAGTGTGCATTTAGTACGTACGTTAGCACATTAAATATTTGATGTGTTTTCATTATTGATGTGAAAAACACGAACTCGGCAGTCATCAAAGTGTATGCATACATTCCCAAATCCCGTTTGTGTCACATACACTTGTTCCGTGTTTAGCGATTGGTTGTTACCTGTGCAGGTAAACCGCACCCAGCCACGTAAAGGATTTCACAAAACCGAAGAGGATTTACAGCTATGCGGAGTTTCCTTGGATAAAATAAACACATTTAGTACGAAAAGGGACCGTCTTAAGGATTTTTGTGTTATTAAATATATACAAATAAACAAACTTGATAACGAAGCGCCGAATTTATGTATGTTACACACTTACACTGAGGCCCGGGTACATTGCGGTATTGTGGCATAGCTATAGGCGACGGGTAAGGAATTTGGATACTCGTGACTGCGACTGTAACGGATTTACTGAAGCATGAATATGGGGGTGACACTCCATGAAATACACTGTGGCTCTCTTACACATTCAAGTAACCACAGAAACCTTTAAATAGATCTACATAAATGAAAACTCCACGTAACAAAACTACCAGAACCTATCTTTAAAATGCAATAACGCAAACAAATAATGTTTCAAGATAAAATATACTATGTTTAATTAAGACAAGGAAGTAAAAAATATATATGCTTAGATCAAGTATTTTTCTTTAAGTATAAATTTTAGATATAAATCATAATTTGTATGGGGATTTTTTCTGATATATGTTATGTATTAGACCATGAAAGACAATAGCAGCTCCAAAAGTTGTGTTTACGGATGAGTGCACATGTCCCCTTCAGGATGACAGAGTGTCTTGTCTATAGCTAGCAATGAGTTGAGTGTACAACTAAATGACCTATTATATACTGTCGTCTATTTGTAGACACCTGGTTCATTTAAACGTGACATGACATCAGGCACTTCTCAAAGGGTAGACATTTACACAAGGGTGTGTCACTGCTATCAACCAAGATCAGCTATGACCAAAAATTAAATTCATCATGCAATGCACGCACTCACAAAGCTAACCACATCGGCAAGGAGATTACAACCAAGACAAAGATCCAACTCAACATTTGCAAGGAGATTACAACCAAAACAAAGTTCCAACTCAACATTGGCAAGAAGATTACAAAAAAAACAAAGATCCAACTCAACATTGGCAAGAAGATTACAAACAAAACAAAGATCCAACTCAACATTGGTAAGAAGATTACAAACAAAACAAAGATCCAACTCAACATTGGCAAGGAGATTACAATGAAGACAAAGATCCAACTCAACATTTGCAAGATTACAACCAAAACAAAGATCCAACTCAACATTCGCAAGAAGATTACAACCAAGATGAAGATCCAACTCAACATTGGCAGGGAAGGCACAACCAAAATGAAGATCCTACACAACTTTGGCAAGGAGGTCACAACCAAGACGAAGATTCAACTCAACACTGGCAAGGAGATTACAATCAAGACAAAGATCCAATTCATAAAACAATACTATTTCCGTGGCTGCTTATAGTTGTGAAAGTTGGATTAGTGAATATTCTTCAGGATAGGTAATTTTTATTCAAACAATTTCACCTTTTATTTACCCTGTAGAAGCTTTTGTCGGACAACAGAAAACCACATTACACACTGTGAGGGAGAGGAACTAGTTGACAGGGAGGCAAACTGGCGAATACTACACATAAAAGAAGCTATCTGGAGGAGAACAAAACACCTATCAATCAAGACAAGGGTAACTACGATCTATCTCATGTGTACTGATGAAGTTTGTCCAATAGGAAAGCGAAAGCCTATACAATATAATTTTGGATACGTCAAAAAGAAATCATTTGAATATGAAAGTTGTGTATTAAATTAAACAATGGAACATTTTACAGGCATCTGAAATGACATGCTATCACAACATTTTCAGAATACAGGTTATCATATATCACATCTGAAAAACAAAGATCTACCTTAAAATAACGAAATATAGTAATAGTAATCATGATCATCATCTAACCTTATCAACTGATGGGAGCTATGACGTTACAGCACATTATTAGACACCCAAATTCCTTTGCTTGTAAATTTATTGAGAGAGGATTCCAAGAAAACCAAGCATGATGACACTGAAGAGAAGATAGTCAAAGAAATGCATAATTTTGTTGGTTTTGAAATAAGATAAGCACTTGGCTAATGCACGTAACAAACCTGTTTGACGATCAATGAGTTTTATTTTGTGTGACTGCACAGCACATACATATACACAAACAAACATTCACAATATAGAGCGGAATGGTGAAGACATTTTGTAGAATACACACAGTGTGTACACATAGTATACACACCACGTAATCTGTTCTCACTCACGCTGTAGTTGAGCTGATGTGTTTTTACTCATACAATTCAGAGAATGTCACAGCAGGAAGTGCTATGTGCAATAAATAATTAGGTTTTCTGATTATCATGAACATGTTTTTAAAGGTACAACTAACAACCATCAGCTATTCTGGTACATGCATATATATTTAGAACACAAAGTGTAAGCACTTTCAATTGGCAATAAATACATGCTATTAAAATTATTGCACATTCCAGTACACGTAGAACGATATAAATAATAAACAATATAAACATAAATAGCACAATGTAAAAATAACTTACGAGATCCCAGGATAACGGCAAATCCATGATATGAGATTGTTTAACATTATTTTTAAATGCTGAAGGTTACAAAGAACTCTGTTACACATACCACTTCAATGGTTAATTCACTCTAGTACATCTCAATATGTTGCTGTTTTGCTATAGCACTCTTGCAGTATGATATTTTATATTGCATATTAATCACACCAATAAATAAAAACACAAAACAAACACTGTTGAACTAGTAGACAGAGAAACCTCCATAACAAAAGCAGATGTTCACAAAGAAGAATGCACACTTTAAATAAAATGTTGCATGTACCTGGTAAACCATTAATTCAACTTGGGTCCTTTCAGGCCAACATTATGACTAGCAATGAGTCATGATGCACTATAATCAATATTGCTAGAATGTATAATAAATACAAAGTAGACTATGATAAATAAACAAAATAGTATACCCATTGAGACAGTATCATGGTGCTCATACCAAGCATGAATGGTGTCATGAGATTCACTCTTATAAAAGTGGTTAAATAGTCATGAGATTCACTCTGTATTACAAGAGATTTAAATAGTTAGCCTTTCGTCAAGTAATGTTTTGTATTGCAGACGTCCTACACATAACACACATAAGTTATGTAAACACATAAAATAACACCAATAACAAACTAACTACATGTAAGTCTTCTTTAAAACACATCAGTAAACACACAAACCTGGGCATGACCGATTGCACAGATGGCTACATTCCTAACATCAACAGAATCAATTAAAAACACTGAGGGTACTCTTTCTTGAAAAACATCTCAAAATATAAAACCCCAAACTCGTGCAAACATTTACCTGTATAAACATATAATCCATATCAATGTTGGTAGTTACAGACAATTCAGATAACAAATATTGCTAACTTGTCAAGTCCATGTGATGCAAGATGGCTGCCTTCAACACAAACACACCACCATCTCAGAGTCATTATTTGTCCAATAGTGAAAGGAATCAACAGGTAAGTACACCAGCCAGTTGAAGCAATTTGGTCACCAATACACCATCCAAGAAATGCATCATATTTGATATCATATATACAAATTTACCCACACAATATTCTATAATGAGGAACGCCGAGGCCATGTAAAATGAGCAACTTCATAAATTTTTACAAGAATCTTTCCTGGGACATTATGGAATGACTAGAGATGTGTGTTGGGGTTTTCAAATGTACAAAAACACATTAACGAAAACACGTACCAAACATAAGTAATGCCATGTTTCATAGCAAGTATTCACTACCGATATACCAACTTGGAAAAGGTGCTGACGACAAGCCAGTTATGCTGCCTAACAGGTCGAAATGTAATTAGTGTCAGCCAAGGTGAGAATCAACACCTCAGAGGTGATATTCCAATAAGGTGAGTAAATCTCTCTAGCAGAGAGAGATAACTTGTTGTTCCATATGTATTGGAGATCACTAGAGAAGCTTTTTGTGTCTTCTGTAGCAAAAGTCTTATGTAAATGAACTGCATCTATCACGGAACCAGAAACAAGTGGAACTATTTGATCATATTAACATCTGAAAATGTAATATGAATTTTTAGTTGCTACAACTATATCTATCCTTCATATTTATACGATATACATAGATTCTGTTGGCTAAATGCACACTGGTAAGTCTCTAGTATTTGTTTGTACCTCCCCAAACTCTCTACTTGTACCTGTCTATGAAGAGGTAAGTAGAATATGCCCATAGTCAGCTTGACAGCTTTTCTCACATAACAGCATTGCTTAGAACCAGTTTGGTTAATTCAGAAAATCATGACAGTTATATTCTGAACACACAGGCGGTACTGTGAAAATGATCTTGCCAGTAATATCCAGACAGACTAGACCTATGAGCTTATGCATCATAACAGTGACATTCCTAAGGTCTGCTACTGAGAGATTTCGACCGTTTTCACTGTTGCCAAAGCCTGTTTGACGGCACAGAACAGCATACGATTCTCCGGACTGAACTTGTCTTGATACAGCTGCTGCAGTCGACTGATGTACACGTCAAAGTTGTCACCGCTGAGCTTGTCATCACAGTTCGGCAGTCGGATGTTTTGTAGTAACTCAATGAGTGACAGTTTTAACTCACTCAGACAACTCAGAGCGTCTCTGTTCTTTTTAGCCAGGCTCTCTGTTTCAGCTTCATGTGCCAATTTCTGTTTCTCGATGTCCATCACCTCTGTGCGGATGCGAATCACTTCAGCCTCTTTCTGAATGTTGATCTTCTGCAGTCTCTCTACATCGTTGTCCAACGCCTGAATGTCTGGGTCATTCTCAACACCTGCGCAGCACACACAAGACATGCTAAATATTGTACCAGCAACTATACGAGTCACACATTTATGTCTACTGACAATTAACTCTAGGCAGCAAGTGGATAGGGAAGCCTTTGGCTTGTTGAGTTCAACTTTTTTATTTATGTGTATCCCGCCCTTTTGAGGTATGTCTACTTTGTTTTTAAATATATTCACACTACTAGACGATATGATTTTTTACATATTGAGCCAGAAACTATACAAGTCACATGTTTAAGTCAATTACTTACTTAATCCTCTTTGATCTGATTAGAGGACAGGGCCGAAGTCTAAGTCAATACACAGCATAAATTGAACTGTTTGTTCAAATACATTACCATACTGAAAGTCGAGCAATTATTAGCATTAAAATGTTGAAGTTACATTATTTTATTTATTTATTTTTACTAATATATATTTACAACATTTGCAATTAAACCAAAAATGTGTGTATTCACAACCATAATGCATGAATACAAAATATTTTTCAAAACAAAGCATTAATTTGAAGAAGATAAAAAATGGGCCAAGTGGCCCTGAAGTCCTTTGGACTAATACGTCTATATTATGACCCTTGACCAAATGAGTGATAAGTCAGAAAAATGGGCCAAGTAGCCCTGAAGTCCTTTGGACTAATACGTCTATATGTGACCCCAGCTAACCAAATGAGTGATAAGTCGGAAAAATTGTAACATTGTTTTCTTACATCCTTGTAAAGGTTTGGTAGGGTGCTTTACACGGTTTCAAAAAATATGACTGCTACAAAAATGTGCAAAGTTATGGAGCATTGAACATGGTAGGGATCAAAACGTGAAAATGAAAAAAACGGCTGTTGAAGTTTTACATTATATATGCAAATGGATTGCATGGAAATATTATATGCACAACATTCAAATGTGGCACACAGTATATAATATGTATGTTATGTTGCAATGATACACTGGAAGTACAAATGTGCTGCTACAAAGACTTATCAAGTTATGCCAGATTATGTCTTCATGTGTAAAACTAAGAAGACAGATTATTTGAGAGCAAAAGGTAGACTCACTATTTGACACAGTTTAAAACCTTAAAACCAGTTTAACAGGGGTCTAGTGGTTTAATGCTGTCTGTTGATGCAAGCTACTGCCATCAACCAATTACACATTAGTCACAGATTCCATCAAACAATAGCTGGCAGAGAATCTTAGCTCCACAGCTGGGTGTAATACACAACCAGAGCCACCACTGATTCATGGTCAAGTAGATTAATGCACCAACTAAGACAATACACAACACTGTGAGTGACAGTGTCCAGAGTGAAGCCTAAGTAGTGCCCTCATTGCTGACTAGATCAATTAAACCTGCCAAGTGGGTGACATTCTGCACAAGTGTTCATTAATCCTTAGTGATTGTTCAGAACGCCAGACTGACCACATACCTAAACAAAGCAAATGTAATAGGTGAAGAACAGGCAGTGTTCAGATAGGGTTATTGGTTGAATTG
The DNA here is from genome assembly GCA_963995525.1 of Escarpia spicata. Lineage (NCBI taxonomy): Eukaryota > Metazoa > Annelida > Polychaeta > Sabellida > Siboglinidae > Escarpia > Escarpia spicata. Next base: position 31,087,321 of record OZ023208.1, on the reverse strand, counting down.
TATTTGTCTCGACGCAAAAGGCTTTATTGTGCCTTCATCGATTATAAGAAAGCATTTGATTTAGTAGACCGGTCCTCACTGTGGTCTAAGATAATTGCATGCGGTATTAATGGTAATGTGTTGAAAGTTGTATACAACATGCACAAAAATGCTAAATCATGTATAAATCAGGGCCAGGCTGTGTCAGCCTTCTTCTCTTGTGATGTATAGGTATGGCAAGGAGAAAACTTGTGTCCTTTGTTATTTGCTATTTACCTGAATCATTTTGAACACTGTCAGTCACAATTATAACGGACTAGACATGGCAGCTGGTGAAATTTACAACAACCTTAGGGATGATGACGTAGAAAATGTATGTTCTACTACATGCTGATGACACTAGAATGATTCAATCAAATACAGATTTCTTGCTTGTGTATAGCGGAACTATGTCAACTTTTCTAATGGTTGACATTTGGTTGTTTCAGGTGTCAACTATATTGTAAATCTGTAATTATTAGTCTACATTGATACCATTGATTTACACAGTACCATATCTACACAAGGCATGGCAAGTGTAAACAGAACAGTAGAATGCACTTGATATCAATAAAGTGTAGGATATTTCATTCTATAGTTGTCCAGAATATTAATTTTCTATGTTTGACAATACATCTTTAACCAATATACACCACAGTCGCACCATTTTATAATAATTAAATGAACATCAAAATAAACACAACTTGCAATTATAGAAAATCAATAGTTTTGAGGATACAGTTTAAATGTTTTAGGCAACTGTTCAGTCTAACAGGGGTCAAGTGTGTCTACTCTGCCTGGGCCCTGTGACCAATTAAAGATTAGTCAAGGTCTCAATGGAACAATAGCACTAGGCTGCAGAGTGGAGTGATGCCACTGGCTTTCTGGCACATTAAACAAAATCTACTGTTGGGGATGGTGTCAAGGGCCCTTCTCAAAACCACATCACTAGATAATGTAAAACTTTTGCACTTTGGGGGCCCCTTAGGTGCCCTTAGAATGATTCAATCAAATACAGATTTCTTGTGTATAGTGGCAGCACCCTAAGATACATCTATGCAAAATTAGAAAAAAAGTTGCTGAACAGTTTTTGAACAAATAGACAAAATGTGACAAATTACCAGCTTTTTGGGCCCTACGGGGTCCTTAGAGTGATTCAATCAGATTTCTCGTGCATAGTGGCAGTACCCTAAGATACGTCAGCTAATGGCAGACGGCAGACAGCGGACACAGAGTGATGGCAATAGTCCCTTGGACCTTCGGCCCAAAGAACTAAAAAAATATTAGGTGCTGTCAGTGTGTCTATCCATCTTGGATCCAAAATGCATAGGAGATATAGGAATTCAGAAGTAGAATACAGGAATAATAATAGAATTATAGATTGTTGCAATCTGATTAATTTCAGGTGGCGCCATCTACAATCTCAAGTAAACACAAACCAAACTGCCGACTTTCTGCATTACATCACAAAATCAATAAATTTTGCTAATCTGATTATGAAAATGTTTGACTCACACCACACAACAATCAGATCCCCATCTATAGGAGGTCATCAACATACAGATTTCTACTGCCAAAATAATTTATGATTATTTTCAGAAAACTTCCAAATCTCCTCAAGTATGAGGATCACATAGGAATTGTTTTAATATAAAAATACAGGAATTAAAATATAGATAATATAGGAAAACATAGTGTGTAGTATTTGGAAGCTAAGAAATGTTGTTGATGCACTCACCTGCAGCAACCTTCTTCTGAATGGAGCTGATCTCTTCTGGGGAGAGCCTGGGTTTGTGCATGCCAAACGGCAGGCCACTGGAGGGAGAGAGAACACTGGAGAGTGATGCAAGCAACTGGCACAGTGTCTATCAACTTACTACACAGTCTGGGGGCACACAGAGTGAAACAATCACTACAACTGGTGCAATGTCTACCAACTACACAGTCAGAATCTCACACTCTTCCTTCTTGGACTGTGAAGTCTTCCCTATAAGCAGTGCCATCAGAGATGATTATGGTACATGTGGATGATCCCGGTTAGCCTTTCTTTGAAACATCAGTGAACAGATAAATCTGGGCATGACTAATTGCACAGACTGATGACTTGTGGGGTCTGTTCAGTGTAAGATATAGACTGGTCACAATAACGAGTGTTTACTGACCTGTGTGGTCTGTTGAGTATAACAGAGGGACTGTCATGGCTGCCGTTGAATGAGAAGGGCAGTCTAAGCATCCTGTGTCGGTTGGCGAGTGGACACCCTGACGCACTGCAACACAAGTCACATTTAACTTATCCCAACTTTATCCCAATACTTTACTGGTAATACAAGTCTACTTCAACATTACTTTACTTCTCCCTATGTTCAAGAAGTTGGGTTCTCTCACTGTCTTTCTACTTTGATCACTGACTCACTATAATATATCTTACTGTGATCACTGACTCACTATAATATATCTTAAGTGTATCTTCCAGCAGTACTTCCTCTGTCCTGGGTACTTCAACAGTTACTTCCCATAAGATTTCCATTAAGTACACACATATACTTTCTAATTAATTCTCAATATTATAATATTGAGTGTAAAGAACAGTTTGAAATGTCAACTTTGACAAATATTTGTTACAAATCATAGACCACTATTTCTGTAGTTCAAAAGCAGTGTTAATTTTAAAATCACATAGTAGAAAACAAGAGCAACATTCAATACCAAATAACAAGCGATACATTCTGTACCTGTACAATAAATTGTAATATATAAATAAATAAATAATAGTTCAACGTTGTGAACTAAAACAATAGATACCAACAACAATAATGATGACCATGGTGGTAAATAATAATCTAAATGATAAAGTGAAAATAATAATAACAACCAAAACGTTACAGTAACAAATAATATAAACATATATAACATGTATATTGTTCCCGTAAGGTCTCTAATAAAATTATTAACTTTGAAAGAGATCGTGATTACAATTAAATTACTATAACCATGGACTACATTTTGCATAAACACAGAGGCATAGACCACGGATTCACAAATTTTCTATGCTAAATACCACATAATTGAAGCTCCCTAGCTTTGTGTTTCATACATAATGTGACATTTTAAAGTAATTTTGTATGATTGTCAAGGACCCCTTTGGAACTACATGACTGCCCTCTGAGGGCCAGTTTTGGAACTAGCATGAATGCTGTGTGATGGTCAAGTCACACAAAACAATCTAACTATAGTGAAGATGAGTTGACAACGTTCACATACAATCTGGGGACTGTTTCACTAAGACAATACGCTCATAAGGGAAAAGATAATAAAATAGAATATGTTGTTAAATTTAAGAAGCTTATGCAAAAGCTGCCACTGTATCACAAAGGATACTATTTCCATGACACACCAGTGAGTGCCCTAGTGGCGCACCCTGGTGTTAACAGTTTTCAGTACACAAGATCACTGCTGAAGAGCAAATTAAATTTAAGGAACAAAATCATGCTTATGAACACATGAGAATGTTGGTGAAACGACCCCCAGAACTTGTGACAACAAAACAAACCAACACCAACAAAACCATCATCTAACTACAGTCAACTAGTAATATAAAACACAAGTCTTGAAGGCAACAAACCCAAGCATGCTGTAGGAACTAACAAGACTATATGACCCAATCCCCCCTTGCTGTGCCCAGCAAGAGTTAGTACCTGCGGTGGGACAAGTACTTTCCCGTGACATGTCCTGAGCCATCGCAACCAGGAACTGGACATCTAGAATCAAACAGTCATGCAAATGTCTCGCCTGCGTTTCTTCACAGCTGATGTAAATTAACTACTTAACTATGAAGCCAATCTGACAGTTAGTGACTCAGCCACGGAAGCTGCACACAGCATCAGTGAGGGTTGCTGATGTCATCCAGGGTAGCTGAGCGCAGGTGCACGATCAAGGCTCTACTCTAGACAGTTCATACTTAGTCACAATTGCAAGCAAGATTAGTGACAAGCATCAAATCAAGGCAGATTGGTTTATGTTGTATGGTATCATGCTGATCCTAATGTCTTTTGATGCACTAATGAGTTTCACTTTTGAATAGTCTGTTAGTTGAAGCTAATTTTATTAGGTCCATTAACAATATGTTTGTCTTCATGATGTTATTATTAAATCTAGAAAGTGTAATCCCAAAAATATTAAAATATATTTAAGATACCTTAAAAAAAACAGCAGAACAAATGTTAAATATGTTTATTTATTTTTGTTGGTTTACTTATAATTTCTTTAACACATTTAATTGTGTAGATCAATGCAATGCAGGAAGATGTTGCAACAATATTATATTACATTTCGGATATTTTATACAATATGCTGGAACTCTAAAAATTTGTTTTATACCTGAACTGTTGCAACACAAAAACAATCTGGTAGTCTGAGAAAAACCATCACCGATTTAAGTAATTTTCTCAAAATTTTGCTCATTCTAGTTACATATACACACCAATTCCAGAAAACATTGAATAAGAATACAGATTAAATTTCATGCCTGGCCTTATGCACCAACTACGGTACAAAGAGGGAACGCAACACATTTCATGTGGTTAGATGATAACTGACTTACAATTTAGTGTAGTAGCCTAAAATCATCATTATTATAATCATCAGTAGCTTCACTTCTTTAGTAGTTGCTTCACACTTGCAATACTATCACATGCAGCCATTACACTAGTCCAAGTTGCTACAGCTAGCCAACAAATGACTCTCTTACTTGAGTGGTTCAGGTCCCTCTCCGTTTTCCTTCAGAGGTTTCTTGGGCTTGTTTGCCCGTGGGCAGCCCGAGATGCTGCGGTGGGATGCATAGTTGCCCGTAATGTGGCCCGAACCGTCGCAGCCAATAGTTGGGCATCTGTCAGAAAGATCAAAGTGAATGTTCACGCCTTGGTCTATTGTCAACCTTCATGAGATTACATTCTTTCATACTGTCATCCAGAGACATGTTTGTGGTTATTTCTCTTAAACCAGGATTGACACTTAAGGTGTGTCTACACAAGGCGATGCAGTGTCACAATGAAGTGATGTTTAAACGTTGCATGTTTTACATTATAAAATTAATAAACCAACATTATCCCAGCAGTAAACTATCTCCTGTACATGCAGATTTAGATAATCTATTCAATCAATTATAAAACAACCTACAACCTACAACCTACAACCTACAACCTAGGTTCTACCTCTAATCCACCCACCAATAAGTCTACCACTGAACCCACTGATGAGCCGCCACTAAGTTTAGTCACCATGTCACTGAGCCTAAAGACATCACCATACTTACTTCTGTTCAATAGCTGTGGCTTGTACGAGAGCCCTCTGTGCCCGCGGGCAGCCCGACAGACTGCGATGTGATGCGTAGTTGCCCGTGATATGCCCAGAGCCATCGCAGCCCGGGGTTGGGCAGTGCACTAAATCCTTCATCTTGAGGGAGAGTGAGAAACTTCCACAGTTACTGCCTTGTGGTGAATTGGGACATGAATCATCCAGTATCATAATGGGAGAACTGAAAAACAACAAGTTGTTGCTATTAAAAGCAATGACACATGAGTTTATTATTATAAACACATATATAATATATAAACCCTTGCTTAAAGTGAAATTAGTATTAATATCATATGTAGTTGAAGTCTTGTGGCCAGAATGTTCTGTCTTCAAGACCACACTGATTACAATCTTGCATAAACTCTGAACAGAGCTGGCCAACTTCCTTAACATGTCATGCGTGACATTGGAAGATAAACTTGGTGTCATGCAAATAGAAGTATCAATAAGGATTAATGGATGGGCCATTGTGCTCATGTACTGGAATAATATATCTAATTGATGCACATAAGCGACATACAGACACAAACTCAAAATCTATTAATATTAATAAGTTTACATAAATGTTATGTCCCTAACCACCAGTTGCTCACTCACTGCTGAAGTACCACCATCACGACTGTGAGTGTGTCCTAGTAACAGTAATTCTGCAAGCACAACATTGGTAGTACCATATAACACATGAATTATTCTTTAGCTCCACCAGGTTGAACCAACAAAGTAAAACCTATAAACTCACAAGGCATTGTCATGCTCCGGGGAAGTGGCCTGACCCTCCCGGGGGTCGTAGGGCGACATTGGGGCAGTCACATGATCCTCCCCACCCCCAGCAGTGATCCCGTTCTCATACACCTCCAGCGACTTCTTTGAGAAGTCAACTGGCTCGTCCTGACTGATGTCACTGAGAGGCTGGTCATCGAGCAGAATGTCCTGGCTTGACCGCTTCATGCTGAGGTCAAGGGTCTCGGACTGGTCACTGCCGGTTGACGACACTGACCCCGTGGGACTGGGAGGTGGGAGGGAGAAGCCGGACTTTGTTGAGAGATTCATCGGGGCCACCACCAGTGGCTCATAGCGATACTGCAGCTTAGGTAGGGAGCGCTGCTTGGAGATGATGCTCGGGCGGTCAGTGTTGACCGGGTCTTTGGCACGAGGGGAGACTGACTTGAGACTGGAGTCGTTAGCTGGGCGGTTATACTTCTCAAGCTCCTTGACGAGGTTGGTGCGGGGAGTTTGGGGGGACACATATGGGAAGTCTCCGTAGCCCTGCGCCGGCAGCTCCAGTTGCTTCGTCAGGATCATGGGACGCAGCACACGGTCAGATGTGTGGGAGACTGCAGGGAACATGAGAGACAACATGGTGAAATACACGTATCAAACACACCAAACAGTGGGGTCAAATACATCTCATCAAACACACCACATACAGTCAAATACATGAATCAAACCCCAGACACTCGGTGTGATACATCTCATCAAACACACCACATACAGTCAAATACATGAATCAAACCCCAGACACTCGGTGTGATACATCTCATCAAACACACCACATACAGTCAAATACATGAATCAAACCCCAGACACTCGGTGTGATACATCTCATCAAACACACCACATACAGTCAAATACATGAATCAAACCCCAGACACTCGGTGTGATACATCTCATCAAACACACCACATACAGTCAAATACATGAATCAAACCCCAGACACTCGGTGTGATACATCTCATCAAACACCATATACAGTCAAATACATGAATCAAACCCCAGAAACTCGGTGTGATACATCTCATCAAACACACCACATACAGTCAAATACACGAATCAAACCCCAGACACTCGGTGTGATACATCTCATCAAACACACCACATACAGTCAAATACACGAATCAAACCCCAGACACTCGGTGTGATACATCTCATCAAACACACCACATACAGTCAATTACATGAATCAAACCCCAGACACTCGGTGTGATACATCTCATCAAACATACCACATACAGTCAAATACATGAATCAAACCCCAGACACTCGGTGTGATACATCTCATCAAACACACCACATACAGTCAAATACATGAATCAAACCCCAGACACTCGGTGTGATACATCTCATCAAACACACCACATACAGTCAAATACATGAATCAAACCCCAGACACTCGGTGTGATACATCTCATCAAACACACCACATACAGTCAAATACATGAATCAAACCCCAGACACTCGGTGTGATACATCTCATCAAACATACCACATACAGTGAAATACATGAATCAAACCCCAGACACTCGGTGTGATACATCTCATCAAACATACCACATACAGTGAAATACATGAATCAAACCCCAGACACTCGGTGTGATACATCTCATCAAACATACCACATACAGTCAAATACATGAATCAAACCCCAGACACTCGGTGTGATACATCTCATCAAACATACTCTGTTGTGCTGTTTTAAACATTTCTGTAAAAGCTTCAATTCCTCTTTCATTTATGGCAGTAGCATCACAAATCATTTTTCAAATATAAATCACAAGGTGAACGGAGAATAGTGAACAAAACGGGATAATAAAAGACAGGCAATTTAACAGTTTGACAAGCGGTAGAACAAAAACACAAGAAGACTAAGTCCAGGAGAATCACTGTTCAGTGTTACAGATGCAGTACTAATCTGCAGCCACAAACTCACCTAAGCCATGCAGGAATAAATCAAACACAGTGAGATTGTGAAATGTGCGGTGAATACTGTCAAACTTTCCTGAAGGCATGACGCTGAGTGTGATGCTGAATGCGATGCTGAGCACAACGCTGAACGCGATGCTGAGCACATTGCTGAGTGCGACACTGAGCATGACATCTGCCTCCCTACTAACCATATTGCTGGACGGAGTGCACGAAGGGCAGGTGAAGGTCATCACATGGAAAACGTATTGCAGCACCCGGCTCAAGGTTCTCGCGATAACCGCCCATCTGATTGTCAGATGGAACTAGGCCTAGACGACACAATGACAAGCGGGCTACTGGGTGTGACAACATTGGTGACAACAGACATGCTCTGGTGACAACCAACGGCAACCACAGCTACAGCACGCGAGTCTACACTTCCCCACTTCACCCTAACATGGCCGTGGTTGACTGCCACACCCCTCACACAGCCTCGTGTGTGTCTGTGTGTGTGTCTGTCTGTGTGTGTGCGTGTGTGCGTGGGTGCATGTGTGTGTGTGTGTCTGTGTGTGTGCGTGCGTGTGTGTCTGTGTGCGTGTATGTGTGTGCATGTGCGCATGTGTGTGCATTTGTGTATCTTAGTGTGTGTACACACGTGTGCATGCTTGCATGCATATGTGTATTGTGTGTTTAGTGGGGTATACATATGTGTGTGCATGTACCAAACTTGGTGATACCACACATTGAAGAGAGGTGCATGTGATAACTACTCCAAATTCACAACTACTGTTTCTGGCATAGTCATGTGTTAACACAATAAAAGATGGGTGATATTCTGGAAATGTGTGAAGTGTGAACAGTGACCTCTGCCAGAGTTACGTCAGGAAATGAAGAGTCACATGCAAATTAGTACAACATGTAAACAAATTACAATAAATATTATTAGTCAGGGCATTCCATGCTGTAGACTGGACAAATTGTTCTTTGCTGCTCTTTTTGATGATCTAATAATTACCACTAAAGGCAATGAGAACTTTTAAAGAAAATATGTGTATATTTGCAACATCGGCAGAAACAAATATTAGAAGAAACTATATCTTTGCACATATGACTTACAACTTGCAATGGCATAAATTATTAGATACAAAGGCATGGCAATATACCAAATGGGTAAAAATGCAACTACTATAATGCATTTACATTGTAATCTAATAAATATGTTAAAAAAATTAACTAAAGAAAAAAGAACTACTATAATGAAACTGCATTGTATCAATGGATAAACAAAGATTAATGATCATCATAAATAGCAACAATACAAACTGCCATTATAGAAAAGTGCCGAGAGCTGCAATAATGGTTCCACTGCCAAGCTCATAACAATCGGAAAAAAACACATTCATTTGTCAAATGTTGCACACAGCACTCTTCTATTTCTACATCAGCACAGTAGGTGATGGTTACACACTTAGGGTAGGACAAACTCATGCACACAGTTGTTTCTGCAACCATCACATGCACTACCAGATGTCAGTTTTGAAAATGAGAAAGATGATGTCAAAAAGAAGGATTCACAAATTTGCAACAGAACTGGGTCACACATAATGTCTCGAACGAGGCCTAATTTGAACTGCATATCAGATAATAAACTACTCCTGATGTATTCACCAGTGTTGTCAGTTGATATGAGATTTCAGAGAGGTGCAGGCAACACAATGCAAGCAGAGTGAACACAAACAAGACATCGCATGTACTGGCGTGTGCTACAAACATTGCATGTTTGTGCTCACGTGGTAAACCCACTTTTGTTAATTTTTATTCTGGAGTAGCATGTTTGCATACTGTTTGTTATAACAGTTATTGTGTGTTCAAAGTTGGACTGCTGTGACAGATATACACAACCTCAAGAAGTTGCTTAGAGCATTTGTTTGATTGCAAAACAGCGAGCACGTGGGTATGTCAGGTATTTAGTGACATAACACAAAACAGAGGTATTAGTGACACTGGTATCTAGTGACCCAGACCAACAGCAAGGGTCTCTAGTGACACACGTCTTTGGTGACACAAACAAACATCAAGGGTCTTTAGTTATACAAAACAGCATCAATGGTGTCTGGTGACACAGGTCTTTAGTGACACAGACCAACGTCAAGTAGTAGTTGAAGGACCGTTGTGACAGTAAGTTTTGAAGCTATCTCATTTGCATCCAATGAGATCCATCCTCCCTTGTTTGTGTCTCTTTCTTGAGAGCGAACTGATCCAACAAGTTGCCTGACTGCACGCAAGACTTACACCAGAATAGCTGATGCCTTGAGTGGTAAAACTTGAAGAGGGTGGTGTTTAAATGTAAGTCGAACGCAAGGTGTTGAGAGAGGACATGTGGACAGTGAGACAACACATGACGAAAGAGAGAGGAGAGAGAGAGAGAGAGAGAGAGAGAGAGGGGGGAGACAGGGTGAATGTGAGAGATAGAGGGAGGGAGAGAGAGAGAGGCCTGTAGACTCACCAGGTGGAGGAGACTTCTTGCACTGCTGGCCAGCAACCTTGCCAAGGGCAGCAATGGGGCAGCCTGACAGACTGAAACACACACCAACAGTCACTCTCACCACATCACCATGCATCTCATCAAAAGGGTTAGTTCATATCAGAATCGATAAGCCATATTAAAGTTGTCAACAGATGGATCAGTACACCAGGGAGCTAAGGTGGATATGCAAGATTATTATTAACACTGATGTGCTGGCTAACAAATTCAGTTGTCAAACAAAAGAGAACTGTTGTCATTGAGCCAGCCAGCTGTGTGTGTGTGTTTACATCCAGGCAGTGCAATAGACACATATGCATGCATACAAGATTTAACAAGATTGCCACCCAGAGAATTAACTCTAGGTAGCAGGTGGACAAGGAAGCCCTTGGCTTATCGAGAGTCCGACCCTTTTATCTATGTGTATCCCGCCCGTCTGAGGTATGTGTCGATTTTATTTTTAAACATATTCACGCTACTAGCACCCACACAATCAGCAGGTAATCTGTTCCATTCATTTACAGTCCTTTGTGAAAATGAAAACTTTCTTATATCCAATCTACTCTGCTCCTTTGCTAATGCACGATCATGTCCTCTAGTCCTTCTATCTTTCTTAACTGAGAAAAACATATTTCTATCAATATTTTCATAACCCTTCAATATTTTAAACACTTCTATCTGATCTCCTCTCAATCTCCTGGTCTCTAGTGTTGTTAAACCGCATTTTTTTAGGCTTATTTCATAACTAAGATCCCTCAGATTTGGTATCATTTTAATTGCTCTCCTCTGCACTCTTTCTAGCATATCTATGTCCTTCCTGCAATATGGCCTCCATGCTTGAATACAATATTCTAAATGAGGCCTAACTATTGTTTTGTACAGCGGTATTATTAGCTCTTTTTCCTTATACGTTATGTTTCGCCTAATTAATCCAAGGATTTGATTTCCCTTTGAAGCTGCAATTCCGCACTGCTCTGAAATCTTCATATCAGCACTAACGGTTAACCCTAAGTCCTTTTCTTTTACAGTAGTACTTAGTACAGTACCCCACATTGTATATTCTACTTCTTCGTTCCCATGTCCTATGTGGAGGCATTTACATTTCCCAAAATTGAACATCATTTGCCACTTTTCAGACCATTTGATCAACCTGTCAAGATCATCTTGTAAATGCTGTCTATCTCCATCACTTTTAATCCTTCTAAACACTTTTGTATCATCCGCAAATTTCAACACCTTGCTTGTTATTTCATCATCCAAATCGTTGATGTATATTAAGAATAATATAGGACCTAATACTGATCCCTGTGGTACCCCACTCAATACCGATTTCCAGTTTGAAGCCTCCCCATCAACTACTACATGTTGTCTTCTGTCAATCAGCCATTGTTCTATCCAGTTTATTTTACCATTTCCTATGCCATGGGCCTTTAGTTTAAGCAGTAATCTTTGATGTGGTACTTTGTCAAAAGCTTTTTGAAAATCTAAGTAGACGATATGTACTGGTGATCCCTCATCTACCCACTTAGTGATGTCTTCCAAAAAACATAACATATTTGTTAAGCATGACCTCGCTTTAAAAAAACCATGTTGAGATGGGTTTATCAAGTTTTGTTTAACAAGAAAATCCACCATGTGATCTTTAATTAGTCTTTCTAATAATTTACAAATCACTGATGTTAAACTCACTGGTCTATAGTTCTCCGATTTGTTTCTAGAACCTTTTTTGAATAACGGTATAATGTTTGCTTCTTTCCATTCTAAAGGAACCACTCCCTCTTCTAATGACAAGTTGAAAACTGTTGCAAGTGGTATGCTAATTTGTTCTACAATTTCCAATAGTAGTTTGGGTGGAATACCATCCACTCCAGGTGATTTATTATCCTTCATAGCCCTTATTTTCTTAGCTACCATTTCCGGGGTTACAATTAATTGTCCTAAATAGTCTGAATCTACCCCCTTGAACTTAGCCTCTGGTATTGGCAGTGAACTAATATCTTCCCTGGTAAACACTGAACTAAAGTACTCATTCAGGTCTTCTGCCATTATGAATCCCTCTGATATTATATTTCCAGCACTATCTTCTAGAGGACCGACTTTATCTTGAACTTTCTGTTTGCTTCGAACATACGCATAAAAACTCTTGCTGTCATGTTTTATATTACTAGCTAATTGTTGTTCATAGCTTCTCTTTGAATTTCTAATTTCAGCTGTAGCTTGGTTAAGTGCTTCTTTATAATTGTTGTAGTCTTCATAATTTCCAGTACATCTATATGACTTCCACATCATTTGTTTATACTTAATTTTTCTAATGGCTTCTTTCGATAAATGTTTCTTTTTGGACCGTTTTCCTTGTTTTTTGAAGGGTACAAATTTATTGATTATGCACTTAATTTCACTCTTTAATATATTCCAGCATTCTGTTGCCGTCTTATTTTTCAGTGTCTTATTCCAGTCTATCTTTGCTAAATATTTCCTCATGTCCTTATACCTTCCTTTGTGGAAATTTCTCCTATACTGCTTTTTGCTATTCCTTTCTGATTTTACTTTGATGGTAAAATTTATCTGGTTGTGATCGCTACTCCCCAGTGGCTCACATATCTTGACATTGTCAACTAATTCATTCTGTGAGGACAAAACTATGTCTAACACATTCTCACCCCTGGTTGGTTCTAGCACATGTTGAGAAAGGAACGTATCTTGAACTAAAACTAAAAACTTGTGGTCCTCTCTCCCCATACTCTGTAGAGATTTCCATTGTATATGCCCATGGTTAAAATCCCCCATAATAATACAGTCCCATTTGCTTACTTCCCTTATAGCGTTTTGTATTTTTTCATTCTCTTCTATGCTTATGTTTGGACTTCGATAAACTAACCCAACTGTTAACGTTGAGTTTCCTGTAACTATGTTACACCAAACAGCTTCTTTGCAATCTGCTTCTCTTTCTAATTTTATTTCATAAGCCTGAATAGATTCTTTAATATATAAAATAACTCCACCTCCCTTTCTTCCTATTCTATCTTTTCTAAACATTACATATCCTGTCAGTCCGAATTCAGCATCCGATATATCGGTGGTGGTCCAGGATTCGGTTATACCTATTATATGAGGGTCAATATCTTCTACCATAATGTTTAGTTCATTTCTTTTGTTTACTATACTCCTTGCATTTAAACAAACACATTTATATCCAGCTTCAGAAGAGTTTTCCAGACTGTTATTTGTTGATTTATTTGTGCTGTCTTTATTTATGCCTCCATTTTCAGGCTTTTCTGTGAGTCCCCCCTGCAAATCTAGTTTAAATAGATGCAACCTGTCCCACTGTCAACAGATTGCAGCAGATTCTCTGAGAAAACTGCTGCCCCCTTTCCACTAAGATGGAGGCCATCTCTCATGTACATATCTTCCCTCCCAACAAAGTATCCCCATAAATCTGTGAATCCCATGCCCTCTTCTTCACACATCTGCTCAGCTAGTGCATTGATCGCCATCCTCTTGCAGTTTCTATACATTGCCCCCCTTCCTCCCATTACTGGCAAAATTCCTGACAAAATAACCTGTTCGACTCTCATCTTCTTTAGCTTCCTCACTAACTGTCTATACTTCTGTACTATCGCAGTTGTTCCCTCCCTGTCTGCATTATTTGTTCCTACATATACCAGTATAGACCCCCCCTTGCCATGTCCCAATACCTTCTCTACCCTGTCAGTTACATGTTCAATCCTAGCCCCCGGTAAACAAACAACGATGTCCTTCCCCTCGCTCAGTGTCTTGTCCGTCTTTCTCATAATGGAGTCACCCATAAACACCCTCTCTTTCCTCATTGCCCCCTCAATCACTGCCTTAGAATAGCTCCTTCTTCGGTTTGCATCTGTCTGGTTGTTGTCTTTCCCCCCTGCCGTCTTCTCTCCTGTCACATACACGCACATACGCATCTTTAGTCTCTGTAAGACAATTATTACAACTCTAGTATTACAACTACACTAGAATTACCCAGGAAGCACTAGAATGAGAATACACTTATGATTGTGACTCGGACCTGCGATGAGAGTTGCGGTTGCTGTTGACATGTCCTCGTCCCGTGCAGCCCGGAGTCGGACACCTGGTGGGCACAGGAACAGATAAAAATATGTTCACTCAGCAATAACAAGACAACATACTTATTTCACAACCACCGCTATCTGATAGAAGCAGTTAAAAGTTATTGTTACGTAGTGGCTTACAAAGTTTGTGTGACACTAATTATCAGATGACGCATGTAATTTTAGTAATAGAAACATACAATTGTTAACTTCCTTTTGCATATCTAAACATCAACTCACCTCAGAATAGTTTCGTGCTGAGCAAGAACTGCAAGACAAAACACAAATCTTGAAGTGTTACGTCATTCTTAATATTCCACCCATTACCATGTTTTACATGTGTTACAGATTTTTAGTTGGCTCTGGATTTGTTGTCCTGGTTGGTTGAAAGTTTTACATTTTAGGTATGAATAAAGTACAACTTTCATCACTGTGCAACTTAGTCTTTGCCTTAATCCGGCATGAACATTGGCTGAGTTCCTTTAAGTAACAGTTGTCTTACCTTCCGAGGAAACCTTGTCTTTCCTTGGACATCCAGACAAACTGCAAACACAAGTTGTGACATAAACTGCAGGTTTTACATATTTATGAAGCCTATATTATCTCAATTTCTGACCATTTTGTAAAGACACGAGGAATAAGAAGGTAGGTTACCTTCGGTGGTGTGAATAGAGTCCAGTCACATGACCACTTCCATCACAGCCAGGGGTCGGACATTTGCTATCTGAAAGCAGCATGACGTGAGAAACACCTGTGCAACTATTACTTCCAACTAACTCATTTAATTCCTTACCTAATGCAAATGCTCTTGCAACTGTGATTTAATAGATATACTGAATTTACAAACAAGACCATCTGATGCCTTATTATTAAATAACTCACATAATATATTTTCAATGAAGACTGTTTCTTTCACACAAAAGTTTCAATTTTGTCTATCACATAAAAACCTGCCTCCTGAACTGTTATCAACTAGCAGTCAATCTAAAATTAAACTCAAGTGTAATTAAAGAAATGGTATTACCTTTCTTGCAAGAGTCGTGTATGCTGTGCAAGTTCTCCAGTGTGGTTGGTCGCACCGCAGATGTTTCCTGTCTGAATCCGTCGAGGAAACTAAATGTGCCCTGACTGTCCGTGTCATAAGAGTCCTGTTGCGGGGAGTAAGTGCGAATGTTTGACGGGTGTACCCCTGAGTTCGTGTCTCGGTTCCCAATGGACATCTGTTGCAAGATGGTGGCCGCCTCCTTGTCACTTTTACTCGACATCTCCTGCAGAATCACTGCAGCTTCCAACTGTGCCGCTTCAATCTGAGAAGTGTCACGCAAAACACTGTCCGATGTAAATATTCTGCTGTCGATTGTGTCACCATTGTGTCTTCCCAGGTTGATTGTGGGTTTGTCAGTTTTAACGTATTCCATATGAGTGGCTGTGTTATTATCTGTGTGGGTCAAGAACTGTTTGATGTTGTTAGACTCTAGCGGTGGTGGTGTTTCACAGTCTAGCTTACCATAGAGCAGTGGATTTGATTGCAGAATCTGGGCCTCAATACTTGTGCAATCAGCCTTGACTTCATGACCTGGCCTGGTCTCTTTTTTTACTTCTACTGTCTTGTTTCCCTCTCCCACCTGAGCCTCTCCTGGTAGTGTGGATGCCCCAGTCTGCTGGCTGGCCTGTGACAGGGTGGGGTATGGTGACTGTTGCCCAACCTGGAACTGTATGCAAGCACACTCCTCCTCAATCTTCAACAATGCCTCCACGGTATCATCTGCCTTCGACACACTTTCACTCACCTCACCAGAATTCTGATCTTCACACAGAAGAGCAGTTTGAAACGTGGGTGATTCGTCACCACCTACTAAGGGTGCCTCCTCTTTGCTCTCTTCCACCTTAATCTCTACTGTGTCAAACCTGTTCCCATTGACCAGGATCTCAGTGCTCTCGGTTGGTTCAATAACCACCTTCATTTCTGTCTTCTTTCCCCGCATGCCCTTGCTGGTCCTGTGTTTGCCCCTCTTGCCCTCCCTGGTGTCGTCCCCAAGGGAACTGAAGAAGTCGTCTTCCCCATCCCAGTCCCCTGAGAGACTCCGCAGGGCCTTCTCCGCATCCCGGATCGCCCGCTTATCCTCGTCTAGATCTGTGGAGTCCTCATCCTGGTCAACAATGGGTGACTGGTCACTGTGGTTGACCTCAGGCACAGCCTGTTCATCTGCCTCGTCCACTGCAGTCTGGGACACGTCCAGTCTCTGGCCACAGTCTGGCATCAAGACCTCATCTCTACCATTCTCCACACACTTCTTCTGGTGCTGTTTGCCCAGCAGCTGTGTCAGTACATTGCCACCTAATCCAGGTCTCTCCATGATTGTGTCTGGATCTGTTGTCACAGGCTCAATTCTGTCTGTGGTACACGCATCTCTGTCTGTTTGTTTCACCTCCTCTACCATCTGTTCCTTGGCGGTGCACAGTTCCGTAGACATCGCTGCCTTCATCTGTTTTGCTGTGTCGTTCCTCATCACTTTGATCAGTTTATCCTTCTGTTGCCCTCCTGCTGGGCTGGCAAGGGTCTTCATCTTCTTGGTGGCATGTCCTGAACCCTCGTGCTGCGAGTGTTTCCTCTTCTTGAAGTTCAGGGTTGAGTTCTCCAACCTGCAACACAAGACACTGCTTACAATTGCAATGTTGCGGCAGTTGAATTGTTAACAGTTTAGAATACCACTGAACCGGAATCCAACTACTTTATTCCTTACTTACAACAAACCTGTCTGGAATGACCATCTTATTAATACACTTCTCATTAAAATAGCCAAGCTCTTACAACATTACCGACTTATAGAATTTGTCCAACAAATAAAAAAATACATAATCACAAATTAAAATATATAAACTAACTCTGAATGTACCAAGGTAATATAAAGATAAAAATACAACATTTTATAGATATTTGCTATTCAAATGCCAATACTATAATACTGATTATGTTACTTGTTAAATAAAGTTTGTTTGCCAATAAATTAAAAGTCAAAACACTGGTTTGTCTACATGAAACTAAATAAATAATGATCTTTTTGAAAACATATATAATACATAATGGTCTTTATTAAATACATAATTAATGTACACATAACATATTTATACATATGTACAAAGAGCTACATAAGGAAATCAGACTTCCAATACATTCTAATGATGACTTACACTTTGTTCCGTTGAAGCTTTGTTTTCGTGTGAATTTGACCATTGCAAGGTTTTGCTGGGGAACTGTAAGAGGAAACAAACAAACTATTTTATCTAAATAAACTAAGCGACTGTTAATAACCCTCTTCTCATCAACAGAAGACCTATTTGCCTTTTGCAGCTTCTCTGAGATAAAACTCACTGCCCAGTGTGGATCAACCAGGAGGAGCAGAGGAAACAGTGGACAACTGATGTTGAGAGGACACACCAGGTGTCACCAGCATCTATATGCATTCATCCATGTTTTCATTCAAGTTAATAATATATATAATAATAATATAATTGCTTTAATCACAGACTCCATGCAACATACAAGTACATTATTATGGTTCTATAGTTGTGTTATAAACAATAGTTACAATGTACAGAATGAAAAATCACCCGTCAACAAAATGTATATACAGGGAATTGAACCAGTATTTCCATATTCTAGACATGTATTTCACGTCACTATTAATAATGCCTCAAGTCATACATTCTGTGGTAATTCATTTGAGTAACTTAAAGACACAGACAATAACCCCGCGAGCAGCATACAACCTTAACTTGGCACAGGCCAATAGCCATGGAAGTGGTATTGAATTCTTATAACAATTTCACTGATGATGCTACTAATACAATATTCTATAATATTCTTAGCAGAGAAGTATTAAATATTATCCACCAACCTTTCAGAAATGCGTGTACCACCTGTAGAGAAGAAAACATTTTGATTAATAACTGTTCAATTTGTAGATATACATACAAGTGATTTTTATTTGGGAGACTTACTAATTGACATTATTATTGCTTGGTTACTATTTAATTACTATGTTTTATCAACTAACAACTATTTAATTACTGTTTTATCAACTAACAACAATACCCATTGTATTAGTAAATTATACTCAAAATGTTATGATGTAAATAATTTGAAAAATGTTTTGTGTTAACGCGACTTATGTAATGTAATTGTGACACATTCATGAGCCTTTCCTCCAGATGGCTAGATCAAGAGCGAAGAGTATAGACTATACCAACCTTGTGGACATATGACACCCTTGGCTCGAGTGCGCTTCATGTCGCCAGTGAGAAAGACCACCTGGACAAGAGTGAGAATCTCCATTAACACAGAGCACAGCCAACAGATGAAGGCACCAACTCATACTTTATGTACGATTGCATGTATGTATCATTATGTATGACTTGTATGTGTGTGTGTGTGTGCGTGCGTGCGTGCGTGCGTGCGTGCGTGCGTGCGTGCGTGTGTGCGTGCATGCGTGTCATAGGCTCAGGAATGGGGGAGGGGGGGGCAAGAGGGGCAGCTTCCCTCCCTGGAATTTCTCTGGGGGACAGACATATGGTTCTGCCCCCATTAAATGTGAGCATCAATGGCGGATGGAAATGTAAATTTTATGATATGATTAATGTGTATTTTTGTCAACTGTGAAAGGTGTGTGAGAGCAGACATATGGTTTTCTGTCCCCTCCCCCCATCTTCGTATGTCATTATTTCAGCCGAGACACCAGAGAGAAGCTGGAGAAGGTAAATTAACAGCAGCAGTGCGACGTAAAAACTAACATTTCGAACAGGACTGTCCCCCTTTATTTTGGATGTCATGAGTTCACAACCGAGACAGCGGAGAAACTGAAGTTACTGCGGCGACAAATTTCCAACAGCACCCCCCCCCCCACATTCCAATGTCACAGTCGAGCGATGTCACAGCCACAAGATGAAAGAAGATGTGAAGGTATGCGGCGGCATGGCAGCAAACATATTTCAGTGGTGCTGAAGCTCCGGTTGCCCCCCCCCCCCAATATGAAGTTCATTCCTGTGCCACTGGTGTGTGTGTGTCATTGGTTCAGCAGATCAACCAAATATTGTCAGCGCCGGATGAATTTTCAGCTCTCCGGTGAACTTGTGGTGGTGGTTGGTGAACGGAATGTTAATAAACATCTCAAGAAGTGTTGTCGTGTCTTCATCACATTTATTTTACTACAAATCGTGAGGACACTGACTTTTTACGAATGTGGAAAACGGACGGAATTAGCTTCTGTCGGACGAACATTCCCTGATTGCAGAACCTACAGGATCGATGTTTTGAAACATGATTTAATTTAACAAACATAAATTACAATTTATATACGGAACATTACGGATGCCTGACAGGATCTAAACAACTCAAATCCATATTAAATTAAGCAAGATGTGCAGCCGCCAAGATTTTTTGTCTATAATTGGTCCTGGTAAGCAGCACCTTGTGCGCTCGTGATTGGCTACTGAAAATCGCTGACCTTCGAACTCTTTGTCAATTCACAACAATGGCACGTAGTCAATTGAAAGCATGTCAACAATGACACGCGGATGCTGCTACACACTACTCTCCTAGATATGACATACTGTTGCATAGAACGGTAATTGCATTTGTCAGTTGTGAATGAAGTGAGAACACATGACTAATCACTCAATAATTATCATCAGTTATTACTGTGCATGGATTTGCAAACAGAAAGAATAGTTTATACCTGAAATTTTGATATTATTATGTAATATACAAGTTTTATAAATTAAAAAGTAAATTTTTCCTGCAGTTGTAAAAAATATAACAAACACAAATCAAAGTTGATTACTCTAGGCATATTGCCTTCCATAAAACACCGGGACAATTACAAACAATTGCTAAAATATCACCCGATTCACAGATTATTAACTACATGAGTTTAAACCTTATTTTGAATGAAATGATGACATGCCCAAACGGTATATACTTACTACGAATCATGTTTTAATGCACATAAAGCTGGTCTACATTAAGTAAATGACATATAAAGTTAAAATTTCATGTAAATCATACACTGATTCTGCATAAATAATAATTATATAGAAATTGAGGGAGTGACAGCGACTAGTTAATTTACTCCCCCAAAATACAATATTCTGTAACAATTGTTCAATAGTAGAATTGACATTAACCATGCCAGTGTTTGTCTCATTTACCTCTACTATTGTGTAAACTACACAAAGCCATCACAAATTAATACACAAAACAATACATTTGCAACATTAATTAATTTAACTTGTAACGCAGTTAATTCTGGAACTTTTAGTTTCAAGCAACGCGCCATTTTGTCACCATGACGACGGAAAGAGTTTGGAGGTCAGCCAATCATGAGCGCGCAAGGCGCTGCTTACCAGGACCAATTATAGAAAACAAATATTGCTGCCAGGGCCGGCGACATGTACAGCACGCATCTTTGCAATTCACTTATGAAAAACTAGCAGGTGCTTTTAAGCCACGCCTTTCTTGTGTATCGAACTATAGTAGTTTTAAAAAGTATAGTTCATTTGTTAAAAATTATAATAGAATCTGAACTTTAGTTAAATACTCCGTGGTCACATTCGTTGTACTAATTAATTAACATTTATAAAGGCTTGATGATGGACCTATAATGTAATTTAAGGGCGACTTAAGTGATTTATTGTAAATTAATTGATGTAGCACCACAATTTGCATATTTTTAGCTATCTTGTACAACAATAATTATTAACTAAGATACATCAGGTTGTTATACTTTATCTGTCTGTCCTAGTTGACGAGTATGCATTATACTATTGTACTGGTAGTTATTTGTAACATTATCAGAATGAAGCTTGGTAACTAGAGTACTCAACATTGTCATGGACGTAGTGGTTTGTCCGTGCACAGAAAAAGAAAACAATCACAGTATTAGTTGTCAATTAAACAAGTAAATATTTAATGGTGAAATGGAAAAGTGAATGTTTCCAGCAACAAATGGAATTTCAAGTGTTATTGGTTATTTAGAGTTATATTCAATTCACTTATTTACTTCAGACCAAAATACACATGGCGATACATGTATTGGTCCATATATTCACATACATGTAACAGTTAACAAGCTTATATTAATAGAAGAAAACATTATATAATTCAAGAAGAAAGCACTACTTGATACTACTAACTGATTTAATTTCCTACCCATTTAGCTTAGATGCAAGAGGGCATAAATTCTTCATAATTTTACCTTCCACTACTTATCAGTGTCATGTTTCTCTCAAAGTTAAATTTAATTGAATGACCATAACTTTCACAAACTGATAACAACTCCCTCAGGCTTAAACTGTGGAGTGGTAGAGCATCACCAGCTGTTTATCTGCATACACGGACGTGTTGACATTTGGGGTTAATTTTCTTAGGCATGGCATATTAATCACCGCTAAGGTACAGAACTATTAAAATGTGAGAGTTCTTGAAAAGGGTGTAGCCTGTAGGCTGTAGTGTAGTGCGTACAACAATTCTAAATGCACGATGCACATAAGTCATAGAAATAGACAATGTATTGCGATACGAAGGCAGTGTTCACATTAGACCATTTACTCTCAAACTTTTGCTCCAATTCATAATTCGCTATCCGACAATCTTCTTAATATCTGCTAAATATTCCACATTCGATTCGCAAATGGGCGCCCAATGAAAAACAAATGTACTTACGTGCGCATCCGCTTTTATTTTTAGACAGACCAATGATCAGCAAATGGGGCGTGGCTTAAAACTGCCTGTTAGTTTTTCATAAGTCAATCGTAAAGATGCGTACGGCACGGCGACCTACTATGGCGGTCTACGCACGACTGCAACGTTACGATGTCATTCAATCTATACTATAAGATGGTCCCAGGTAAATTTTATTTTGGTACACTTTTAAGTGTTACTGACATTATATTGTTCATACTGATCTAATAAAACTAGCAAAAATGTGAATTTGTTTGCTGGTGATCAAATGAAATGTAAGATACAGAACTTTGCACATACTGAAGTATGTATAGGTTGAATAAAACAATATCACACTAGTTTTGTCTATGTGACAAAATTGTGCTTCCTGGCTTTGCATTGGTTGTACTCCGGGTGGTTGGGTGGGATTGTCAACGACAAACTGATGCAAATGTCTGAAAGTGCATTTTATTTGTTGGTAGCAGTTTCTTGCAACATTATAAAAAATCGCAAGGAAAATATTCCTAACTGTTGACTCATTCCTATCATAATCGTTGTAATATTTATATTTCCGGTATAAGTACACATTTCCACTTCCTCAGCATCTGTAAAAATATTTGTTGAAACATCATATGATACGTCTTCTTTTAATATTCATGATGAAAAATATTGTTAATCACTTAATGACCTTGGAAATATTTGCAATTAAATTATTAGTATTACAAGCACAAGGTGAACATGATAACTCTAACAAGTTGGTAAATGAGTCTAAAAATACAACTTAATAGTACTACTATTAATAATAATCTGCTGTTCCTAAATGACTGGAAACCAAGTTCAGAGGCCCACCAAAACAAAGGAGTTAGTTAAATTCATGCAGAATTGTAGAAACAAAAATTAAACAGCTATACAAAGATTTTATATTAATAATTTGTTTATAATATATTTGCATGCATGCCTTCATCATGAAAGGTAGTTGTGAGACTGCAACCAAGACAACAGGTGTGTCTGGATGACATCTGGTGGGTGGCTAAGAGACAGACTAACCAAGAAGGTCACCAGGTGCACGGGAAAAAATCAATAGCACAAGTTGTCATGTGTTGAACACACAAGACTCATGTACAGTTACTTGTCATCAACAAGCCTTCTGTGGGTGTCTTTAGTACTGGCTACACCATGGGTGTCTCTTGGTTCATTTATGATGTCATGAAAAGTTATCGTTTCAAATAAGTTGCTTTCTAACAAATGGCCATTGTAAAGTCTGAGTATCCATGAACAATAAACTCATTTGAGTTGGTGTACATTAGTCATCTGGATGTCATGCTGTTCAAACCACTTGTGTCGCTGCATGCATTCGTATGTACTTTCAGCAATAATAATATATTTTATTTGGTATAGCACCACATCCAGTATTGTTCATGGCGCTTCACAACATATTAAAATACATAAAAATTGTAGAATTGCAATAAATATGTATATGTATATTAATTAAAAATAAATATTAGTGGTAAAGAATAAAATAAATAAATACATACATATTGAATACTGTAGAATTAGCTGTGCAAAGCTGTGCCTCAGTGTTATATGGTCTAAAGCACTGATTAAAAACAAACCTTACTGTTTACATTGGTACGAGTGACCAGTAACCTTAACAGACCGTAATGTTTACTTTGGTATGTGGTGACCTGCAACTTTAACAAACCTTATTGTTTACATTGGTACGAGTGACCAGTAATCTTAACAAACCTTACTGTTTACATTGGTACAGAGTGATCAGTAACCTTAACAGACCGTAATGTTTACATTGGTATGCAGTGACCTGTAACCTTAACAGACCGTAATGTTTACTTTGGTACACAGTGACCTGCAACCTTAACAAACCTTACTGTTTACATTGGTACGGAGTGACCAGTAACCTTAACAGACCGTAATGTTTACATTGGTACACAGTGACCTGTAACCTTAACAGACCGTAATGTTTACTTTGGTACGCAGTGACCTGCAACCTTAACAAACCTTACTGTTTACATTGGTACGGAGTGACCAGTAACCTTAACAGACCGTAATGTTTACTTTGGTACGCAGTGACTTGTAACCTTAACAAACCGTAATGTTTACATTGGTACACAGTGACCTGTAACCTTAACAAACTGTAATGTTTACTTTGGTACGCAGTGACCTGTAACCTAAACAAACCTTACTGTTTACATTGGTACGGAGTGACCAGTAACCTTAACAGACCATAATGTTTACTTTGGTATCAGTGACCTGTAACCTTAACAAACCGTAATGTTTACATTGGTACGCAGTGACCAGTAACCTTAACAAAGCTAACATGTATGTTCATTTACTATTAACCACTTTACATTCTCATCCATGAAGTAATTACTTAAATCTTGTTTCCAAATAATTCAAGTAATTGGAGATGAGCAATAAAATATGCATTAGCTGATTAATAATCATTTTATATTCATACAAAATGATGTACTTGCTAATAAAAGCTGTACACCCTTACATTTAAAACAACAGATTACACAGTACAAACCTTGTTCATGACTTTGCTTTTCAAACCTTCTGAGAGTGATTCTGAAAAACAAAACACAATAATTAATATTCTTCTGCCATACTGGATGCAGCTAATGGATGCCAGATCTAATTACATTTATAAGTATTACTGTACACTTAACACAAACTGCAATATTTCATCAACTTTACAGTTTTGTTGTTGTTGCAAAACCAGATATGTAATATATCATTTTTTTTAAGTAATGATCTAATCAATATGTAAAAGCAACTGTAATGACTAGCTCACTTGAGTTGACACTACCATTATCTTTTATGAATCCTAAGCATAAATTCTACATGATTAAATCAATCAAGACACAAATGTATATTGAAACATATATAAGTCTACAAATATTTCCCTTCATGCTTAATGTTTTTAAGATAATTTTTATTATAAATTTTTTTTTAGAATAAATAATGTAAATAAATGGTTCACTTCTTAAAGTAAAATATGCCACTGTTATTGTACATGAGGTTTTGCCTGAAGGCTTTTCTCATCCTTACTGATAATACAGTAACAGTGTACGCAGGGTTTTTAGGGCGGTAAATAAAGTAGGATAGATTACACATGGGGCGGTATGGACCCACCTCTCTTTAGTATGTTTTAATAAGTAGTAGTTTTTGTGAGACATCTTTTTGAGGTCTTTATGTATTATCTATCACTATTTTAATGTAGTGCTTTATAATGTGGGCCTTTATTTAGAATGTATAGGCTAAGTAAACGGGGCAATGTTTAAGACCTCAAATGGCCCACATTTGTTTGTAAATATTTGCATGTTATAACTCATCCAATAATCTGGTGAGTAATAAATAACTGTCAGAAGGTTACTCTGGCCATATTCTACCATATCTGTTGTTGACTTGTTGCATTGCGTAAAGATAAATATGGAACAAATAATGTAACTGATATTTGTGTGCAAACATGTGCACAGTACAGTCTGTGGCTCTGTATAAGCACACAATGTACCTGGATGTGGTTTGTGATGCCAGTGACACAATAAGCCTGGTGGCTAGGGTCAAAGTTTCTCACAAATCAATACAATGTAACATGGAAGTTGCCCCAGAAGTCACCGACAGCAGCAGAAGCAGTAGCAGCCATAGTTTAATGATGGATGGCGCAGCCGTGATTCCGCATATATTGAAGACACGATCCCATCACAGCTCTATTACAATAAAACTGTTCTTACTCTTCATAATGTGTATCACCCAGGCCGAGTGGCAGCCAACTTGTGCAGCCATTTGAGGAATAATTACATTCAGAGCTCTTTCTGTGGTCACCAGGGGAATTATTGTGAGATTAACTCGATTTATGTGTCACTAAGACATGAATAGGCAAAGGTGTCAGCTTATTCATTTAAAGCACTGATACATGTAAACATAATGTTTGTGATTATTTTGGATACATTTGTTTTATATGTTGTTATAAAACTCATCAGATGTATACTTATATTTTACTCTATATACGTCTCGATATATAACTACTTATTAATTAATGGCACTGTCATTACATATTCAATCATGTCGCACTTAAACTATAAAAAACTAAAAACATTATTCAAACAAAATAAAATCAAAATAAAATCAAACAGTTTTTATTAACTTATATTAACAACATGGAGATTAGCACTTTTTTTTTACTGTTAAGAGTTTTATTGTAGTTGCATCTTTTGTAAAAAGTGTTTACCACATAGGTCGGTGTTCAACTGACTTAATATTCAGGAGGTAATCTCCCTCCCTTTTCAATATCACCATCTCTAATGTCTTTTTGACATCTGCAGTACTTTTGTGAATATTAGCTAGTATTTATTATTACTGTTATTTTAATATTTGTTATTTTGTCATAATTTATTAATATGTGTCATGTATTTGTCTGTGTTTGTACAAGGTCCACAATGGAAACAATTCTGTTTCTGTATTTATATTTTATGTATGTACATGCTCACATTTTTTAGTTCTAATTCTAATTGTTTCCTACAGTGTAATAGTCTTATGAGGTCTCATTCAACTACCAAGGTAGTCAGCCTTTTTCAGAGCATTATCGCCAAACCGACTTTTATATGCTGGCACTGAGGGTGGTCACTGCCAGGGTGCTTGTCGTCCTCAGTGGTTCTTTTACGTCCCAAATTGAGACGGGACTGACATTAACGTGATCTCTGAGTCACGAGGGTTACACAGTCCCCAATGTTGAGAGCCAGGATTTTACACCAAATAATCATGTCTGCCCGGTCCGGGTTTCGAACTCAGAGCATTGGCATGCCAGGAGGATGTGCTAACCACTACACTAGCAACGCTTTAATACTGAATAAATTAATAAATCAAATCAACAGTGTAAAAATCACTCTACCAAAAACTTTCTAACACTGTGAAAACAAGATTACTAAATTATATTTTATTTTTAAAACATAAACGATATTGCATCACTGGTTGTAAACATTTGTTTTTCAATTCCTCTGCGCAGTCACCTAACATGGATCCAGATTTGTATTTGCAAAACTATTGCATTACACCGTTGAAATTACAATGCAACCCCTAACAACAAGGATAAGTGATTAGTGTCTCGTTATTATGCCACAAACTCACTTTAGAAATGTATAAATTGAGCCACAGTGTGTTCAGAGCAGCTTGTGGAATCACAATAGTGATCATCTGGCTTAATGCGAAGGAACTGGACTAAATGCACTTTTCTCACTTCACCATCATAACGGGTGCAGCAGTAGAGTATAATTTAGTTAATACTAATCATTATCTAGTCACAAATATATATATGTGTTACAACCACTGCTTATAGTTATATTCTGTTCTCACTAGAATGTACTGTAATCACATCAAACACTTCTTGCACACTGGCATGAATATCTGTGTCATGCTGACAGATGGACTAGGACATGATGATGAATATCAATGAGGTTTCTACAGGTCACTTCTCACAGCCTGGCAGGAGATGGTCAGAAAGTCACACAACAACACAACAATATAATATGACATCAGTAGATGCTAGAATATGTAAACATAATTTAACTTAACTAATCACACAAAGCGATAATTAGCTAATGTATAAAGCCAACATGTCCTCCTGGCAAATGCTAAGTAGACCACAGTAAACATTTATTTTTATGAGAGCAGCACATAAAGGTTTCTTTCATTATAATGCATGACTGTCACACCGCTGTTACATCAGAGCAGGTGGGCCTGTGTCACACTATCACTATGGCAACACAGAACCAAATGCCCCAATGATGAAGATTTTTCTTTATTCAACTCTGTCTATAATATTGATATTTGCTTTTCTACATCTAGGCCTCGCATCTGTTTGGTTCATTTGACACCGTTGGGAAACAAAGCCATACGACCCACACAGATCATCTCCCTGGTTGGATGCTGTCTTCACGTATGACATGGTGACGTCTCAGTACACAAGTACACGGACTCTTGTGTGTGGCTAAGACAAAGTGTAGAGTGGAACTGGAGTGGATCAATCAACTGAGCTAGGACGATGTGGACACAGGCTCGCTGGTGAACTACTGGGTAGTTGACAATAACACACTGTATCACAGTGGTACAGGAGTATGCAGGACGCGAACATGACAATGGGAAAGAAAACACACAAAAATAACTGGAAAGAAAAGGCAATTAAAAGAGAATCCAATAAATGTAAAACATGTAAAAAGAGACCAACAGGGTAGAGAAACAAACTGTATGTGTTGCGATGGGTCAAACTGCCAGTCAATGCCTGAAGAGCCTGTGGGACAAGGAGGAAGGACTTCCCCACTGTTCCCCAGATGGAACAAGGAGAAAGGACTTCCCCACTGTTCCCCAGATGGAGCAAGGAGGGAGGACTTCCCCACTGTTCCCCAGATGGAGCAAGGAGGAAGGACTTCCCCACTGTTCCCCAGATGGAGCAAGGAGGAAGGACTTCCCCACTGTTCCCCAGATGGAACAAGGAGGAAGGACTTCCCTACTGTTCCCCAGATGGAGCAAGGAGGAAGGACTTCCCTACTGTTCCCCAGATGGAGCAAGGAGGAAGGACTTCCCCACTGTTCCCCAGATGGACCAAGGAGGAAGGACTTCCCCACTGTTCCCCAGATGGAGCAAGGAGGAAGGACTTCCCCACTGTTCCCCAGATGGAGCAAGGAGGAAGGACTTCCCCACTGTTCCCCAGATGGAGCAAGGAGGAAGGACTTCCCCACTGTTCCCCAGATGGAGCAAGGAGGAAGGACTTCCCCACTGTTCCCCAGATGGAGCAAGGAGGAAGGACTTCCCCACTGTTCCCCAGATGGAGCAAGGAGGAAGGACTTCCCCACTGTTCCCCAGATGGAGCAAGGAGGAAGGACTTCCCCACTGTTCCCCAGATGGAGCAAGGAGGAAGGACTTCCCCACTGTTCCCCAGATGGAGCAAGGAGGAAGGACTTCCCCACTGTTCCCCAGATGGAGCAAGGAGGAAGGACTTCCCCACTGTTCCCCAGATGGAGCAAGGAGGAAGGACTTCCCCACTGTTCCCCAGATGGAACAAGGAGGAAAGACTTCCCTACTGTTCCCCAGATGGAACAAGGAGGAAGGACTTCCCTACTGTTCCCCAGATGGAACAAGGAGGAAGGACTTCCCTACTGTTCCCCACATGGAACAAGGAGGAAGGACTTCCCTACTGTTCCCCAGATGGAACAAGGAGGAAGGACTTCCCCACTGTTCCCCAGATGGAGCAAGGAGGAAGGACTTCCCCACTGTTCCCCAGATGGAACAAGGAGGAAGAACTTCCCCACTGTTCCCCAGATGGAGCTAGGAGTGACACTTCCCCACTGTTCCCCAGATGGAACAAGGAGGAAGGACTTCCCTACTGTTCCTCAGATGGAGCAAGGAGGAAGGACTTCCCTACTGTTCCCCAGATGGAGCAAGGAGGAAGGACTTCCCTACTGTTCCCCAGATGGAGCAAGGAGGAAGGACTTCCCCACTGTTCCCCAGATGGAACAAGGAGGAAGGACTTCCCCACTGTTCCCCAGATGGAACAAGGCGGAAGGACTTCCCCACTGTTCCCCAGATGGAACAAGGAGGAAGGACTTCCCCACTGTTCCCCAGATGGAACAAGGAGGAAGGACTTCCCCACTGTTCCCCAGATGGAGCAAGGAGGAAGGACTTCCCCACTGTTCTCCAGATGGAACAAGGAGGAAGGACTTCCCCACTGTTCCCCAGATGGAACAAGGCGGAAGGACTTCCCCACTGTTCCCCAGATGGAATAAGGAGGAAGGACTTCCCCACTGTTCCCCAGATGGAGTAA
This sequence comes from Escarpia spicata, assembly GCA_963995525.1. Lineage (NCBI taxonomy): Eukaryota > Metazoa > Annelida > Polychaeta > Sabellida > Siboglinidae > Escarpia > Escarpia spicata. Next base: position 31,057,109 of record OZ023208.1, on the reverse strand, counting down.
GGAGGAAGGACTTCCCCACTGTTCCCCAGATGGAACAAGGAGGAAGGACTTCCCCACTGTTCCCCAGATGGAACAAGGCGGAAGGACTTCCCCACTGTTCCCCAGATGGAATAAGGAGGAAGGACTTCCCCACTGTTCCCCAAATGGAACAAGGAGGAAGGACTTCCCCACTGTTCCCCAGATGGAGCAAGGAGGAAGGACTTCCCCACTGTTCCCCAGATGGAGCAAGGAGGAAGGACTTCCCCACTGTTCCCCAGATGGAACAAGGAGGAAGAACTTCCCCACTGTTCCCCAGATGGAGCTAGGAGGGACACTTCCCCACTGTTTCCCAGATGGAACAAGGAGGGACACTTCCCCACTGTTCCCCCACAAATGGTTCTTAAGGTGGTTGCATCGGCTATTATATGCTTCTTTTGAATTATTAATTTCTAATATAAGTTTTGAAGATAAGCTAACAATTTTTTCTCAGAATTTGCCTCAGATACTAAACAATACTCCAGACCAAAATGAATTGATTTCTATGTTGTTTAGAGATATTTAAATGTGTTTAAAGACAATTAAAAAATATGTAAAAAATCACCTTAAAAAGGCATTTTATTTCATTTTGAGAAACTCCCCAAAAGAAAATTGTGTATGGTTGTTGTAAGTACAAACATGTTATTGACATTCATACGGTTTTTTTTGTAAACAAATCATATTAAGTTCGATACAGCTTCATAAACATTTTTCTACAATGTTGAAAGACAGCAAAAATCCATACTGCATTTTTGGCATGACCCCTTCACCAAACATAAAACCATCCTGTGCAATTTTGGGTCGAGTTCATATGCCAAGTTATGGCTTTGTAAGTATTGTAGTTTTTATAAAAAGTTACATTAAGTAATACTTCCTGGTTGTTACCAATAATACATATGTATGTATATATAGAAATGTGACTTTTTTAATGGCATGTGGTTTATTTCAACACAATTTGACAGACATTTCTATTACTGAGATTTCCCGCCAAGTTGTCTCCTGATATTGTGTTATGAAGGGCCATGTTTGAACTTGTTATGGTAGACAAGATTGATTGACACCAGCTGGGGTCAGTCACATGTCATTGCAAATGGCGGCTGAGGTCGGGCATTATCGGAGAATAAACAAAACTACTGCCTGTATTTGGTGATTTGTCAGCGTGATGCATTTAGGTAATTATAATACAACAGCATAGTGGCATGAGAATAACCAGACTATTATGATCTGCATTCATGGTGAATGGATTTATGTTTGAACTGGGCTGACGTACACGTGATCGTTACAATGGAAACATCGTCAGTTTCCAAGAATCTGAAAAGGGACTTTCCACAGACACACTAAAAATACTAGTTTTTAAAGGACTGAATGGTGATAGTGCCATGGTGTTTTTAATAGTACACATGTTCATACTGACACCTACTAATGTTCTATGAAGAATAGAATAAAAAAGAACAGAAGAAAAAGAAAAAAAAATCAACTGATACGATACCCGGTGCAGCTACCTTAACATCTGAGCTATACCCGGGTGTTAAGACACGTCAACAACAACAATACTCCATTAGCGGCCTGGAGAGATGTGTTGCTCCAGGCTTGTCTGCGTAATGATCATCTCTCAATGGTGTCTCATAAGACAAAAAGATGTGATCAACTTCAAAAGCAGATTCCACTAACCACTGCCTGTGAGACTGTTCTGGAACATCATCCTTAATTGGCAGGCAGCTGATTACACAAGTATATACAAATACATTACTGACTGCCTTTGGGGAGCGGTAAAGATGATACTTTTAGTGAACAACGTTGCTCTTTCCACGGAGTGAAAATCAATCACACGATGTGATATTATTATAAATAAAAAAATTCTAGGAAGCATGGAAATAATTTCTTTCAGATCGCCATGGTTACCAGGATGTGGAGTAGGTCTGTTGTTGACTACACTTGGGACAGGGAACTTTTACAAGGCCAGACATGGTCTATAAGCACATAAATAATACATGACTTGCTGACAATATTAGCATGGAGTTGCACAACAATGTTTCTCTATTATTAGTTCTGTGAGCGACCTGCCTACATTGTGGCATGCTGACTTTATAAATGAGTGTCATCTGAATGACATTTGTCATGCAATGACTGATGTCAACATTTCATCTCCATGACACCAGGTAACAATGATAACACAGTCAAGTTTAACTGCAACTGACACTCAATCTCTCATGCTGATAGAACAAACGTGAACTGAGTATCATCACAAATTCTCAACAGAATTAATAAAATTTAAATAAAAAAATATATGCGTATTACTAGTGTGCATTTATAATGTATATAAATGTGTGCATATACAGGCATTGGTTTTATACCTTGCTGAATTGCACTGACTTTGTGATGCTTGCAACACAAGGCCATGAGTACTACAAAAACACAAAACAACACACCAGTGACAGAAGATCAATACTCGAGTCCAGTGTCACCAACAGCAGAACTACCTGGTTACATTACTACTGTCACCAGCAGCCTTCACTTAGGGGGCATATCAAAAGGTGGCATCAATTATGACAAGGTGTTTGCAACCGCGATAAACCTCCAGCCCTGGCGTCCTCTGCCCTGGCCTACATCACTTAGTACAAGCACGTGCGGCCAGCAACTTCTCTACACTCGTAACACCAGTAAATATTTAATGAAACTTACTTTTGCACAAAGTGCGTACTTAACAAATGAAGCGAGTTTTGATCGAGAGCGATGACTTGACGTTGGATTGATGGCCGTGTCAACAATAGCTCTAGTGCAACAAAACACAAGTGGCTTATGGTGCTCACATTTTAATTGGTTTCCATGGTAACCATTACGGAACAAACAACGGGCACTCTACAAGTGAATCAATACAAGCACACACAGAAAGGCTGCGACCTTCACCAAATGTATTTACCCAGATAAAAGTCTCTTCATTGTAGTTAGAGTATTGTGCAGTAATACGTGTATTATATCTTCTATGAGCTAAATGTGAGAGTTGAAATGCATTAAATGATTATACCAATGTGTACTACTCACTTATTATCATAGAATTATTTAATTAAATAACAATGACATATTAGTTTTTATTTATACTAAGGTGTTTGCTAGTGCTACAAACAAAATGTAAATGTATGAGTCAAAGTATCATAAAAGAATAAAATTACTAGAAACATCATATAATTATGCACATTTCAAATAAGTATTATAATTGAAAATACATTAATAAATTGTCTTACTGCAATTTAATATTAATTACTGAAGTTCCAAACAGTTGCTGCAAACTATTTATCCCAATATCAAACAACACAATCAGTTAACATTACTTCGTTTCTAAGTTGATGTTTTTATCCTCTTGTTAGAGACAGACACCTAGTTTAAAAAAGTTACAAAACAAAATATACGTAAAGTTATGAATAATTGATTTACATCCATCTAATGTCCAGTATGAACACTAAAACTGTTTAAAAAATGCAAGCCATTTAGGAGGAAAACACATAGGATGGATTGATAATAGTTAGATTATTGCATATTATTAAGTATGTGTCACTGCCATCAACTAAGACCAGCTATGCTCAAAAATTAAATTAACCATGCAATGCACGCACTCACAAAGCTAACCACATTGGCAAGGAGATTACAACCAAAACAAAGATCCAACTCTACATTGGCAATAAGATTACAACCAAGATGAAGATCCAACTCAACATTGCCAAGGAAGTCACAACCATTTAATTAAAACCAGACAGACAAATATCTGATAACAGGGTGACATACAGAAAGAAAACAAATTGTTCAGTTGTAATAAGAAGTTATGAGATGTGGCATCAGGAGAAAGATGGCTAGAGGCATCAGGAGAAAGATGGCTAGAGACATCAGGAGAAGGATGGCTAGAGGCATCAGGAGAAGGATGGCTAGAGGCATCAGGAGAAGGATGGCTAGAGGCATCAGGAGAAGGATGGCTAGAGGCATCAGGAGAAGGATGGCTAGAGGCATCAGGAGAAGGATGGCTAGAGGCATCAGGAGAAGGATGGCTAGAGGCATCAGGAGAAGGATGGCTAGAGGCATCAGGAGAAGGATGGCTAGAGGCATCAGGAGAAGGATGGCTAGAGGCATCAGGAGAAGGATGGCTAGAGGCATCAGGAGAAGGATGGCTTGAGGCATCAGGAGAAGGATGGTTGGAGCCAACAGAGTTGAACTCCAGTGGCCAACATGAGTGAGTCAAAGGGAGCAAAGATGATGCAAACTAGTAAACTAAACACACACAAATTGCTAGACAACATAGACTAAATATGTTTAAAAAACGTTACCTTCTTTCTTTTGTTTCTTTGAGTGGTTGATTGTGTGATTTGTTTCAGCTGTCACAGATTGTGTACCTCTGCCTGCCACTGCGTGGTGCACACACTTAGAGATCTGCAGAGACACAACACTGAAACATCAGGGGTAGGTACACAACATAGAAACTATCCAATGCAGACTAACAACCTCTTAAAAGGTACAGTACTTAACCTTCTTGGTACAACACTGAGGTGCCACATGTTACTGCACAAGAAACAGTAGATCTACTACATTCCCTGCTGTATTGGCAGTAGATGAGGATCTGGTGCATGCAGAAAGATAACCATTTTTAATGCTTACCAGAGAAGTCGAGATGGTGTTCAATTGAACAGGTCTGCAGGGAGTAAAGTGTAAAGCACTTTGAGCAGTCCTATGGACTGGATATTGCGCTTTTTTTATTCCACAGCCAATCACATTTAAATTTTAGGGTGTATTTACTTATTTTGGTACACTTTTGCCATGAAATACTGGTTAGGAAGTATAGTTGGCTTTAAAATGAGTATTTATTTTTTAAACCTTGAAATCTACCCAATATTTTCAAACAAAAATTATACAGTTAAATATTCAACAAGAAAGCTGTAAATCATGAGATTATAACAAAAATGAAGAAAAAGTGTGAATTTGTTGCACTTCTGAATAACACCAATAAAATCTACATTTGAAATAAATATGCATCCTCATTGGGCTAACAAAAACTGCCTTTAAAAAACACTCATTTGCAAAATGGGATAACTGATGTGAAGAATTTAATTTGTCATCCCACTTTATCATATTGGCTGTGACAAGAAGCACTCCAAGTGATCAACAGCACAATGCAACAATAACTAATGATCACACAAAGGAGTGCAGTAGTGTCAGTGAGAACCTATATCATAGGGCCTTTTACACTGAGAAATATGTCCGGAATAAGCTGAGAAAACCACAGTTAAAGCTATTTAGTTAGAATTAGTTATTCTGCTCTAATGTACATGTTAGTATTTCAGGAAAAAAATTATCCCAACATAACTACACAGTGAAGGGGATCACTGTGCTTGTCTTTCCACTCAAACTGTTCCCACACTTGAGCCATTCTGTGTAATCTCAGACAAAGAAACTGAATTAGAAACAGCGTGAAGACAGCCACAAAGGGACAATACACACTGATCAGTAGGTTCCATTGTGAAAACTGATTTCACACCCAAAATGTTCACATTACACCATCACATGGCTATACAACTCCGACATCTAGCAACTAGTCTTTATGAATCTAGCAGCCATTTTGTTAATCCGAATCAAATTTTCATTGTGAACTGAAAGCGAATGCTTAGCATGTTGTAAAATTCTTCTCACTATTTCGGATTAGTTAATCTGAAACAACTCATTATGAAAGGGGCTTATGAGGAGGATCAACTACACCTTGTCCTTAGGGATCTCTAACTAATGGCATTACACACCCACCATGAGCACCCACCATGGACAGCAAATGAGTGTCAGATGATCTCTTTATGGCTGCACTGTCAACTCACAGCATCTGCTCATTGTACATTACAGGATGTTTCACTGTCAACTCACAGCATCTGCTCATTGTACATTACAGGATGTTACACTGTCAACTCACAGCATCTGCTCATTGTACATTACAGGATGTTACACTGTCAACTCACAGCATCTGCTCATTGTACACTACAGGATCTGACACTGTCAACTCACAGCATCTGCTCATTGTACATTACAGGATGTTACACTGTCAACTCACAGCATCTGCTCATTGTACATTACAGGATGTTACACTGTCAACTCACAGCATCTGCTCATTGTACACTACAGGATCTGACACTGTCAACTCACAGCATCTGCTCATTGTACATTACAGGATGTTACACTGTCAACTCATAGCATCTGCTCATTGTACATTACAGGATCTGACACTGTCAACTCACAGCATCTGCTCATTGTACATTACAGGATCTTACACTGTCAACTCACAGCATCTGCTCATTGTGCACTACAGGATCTGACACTGTCAACTCACAGCATCTGCTCATTGTACATTACAGGATCTTACACTGTCAACTCACAGCATCTGCTCATTGTACATTACAGGATCTTACACTGTCAACTCACAGCATCTGCTCATTGTACATTACAGGATCTGACACTGTCAACTCACAGCATCTGCTCATTGTACATTACAGGATCTGACACTGTCAACTCACAGCATCTGCTCATTGTAGACTACAGGATCTGACACTGTCAACTCACAGCATCTGCTCATTGTACACTACAGGATCTGACACTGTCAACTCACAGCATCTGCTCATTGTACACTACAGGATCTTACACTGTCAACTCACAACATCTGCTCATTGTACATTACAGGATCTTACACTGTCAACTCACAGCATCTGCTCATTGTACACTACAGGATCTTACACTGTCAACTCACAGCATCTGCTCATTGTACATTACAGGATCTGACACTGTCAACTCACAGCATCTGCTCATTGTACATTACAGGATCTTACACTGTCAACTCACAACATCTGCTCGTTGTACATTACAGGATCTTACACTGTCAACTCACAGCATCTGCTCATTGTACACTACAGGATCTGACACTGTCAACTCACAGCATCTGCTCATTGTACACTACAGGATCTGACACTGTCAACTCACAGCATCTGCTCATTGTACACTACAGGATCTTACACTGTCAACTCACAGCATCTGCTCATTGTACACTACAGGATCTTACACTGTCAACTCACAGCATCTGCTCATTGTACACTGCAGGATCTTACACTGTCAACTCACAGCATCTGCTCATTGTACACTACAGGATCTTACACTGTCAATTCACAACATCTGCTCATTGTACATTACAGGATCTTACACTGTCAACTCACAGCATCTGCTCATTGTACACTACAGGATCTTACACTGTCAACTCATAGCATCTGCTCATTGTACACTACAGGATCTTACACTGTCAACTCACAGCATCTGCTCATTGTACACTGCAGGATCTTACACTGTCAACTCACAGCATCTGTTCATTGTACACTACAGGATCTTACACTGTCAACTCACAACATCTGCTCATTGTACATTACAGGATCTTACACTGTCAACTCACAGCATCTGCTCATTGTACACAACAGGATCTTACACTTTAACACGTCATAGTGATAGTAACCAAGAAAACAACCACCTTTAATTTGCACATATTTCCTCATATTATATTTCTTCAATACCCCCAACACATTGTGCTTAGGAAAATATTACACATGCCTCTAAATAAAACATTAGTTTTGTTCATATCACACGCAATGTTATTGTTTTTGCCACAGCTGGTGTTGTTAATCGTGTTACAAATACTATGCATATACTTGATCAAACTTATTATGATTACACTTTCTAAATGACAAAGTATAAAAACTACATACACCTATTATATATTGATATATACAGCCTGTATATATATATATATATACAAATATAATTGTGTGTGTGTGTGTGTGTGTGTGTGTGTGTGTGTGTGTGTGTGTGTGTGTGTGTGTGTGTGTGTGTGTGTGTGTGTGTGTGTGTGTGTGTGTGTGTGTGTGTATTCGTTACATTGCTGGTTTGCCCCACCTCATAACCATGTTTTGAGAGACAACTGCATACAAGTGATAGATCCACCAACTTAGAGCAATGTAGTTAGTACTTTTATCACCATTCCATATATCCATCAAAATCCAGCAATGCAGAGCATATGCATTATGCAAACTCACATTATAGCTTAGTACATTAGCCTCATATGCGAAACATGAATTCACAATCTTTCATCAGGTTCAGATTATTTACAGCACATTACACTTCATTGATTTAATGTCATTTTCCCACGAGAATGTACGCAAATAAATGCATAAAAGTTTGAATGACCAAACCAGTGGTAAAACTCATGCAAGAGATAAGTTACACTTGTTTGACGCAGGGCTCATGTGAGCTGGGCTTGGCAGGAAAATCAATAACGCTGTGTTCGCTTTGACCTATTCCAGAGATGCATTAGACGGCAACCATCACTAAAGTTCACTGATGGCCCCGCCCTTGTCTGGTATAATGACAAAAACAACACTGTTCAAATATTAATGTTTCTCCAATTGTACTGTGTCATATATCAAAAGGGGAAAAACAATAACATTGTTTAAAATAAACAAAAACTAAGTTAGTTCCCGTAACAAACTTTATTATATTTAACTTCTGCATAACGTAGTTTAATGTACACTTGGTATGACAATTATATCTACATTAAAACCAAACAAACATCACCATAATGCTACATAAGTCCTTTCCTTATCAATTAAGACAACTGCAGTTTCTAGAGTCAGGCACAAGTTCATGGCAGCTCACAGAAAGCATTGCCGAAGTACCGTGAAAGACAACAATAAAGCCAAAGACAAAAGAGCTGTAAATTATTAAACTCACCAACGAGGCAGAGAGCGACAAAGTACTTTGTGGCAGAGGCAATAACGCACTCCCACCAGATGTCCTTGCAAATGTCACCAGTAGCACTCTGTCGTCAAGGACAGAGTGACAGAGACGACAAAGTACACCCCCAGTACTCCACCATCTGTTGTCTGCCTCAATCCATCCGGTCTGCCCAGTCCCAACAGCAGAGAAACTTTACACCGTAAACTTTGAAATCCGGTAAAGAAAATATCGAACGAGAGTCCTACTTCTCTTCGGAAGTATTGACTGAATAAATTATGAGCTGGCGCGTGTGCGCGAGAGAGAGGCTGCCGACTCCGACTGGCTCATCTTGCAATTCAATAAGACCAGCTGCCAATCAGTCGTGGATGATAAACATGCGGCCTTGATGGCATGGCACCTTTGTTCCAGCCGAGCCATGTTCGACCAAGCCCACCTCTCATTAATTTGCATGCATTTCAGGAAGTGGGGATCCAATTAATGGCACACGTCACATGGCCACAGGTAGAACAGGCTGAAGAGTTCGGGAGACAGCAGACAATGAATCGCCTGAGGGACGACTTAGACAAAGACAAGAATGGAAGATGAGGATGGGTTCTCATCAAAGTGAAATGAGACACGTTGCGCCACTACTAAGTTACAACAGCACAAACAAAGGGTTATTGTGAACGGAACCAAATAAAATATATCTCAAATGAGATTGCTAACAAAACTTGAACATTGTCAGCTGTGCAATTACTAAATAATTAATTAAATATTAATTGAATGTGGTTACATAGACAAATAGTTTATGAAACATGCACTTATGGGTATAGGTTTTCATGCAGAACAAATAAAATACTCAGATGCATAAAACTATCAGTTAACTGTGCTTGTTAAAGTTTCACTATTGACACCGAATATTGTTCTTCTGCTGCACTTTGTTTTAAAGGTTTCATAAACACTTTAAATAAGTGGAACATGATGCTAAATATGATATCTGTGAGGTACATTAGTGAGAGACAAAAACTGTAAAATGTCACAAAGAAGGTAGAATTTCAATGCTACATCACTTCAGCACCACAGTTATAATTAAGATGACACAGTCGTTAATGCGAGAGAAGCTGTAGAGAATCCTGTGTGGAAGCTACGAGGGCCAAGGCAGGGCTATAAGTGCAGGCACTGACACTGGCAGATAATTGACTGGTGTAAGCATGAGTTGATTCAGACAACTTGGGCCCCGGGCGCAATCACATCAGAGAAACAATGACTGACTGATGAGGACCACAGACAGACTGAGGCTGTGTGCAGCGCATACAACACATACACACATGCTTGTATCATACGTGTGTACAAGTTGTATATGAGACTTGTCTCTTGTCTTAAAGGCAGGCAGTCTGATCCTCTACCTGGAATTAGCCAGTGTAGTAATGTGTAACAGGAAGTCTGCTATGTTGAATGTGGGCAATCGCAATTGTTTCCTTATGTTTCCATCACTGGTCCATATAATTTCACATCTTTGTTGTATTTAATAATGATAGTAATAATAATAATTGTAAAATTTTTGTTTCAAATTGAAAGTCAAGTTACCATGGATAAGTAATGATCTACCATGTATTATATAACATATTATACAATGTTGTTTGTCAGTAAAAATGACTCAAAAACATATCCAGGCTTGGGATGATATAAATTCTACACTTCCATTTAGTTTCAAGACTAACTGTGTAATTTTCAGCCTACATATCTGAATTTAGACAATGCATTATATTATCTTTTTGTTGCTCTTATTCAAAATAGACATATTATATATAAACATGTTACAGTACAAGCTGAATATACATAATTTAAAATTACATGGAAATTAGGTTCAACAAGAATATGTTTAAAGTTAATAACTGCAAGTGAAAGACTTACTCAAAGTTATACCCAATATTCCACAGTTACTGTTTTACATTTCTAGTTGCCTAATCTGTTGGCACATTTGTTATTTATGATAACATAAATGTATTATAATATATATCAACAAATATTTCTATTTATTTTCAAAACACTTTTATATTTCCTCTTGAAAACGGCAATGATGCATGTTTGTTGAGATAATGCCAATGTTAAAATCCTTTGAAATTTATAGATGTAACAATCTTAATGACTGCTTAGAGACATCTCATTAATTTTAAACGGTGCAAGGAAAGTGGAAAACAAAGACCACCAGAAACAATGAAATCACTTAACTAGGCTTTGTATCAAGGAAATAATGAAGAGCATCTTAATTTTACCGGTGTTTGCACAACCGGGCTCTACATTGATATCATTATAGCTACTGGTGTTTGCACAACTGGGCTCTACAGTGATATCATTATAGCTACTGGTGTTTGCACAACCAGGCTCTACGTTGATATAATTATAGCTACTGGTGTTTGCACAACTGGGTTCTAAATTGATATCATTATAGCTAATGGTGTTTGTACAACCGAGCTCTACATTGATATCATTATAGCTACTGGTGTTTGTACAACCGGGCTCTACATTGATATCATTATAGCTACTGGTGTTTGTACAACCTGGCTCTACATTGATATCATTATAGCTACTGGTGTTTGTACAACCGAGCTCTACATTGATATCATTATAGCTACTGGTGTTTGTACAACCAGGCTCTACATTGATATCATTATAGCTACTGGTGTTTGTACAACCGGGCTCTACATTGATATCATTATAGCTACTGGTGTTTGTACAACCGGGCTCTACATTGATATCATTATAGCTACTGGTGTTTGTACAACCGGGCTCTACATTGATATCATTATAGCTACTGGTGTTTGTACAACCGGGCTCTACATTGATATCATTATAGCTACTAGTGTTTGTACAACCGGGCTCTACATTGATATCATTATAGCTACTGGTGTTTGCACAACCAGGCTCCACATTGATGACTGATATCATTATAGCTACTGGTGTTTGCACAACCAGGCTCCACATTGATGACTGATATCATTATAGCTACTGGTGTTCCACAGAGACTTCTTGAGACTTTCCATAGAGTTAACATTTCTGTGACCTAAATGCATTTATTAGTGTCTCAACACGCAGTGATCAATACAAATGGGGGGACTGCAGACTAAGTAAACCTTTAACCTACCGGAATACCCTCGAAATGGGGTAATATGTCCCGATAATGTGAGTGGTCTGTTGGACATAACTCAAAGCTGATAGCAGAGCTGAAAAATCTACTCGGGATTAAGTTTTTCTCCCAAGAAATACAGTGGGCATATAAAAAGTCACGTACTGTTCTGGCTCCAGTAATGATTTCCATTTTCAACAATCATTCAACTGGCCACTCCTTCATAACAAACATGTGCACCAGTGCTGTCACCTTAAGGTAACTGCACTAACCTTATTTTGACTTCTTCCTTTACGACCGGTGGGCGAGACCAGTTGTTGCTTAGGTACGCCTGCAGTGCCTCTAGTGGTGGCCGTGTGAGTGATGGATCGAACTAGACTGACTTTCCTCTGTCCTCGTACATGGCTCATGTCTACAACCACCACCAGGGAAGGTATTCAATAGCAATCAATGAACGGCACAAGACAGGATGAACAGTGTACTATGTCCGAGTCCTCGCAGAACATAGATCAATTGTTTTCCTTGATCTCATCATATTGATGGTTTCCCAATGCTAATAAAACTATGTTAAAATGTATCTGCATTTAACAAGACAATTTTAACAATGCACACTTTATTTATTTGTTATTAGGATACGTAATTTGTTTAACTAGTATTTGACCTTAGCAACTGTTTCAGTTAGAGGGTTTATTTTGGATTTGTGTTGTATCATGTTTATTACCCCAGTAAGTTATCAAAACCAAGATGGTAAAGCATTCGTTTTGCTGTACATACAAAATAAATTTAATTTGGTAAGTTTTTTGCCAACTAAAAATCATAATTACTTATATGTTTTTAGTGTTATACTTACTGTAACAGTTTTTTCTAGAATATTCTTGTGCAATATAAATAATTATCGAAAACATAACCACTCTTAATACTGTAATAGAAAGCACCAAGGCAGATTGTGTGAAATCACACTAGAGTATCACTGTTTGTAGGCCAACATTTACATATTATTCACACCAATGACAGTTTAAATTATGTTATGTTTCTATTCGTCTAAACTCATCAATCATCCAGCAACAGTGGCAGCAAAATTTTTTTTTTTGAAATCAACATTATTACAAGATATGACACAGATTGTCTTTATTGTCTGCACTTCCTGACTATTCCAAGTTAAGATAAAGCTGCCAAATGTTGATTTAAAATTATCACAAAACTACACCATGTCCCATAAATATGTTAATCTACGAGCTGCAATATAATGGAATGGCTAATCTACAAATAACATTGGCTGCATCTGGTGATTCAAATTTGGTAGCTAAAATATTTTGACAACATCAAACAATGCACATACTTCTGATTATATTTGTGACTGGAAAATAAGCTAAATAATTGTTAAAAGATGAAGCACTACATTGACAATAAGGTAACAAAATGCTGGAGCAGGTGTTCTGGTGTTCTGGTTTGACACTGGTCACTAATTGCTATCTGCCACACCTGAACCATTCTTACCAGGGACACAGTTGTGTGGGGACTGTTCACACTAGCAACAACATTGACAACTAGTTAATGCAATTAGCATTACACCCAAAGGCCACATGTCATATTCTCCATCTTGTTAATTAATTTATGTATCAAGATGTCTCCTTTATGTTTCAAATTATAATAAAAATTAATGGAAACGTTTTTGTCAAATAAAAATAGGCTGTGCAAGGTTATACCATTAATGGATGGGATGAGAGGTAACAGTTATATTACAATAATAATGATAAAAACTCACCTCTTTAAACAAGCTTTTTAATAACTCAGTGATGAGGACATTTTATGTGAATTTGTTAGATATTGCCTATTTTATTATACACCTGCATATAGTTATCGTAGTATATTTATGTTCATTCTTTTAGTGTCACTTCTACTGGTACAAATGAATATATTTAAAGCAGGTTTTAGAATACCTTAGTACATTTATTTTGTTAGTAGTTACAATATACTTTTTCTTTACTTTTTATTGTATTATTAACTATATTTAACATAGCGTTATACCATTTTATCATGTTTATTTATTACCTTTTTTATATAAACTACTAGTATGTAAAGCGCATGAGAGCAATTTTGATATAATAAGTACTTTCTTAACAATCCAGGTGCTCAATGATAATAAACCAATCAATTTGTTTTACATAACTATGCAACTGTTGCCAAGTGCTGCAGTCGAATCAATGCTGGTGTACGTAATTAGAAATAGTTGTCTTTGGTCATGTACTAACTAAGGATATGTTTACTAGAAATAAAAATTATAACATGCTTATAAGTTGGCTTTGTCCCCTAATGTGATGTTGACAAGACTATTCAATATCATAAAATGTTGTATTTGATATTACTTTCTTCCATATTACATATTTGTTTGAGGGAACATTTTGGTCGCCCGCTAACACAGCGCCAACAGTGTCTAGCCGTTGTTGGAAACTTCACTACATTGCCCAAGGAACTGAGAGACCATCAATGTATTGATTTTCACAACTCCCCTGACACATTTCAACTCCATTGATTGGAAGCAGCTTGTTGCATCAAGGTGATAAACTTTCTCGATGGTTTGAGTTTCTCACACAGATTTACCATGTCAACGTGTTAATTACAAACACTGCCACACCTATGGTAAAATGTAACGATTTTTGAAAATACGTCTACAATATTAATGTAATGCTAATAAACTGCAGCTGATGTTAGTCAGCGCACTTCAAAAGTGGCTTGTTAAAAATCTATTTACAAGTAGCCATGGCAACTATAACAGACTTGTGTGAGTGTCGCAGGTGTGGCATAATCACAAAGTCATAAAACACACTCACAAAGTGAATATATAGTTAAAACGTGTAACAAAGCTTCAGTTGGAGAGCACAGAAAGATATACTTTTCCTCCAACATTACAGACGTCAACAGTGTGGTGCACTAAACTCAACAAAGGAGCAACCATACTCTCACCGCCTATAAAATATTTATTATGCAGAGAATACTGACCCAGACTTGTGTAAGTTTTGAACACACTGTGCTAATAAAATTAACTATTACTTCACAGTCTCAGTATGTTTACATGCAGATGTGTTTACCAGACAAAGTTAGGTTTAATCAGTAGTTTCAATGCAGAAATACGAGTTTTATTAAAGCATGCAGAGTTTGTCATAGACCGCTACGTAAAAGTGACTGCGTCGAATTAATCAATAACTGGTATAATCCAGTTCCATTGATGCAAACAACCCAACAAACTTCCAAAATTTGCTCAGTTGTGCTACAACACTGCCCAGAGTAATTAGAAATCACACTGTCATAACCTTCGCAACCTTATACCAACCTTAACAACTCGTCATTTAGTCACTATTGTTCGCATTCTACTTTTCTCGAGCAGCTGCCACATTATAATAATGATGCTCCTCTGTGAGAGGCTGACAGGAGTTGCAACAGAGACTTGTTAATTTATCCCTTCCGAGCATTCATGCAACAATACATCAACAGGATACTAGTTGCAGTCTGTGGGCGTCAAAGCTTGACACTCTTGAGGAGAGGTGATAATGATTATATTCATGAAGAAGTCTACTTACAACTGGCAGGACTAGGGGGTTCAACATGGTGGCCAACTCACAAAGCCTAATAAACACCACTAAACAGCCATTAACTTGCGTAATCACCAAAGACGGGTGACGAATCAAAACACAATGGCCAACTCACCTACTTCTTCTCAGACACAAAGCCACAAAAGCTCAGCAATAAGGTTTGCTGAACAGTGAAAGGTCAGTATCGAGGGCAAAAAGTCTTCTGAGCATGCTCAGTTTCCCAGAATTCCTGGAGTTTCTAGAACATGGCCTGCGACAGAGAGCCCCGCTATGTTAATCAATACTCCGGAAACACCGAGAGTGAGCTAGGAAATTATTTCACAAATAGCGGCCTCCGACTAAATAATTATTTTCATTTCATGATGCCATATAATAACAGCAAGAAAGAGATCTGGGTTTGGTGGATCTTGTTGCCTAAGCAACAGGAACAGAGAAACGGTCTCATACAAGATATCTCTGGAGTAGTAATCAGGTGATCCACATAATTATCTCAATTAGTCATTTTAGCACACTTAATGCAGTAAGATGTCTATTTACATAGTAAACACATTGTTGTCTGCCGTATGTACATGATTTCTGTTTGTGCCCGGCTGTAAATATAAATTATAAAAGGAAGACAACAAAACTATGTCAAATACACCTGAGTTTATGTACACGACTGGCAAAGTTTTTAACATGTTCTGTTATAATTGTATATTTGTAGAGTCAATTACTCATGTCATACCCAGGTACATCAAGAGATTTGTCTATCAAATAAATGTCTACTTACAACATTGCAGTTAACGTCATTGCAATCTCAAAAGTAACCTGTGAAACTTTCTTCAACTTAATATACTAGGTCATATTATCTAAATTACACCTAACTAAACAAATATTAAAATTATGTTAATCAGTTTAATTTATGTTTATATTCAACCAATGCTTATTAAAAACAATGACAGACAAAGATGCTCATGTGTATAAAAAGAAAAGTGTAGATGACAGATCTAAGTAGACTACCAGTAGATATGTCCAATAACAAACTGTAAGACAATAAAGTACCAGCACCAATATTAAAGTAATTAGTAAACAATATCATAATAATATTACAAAGACAAAATATTTCTCAACTGAAAGCATTTATAGTATATGTATGTATATATTTAATTATTATGTATGCATTTTCATAAAGATATACTGGTATGTCTTTGTGTGCACAACAAATCCTTTGTTTGAAATATAAATAACATTTTAATATTAATTTGTAATAACACATTGTTAACATAAACTTTTTACAATAATGGTGTAGACAATAACTTATAACAATAAGTTTTTATAACAAACTTTTTAATCAAAACTTTGTTATTTTCATCAAGTTTACTGCTCATAGAAATAGAATAGATAACTCAATGGAATACATATCTACAGTGACCTAACTTATCAAGACAAATAAATAAATGAATATTTGAACTAGCTACAACATTAACAGAAGGCAGGACAAAGAGATATTTCCATGTGTCACAAAGTTAAATTGGGTACTAAGTCTGAAGTCTAACAAACAAAACCAACAATTTATTCAAACAGTTCACTGGTGACTGACAGTTTAACGTACCTTGGATTTTGTCATTGCTGTATGCTCCAAACAGTAAAAGTTCCAAATATGTCCTCCCAAACAATATCACAAACCTGACTGAGAGTGAGCCAGATGGAGTGGGGAGGGAGGGGGGGGGGGGGCAGAGAGAGGCTGTGTGGACACAGCAGCTGGAGTCCTCTGTGACTGACAAAGTTTAGTGAGCAGACACAATAGCTGCACCAATGAGATAACAGGTGTTCCAGGGGCCTTTGTCTGTGGTGCCAGACCAGGACAACTACTGGAGGGGTGGGGTGACAGGCTGTCAGTTACAACCCTAATCAACATATGGCACAGAATTACATTTATAACCCACAGAACAACCTACACTAAGGAAGGTAATGTGCAGCATTTTATGAAGGACATACACACACATTCGTGTTTATTGAATTAGTAATTAAATTATGTTTTATAATTTCTTACTGTAGTCTGAAAAGTCTTTGTTTGTTGGTGCACAACGTTTCACTGAGTTCTTTTGATAAATAACATTTTATGACAGCAGAATCATTATTTTGTGCATTAATCTCACTGTATCTGTTATGTCCCACACACGATAAACTAGGAAGGTGATACAATGATAACCTTAATTTAGGAAATGGCATATGCAAGTTCACAAAACTTTATATCAACACAGATTATTTTCAGGCATTTCCTGTCTAATTACACGTAACAACAATCCAGGTCTACCATATCTCACATTCTCGTGTATCTAATAAACCCGAGATCAAATTCCCAAAGTACATTCATAAACAGTTTGCCGTGCCATCATATGTCAGTCAAGTACGTTTATTTACTTCAAACTATCAAACATCAAAGGGACTAATACTTGACGCACTAAACTTGTTACCAGACAAAAGGGATATAATATCTACATTGCATTTGTCTATTCACACTAACCAAGTAGTGCAATCCCAATTTTGGCTTCAAGGGTGTGCATTTGGAGGTTTTGGGGAACTGAAATGGGGTGCAGTAGGACGTTTTTGTTGAGCCTCAAGGTAGGTGCAGTTGGAGGTTTTTGGTGAGCCACAATGGTGCCCCTCACTGGGCAAATCCTAAATTTACTCCTGATTAGGAACACATTTGTCACTTTTTAAAATTCACTGATTGAGTCAGAGATGATGGTAAGCAAACTTATGGTAAATTATAAACATGTTCCAACTTCCATGTATGAAGTTTATACACATTCATTCAATCGTTGTCATAGAAAATTTACTAGTATTTGGACATTAATTATAGTTAGTAGCTTGTTCTAATGAGTAAAGTAGAGACCAAATCCTTGCACCATTATAAGAATACAAACGTTGTCAAATCTCCTTGGAAAATATCATTATTAATAAAAAGCAGAAAAATCATTACTGAATTAGTCTACGTCGTTTATTTGGCCTACTGTAGGCTAGCCAATGTAGGGAACCCGAGAGGGCGAGGGACGGAATGCCGACCGCCCGTTGCTTCGCCTGCATTTTCTGAGCTTTGTCTTGGCATCTTAGCGTTATTTACACAATTTCAGTTTTAAAACAAACACACTATCTTTGCGTCGACATCATCGTTACACTTTAAAGGTAAATCGGCTGAAAGTTGGACGGAGAACTGTCTCAACTTTCCGAGAAGTTTGACAAAACTTTTGTGACTTTGAAGTTTGCCTTCCTTGGCTTCAGCATAAATGTCTTGCCATTTCAGGTGTTATCCATTCAACAAAAGCAGCCGAGTGCCACGCGCCATGCACCAATGGCCCCTACTTACTTAAACCGAGTGAGTTGCTCGGTTTCGAATGTGCGACGAAGCGTGAAGTTGCGGTACTTTGTCGCCGATGGCACGCGCACAGGTCACCGCCAGCTGCCAGAACTTCGCCATCCCATAATTACAAAAGTATGATGCGCATGCTCGGCAAGTTGTTTGTAAACATCGGCATGCGGTAATGTTTAGGAAACGAACAGGGACACACATTTTATACGCCGTATGCTACTTTAACAAGAACAGAAAAAAGCTATTACGCACAGTTTAAAATGAATATGTGGTTTACATAAAAACTTGAGTCAAACGTTTTGTGAATTTATCGCTTTATTAAGTTTATATTTTATACAATTTAAAACAGTATTTTATTAGGAATGAAATTGTTTGAAACATGCATAGTCTATATTGTCATTTCCCTACAAAATATAATTAAAAGTTAAATTAAATCTAATTATTCCTTTTTTGTGTGTGGTGAAACACATCTGTATGGAGAATTTACTACCAGCATCAGGTAGTTGGTGTCTTTTCCTTTCAGCTCTCATGGTTTAGCTCTGCTGTGATTAGGGGACACAGTGCCACAAACTGTGCAATGCTGCACTGGATTAAATTAGATGGGGACAATAAAGTTGTCAAGATAAATGAATTATTTCTGATTTGCAGAAGACATTGACATCATGCTGAAGACTTTGAGCAAGGGCAAATAGTAAATGAACCTAATCACAAAACTGTAAATTAGCACATATATTTGTTGCTCAACAAAATGAATGCTGTTTTAATAGATCCACATAACTTTTGTTGAGGAGAAAGTGTTACACTGTTAATAACTGTAGATCGCACATTATGTAATTGTTTTGACCATCTTTTGATTGGAAGCCTCACAAACAACAGAGTTTGACAGATAGTTTCCTTTCTGGGCTGATGAGAGAATAAATATTAACTTATTTTATAAGAATCAAGTTCTAAATTTGCGTACTGCACCAAGTTCGAAAATTGTCACCAGTGAAAACAAATTATTTTGATTTAACACAAGTCTAAGTCACTACGTATTTTACAAAAAAAGATGGAGCAGATATTGCTGCAGCTCAAAACAGCATGAAAAGGTAAATAGCATTGAAAGATACAGGTTTGACATTGAGATAGAAAAATAAAATTGTGGACTGAAATATAATATTTTCACCACACATATTTATGCTCACTCCACAATGATCCAAGACAATAAATATAACACACCAACACAAGAGTATTGACATAACAATAAAACAGGTATACATGCAGTTTATTAACCTTGAAATATCATGTAGTTTTTCTACTGTGATAAATCATGGAGATACATATATTCAATATATGTTGGCAAATATATTTAACTAAAATAGTATACACCATTTTTCTTGAACAGACTTCTGAACTGCTCCAGAGTTCCAGAGCTCCAGAGCTCCAGAGTTGAGAACAGAGACTCGCTGGAATTATTAGAACTACAGGTACACAATATTTCTGTGTTACTATTTACAACCAACAATATATACAAAATAAAGAATATTCAGTCATTATTTTGAACATAAACAAACTTTTACAACATTGACTTCTGAAATGATAAATATTTAATGTTCAAACTTCAAGTAAATATAAACTCTATTGCAGTAAGTTCACAATCCTGTCATATTTAAATTACATCCACTTATTTATATCTACAAATGAACATAGTTGGGACACATTTACACTGTACACTACATTTTGTGCACACGTCAATTACTAATGTAGTACATGAACACAAGTATGACTGTGACATAGTAGAGAGATGACTTATAGGAGTATCTGGTATTTAGTTGCTCGTGGCACGCGATTGATGACGAGCCGACCATCGTAGCTGAGAGAAGCAAAGAGCCATGGGTCGACATTGGACCATGCGACGGCATACACACTGTCTTCATGTTCCTCGTACACTGATATCACTCCGTCCTTCATTGTCGACCTGCAACAACATGTGTCAGCATCAGACCAATCATTGTTAGTCATCCTCGTGCTGAAGTTAAGCTCAACTAGTAATATCATCTGCAAGACTGTTTGGCTGGTTTTCACTTCAGCCAACATTTGCTCATGTTACAAGTAATGTTCTGGAAGTAGAAGTACTTATTCGAATACACAATACCCCTCAGTCGTTCACGAGACTTGTTGAACAGGTAATTATATTAGGACTCCCTGAAGTCGAGGGCTTCATCTAAGTATTTGAGTGGGGTGGGTGTCTGTCTGTTCTTATGGATGGTACCATCATGATCGACGAAGTCAATGACTAGTTTTACTCAGCAGATTTTCATATATTGCATAGGATGTAGTGTATGGTGTCACTACCCCTGGTTTGCGAGGATATTGTTAGTCTATGACAGGAGAAACTCATCAGGTTCTTTATGTGATGGTATCAGATTATTCTATCTACTGTCAGGTTAAATACACATATAAACAATTTTAAAAACTCCAGTTAAATTTTTTCTGCACATCACATTTCAGACTAATCTCGTGAAAAAAGCAAACTTACATATAGTATTCACTATGACATGGTCATTCATTTGTGCATATTTTTTATATTGTCTTGGTGAAATTAGAAGACAAACTATATTATTAGTTATGCTTGGATCCATTCAAAATATTAGTTATGGGACTTGTCGGAAAATGACGATTTAGCCATTACTTGTGGTAATAGTCTCGGTAAAGTACAAAGTTTGTTGGGTTGTCGCCTAGTTTGTTTACACAAGTTTGCCAGTTTGTGTGTCAGTGCTTAAAAGCCACTGAATCAGCTAAAGGGAGGGCTAAAACCTTATCAAGGCTGAGACAGTTGCCAACCATGAGGATGTATTTGGCAAAGGCTCAAAGGACAAATGTGATGCACGTTTCTTTTTTTTTGGTCATCATGACTGCCAATTTCAATGGGTCAGCATTAAATGTTGGCTTGGCAACTGATTTTTGCAGGCTACCAGATATAACAGCCCAAATAATTTCTTTAGATGATTTAAAAAGTAATTTATTATTATTTGTTGTGACATAGCAAAATTATGGTAAACGAAGGTACATAGGCCTGTGCTTTGGAATAAGTTTTACCCCAATTTCATGGGCAGAGAAGTTTTATGAGATTGAAGAATTTCTAAAGTGCTGACATTTCAGGCTCACACATCAGATTTAATCCATGATGATCCCAGATTCTGTTCACTGAGTTCTTGAGACTGTGTGCCTAGATTACCCACCTCTCCTTCACGTCTTCCTCATTCTCAGCATCTTCTTCATCTTCATCATCCATCTGATGGCCAAATGGCTCAGATGATATCGACATGGCATTGGTGAGAATGACTCTGCTATCACTACTAGAGGTCAGCACCAGTTGGTCGTGGAAGTGGTTGTATCTGACATTCCACACCCTGCAGAAGACATTATGACAGATGTGAAGATAATTTATAAGAGTTTACTCCAACATATATCCTTAACATTGATACATATTATACATTCAATTCATACTTAACACCACATTTAAGAAATGGCTTCTACAGCAGAGTGTTATATCATGGTACATCATTACACAGATATATCTTACACTGACGGTTTGATGTACTGTTATGTAATAATAAATCAGTTTATCTCTGACTCTCCACTATTTAAAATGGAAGGTAGTTGCACCTTTATATGCTATATCACATATCAAATAATATGCACAAAAGCTTGAACCATTATTTACAAAAAAATATTATAATTAGGTATCATTGCCAACTGTACATTCCAAGGAATGACATGTAATTGCATGAGATGTGTATGACAGCCTGCTCACCAGTGGGAGTGATCAGACAGCACAATGAGAGGTTTGTCCGTGTGGCGGATGTCCCAGAAGCGAGTCTTGCAGTCATCTCCACAGCTTGCCAGGTAGTACTGCTTGTTGGGGTTGAAGTCCAAGTCCCGCACCAACTGGCCGTGAGCATTTTCAATGGTGTAAACTTGTCTGCAACACAAGTAATTAATTAAAACTAGTATTTAAAAATGGGACGCCACTTCACTTGAATGCTTCTTCTTCGTCAATGTGCTGTGTCTGTCACAGGCATTGACAACCATGGCTCTCCACAAACAGGTCAGTTGTTTGTAGTCTGTTGCTCTTTCCGAGCCATGCCGCCAGACTATGTATTATTTTTATTCTCTAATGGCCTCTGCACCTTTTCCCCTCAATCTTTCCTGTTGTTACTCGATGTTCTAATCTTGTTCGATATGCTCACGGTCTTTCTTCTTGATTTGACTGTTTTGTGGATGTCTTCATTACTTTTCTTTTCAGTCAACACTCTCAGCATTCTTCTCAACACCACATTTCAGTGACTTCTATGGTTTTTGTAATCTTTTGTACTAGATGAAGGTTACGTTTTACTTTTCTAGGATGTCTACATTACCTATAATAAATCAAAACATTAAAAATGTGGAGAGAATGCTACATACTGTTTCGTCCTGAGATCCCAGCCCCGGATACTTGTGTCGTTGGCTGTTGCCACCTGTGTACAGTTATGGTGGGGGTTCCACTGCGCACACGTGAACTTGGGCTTACCCTTTGCCTCAAACATGATGGAGGAGGACAACTTCCATGCAAATGAAAAATACAACACTACAAATACATTGTAACAATATTTTTGCATTTTTTAAATACTTTGACACCAGTGAATAATGCATCCAAAGTGATGGTAATTACAACACTGTAATGTTGTATACACCTGTAACAATAAATAACATTTCATTGTTGCTGCTGTAATAACATACACCCTGTACATGATGAGTTTCTATAAAACATATCAGCAGCAACTTTGATAACCTTCTTATTAATCCCGTCCTGAAACAGTGATCATTAGTAAAAGTAAGTATTTATACAGCACGGTATCCAGGCCTTAGGACTGCTCAAAGCACTTTGTCCCCAGCAGACCTGTATCACCATCTTGACTTATCTGGGAAACATTCAGCCTTGCTGCAATTACTGTCCAAAGACTATTCATACATAAATATCCACTACCGTGATGGTACTGTCTATAGCCAGCTACTAATTTCTAGAGCAACCAGGAGTGAATGAACTTGCACAAGGTTCAAAACAGCAACAAGAGTTCTTGTACAGTTTTTTTAATGACATACCACTGTTCATGTGCAACTCATGTAAATCCAAGTAGGAAATGTATGCTAGTTACCTTGGCTGTGCTCCCACTGGCTTCTAGATCCCACTGCAGGATGTGATTGTCTGTCAATGAGATGACATCTGTGTTTTCGCCAGATGGATGCCAGAGGATACTGCAATAGCAGATGTGCTCATTTTCATTTTGACTTGACTATTGCAATTGCAAAAATGAAGCTGCCATAGTTCAGGAGCTGTTCACTCATATCAATAACTGGAAACTATTGAGAAATCTGTTTGTATGGTATAAACATTTGTTTTGCTATTAATCAACAAGAGTTACCATTTCACATCGCCGTAGTCTTCTTCACTTTCTAGCTTTGTAAGCAGTTCTAGAGTTGGTGCATTGACAGCATTGTCATCATTGATGGATGAATCGAAATCAGTAGGCATCTTCCACACTGCAGCCTGCATCTCTGCTTTTGACTGACTCGCTTCAAACAAAACAACAATACAAAAATTATACAATATTATATACAATGCTCGTTGGCCTAAAACTAGAAATTGTTTTTGTAAAGTCTTTTAAAAAGTCTTCTAAGCAGTTTCACTAATTCATGATTATGTTTATAACCAATAATATTTCAAACACATGCTGGTTAATCAATTATAAAAAAAACATTAACAGTGATTATGGTTGGCTTGTTGTCGACTAACACAGAACTTAGTTCATGATGTAATAATAATTAGAGCATTTATAAAGCACCCTGACTCCAGGTTACCCTGTTCGAAGGCGCTGAGAATGTGTCTTACTCTTATTGTAGACTGTTGCCAGTATTTGTTTATCACATGGTGAGGCACTGATATTCCAGATCTCCCCTTCTTTGTGCAGGAACACATTCTTGTTAATTATGTTGTTTTCATCGTCAAAGTCAATCTGGTGTACCTGGAATAACATTCACATTTCACTGAAAGTTTATATCACATGACATCACATGATCACAGTAAGCTATAATCTGAGAAGTTCACTGACGATCATGAATTATAAACGACCAAGTTTGTTATTAAATAAACACATTTTTTACTGTAATCCAAATTGTTTCATAAATAAAAAATCGTACGTGCATAAACATTAGAACTGTTGGGGTGTGGTGTCCAGGTTATCAGAGTGTTGATCGGATGAACCGGAGTTTGAATCCTGATGCTGACCGATCGGTAGTTCAGTACTGATACCAGCTGCCATGTCGAAACTTGGATAATTTCGTCCACCCTACCTTAACTGTGTCTTTCGGAAGAGACATTATAAGCTGTTGGTTTCTATATGCCAGGGGAAATAGAAGTTTCATACATACATACATACATCCTCTTCGGTCTTCAGGCAAATTTGCCTATGTACCGCTCTTTAACCAATGTAGCTTTATAATCAAATTTGACTGGCTGATGCATCCATAATACATCGAGTCGGTTCTTCAGTGCATTGACAGTTGGAGCTGTGACAATGGCTTCGGGTAATGCGTTCCATAAATCAATTACTCTCTCGCTAAAGAAGTGTCTCCTTATTTCTCGTTTACTCCTGTTTTTGTGCAACTTTAAAGAATGTCCCCGCGTTCCTTCATACAGGTCCAGGTTAAACATAGTGTGCGTGCAGGTAAATATGCCATTAAAGTATTTGAAAACATTTATAACGTCCCCTCGTAATCTACGATATGTTAACGTTGGTAAGTTTAGGACCTTTAGTCTCGTTTCATAACCATAATGTTTTAATTCTGGCACCATTCGTGTCGCTCTTCTTTGGACAGCCTCCACAGCATCAATATCGTCCTGATAATGTGGAGACCAGACTGCTACGCCATACTCAAGAGATGGTCGGACAAGTCCCTTATAGAGATGGAGAAAGGTTGTCTTGTCTAGGTATTGATACGTACGACGAATTATACCCAGCAACTTGTTTGTATTAGATACAGCCTTTTGGATATGTTGTGTGAATCTCAGCTGATCATCGACATGGATGCCTAGGTCTTTCTCGAGGATTTTTACCTGCTGCTGTAGTCAAGGTGTAGTTAAATTCTGGGTGCCCATGTCCAATTCTCATTACTTTGCATTTGTCCGGGTGAAAGTTTAATTGCCACTTTTCGGACCATTCCTGTAATTTGTCTAGGTCTTTCTGCAGATCTAAGCAATCTTTTCTTGTTGAAATTTCATGGTATATTTTTGTATCATCCGCAAAAATCTTCATGCCACATCCGACTACATTTGTTATATCATCAATATACAATATAAAAAGAATGGGACCAAGAACACTTCCCTGGGGTATCCCACTTATAACATCTGACCAGGGGGATGATACACCATTGACTAAGACCATTTGCTTGCGGCATGTGAGGAAAGCTTCTATCCATTTCAGTAGTTTTCCTTTGATTCCATATCCATTTCCACGCAGGGAAATGGAATAACCTGTCCTGGTCTCACTGAGATGTGATTTCATTATCTAAACTGTCATTGGCGTAAATGTCCGAAAATTACCTTGCCAATTAAAATTAGAAGAAGAAAAAGACGGTTCAGACGTCTTCAATTTCAGTCCAGACTTCACATTGTATTTGACTGATAATAATCCAAACATAATTATGATAGACACATACCTGGTTCTCGCATCTCAGCGACTGTGTACCCACAAGAAAATGAATTGCATCATTTTCAGCCACCTGAGCTGTCAAAGCTCGAGCCTAAAACGTAATATAGCGTCATTATTGTGACCGAGTCTGAAGCCATACACACCCACTAGCCTTTTATTATCGCCCATTGACAGCTAAAATCTGGCAAGCATATTAGGATATAACACAAACACTTGAAAGACAATGGTAGCACCGCTTGGTTTTAAACATGCAAGAACTGTAATATGACATATAGTATTAAAGCATTAGCATTATACCTGAAATTCCAGGCCGTAAATGACGGGCGCATCGTCTTCCATCGAGACAACGTTGCTGAGCCTGAGGTGAACTGCCAAAACAATCAAAATAGTAAACAATTTCTGCATCTGCCAAAATTACGAAGCCACTGGCACTGGCGTAGGATGTGTTATTCGAAGAAATTGTGATGTGATAGTTTAATGCTACATATTTACAGACAACCAACAGTACTCAGTGGTGACAGTTGGTGGCATAATTTTGTTCATCATTTGACATTAGATTTCAGAACGGTGATTGCTGCATTACCGGTGCTGCATCGTCACACCCACTTGCACTTGCAGAACAGACACTGACAGGTATACCCACTGACAGTGACAGTAACAGCAGATTCTGCAACATGAGTGACACAGAAATATCGAAGGAAACTCCAGAGAAGACCGGGTTCGTAGAGGAGAGCTTGTTTTCTCCTCAAGCCGAAGCTCTTCCAGACCTTGTAACGGAACCTTCTGATGGGATCGGTGACAGCGAACAGGGTATGGTTGGTAGCATGGCTGAGTTACAAGTTGCATCAGATGAGATTGGACTGTCAATGAGCAAGTCAATGGAGAGCATTCTGCTAGAGACCTCGAGGGTGGATGAGTCTGAAGTAGTCGTAGACATCCCTGGTCTGTACGTGACTGACAACCAGCCTTCTGAGTCTGACAGTGGTCAGGACAGTGACGAAACATCAAGCACCAATCATCAGGCTCCTGAACCGGCACAAGAAGAGAATAGTCAAACCACAGCCTGCACAGGGGCAGCAGCTGAAAGTGACATCTCAGAGTACTTCAAGTCTGATGTAATGGGGCACGAAGAAGACACCAGTTTCTTTGATAATCTCCCTCCAGCCTCTGCTGGTGGTGACGTTGACACAGACACGTCACCAATAACAGACGCGCATACAAAATTGGCACCACTTCGTATGAATGCTCATGATGAGTCAGAAGTCGAGATTGATCCATCACCAAGCTCAGTTTCTCCACACATAACTGTAGATGACGCCGAGCCAGTAAGTTTTGAAGAAGAAAAGGGTGCTGGCTTCAGGCCTACACCAAGCACAAAGAACTTGAGTCAGTTCTTTGGTGATAACAATGACAATGGTGAGAGCAAAGCAGCAAGCTTCTTTGATGTGTTTACAGCTGATGAGGGCGAGCTTCCTCTACAGTCGCCTCGAAGCTCCAGAACATTCAGTCAGTCAGAAACTTCAGTTAGCTCTGTACCTCCAGAAACACCCCCAATACCATCTTCCATAGTCGAGCCTCCACTAGCAAGTCCACTGCAGCAGGCATTCCGTATAAAAGAAGACAGTATGCATTCTCTCGCCGTGGACCCATCAGTATCCAGCAATGCAGATATAAAAGATATTGGTGGCATTTCTGCCTTCCAAGAAAATGCAGATTCATTCTTGTCCAGCCTGTGTGCCAATGATGTGGATCGACGCAACGATGCATGGATTCCATCAGAAATCACCCGGCAAGTGCTTGTTGCCATGGTTACCAGTACACCTGGCAGTTACTTCCCTGACAGTAACCAGATGTCATTGCCCAAGATCATGATCGAAGGATCTCTGGTAAGAAAAACTGAGATGTGTTCTCATAAGAATGCAATGTACATATTTTTATCTAACTAGACAAATTATCATTATCCGTGTCTTCAGATTTAAGAATGTAAATATTACATATCAGCTATAATTAGTATATATATATATGTATATATGTATATATATATATATATATATATACATATATATATATATATACACAGTTCATTTGTTGTATGTTATCAAACTAATAATAATAATATAATAAATTATAATATAGAAGATTTCTTCAGACATGTTTATAATAATGAAATATACAAAATAAAATAATACTTAGACATTAACAAAGCTGATAATGGTAATGTTATTATAAATGTTTATACCTTTTGCAACAACAATTTTAATTTTAAAGGGTTTGGTTGTTGCCAGGGAGACCCGGTGTTGCAACATGTTGAGAGTGACTTTGGAGAGGAGGAAGCAAGAAAACGTATCATCATCACAGCCGACAACGTGCCCCAGGACGACACTGGGCTCAGGCAACTTATTGTGAGCAACTAGCTCACATGTATGTTATTTAACAATGTTTGACACTAAACAAAATTATAGTTTAATTTGTGTTTCTAGTGGATTAACCCTTCCTTGTTCTAACCACAAGAACCTGTGTGTTTTGTATTGGTGTATAATAATAAATTTATTTCCTTTGCAGCCATAAAGGCTGAATAGTACAATAGGTAGATTAAGACTGATAAAACAGTTCAACGGGCTATCATAATTTAAAATAAAAATGAATATATTGTGACTATTGCAGGCATTTGGAACATATAAGTATGATTGTTTTGTTTATGACTTTGCTGTTTCTTCACTGAGTTGTCTGTGTTCAGAGTTCTGAGAACTGGCGAGCTGCAGTGGACCTTACTACGCGACTGTTGACCCAGTGCGGACAGGGGCTGGACAGGCTAAATAACCCTGCCCCCCACACCCACGCCTCACTGCAGGTTTGTCACGATCTTTGTACAACATTGATTAATGTTAACTACCGGGTACTCGGTCATTTGTGATATTACTGATAATTAGATGTCGAGGGTTGGGTTTCGAGCAAAAGATTTATGTATGTGGTTTCATGTTTCAAATGGCTTATCTAAGATGCAAATTAGCAAATAAGAATCTTAAGCCAACACATCTAAGCTATTAGTAATCTATGTTCGAGAGCCTCATCTATTGATACTCCTACATTTGGTTCTATATTGTAAAGACTAGTCATCTGATGATTGTCACTTCAGCCATTCTCCAGGTCAAGCATGTCTTCTGAATCCACAATAGTTTTGTTTATAATCTTGAGCAATTAAATGACTTACATTTTACACATACCAGGAATACTGGTTTAGTCCAAGTGCCACAAACCCTCCTAGTATGCCCTCTGTTGTTGCAGCTATGGCTTGTGAGGATCGCCCTCCTTATGAAGCTCTCTGTTGTAGCTGTGGCTTGTGAGGATTGCCCTCCTCATGAAGCTGCCCTCTATTGTAGCTGTAGTTTGTGAGGATCGCCCTCCTCATGAAGCTGTCCTCTGTTGTAGCTGTGGTTTGTGAGGATAGCTCTCCTCATGAAGCTGTCCTCTGTTGTAGCTGTGGTTTGTAAGGATCGCTCTCTTGGTGAAGCTGCTCTCTGTTGTAGCTGTGGTTTGTGAGGATCGCTCTCCTCATGAAGCTGCCCTCTGTTGTTGTAGCTGTGGTTTGTGAGGATCGTCCTCCTCATGAAGCTGTCCTCTGTTGTTGTAGCTGTGGTTTGTGAGGATCCTCCTCCTCATGAAGCTGTCCTCTGTTGTAGCTGTGGTTTGTGAGGATCGCCCTCCTCACGAAGCTGTCCTCTGTTGTTGTAGTTGTGGTTTATGAGGATCGCCCTCCTCATGAAGCTGTTCACTGTTCACTGTTGTTGTAGCTGTGGTTTGTGAAGATCGCCCTCCTCATGAAGCTGCCCTCTATTGTTGTAGCTGTGGTTTGTGAGGATCGCCCTCCTCATGAAGGTGTCCTCTGTTGTTGTAGCTGTGGTCTGTGAGGATCGCCCTCCTCATGAAGCTGTCCTCTGTTGTTGTAGCTGTGGTTTGTGAGGATCGCCCTCCTCATGAAGGTGTCCTCTATTGTTGTAGCTGTGGTTTGTGAGGATCACCCTCCTCATGAAGCTATCATCTGTTGTTGTAGCTGTGGTTTGTGAGGATCGCCCTCCTCATGAGGTTGTTCTCTGTTGTTGTAGCTGTGGTTTGTGAGGATTGCTTTGTTGTTGTAGCTGTGGTTTGTGAGAATTGCCATCCTCATGAAGCTGTCCTTTGTTGTAGCTGTGGTTTGTGAGGATCGCCCTCCTCATGAAGCTGCGACTCTATGTTGATGCTGAGAGCGAGTGTCAGGCGTTCGGCAACCTTGACAGTGCTGACCTCTATTATGAGTTCTACCCCGATGTTTACGGGGGTCAAAGAGGTACTGTTTGTATAATTTTCAAGAAAGAGAAATTATTGTTTCTGTTCTCTATTTTGTATTTTCTTTTAAATCACACAATATCAACACCTGGAAGTGACACATGGGTCACCATAGCAACCTGAGGTGATACATAGGTCTGTTTGGCTGTTCCAGGTTCGATGGTGAGTTTTGACTTCCGCGTGCTGCATGCTGAGCTGCCATTGTATCTGGGCAAGTCTCAGGAGAGTTTGGATCGTCTGTATTACCTCCATGCCATTGTTCTAAAGGTACACGCCAAGATCATCAGACTCAATTACAAAGTGCTTTTGTCTATGCATATCATATTAGTACCCAGTATGTGACTTATAAGGGGAAGTACTAGCACGTGATTGTAATGTAATGATTAATAGACAGCCCACACACACATAGACAGACAGGCATGGACACACACACAGACACACACACAGACACACAGACACACACACACACACACACACAGACACACACACAGACACGCACACGCACACGCACACACACACACACAATAGCTTAAGACTGATGTAATTCTAAGTTTAGATCAATAAAGGTGGCATAGGGTATTTTAGCAACTCCTATGTGTCTTATAGGTAATGTGCAAAGTTGCATTGTTACAGTTTTTACACCACGCTCTTTTGAAAATATTGGAATGTTACTGAGATGGTGTGTTTAAATTAAACGTCTGCATTGCTGTAAGGCAGTTTTCCATTGCTGTTCACTGAGACATTAACTCCCAATTATGACATTAATCATGATACAATAACAGGAAAATATCCTTTCAAAAATTATTTGTCTTGCACAACTGTTTGTGTTTCAGATTCAAACCAACCTGTCAAGTGGTCTCGCAGAAGATGGTAGTATGCTACAACTGTCTGATGAAAGTAGAGCAGGTACCAGCAACACATTAATTTAACACTTACATTATCTCCTGCAAGGACCAAGTGAGTTTCACCCGGTCAGCAGATTCTTGTAATTGTATGTTTGTTCACTGTGTCTACAATACACTCACTTCAATGTTATTATTATCAAGATGTAATTATTGACTCGTAGGTTGGCTTTGTGTAGACATTGTCAGCGAGTGCCACACATCCAGCCATTTATCTTGTTATCACCAAATATTGATAGCTTTGATGCCTTCCATGTTGTAGCATCACGCGAACTGTGGGAATCGAGAGAGATACGCTTACTGTATGCAGTCGGAAACTGTGCACTCAATCTCAAGGTGCGCCATTGCCATCCATCTACTCCCACATGATCAACTTAAAGATATTTGAGTAACTTACGTAACTTGTCACATGTTGCAAAGTTATCTTTCATGGTGCACATTTCACATGGCTCTTTCCAGTTAAATGCACAATACTGTCTTGCAGGACTACACTGTTGCATTGAAGATATTTGAAGATTTGCTGAAGAGGGACACAAGTAACAAAGAAGCCTTGCTCTGTGGTACTGGGCGTATATTCTTACAGGTAAGTCATTGGATTTCTTACATTTATAGAATTATATCTAACTTATCTAAGGCTGTAAACCAACGATTCTTAACCTTCTTTGGCTGTGACCCAAATTCTGGTCGCGGAACTTGCTTGGCGACCAGTGGCTTCAAACTGATACCTTGTGATAAATGATAAAATAAATAATTATAACATAATTAGGCATGGTATAAATGAATAAATTGAGAATATCGATTAAACAAGCTAAGAATCATCCAAACAGTGCCGTTCATTTAATTTTAAAGTAAAATGAGAAGTCAGGAAATTTGTACAATTTCGGCAATGTTTGAATGTTTTCATAGGCCTAAAATTCTACTGGTGGTGATAGGGGAGGCAAACAATCCAATAGATGTCAGTACATGCTGTTTAAAATTACATTTGTCTCTGAAAGTGTATTTTGAAGGTTTTGATATTGAGTGAATCAAAAACAGCACCAATTTTTGTTAAGATGCATTTCCGGCGGTATCAAACAAAATGTGACTTAATCACACCAAATGCAAACAAAATGATTCATTGATGACACATGTGTGAATTCAAAATGTGTGATATTATTAACTAATAATTTTTAATTTCAGTAAAAGTTGTGTAAATCTCAATAATTTGGTAAGGACAAAAAGAATTAAAGAAAATTTAGACACACTTCTAATGGTCTACTGAGAATTGGTGGTGACCCACTCAAAATGCCTTGGCAACCGAATTTTGGGTTAAAAACTACTGCTGTAAACCAATGCCTATTGCTCAAATGCAGGACAAACTGAATTGGCAACAAAGAATAATTATGTTTAATACTTCAATACTTTATTCCCAATTTCACATACTTACTGAAGAACAAGTACTTGATATATCAGGATTAACACTGTTTCTTATATCACACATCATTCAGGTTGGCAGTCTTTCCTGGAGCCACTGTACATACTAGTTACAAACATATTTCAAAATCACAAGATGGACTCCTTTAACACAATGAAATGTATCCTGGCCTGGCAGATACGGAGTATATAATACACTGTATACGACACTAGGTAGATGGCTAGTGCAGGAGTTATGCTGTGCAAAATTAAGACATTTAGTTCAAGTAAAAACCCATACAAATTGGTGATACATACAAACAGGTGTAAAAAGTACATGTTTAAAACAATAAATAAGTAAAATATATAAAAAAGGATAAAAAACTAATAATAATGTATTTATTTCAGACAATCATCATGTCCATATATACAAGTACATCAATAAAAGTATGTAAATAAATATGAAAATACATCGATAAGAACAATATGTTTAAAAATTATATAAATTATATAAATCCCGGACCCACTGGTGCCGCAGTTTCGAAGTACAATACACATCGCTAGTTTTAATGCTATAAATAATGGGATTCAAAGACATGTCAATCCTATTCATTAAGCTAAAAATAGCCTTTCTGATTACACATTTACCCGAGCTGACATTAGCTGTAGCAAACATGTGGCTAGCGCTACATCTCATGGGCAAATTGTTCAATATTCTGAGTTATTATATGCAACAACAAATTGCTGAAAATTAACTTTTCTAAAGTTCACCCATAACGCACACATATAGATATTACCAAAGTATGCTGTAAATAGCTAATTTTTTACAGCAGTTGAACAAAAGTGGAACTTTTGACGTAACATATTACTCTTGGCATACAAAAGTCTCACTTTGGCTTGCATGTCAGACTCATCAGACAAGTTATTAGAAATGACATGTCCAAGATATTTACAAGAGGTGGCAACGTTTAGCTTCTTTCCTCCTAATGTCATTAGACAGATTTGACATTCTAGATTCAAAGTACATGACCAGTGATTTACCCGCATTGTATTGCACGTCATGCCCACATCCATATGAGTAACACATGTCAAGTAGTGTTTGTAGTCCTTTAGCAGAAGGTGCAAACAGAAGTAGATCATTGGCGTATGTAAGGTGATTAACAACCATTGTTATCAAGACTACAACCGATTTGTTTTTTTGTGCAGTTGTATACTCAGATTATCCATATAAATGTTAAAAAGCAAAGGGGATAACTTCCCACCTTGCTTAACACCATTGCCTACCGAGAAGAAGTCTGAGTAGGTATTTCCCCATTGTATGCATACACATTGATTATTGAATTCATTGCTGAGTACTCTTAAGATATAGTTTGGTACATTTCGTTGTTCTAGTTTCGTTAAAAGTTTATATCGATTGACACGATCAAATGCCTTTGATGCATCTAAAAACGCGACGTGCATAGCTGAACCATGTTCAGTGTAGAACCTTAATAATTCCTTAAATGCAAACACGCATAACTCCGTTCCATGTTTAGGCTTAAAGCATTATTGATTAGGAGTGGTTTCCAAGTACATTTCCATTCTGTTAAAAAGAACAGTGTCTATTATCTTTGAAAATATGTTCGATAGACATATTGGCCTATAATTCCCTTTGTCGTTTACTCGTCTATTCTTGTCTTTAATAATTGGTACAATAACAGACTGTGAAATTTCTTTTGGTAAATAACCATGCACCAGAATCGAAGACACAAGCACAGCGAGTTGATAATCAGCGAACTTAATATGTTCTGCATTGATACCGTCCAGACCTGGTTACTTATTTTTTGAGAGTCCATTAATAATATCCATCAGTTCAACTGCACCAACAGTCATTCCCTTATTGCCAGTGGAACAATCATAACAAACTTTATCACATCGACTATCCTCCACATCATTAAATAAATGTTCATAATGATGCTTCCACATTGACCCGATGTTTACGTCACCGTGTATATTATCAATGTTTGTCGGAAGTTTAATTGCTCAATTTCTTTCCAGAATTTGTGGTGGGCTTTCTTACACAACTGTTCTGCAATGTTATCAGCAATGATAGTTTCTTTCTCCCTTTTACATTTTCTGATCGCCTGCTTGAATTTCATTCTGGATAATTTCATAACATTAAAAATTTCACCTTGTCTAGGTTTGCCAGTCTCTTTCCATATACAGTAAGCATCACGGGCTGCACAATGAAGCTCTTTCACTCGCTCGTTCCAACCTGGTACAACATTATACTTATAAGCACCTTTGCGATTTAACCGGAGTGTGTGACCACACCTCTTCAATGTAATCACGATAGAATTGTAAAAGTCAGATCATCATGATGATTGCAGTTATGACAATTGGGATCATTGCATCTAACACCCGGTGGAACATTCAGTTTGCTCAATTCAACGTTCGTGCATTCTCTGTATGCGTCAATATCTTGTGGGTTTAATCTGTCCCACTGTATGCCTTGCTTAATCTCATTAGTATTGCCACTACCACTAACGCATTCTGGTACAATATCACTGTCTATGCTGAACAATATCAGGTGGTAATCAGAATAAAGTATGGACATGTTAGATAGGCAATCCTTCGCATCAGCGGTACATATGATATGGTCTAGCCATGATGTAGTTCCCCAGGCAGAACTAACGTATGTATATGTGTCTATCGGGAGAGTATCTTGATCACATATAGCCAGAGTAAATTCTTTGCAGAAATCAAGTAAGATATTCCCAAAAACTGATTTCTTGGAAATATCCGCGTTAAAATCACCAACAATAGTGATGCACGAGCTATTAATATTATTAACATATACAGCAATTTTGGACATATAATCATTGAACTTGTCCCTGTTTTCCTCGCATTCATAAGATAAATATATGTTTAGTAGATAATACTCCTTGTTACCCCAACAAATTCTTATGCCACACAGCCAGTCATAGCATTGGTCAAGAATGGTGATGTATTGATCAAGGGAATGTTTCCATAAAAAACTACACCACCATACGGCCTACCAGTTAAAATACCACAAGATGCATCTACAGGAGAAACACCATATCCCACATAACCTTTATGACAGGTGTTTAGTATATGGCAATCTTGTTTAGTGAGCATAAGCTCTTGTAGGCACAGTATATCACATTCCATTAACACATCATTTACAATTAAAAGATGTGATGTTAATTTCCATAACTTAATTCTTGGTGTTAAAGAATTTCCTCAAGTATACACCAGATGGCCAGTTGTCCGGGTTATAAAACTTAGATGCGTCATTGCATATAACATCAACCTTGAATGAGGCATAACTCTCATGCTTAGTTTTTAGTTTCACACATTTGGCCTCGAGCTTATGCACAGACTTCACATACAAAGACATGTCATCGACAGTGACCGTAGGATCCAGTCGTGAGATACAGGCTGTCAGGAATCGTCCATCCTTTACTTTGAGCTGGTTACTGCATTTCCGCGTGCCGATCACCGCCTTCGAACCGTTACTGCGTCTTTTCTTGCCAGACACCAGCTTAAAGTCATCATCAACGATAGTCTTACTTGGTTGTTTTGCGACACCCGGCGGTTCCCGATAACATTCGCAGCTGGTAGAGGTGTTATGTTAACCATCGCAGGGCTACGCTGACGAGTAGTAGACATAGCTTGAATGTTACTCATGGCTCAGGCTTACGCTGAGGCCATATCACCGGGACCGGTTCCCTCAATTTGACGGCTGCCATGTCATGCCGCAGATCCGCCATTTCTGCCCGCATCGCACGAAACTCGGAGATAATGTGACCAAAGTCGATGTTGTTGACGTCGAGCAGCGGCAGGGTGGACAAATCCGTAACCGCAAACACTGGCAGTCCCCTAGGTGACTTGTGCAGCGCCATCAGTATATCTTCAATGTTGTTTTTCCTCTTTCTGATGCCCGCGCCGGCCTTGACGCAAAGCAAGATTCTTGACGACTTCGCATTCGTATAGGGTCTGTTTAGCTGCTGCGATCTCGCTGGAAGTGAAGTGGTCTACGCACAACTTTACCAGCATGTCATGCACCATGATGTCCATCTTGTTGAAGAGATAGCAAAGTATACCATTGCATACGATGTGAGTTTGGCCATCTGTCTGAACGTCTTCGGCAGCACACTGACCACGGCCGGGGATCTGCAGTTGGCAGTGTGATCGCGTGCATTGTTCGAAGGGGCAGCGCCGTCAGTCATAATGGTTGTCATGCTGACGGGCGCTTGATCATGACCAATGCGTTCACGGTCAGAAGAACAAAGCCGTGGCACGGCTGTGTTATGCAATATTACAGGTAGAACCCAGTCAATACTGGGCGATAAAATGTGGTGTGACCACAATCATATAAAATGTCCGATAAACTCACGTTAAGATTCGATTTTAAAAGTACAGTCCCACTCCGAGTACAGATTTCTTCCAATTGGCTTATTTCTGTCAGTCTAATCACAGCATTTACTCTTTCCCGCAGGTTAATCTCGAGAGTCAGGTGTAGACACACCACAACGTAGACAGACCACGTGACCAATTTCTTAATTAACTAATAAGTTAATTAAGAAATAAAAGTGATAAATGTATAAGAATTTTTTTTAATAAATATGTAAAATATAACAATAAATAAGTAAAATATAAATGGGTAAAGAACTAATAAGTTAGTTAAGAGATAAGAAGTGATAATGGTATAAAAAACAA
Organism: Escarpia spicata; assembly: GCA_963995525.1. Classification (NCBI taxonomy): domain Eukaryota; kingdom Metazoa; phylum Annelida; class Polychaeta; order Sabellida; family Siboglinidae; genus Escarpia; species Escarpia spicata. Next base: position 31,019,184 of record OZ023208.1, on the reverse strand, counting down.
ATAAGTAAAAATCATATATAATTAAAGTTGGAATATTTCAGATGGGTGACATCACAACAGCGGAAAACTACTTCCAACAAGCCAGTGCCCTCTCAGACAAGGCAGACATGCTGAGTAGACAGAGAAACATGATGAACAAGTAAGTCACATGTCTGCTTGGCCTTGGCCACTACCAGTAAATTGGGAGTGTGAAAGAACCACCACAGTGGCTTAGTGATAATGTTCTATAAAAGCTGACAAGTTGAATGAAATTGCATAAGATCATCAGGTTATAAAATCGACACCAATTAACATGTATGCTGATTATTCAGTTACTAGGACATTGTCAAGTACTGGATACAACTACCGGTAGAAACTAAACTGCTTGTAGGTAGATACTCCATCACTTAACTGATAGTTGTCTTTATAAATTAACTATACCCTGGTGTGACAATTGAGGTATAACCTTTGTTTAGATTTGTCATCTTTTATAAATCGAGAAATAAACTATTTGTTGTTTGTTTGGCTGGAGTTTATGGCATTTTCATTAAACCAGTTCACACAAAAGTCATGTGCATTGTTTGTTTGCCAGAGGGTTTGTGGCACTTGGACTGAACCAGTTTGCAGAAGCTCATGCACATTTCAAAGAAGTGGTCGACTTGAACCCTACAAATGCAGTGGTGAGTTGACATTAGACATATTAATTTCATTAGATCCAAAGCTGATCACTGCGTGTAATTATCCTACTTTTAAGGGTGAGTTGTTAGGGGTATGGTAGATGGTACAGAACAAGAAATAAAAATGTTGACCTATTTCTCTTTTACAACTAAATATTTTACTTGCTGTGTAAAGTTTCATGCATAATCCTCATCAGACTGACCGTTGGTCGGTAGAGTGCCAATGTGGTAGACAGTTTATTTGTTACTCTTACCTGTCAACTTATCAAACAAGATAGAATACAAAAATATGTTGTTTCATATCAGATGTTGGCTTCATTTACACATTCTATTGAACACAAAATATAACACCAACAGCATGACTCGGTATTTGATGTCTTAAACATACTGCCACCAGTATGACTGAAATGTAAACGGTGTCACTGGAGTGGAGATTTACTTTCATTTAACGTTTAACTGCACTCTTAAAGTCAGTCTCATTGCCAGTGATTAGAACTCACATGACTGCTTTGTAGGCGATCAACAACATTGCTACGTGCTCTCTCTCTCTACATCAAGACTGTGGAGCATTTCACTGACACTATCAACTCTTGTCTGTTCCAGGCCATCAACAACATGGCTGTGTTCTCACTAACACTGTCAACTTGTCTGTGTTGTAGGCCATCAACAACATGGCAGTGTGTTCCCTGTACATGGGGCGCCTCACTGATGCCCTGTCGACTCTGGAGACACGAGTGAAGGAGCAGCCGATGACCTTCCTTCAGGAGAGCATCCTCTTCAACCTGTGCACGCTCTACGAGCTTGAGTCGTCTCACGCGATGCAGAAGAAACAGACACTGCTTGGCCTCGTCAACCAACACAGGGGCAATGGCTTCAATATGGCCAGTCTCAAGATGGTCTGATAGGGCTGCAGTAATCACACTCTTATGTAATGTGGTCAATCACTGTCTCCTGGATGCATCTTTGTATATTTATTGTGTGGGTGGATCCGAGGTCTTCATTGATCATATCCAGAATCAAATGTGAAACGTCAAAGAGGAACATAGACATGATAGCTGCAACAAAATATTTCTCAAAAGATGGATCAATCCTTGTTCCATTTACGTTGTAAATTATTAATAATTTTGAATGAGTTATGTACTATCACTAGCTCTGATCAATACATTTTAGCTGCATTGTTTCAAGAACAGCCATATTGTTAAAACTATCGAAAATGTCCCCAGTAGCCAAAAATGTGTCTTTGATCCAGAAAATAATTGGAATGGCTTTAATAGCAGTATAAATAGCTTGCTTAGATGGGGCTGTGTGTGCTCTTTCTGGACATAGTTGATTTTCATATGTGATGTGATAATCAATAAGACTGTAAGAAAGGTGCTGCCTTTTCTGGCATGTCCACAGAACAGGGGGGCATTAGAAATCATTAAAATAATAATACTTTCTAACTTTCAACTCTTTATCATCTTGTCTTAATCCATTTTAGGTACACATACCCACTGATTTATGATGCTCTTTCAATATCGAAACCCCTTTACTTCATTTTACAGGATTTAAACAAATGTCCACAGAAATCACGTTTTACGTTATCTGAAGATTTGCTTGTATATCTAAGTTTCAATAAAGCAATAACTAGTTAGAAAGTGCATGTACTTTACCTAAAAACATGAGGCTATCACCACACAGCAAAAGCTTTATGTTCAATCAATTTCCCTGGTCGTTACAACACATCTAAACTACAGAAAAGCAGCGTCCTTGTTAAGAATGTGTTCTACATCATCCAGTTTACTCGGTTCTTTGTTCTCAGGTTTGTAATGTGATATAGCATATGTTGAACATTGCTTCTTTTATTAAACAAGGGCATACAGACCTAATTTGATAGCAGAAGGTTCGAAAATACGAAATAGTCGTGTTTTACGTTATCTATGTTATCACATGGGGAGAGTGTTGGTACCCTCAGATGGGGACGTTTGTTTGCCAGATTCAGACATAGTTCTGCTAGGGGATGGAACTCTCGGCGTAAATCTATTTATTTCTAAATGACTGACGTATGGTATGGAGCACGTCTGAGCAAATTTTCGTTGGCATTGAGAACTTACCAATTTCCACTTATAAAGAACCATTTTGGTGTTCAAATTGAAGTAAAGACTAGCAGACTTGTTACCTGCCAAAAATTGCCTGCCCCTCCGAGAGCAAAGGATCAATATCATAAAATGTAATCAATAATGTAGAATACAAATGGATAACATAGAATGCATTTTGCTATATATTACCCAGACGGATTCAGCTGTGCCATACATATTGGACATGAATGGTGTGGTTAATGAAAAAAAAATCTGCAAACCCACCAAGCAGATCCGTTAGAGTCCAAGGCTCAATGTAAACTCACGCTGTGATGCTAGTCAACTGGTACATAGTTGAGATGTCATGTTTCAATCTGTTCAGCTGGTCGTTTGGAAACTTTCACTCTAAATGTCCTGGGTATGCCATGAGGAAAACAAAAAGGAAACAAGTGTGACCATAGTTGAAACAGCAAAAGACAAAGATGACACACTGACAACTGAGGAATCAACAACACACCAATCTCAGAAATCAGCAGAGGTCATGCATTAATGGAGGACACACGAAGAGATTATTGTCGGGAACTTTGTTGTAGTGAAATGTTATGTGAAGAAGATGTACATAGAAAATCACCGAGATCGATGATGGGGAGGATATATTGTCCACACTAATCCCTCATATTCCAACAGGCAGATCAGTGCAAGCATTTAAGGCCTTTAAGCACAGATATTTATGTTCTGTAGGTGCTAGGATCGTTTCACATCTGTACCTATCGTTTACAGGCCGATTTGGTATTCTACGTTAAACTCGCAATACTCCTTTCGAGACCCAACAAATGGCATGACCATTACAGTTTCTCTTGTTGAATGAGTGGATTTATACCAACAAAATAGTTATATAATAATGCAAACATCTTGCCAGGGTTAGCAACTCGCGTGTTTTACATTATTAGATATTAAGATTGTATTCTTACTGGAATTAATCGTGAGTGTATATTTAAGTTTTTTTCTAAATTTGCTGCAATAGATAGTGAAAGATCGACAATATGTTCAGGTTATATTTTTATGCAAGCAACAACGCAAAGTCCAATATAGTGATGAAAACAGGCCAAATGAATGACGTTTATTAATGTGATAAGCGAGAGAGGGAGATGTGGGCTCCACATCCCAAGGCCAGGCCTATGACGGCCCAATACCAGTCTCCTGTACCTCAGGTTGACAGAGCCCACATTTTGGCACATAAAACAAGCAGTATTGGTATACTTGATACAATATATAAAACAATGTCATTACTGCTAAAATAACAGTAGACCTACTACACAGTATAATACTAACCAAGCACACCAGTCAACCACACCAAATCTAAAATCAACACTACCCGCATTACACTATATAACTGAGGATAAACCTAAAAGTGGGGTCAATTACGCCTTTCTGTATTTCTAAAATCGTTGGTGGAAGAGAAGCGAGCTGTCTCCACATCAAAACCCATCTTTACTTGATTAAGGGCCCAGTGAAAGATATCGCAACAGAATAAATTGTATGGCTTCCCTGGTTTAAGGACAGCAGCTTTTGGAAACCGACCAACTTTGACCATTTCTCATATTTCCACATCAGCAAAACAAACTCGTATTTTGCTATGACACCTCTGGTGGTAAATAATAAATATATTAATTATTGTTATGCATGCCATCAAGGTCTAACTTTGCACTAAGTAGCATTTTCATTTCTTAAATGTTGATTTTAAGTGTATTAAGTTACATTTAGTAAGACAAGGTGGCAGATAACGTAGGACACATTGCAAAAATCGTCAAAAAAACATCATACATGTAGTTTGAATGGTTATTGCAGTAAATCACAGGTAGAGTGGATGAGAAGAATAATTGTTCCAAGAACCTCAACATGTCTACATTCATAACAAAATACAATTCCACTATTATGTTGAGTTCACATTTTTTTTATTTCTATATTTTTGGTAGTATTAACCATATATGATGGAATAACACTATTGAAAATGTTCCTGTGTCAGGCGAATGCATCAATTACTTTTAGCCGTAACAATCAACAAAAAACAAAGCCATGAAAACAGTATATTTGAAGTGGTCCATTTCAAAAGAATATTTGCTGCTACAAGTATTATACATTGCGTATTGCACGCTATCCATTGGCGCCATCGACAATCCAGAAAAACCACTTCTTGTCAAATGTCTTGGAAACGTCTTCTGTTGTGAGCTTAACCTACAAAATATAAATACACAGTACATTGTATCAAAGTTCTGTCTGTTTTGGGGTGTTATACTAATGTGTTTGCCACCTTAAAAAATGTAATATATAGTTGTACATAAATCTTAAACATTTTGAAGAGACTCGCTTGCTTGGGAGTCTAATGACTTTCTGCCAATGCCTGAAGCAACGCTACGATGCCAGAAGAACTGAACTTAGAACTAAACAAAGGTGACCAACTAATCAGATATTTAATTCTTTATAAAGTAAATATGACGTCAGATGCATAATCTTACTAGTGCATTTGTGTCAGCATTGTCGGTCTCTGAATCTCCACCAGGCTTATCCTTCCTCCTGAACACGTCTTTCTCTGTCATCTGGCAACACACATTGCATTAAGACATGTCGGTGTGTGTTATCACAAATAGATTATCTGAATGAGTACTTATGATACACTAGGTGTGTAATATAATCATGTTTGTACAGTAAAGCATTTATATGAAAATCCCGATATAGAGGTTTCCTCCACCAGTATAACATTACAGAACTTATATGGAGACCTTGGTTCAATTCTTAATTGAATTGGAATTGAGCAACAAAATGCATGAATTTTAATTGAATTGGAATTGAATACAACCAAAACAGATTGAATTGGAACTGAATCCCGCAAAGTAAGACGAACTGATCAAAACAGAAAATAAATTTATGATGTTTTTCTATATAAACCGAGACGTAGAAACTACAAAATGTATGTTCAATTATAACATTTTCGAATGTGTTTTTTGGTCAAAGACCAAAATAAAACAATCAACAGCAGAACTACCAGTATTTACAGGCACAAACGGATTTGTCACCAGACAAAACATGGGCTGCAATTATTTGTCTACAGTTCTCTCAGTCCCTATGTACCTCAGTTTTACTAGCAGCATAGGACAGAGTTTCTAAGTGCTAATTGGAATCACTGCTAATTGATCACCAGAGACCAACATTACTGTTCCCAAAGGGGGTGAATTAGCATTTGCCAATGTCCAGTGTTCAGTATCCCCTTTGTTCTTTAGCCAGGCTGCAAGGTGGTGCCCTACTAGATCCTGGTGCAGGTTGTCTGACTTGAGTCAACATAACCCTTCAGAACACTCAGATTGCAGTACTTGGCACAAGGCCTGCTTGACACTGTCTCTAGTTCTAGTTATTTCGTTCTATTAACTTACTAGTCTGTATTATTGTGGTTACAATGTAATGGTCTTATGAGGTCTCATTCAACTAGTCAGCCTTGTAAAGAAATTATCGCCAAACCGACCTTTATATGCTGGCAGTGAGGGTGGTCACTGCCAGGGTGCTTGTCATCCTCAGTGATTCTTTTACGTCCCAAATTGAGACGGGGCCGACCTTTAACGTAATCTCCGAGTCACGAGGGATACACAGTCCCCAATGTTGAGAGCCAAGTTTTTACACCAAATATCATGCCTGCCCGGTCCGGGTTTCAAACTCAGCGCGCTGGCATGCCAGGCAGATGTGCTAACCACTATACTAGCCGCACTCATCTCTTCTGAGAATAAAGGCATTTTATTTTGGACTTCCTGGTTCTGCTTAATTAAACAAGTTAAAAGGCTACTGTTTGCTGCGGTGGAATTTAACTGGGGCTTCATTGGACATCAATGTGCAGAAACTTAATAAATCACAACAAAACAGCTGTTGTTGCCGATTCGAATTGGAATTGAATAAAAATGAATTTAAATTGATCCTTGGTAAATACAAATGAAATTGAATTGGAATTGATAAAGGTGAACTGAACCCAGGTCTGCTTATATGATAATGGCACATTATACCCCAGTGATATTATTCCACTTCATGTGAGCTATGCAACTAGTGCACAGAATCTTTCTTTGTGCAGTGCTAAATGATCATAGTTGCTGTTCCTGGCATCAACAGCAAGAACAGGATTCAAAACATCAACCAGGAAAAACATCAACTCAACCTTGCCAATGTTGACAGAATTAGTTGTGTTTATGAGGCAGTCAATCCTCTTATAACTCTGCGTTTACCTCTGCATACTGCTGCACTGTTGTCTCAGGTAGATCTAGTTGTTTCATCTTCTCTGCAATCTGACACAGAAATAAAAACATCAGTGGCATGTCGAGTGGTAGTGTCAGCGACACATCTGTTCTCCTCTCGTTGACACTCATACCACCAGAGGTCAGGGTTGGTGCGTAGGGGAATAAGGTTGGGTTAATACTTGTGGCCATATACTAGGAAGGGACTCCGCACATACTAGGTATTTGATTGAACCTTTCCAGTTGATAAAAACAAGTACTATGTAGCAAGATTATCCAATACTGGGGTAAGATTATGATGTTCAATGAGAATTGTTTGTTAAACTCGACCTAGCAATATGTTTGTAGTAATGTTGAGGAGAATGTACATTGCCTCAGAAACACTTGAAGCAGCTTATTGCATTGTGGTTGTTGTGGGCCAAGTTACTGGACCTTTTGAAAGTATTCTGCTACAAGCTACCAAGTACAGTGGACATTCACTAATAGTGGCCCTACTGTTTTTACAGAAAGTTCCATGGTGTCACTGTCATTGTTGTCTGTGTCCCGTAATCACTAATGTAGAGTTGACAGATATAGGACACTTACCTCCTGCTGCTGTACTGCGTTGTGTGACTTGTCAAATGTCACAACTGTGTTTTGTACAGTGCGTAGCAAGACTCTGAAGAAAATCACCAATTAGTTATATTGCATGATTAGAATTCTTACAACACAGCGAGTTGTGGCCTACTTACTCCTGTTACTTGTATTTCTTCTGTGTTATTGAAAAAGTACCACATTTGACTGATTTTTCAATTTGTCATACTAACAAATACGCCCATCCTCCAGATGGCACTACACGCACAGACACAGATGACGGTTTCCTGCAGGATTCATAAACAACGTTTCTTATAATGTAAATTTGAAACAGTTTTGCATACTAACACAAGCTACCTCAACCATCCCCAAATGATCAGCGTTCGTATGAACAATCCCACAAAATATGCATAAATTTATGAATAATTGATTTATATACATCTAATGTCAAGTATGAACACTAAAACTGTTTAAAAAGTGCAAGCCATTTAGGAGGAAAACACATATGCTAGTTAGATTATAGTTAGATTCGTTCCTGTTATTAAGTGTGTTTCATTGCTAGGACATTCTGCAAGAACTGGAATACTAGTTAGAAACTGCTCCGTAATTACATTTGAAACATGCATTGGTATATCAGATACTATTGTAATGCTTAGTTGTTAATTTACCTGGCTCTTTGTAAACATGCGCACGAAAACAGCAGATGTTGAGACGACTCATCTGTAAACACTGCCATCTTGTGATTCTGTTTACATGGAGTGTCATCAATACTGTCAACATGATTGTCACCACTCATACTGTCACCAGTGGCAGGCACAGTGTCACTAGCAGTGTCAGGCACTGTTCTGTTGTGATGCCGTTCCATGGCACATTGCCTACCAGACAGAGAGTTGTGTATGATTCCAAGACGCAGCCAGAAGTCTGGGTTTAGTGGGTGCATCATCAGCAACACCTGGAGTGTCTGCTTCTCTTCTGTTCAAAACAAACTAAGTTATGAATTCTTACATAATCTTAGATAATTATAAATGTTTATTATAATGCAAAGCTAACGCAAAACCCATGCAATCAGAATATTATGTGTACAGTGCAACACGCTTGTATTGAACACGGATACAACGAATTCACGGTTATTACGAACACCTTTTCCCGAAAAAATGTCGCTGTATAAAAAATTTCTGTCCAACTGAAATTCGCCCGGTTGTTCGCAGATACTTCCTGCCCGTGACCTGGAAGCCGTGCCGTGGCCGCGTAGAGCACCAGTGCCAAAGTAATTAAGTCAATGAGGAAAATCATTCGTAACAGGGCTACGCAGTCAGATGACGCTGCAGAGAACTGCGACTGGATTGAGGATTTCCTGTTATCTGGTGCCCTAGCCAACAGCAAACAAACATCAATGGAGGACTTCTTCAAAGCAGATTAACTGGTGTCATTTTGTGTGTGTTGTTCAAGAAGTAGTAGTTACCGTGGCTCCATCCTGCCACAGGTCGTGTTTTAGTGTGCTTGGATGCGATGTGCTTGCCATGTGTTTACGTCATACTGTATTTAGTTACTTTTTCACAGAAGGTGGACTGCGATCTTATATTATAACTACATTTAATAACATTTGTAACTGTTTTATGTGTCATCTAAATAAATGTTAAACAACAAAATATCTTTGCGTTTGATAGACACCTTGATAAAAACTGTCACACACAACACTGCCGCCTAGCAGGTAAACGCGTACACGCATATAATGAATTCACAGATAAAACGAACTCATTAGCTACCCACAAAGTAGTTTGTTATAAGCGTGTTGCACTGTATTATGTAATAGTTAATCATGCAACTTGTAATGACAAACTTGAATTGTTATTATATATATATAATATATATATATTATATATAATATATATATATATATTAACATAACATAACATTGATATATATATATATAATATATATATATATTATATATATATCAATGTTATGTTTCAGCAATATTATCTTCTTTTTAATTACAATATGTAGCTGTGCATGAAATGTGTGTGTCCATGCATGCATGCCAGTACAGTCACACACATATTCATAAATAGAATTCAAAATTTTAAAAGTAATATGCAGTAAAAATTACCAGGAAGATTCCCCGAGTGCCGATATACTTTAGCCAGCAGCATCCAGGAAGATGTCTTATGTTCAAATGTGATAGAGGAATCATGCTGAAATCACAGTAACAACAAATTAAACATTTAACAAACAAACCTGCACATTTGTTATTGCCAGTATTGTAACACCTTCATCAGAGAATGTGCCCCAATGATACTTGAGGTGAGTAATGACTTAGTGAACAATTTGTGTTTAATTCCAATACCTATTTTACAACTCAAATCCATGCCACTTAATCATTCAGTTTCAACTCTCGGAAGTTGTTGTGAGTGACACATTGGTCATGTTAAAACCATTGCACCATTGTACTGGCTAACATTTAAAAACAACACTAAAGTTTGTGAATTGTTTACACAACTGTAATATTTATACCATTATTATTGTCTCTCTTTATATATACACAATTACATATATAAATGCATTCAGTTGTTTTTTCTCTAAATAATCGTGTTATTACCAATATTTTAATTTCTATACTTATATTCACCAGTTGCTTTGCAAGACTTGTGGCTTGTTCATTCTTTCCCAAAGCGAGGCAGCATCGAGACATTCCTTCAATAACATCTCTCCAGGTTACGCAGTTCTTGACAGAAATCATACCTGAACACAATTACACTGATCACTACACAGCGTTACCAGTGAATTAGCTGAAGATTAGAGTCGGATTTGTTTTATCATTTCTGCTGGCCAGACAAATGTCAAGTATTTTTGGTAGGTTTTACTTTCATATTTTGGTTTCCATAAAAAAGACAATTTGAGTTATTGTATGTATCGTATCTTAAAAACGATGTTACAATTTGCCTCTGCTTGAAACATATATTAGTTAGCTTATGTTGCAATTAACAAGTTTCAAGATAAGTACAAAAATAACAATACATGTGGATAACTGTTCACTGTGTCTGTGCGTGTATTCAAACACTACCTATATATTGAAGATTCCTAAATTAATTTAAGTGACATAACAAGTTGTGTTTTATATTGTGTTATAACAAGCAACTTCTTCATGCAGCATCATTCTGTTGTTCACATATATGTAACACTAGTAATAATAAACAAAATTTACTATACAATGAATAAAATACTTCTGAAATAAAACTAGTTAGTAAAACTTAGTATCGCAAATAAAACTCATATTACTAATTTTGTACACTATATTTATCCTTGTAACATTGCAAATTATATAAACCATCTAACGTGATGTCGTCTGCTGCAATTTCCTACCTAGACAATTGGTGTAGTGACACAAGGAATCGGTATACAACTCCTTTCTGTATGCCAGCTCAGCACGGAACTTGTGCACATTCTGTTGTTCTGTCCTGTCGACATCTCCAACATCACCTTCAAACCACTAAGACACAGAAATCTTATTTATTTTGATGCAAGTTTAAATAGAACAATGATGCATGTACATGTAATATTAAAATACTGATTTTTCCAGTTATAGAAATTGTCACTGATCAGAAACAATCACTAATATCTTATCAGTGATATTAATATTTCCCACCTGACTGAGTCATTAACAATGCCATGTAGTATGTAATAATAAACACCAACTTTATGTGATGATGTAACAACTGTACCACCAGCAATGTTGTGTTGTCCTTCTCTCGGCTAACAACTGGCCTATATACATAATGGACGACATCCTGTCAATACCAGAGATGATTCAATGGGGATTACATAACGTTTTGTTGCATTTATTTTCCTGCAAGTTTATCTTCTATATTTTAATAAGAAATGTGATTCTGTGAATCTGAGAATTATTTTTGTGCACCCTATATTTTTGGACAGCTGATAGTTTAATTATTTGTAAGTGTCCCAAAACATATGTTCATTACGGTAATATTACTAAATTTATAATCTAAGATTATGATATTTAACTAGTTATTTTACCGATGTCCAAAATATGAGTACTAAATTATTGTTACGACAGTTAAAAAAGTGTCATCTGCATAAGTTAAACAACACACAAATTAACACTCTATTACGAGCATCTCCTAAAGTTTGAAACAACTCATCACATCTCCACGTTAAGTGGATCACATAAACAAATTGTAACCTGCAATAAATCTATAGATTAATCTATCGATAATAAAAATGTACCTCTGATGAGAAGACCTTTGCTTTGTATAATGTTGTTGAAGAGTCTACAGTTCTGACTTTCTCTCCTTCAAAAAGGGAGTCATCAAAGTCCATGCCCAGCTCCATCGTGTAGCACTGAAATTAATTTACAAAGTCGATACTGGCATGTCTATATACATTTACAAAGTATTTCCTTGTTTGGTTATATAAGCCCTACCGTATATATAAATCACTGGACAGTATACTTCTATATACCCTAATTAATTATATTTAATTTGTATTAAGCATCCTAGTGATACATAGCTGTTATAAAGGTGTTTGAGATAACTAGTTTGGTGACAGAGATGTCATGATTTTTTCTGAAAACCCTTTCTTTCCAGTATGTAAGCTTTTTGTGATGCCACATTTGTGAATTCCAATATCCTGATAGAGCATTCAGTTTATAGTTACACTGCTGTAAGAAGTTTCAAGATACATAATTATGTAGAGGACTGTTTCTCAATCAATTATTAAATTTTAACCAATTATTCAGTTGAACTGTTTTACTATCTATTTAAATTAACTGCAATGCCCTTATTTTGTTTTCATATTACTTCAAAACACTCATACTAAAATTACTATTTCTAACAGAGTTCATGTTTCTATGTTCACTATGGTCTATAATCAAATGTTTTCTTTACATTTTTTGCAACTGTCTTAGCAATAAGCAGACCTTAACCCCGAGGCGTTTTGTAGAGAGATAAAGACTATCAGTAACTGTAACACTTCTCTTCCATCTGGTATTGAAGGTGTCTGACAGAATAGAGATTGTAGATATATGGCGTAAACATTTTTCTGACTTGATAAATCGTGTCAACAAGTATAAATGCATGTGAATATAACTGTGATATCCCAAGTAGTAGTTACAGGAGAGGAAGTAACACATGCTATTAAGAAGCTTGATGTTAATAAAGCAAGTGGGTCAGATGGCATATGTTCAGAACATATAAAATATGCAGCCACGGAACTTGTACCTTTACTAGCTATGTGTTTCACTAGCTTTATTCCTGCCGGAGTTAATGTTGTCAGTTGTACTTGTACCAGTAATTAAGGATAAAGCTGGTAAATATCTTCTAAAGATAACTACCATCCCACTGCATTAGCTAATGTGTTTAGCAAACTTATTGAAGTAATTATATTAGGTATAATTGAAATGTTCATGAATACTAATCCTAAGCAGTTTGGTTATAAGAGGAAGCATGGAACAGACCAGTGTGTGTATATATATACATATGTTTTAAAAGAAATCATTGAGTTATATCAGTTAGTTAATGGCAGTCTATTTGTATGTTTTCTTGATGCCAGTAAGGCATTTGACACAGAGTAAACCACAGAACGTTGTTTAAGAAACTTGGTGAAAGGGGAGTCCCAGCATATATATTACGAATATTGATTTACTGGTATAAGAACCAGGCCATGTATATAACGTGCAGAGATGTACATTTGGTTAAATATAAAGTAACCAATGGTGTTAGACAAGGCGGAATATTATCCCCTTACTTTTTAATGTCTATGTAGATGAACTGAGTGAACAATTTAAAATGTGTAATGTTGGTTGTAATGTGGATAGACATTTGATTAATGACGTAATGTATGCTGATGACTTGGTCTCGATATCGCCATCATCAGCTGGACTGTGTCAGTTATTGTATGAATGTGAACAATTTGAAACGAGTCATGATGTAAAATACAATGCCAAGAAAAGTGCTGTTATGATATTCAGATCTAACGATGTTCTATTCCCGACTTTAAGCTCAAAGGGATGTTACATGTAAATATCTTTGACACTATATTACAGATGATCTTTCTGATGATGACAATGTAGAACTTTATACGTCCAAGGGAATATTACTTATATTGCGAAAGTTTAATATGTGCTCCTTAGAGAGAGAAACTCTCACTGTTCCGTTCACATTGCTCTCCTATGTCTGCGGTACAACTCGGGTGGAATTACAAGAAACCCACTACAAATAGATTACACATTGCATATCACAATATTTTAAAACTGTTTCTTGCTACACCCAAATATGAAAGTACCAGCTTCCTGTGCACTCTGTTTGATGTACAATGCTGCCAATATAATTAGGAACATGGTGTATAGATTTATGTGTAGACTTGACTGTCCTATTAATTATATTATAAAGGATATACTAGCTACCAGTTTGAGATTTACTTCCAGGATACATAAACACTGGAACAAACTATTATATTTGAATACTTGACAGAAACAAGTGTATAAAATATATACGGCAGCAGGTAAGAATGTATTATGTTATAATGTCTGCCTGACACCATCGTAATGTATATAATCGTAGTGCATGCATTGGGCGGCAAAACAACCATCTGGACTCTCTCATCAACTATGTTTATTTTCATAATTTGTAATCATGGAATGGCAGTAAGATTAGTGGCAAGAGCATCGTGAAACATCAGTAGTGCACATTTAGTGACACCTGAAGGTAGGGAAGTACCTTTCTGCGGTCCAAGATGTTCAATTCGACCCGGGTCCCCCACTGGTTGATTCCAACATGGCGGCGCCCTCCGATCACCGTGAACTATGAACTTTGTTTTATACATGAACTTTTAGTTTTATACAGTAGTTTTATAGACAGTAGTTTTTATACATGAACTTTTACTTTTATACGTTGTGAACCATGAACTTTTACTTTTATACAGTACTGGCAATCCTAACTTGCCTTTTAGCTTGTGGCGATTCGTCAAATTTGTTTGATTGTGAACATTATTAGAAGATTCTACACTGACTAAGAACACAGCATAAACCAAAATGACAGTTTCAAAATCCAAGCCCAAGTTTCCTTGTGGAATATGTGGAAGAGCCTGCAATACAAACCAATGCTCAGTAGCTTGTGGTGACAGTGACCAGTGAGTACATAAGGAGGGCTTAGGCATGACAACCCCTGTGTTTGTAGAGATAGGCGATAGTGAGGACCCTTGAACTGACAGTCAAAAAACAACTCTGCTTCTATCTACAGTGTCCCTCCAGATACTACACCTGACCACAGTAAAAACAACTCACCGAGACACACATGGAATCATCGGTCCTGAGTACTTTAGTAAACAGTTGGCCCGGATGTTGCCTCTATTCCCTCACCTGGAGCAAACCTAAGTTCTCCGAAATTGGCTTCATCACCACAAACAAAGAGGATGTGTAATAAACCCAACAAGCAGCTGTGCACCTGAAGATTAATTTTCAGTGCCTCCATAAGAAAGGAAAACAACTGGAGGCTGTCACTGACACAGTCAACCCTAATGTCATTGTGGGGACAGAAACATGGCTGGACTCAAACCTCAGTTCTGCCGAAATCATCCCGAACTACATGGACTTCAACGTCCACAGGAGAGACAGGAAAGATGATCTCCATGGGGGCGTGCTCATTGCAGCCAAGCGTGAACTGCATATGGAGGAGGTGACCAGATCCAAAGACCTCGAACTAGATGGACTGTCAAAAATGAAGAAACTAACAATTGCTGCCTTCTATCAACCACCAATCAGGTTACTTGGGCCAAGTGAGCATGGAAATACACGCTCTGTATACAAACTCCAAGAGAGTTGTCCTCATCATAGGAGGCGAATTTAACCTGCCAGACACCGACTGGAATACTCTTAGAATGGAAGCCGCCAGTATCCAGCCCGAGTCAACCAGACCTTTCTTGACTTGACAGCAGAGTGCAGCTTTGAGCAGCAGGTTGATTTTCCGACTCGCATAGACAACATCTTTGACATCACGTTCACTCATCCTAGCGAAGAACCTGAAGACCAATAAGGCAACAGGTCCAGACTCCCTCCCAGCCTTTATACTCAAGACCGCCGCCGACGAGATAATACCTGTCTTCACAAGACTGTTCCAGCTTTCACTTGACACAGGTGAAGTTCCCAATGACTGGAGGAAGGCATGGATTGCACCCATATACAAGAAAGGGGAGAAAAACCAAGCAAGCAACTACTGCCCAGTGTCACTCACATCCATCATTTGCAAGGTGCTGGCGCACATTGTCCATAGTAGTATCATGAAGCATTTTGACAAGAACAAGGTACTCTGTAACAGCTAACATTAATTTCGATGCAGGCACTCCTGCAAGTCCCAGCTTGTAATCACCGTTCACGAGATTGCCAGCAAACTGGCCACGGGCGAAAAAGTAGACGTCATTTTACTTGACTTCAGCAATGCGTTTGATAAGGTGCCTCACGGTCACCTTCTTCAGAAGGTCGACTACTATGGCATATGGGAAAACACCTTCCAATGGATTAAATAATTCTTGGCCGGCAGAACGCAAGAGGTCCTGCTAAAGGGGATACATTCCACCCAGGTGGACGTCACGTCGGGAGTGCCCCAGGGCACTGTCCTAGGACCTCTCCACTTCCTGCCGTACATTAATGATCTGCCAGATGTCATACGCTCCTCGCATACCAAGATGTTCGCAGATGACTGCCTCCTCTTTATGAGCATCGCCACTGACAGAGACCAGTAGGCCTTTCAGTCAGATTTGTCATTACTGGAGCAGTGGGAGAAGAACTGGCAGAATTTAATCCAGGAAAGTGCACAACCATCAGAATCATACTGAAGAAAACCAAACCGGCCCGAGAAACATCATACACCATCCATAACAAAATGCTAGAAACATCCGAAGCAAATAGGTATCTGGGCGTCACAATCACCAACCTGACATGGTCAAGACATACAGCGTCAACAGCAGGGAATGCAAACAGAGTCCTCGGTTTCCCGAGACGAAACATCAATGACTGCTCAACCAAAGTGAAGGCCATTTCCTACACCACCATGGTAAGGCCCATTATGGAACATGCCTCTGCTGCTTGGGACCCCCATCTCTAGAAAGATATCAATCAACTGGAGGCAATGTAGCGATGAGCAGCCAGATAAGTTGAAGTTATGGCGAATACAAAGACAAAACACCATGGTGTGTCGAAAACATGCTGAAGGTGCTGCACTGGGAAGGCCTTGAAGCGAGGAGGAAGAACAACCACCTTAGTCTCCTTCACAAAATCAGCACCGGGCGTTGACATCATCATAGACCAATACCACCAAAGGATTGACCCCGGAATTCGAGGAGACCATCGTTTTTGTCATGCGAGGGCAGACACCAGCCCTTTACCACTCCTTTCCCCTGCAACACTCAGAGAGTGGAATAGGTTCTGCACAAGCCTATCACTGTATCAGCCACCATCTGCCCAGAGGTTTTCAAGGCTGGCCTTGGACTGGTGGCCTCATGCTCAAGTTCAACATCTGCCACCAGACAGCTTCTTCAGTTCTTGCCGAGACATCCAAGTACATCGTACATAGACTTATTTTTCTTACAGGTTCTCTTCTGGCTTCTAGGCTGTGATGCCTCTTACGCTAGCTCTGATGTTTGTCATCAAACTATATGGTGCGCATGCGTCTGACGAGTTGTTCCATAATAGGGGTGGGGCTGTGTAATTGAGCTTAATTGGGTGGTTTTTCCATAATTTGTGTAATTTTCCCTCAAAGGACTGAACTGATGGAGTCTCTACCACAGACTGTGGGAGGCTGTTCCATACGTCCGTGCATCGGTGTATAATTTTTTTTTTTTATGTTTAACCGACAACGTCCTTTGAATATTTTTAGGTGATGTCCTCGCGTACATGATTCAGTATCCCTCAAAGTTATAAAGTTCGATGTCACAGCTGTATCATATTTGTCTGTTAAAATCCTATACATTTCAATCATGTCTCCTCTGAGGCGACGATAGCGCATAAGCTTCGTTGGACTGTTAACGCTCGGAAAGGGCCCAGTCCAGTACTGTATTTGGAAGAAGATATGGACCTCAGTTTCACATGTACCTATTATCGCCCAAACTCACACGCGTGAGATATTTGCTCATAACATACACCTAGCTTGTAAACGTATACACAATTGTAATGAGACGTACTAATCCATATGGCATTTTATACATTAATAACTTCATATTTCAGGGAAAACATATCAAAAACACTAAACATGGTATTTACTAACCACTAGACCTGGTGCAACAATTTTGAACGAGAACTTCGGGCATCATTGGCATATCGTGGCAACGAAAGTTATAATTCACAATTGTTTTGTGAGTCACAGTGATCACTGGGTACAATGAAGTGTCATTACGAAGTTCTCGGAATTTCGAAGGAGGCGACAGACGATGAAATTAAGAAAGCGTACAGAAAGCTAGCTTTGTACTGGCACCCAGGTGTGATGTTACGTGCAATCTCCCCTTTATCGCCCAGTTGCACAACACTAATGCTGCTTTCCAATGGGTTTGACTAAAAAGCGCACGACCACGAAGTTAACGAACGACCATGTAATATAATATGTTGGTAGATAATGTGGCCGTTGATGGTATATATGTGGTTTGTGTGTGCATTATTAAACAATTTCAGTCTGTATTTCACACAGCCTCACAGGAGTTACATAATTTAGGCATTTTATCCCATCTTCCGGACGAGTATGTAGTATTTGCACAGTAGCGCCACCTGGCGAATGGAACCGTAAAGTTGCCACAAGCGATGATTAAAGTTTCAAATTTTTGTACTCCAATGTGAAGAACATATCTGAAATTAGGCGAGCTGCACACACATACCTCCTACGGCTACGTGTCACCAACAGTCCGCTTGGATACCAACACTACATATATTTTGGTCGTGCGTGGTCATGCGCCTTTTAGTCATACCGTTTCCAATCACCTCGTGTCCTCAAGTTTACCACTTGTAAATGTATGCAGCTGGGTCAAGTAGGGGTTATGAAGTCGTATTCACGGTATACACGTGACTGGAACGCAGCATTATAAACAGTAACAGCGTTTTTTTACTTCTCACATATCTTACAGTTACATACATATACACACACTACGGCACTTGTGTAGAATCCCGACCCACCACGATTTCGCCGGCGTTATAACTTGAATTTTGCCTAACTTTGATACTTCAAAGCGTTAGTTTCACGTGCGCTCGCGTTGTTCTCTCTGTTTACGTTCTTTATATAATATATATAGACCATAAACATAGGTTTGGGACATTAGGGTCAGTAGGGTGAACCTAGTTTGGGCCATTTAAATAAAAGATTACAAATCGATAATGTGTTGAGGTGTCGCAAACATACACACGCGAAATTAAGAGCCAGCTGGGGCATTATTCTCAATAGTGGGTACATATGTATTTTTTTTCATTTTAAAGACAATACAGTTGATTTTATTTGGTAGTAATAATTGCGTGTAACTTAGCACATGAGTATTTTATTTTTTAAATACGTATAGTTACCGAAAATGGCATCTGAAGACTTCCAGTGGTTTGTAAGAGAATCTGTTTTGCCATTATAGCCACTATATATTCTCATTCATCCTTACTGGGAATAAAAGTTTGACTCCATGATGTGAACATTTGTCAGTAAAACACACAGTAATATAAACTGATATGGTCCAAGCTTTAAAGTTACCATAATACTGATAGTAGTTATACGTTATTATGTACTTACGTTTCATAATGCATCATCCTCCAAAGCGCAAGTACTTTAATGACTTATAGAAAACATAAATGCAGAGTTGCCTACTTGACAAACACAATTTCTGTAATAACAATCCCTCACCACGCCGTCACTCCAAACCCCATGGTCTACATTTGGGCCAGTCCAGCCATTCTCGGAAGTAGTCACTGACAAGCCAGCCCCCATTCACAGTGACTAGGAATAATGTTACATACCTGGAAGTTATTAATTAATTTTAATCATACTGACCTGGTAGACTTTATAGTGCTAAATTGTTTCAAGTGAATCACATACAAAACACATATCGAAAAAAGTATTCATTATGCAAAAAAAAATAGTTTGTTCCATTCTTAAAACAAACTATTGGGAACATTTACATCCCCTCTTTACATGTTTAAATCTCATAAAATTGCATGATATTTATGAAATTGAAGTTGGAAAATTTATGTATAATTATGTCCACGGTAGTCTGCCACATTCATTATCGGATATTTTTACATTTACCTATGACATTCACTTTTACAAGACAAACCTGTAATATAGTCCTATTATTAGTTCTACTCAAAGATCTTTGAACAGTTTGCTATGTAAAGGTCCGATGATCTGGAATACAATTCCAACTGTTATACAAAATAAACCCAATTTAAATAGTTTTATATTATCATTAAAGGCAAATGTTGTAAGGGGGTATGGTGTACTAGTTTAATTTCATTCCACCCCGAAACGTCTGACATATGTGTTTCATATAATGTTATTCTACTTAGGTGTTATACCATTGCTGAAGTTTGGCATAACCACATGTTTTTTTTTCTTTGCAAAACTACTTATGTGAACATTTATCATCTAATATTAATGTTATTAAATTTACATATATGTTCTATTGATTATAGCAACGTAACCAACACACTACACGTGAAATCATTGTTAATAATAGTTATTTTGGGGATGACGGCAACTAGTTTACGTAATCATTATCATCTTGTATTGGAATAATTAAAACAAACTGGTTAGAGCCTTAATTGGCTCTGCTGTCAACCTGGAATTGTATATCATTTTGTCAATTGTTTTACGGATTGTTTATATTTGTACAGTATGTATGATTTATACAATTCCAAATAAAACCTACTACTACTATTACTACTACACCGAATGATGACATTCCCTGCCCTTTATCACTAAGATTAGACCACTACCACCACCTATACCCTGTGTTATAAACATTTATTAATACATTGTAACAAGTAAGTGATGATTTTCCTTGATACAGGCCAGACCTAGGGTGGAAGTACTCAGTACTCAAGTACATTTTTGAAGTACTTGTACTCATAAAACTTATGGGCCATGGACTCATACTAATACTCATTGTACTCAGATTTTACGAGTACATCTGAGTACTTTCTCAGTATATACTGGGGAAAATAAATTTATTTGTAGTTATAAAATGAAACTTTCCTGAAATATTTACATGTTCAGCTATTTTTTTAAATACTAAAAAATAAGGTGGTATTCAGATAGACTACCACCTTACCATCCCTACACATAGTACACCCTCATTCTCTGATAACCATGACTATGATACCCAAACATGGCAACAGGCAGCGTCTTTTCCCAGTCAGAAAAACCCTGTTAAGCAAAACATAATTGTAGGCTATCAGTTCAGGCTATAAATCTGTTTGTTTAATTAAGCAACCAGGATGTCCATAAAGAGCCAATTAGCAGTTAACCCACTAGTTAGACAGGAAATGCCTTTGATGTAGTCTGGAGACCAAGCCACTTGGCACTGGCTGACAATGCTAACTGCTAAGAACCAGCACTGCCAGTCTTCCTCTGTAGAAGTAAGGTGGCTCAAGTCTGACTGCTGCCTACACTAGTATAATCCTGTGCCAGTGAAGCCATCTGACATTCCAGTCTAGGTCAGAGAGAACAGGCACTGGGGAGCAGAGATAAGAGAAATGCTATTTACAAAGACATGTAGCAAGTGGGATGTCAGGTAACAAATCCTTCTGTTGGTTGCTTTTTTTTACTTGCTTAACCTGGAGACAACCACCAAAGGTCAATGGCTGGCTGGGGGTATCCACTGGCTAGTCCGTTTTACCCACTCATTTGTGATCATTAAAGACAGATCTCAACTTGATTGGCTAAGTTTTTTTCTCAAATGTCAATCGTACTTTATGATTGGTTTACGTGTGCCTAATTGTTTGGTGACTCAATAATGCCCCTAGATATATCACGACAGTGATACCACATGCCTATATTGCAGAGAGAGATCTACTGCACTGTCAGATTAATTTAATTGGCATGTTGTTTGTTCAATTTTGTTGCAAGAGCTGAAGTTTAAAACTAGTAGAATGTCAACTGTACTTAACCATTTTGTGATACCACCTAACTTCACAGGGAATGTGTTAGGGAAATGCAAATACAGCAAGATCGCGTTAAATGCCACATGAAAACGACTTCAAACTTTGTCAGGCATCTGTAGCTGGGAAAGTATTCTGCCCTGAACGGTGCAGCCTGAAAAACTCAACCTTAGAACAACTCATGTTCATTCGGTGCAATAGCAAATATATGCTAAGATCATAAGATGCCATTGAAAAGAATGCCAATGAAGTGAATTTCATTGTTGATGAACTAAAGAGGTATTTTTAGTTTTCCTCATAAAAAATTGATCATCTGCCATTGCATATTCACTTGTGCTGAATTTATAAATTAATAATTATAAAATATGATATTGTTTAATATATATTTTTAATATACTCGTACACGTATGTACTCGCAAAAAGGTACTTGTAGTCATACTCAGCTTTTAACAATGTATTCGTACTCGTAATTGCACTTATTCATCATTAATGTACTGGTATTATTATTATGTGCACAGACGTGATGTGGTTCGCGTCTGTTTCGCTTGTGCCATTCCGCACGAAATATACCGTCACAGTTCTTTGTAGAAGTGGAATAAATAGATATATAAATAAATAAATAAAAATATTTAAATGAATAGATACATGAATAATTTAAATGTCCATATGATATAAACATATATAAAATAATCGTTAAAAAGTCAGTAGAAATTGCACTAAAAAGTAATAAAAATGTAAATAAATAATTTAAAATGGTCAGTTCCATGGATTCATATGGTGCTTTCTTATTTTGAAATGGCTAGCCCCAATTGTCGCCAATGTACTGGTACTCATGAAAATGTACTAGGCCCCAGGTCTGCTACAGGTAAGAAGTGGTCAGGGCATCTGGAGCAGCATTATTAATATTTTATCAATTTAAGCTAGGCTTTAGATATTCACCAGCTGGCCCACATTATTTAAAAATTATTTGCAATGACATAATTTGGTCGCCATTAGCGAGCCATAGCTCGCAAATTTAAGCCCTGCAATAACGATAGCGCCACTGGAATTTCTGTGAAGCTCATTTAGGTAGCAACGCCTCAACACAATATAAATGTTATGGTAACCGCGGAGCTATGAAATACATATTGGGGGGCTACCGGTGCTTCAGCACCACTGAAAATGTTTCGCCGTCACACCACCGGGCATATCTTCACATCTTCCTTCACCTTGTGGCTGTCTCAGTTGGCTCAACTGTGACATCAGAAGAAGGAGGGGGGGGGGTGCTGTTGGAAATTTGTCACCACTGCTCTGCAGTAACTTCAGCTTATCTGCCGTCTCGGCTGTGACCTCATGACATCCAAACACAGGGGGGACAGTGCTGTTGAAAATTCTATATTTTTACGTTGTGCTGCTGCTGTCAATTTACCTTCACCTGCTTCTCTCCGCTGTCTTGGCTGAAATAATGACATCCAAAGACAGGGGTGGTGCTTTGGAATTTTTTTTGCCACCGTGCACAGTCGACAAAAATACACATTAATCGTCTCTTAAAATTTTCATTTTGACCCGCCATTGACGCTCGCCACAAAAACAAACATTCACTCTCACATTTAATGGGGGGCAGAACCATGTCTGCCCCCCCCCCGCGGAGAAATTCCAAGGGGTGCAGCTTCCCCCCTCCCCCTGTTCCTGAGCCTATCAATGTAAGAGAATTGTTTTTGTAACATAGTGTGTGTTTATGTACGTGAGATATGTGAAGTTTGGCGGCTGTAGGTGGTCGTTTTCATGGTTAGGTCAGAAAGTAAAAGATCACCACAGTAACACCCTACCCCTTGACAATTCCTTGGGCTCATTGGTACTTTATTTTGGTAAAGGTGTATTAAATTGGCGCTATCGTTACTGTGTGCATAGAGTCACTGTACAGAATTTCTGTGTGCGTTTATGTAGCAACGCCTCGACACAATATCAATTGTTATGGTAACTGTGGAGCTGTGGGTAGTTGCCGCTCGTTACGTTAAGTTTTATTTGAGTTTGTTTTGTGAATTTTGATCGTTATAGGAATGTAAGAGAATTTTTTGTAACGTAATGTGTGTTTATGTATGTAAGATATGTGAGGAGAAGTTTAGCGGTTGTAGGTGGTCGTTTTCATGGTTAGGTCAGAAATTAAAACATCGCCAAATTGGTCTACACTATTGTGTAAAAATCAAGACCCTCCATGATGTTTCCGTTAAAACTTTGTTTTTGCTAAATTTGATACACTGATGCATTAATTAAATCATTCAATTATCGCAAGCATATTTATGCTATAAAATATTGCCTCGTGGTGCATTTTGAGGCCCAAATAGCATCCAAGTTTTAGCTCTTTGGTACTGAAACGGTTAATTATTACTACAAAGTTTGCATACTGACTACTATGCAATGTATATTGTTAATAGTACTTAGTGAAACTGGTAATGTGTCACGTTTTCATTGGTTAATGTTATGTTACAGACAAGAACCTTGACAGAATTGAGGAATGTACGAAACAGTTCCACCTGATTCAGCAGGCATACGATGTTCTCACAGACCCCCAGGAGAGGGCATGGTATGACAGACATAGAGATGCCATACTCCGTGGAGGTCAGTTCATTCTATGATTGGGTACAGTTGTTACAGTAAATATAAAAATGTGTATAATTGTGCAGCATTCTTTGCTGTCCAATGATCAGTATAATAATAAAATAAAATGTGTAATGTGGAACTGTTAAATGCATTACCATGACACGCACTCACACGCACACACACGCACGCACGCACACACACACACACACACACACACACACACACACACACACACACACTCATTGCTGAATAAATCTTGATATGTTTCAAGGTCAGGGCCATGGAGATCATTACAAAGATGAAGGTGTTGATGTCTATGAATACTTCAACACCTGCTGCTACTCAGGTTATGGAGATGACGAAGAGGTATTTCATTTTAACATTTCTTTAAACAAAATAATATTTACCTCCAGGAAAGTTTCCGGTTGTTTATTTTACCAGCAAACATTGGTATATAGGAGGGTTGCACACATGAATCACATAACCCCCACGGCCCCCCTCAGATGAAAGTCTGTAAACACTGATATGATGATATCAGTAAATTAATAATATTGGTCCAAAGCGTAAAATATTGAAGTCCGATACCAGACTCTCTAAACAAAAGTAATTTCATCTGATATCAGACATCAACATTCTGAAATGATCCCTAATAATCTGCCAATTTTATCTTCAGTAAAATAAGTATATGTCCATACTCTGCTGCCCTTACTACGTGTTTATATATTACCAGGAAAAAAACATAGAATTGTACATTTAACTTTACATTGTCAGTCTTTGAACCAGTCCACTGCCCATTTAACCTGTTATTTATTGAACATTGTATGTGATTGTGGCAGTCATTGTTATTGTATTTGAATGCAGGGATTCTATGCCATCTACCGAGGTGTGTTTGAGACCATCGCAGAACAAGACCATGAGTATGTGGATGATGAAGATTTTGAATGTCCTGGATTTGGTGATTCACTGAGTTCTTACAAAGAGGTTTGTCATTAATGGTTACTCATTAGCACTTCTTTCTATAAATCTGTGAATAATATTAATAGTGTACCAGCACTGTTTCAATATTACTTAATAGGCTACCGGTAATACATGGATTACTGGAAATAATTGTTATTGCCAAAACCTTTATGTGGTAATTGCAATACCCTGCAATTGTCATCCTGGAATTAAAAAAATATTTTGTTCCGTAAGATACTTTTACTTATAATGCTAGAAGTTACAAACATACCCATTAATTTTGATGATAAATACATGTACAATGAAATTACTCCCATCCATTATGTCTAAAAGTATTGTTGTTTCATGCCCTGTGTGAGAGTGTAGTTTATTGGAAACATATCTGTAAGATGTGAGTTACTTCTACAGGTGGTTGGTGCGTTCTATGCATTCTGGGAGAGTTACTGCACGGCCAAGTCATACGTGTGGGAGGAACAGCATGACACGCGACAGGCGCCAAACAGACTGGTGCGTCGCGCCATGGAACAGGAGAACAAGAAACTACGAGACAAAGCTCGCAAAGAACGCAACGAAGAAGTCAGGGTAAGTACAGATAGACATCAGTGAATAATATAATCTGTACTGGTTTGAGCATTTGGAATGGGTCAGTGAAATATGATGAGCTGGAAATACTTGAGTTAGTTGTCTTGAAAAATGTTGATCGCATTTGAATTTTGAAGAATTAAAATTCTTATTTTTCTTCTGAATGGTAATACATTATTCCTTATGTGATAGGTATTCATTCATTGGCAGGGAGGGGCGTCTGAAAATAATTGTCTTCATTAGCATGCTTTGTATGAAAAGATAAATGTTAACAACTGTGAACCATCGGTCCATATTTAAGAGTAGAAATTTCTCTTACACAGAGTTGCTTCCATTCGTAATTAATGGAATTTGTATTATCTTCTTTCAGCAACTTCTGTGAAGCTATTTAGTTCTGCTTTGTTTCAGGCACTTGTTGCCTTTGTGAAGAAACGTGACCGTCGTGTGAAGGCTTATAAGGTAAGCAATTCCACTGTATTTATTTATTCACATAGATCCAGTGTTGAGAGCTTGTATCTAACTCAACAAAGGACGTGCTGATATTAGTATTTCTTTTAGTTTGTGTGAGTGTTAATGTAAGATGTTGATTTATTTTAGGAGAAACTTGAACAAAGAGCATTGGAAATAGCACAATTGACAGAGAAGAAGAAACAGAAACAGAGGAAAGAACGACTTAAGTAGGTGTCACTCAAATCAGTTTTGTTCATCTAACTTCTTGACTAAAAAATTTACCACAAAAGTCACCTGAAAAGAATTTTTTCTTAGTCACATGTTCTCCCACTGAGTCACTACGTATTAAATTCTGCTTAGTAAAGAAGGTGGTTTGTTGTTTCAACACATTCATGTGAAGAATGTCTCTAGATCCGTAATCCAGACAACATACAGATCCAGATGTCTAAATTGTCATACACAGAACTACAAGTATTGTCATTTGACAAGGCATTGTCATATATAGAAATAATATAGTTGATGAAATCCTTTATATTGACTTGGATTTATTGTATTAAATGTGACTATTTGGCACGTTTTAATGTAGACTTGCTTTAAATGTAAACAATTTGGTGAAGTACATATTTTCTTGTCTTCATTACACAAGCATAAATTTGAATGACAATCTTATAGTGGTCGAAAAGAAAATATTTTGATGACATACTTTCAACAAAACACTAGTGATTTTGTTTGATGTAAGTATGTTTAGTAACCTGGTAGATGCAGTATAGGAATGCTGTAGCCTTGTTAAGGGTAGCCACTACGCGAAAACGGCCATAGGCCATATCTCTGTTAGTACTGACTCTTAGCCAAATTTTGAGTACTAATGAGTTAAATGAATAGTACATGATAAGTGGAATGTGGGCTCATTTGCTTGTGCAGTGCCATGACAATCAACATTTTTAGTGTGATAGAGGGGCATGCATCCTTGAACATTATTCTGAGCTAACAACTGTATGTGTGATGTGTGTATGTGTCTTGAAAAATGTTCAAACCTGAACAACAGTCACTGAAGTCAGATATCCTTGCCCAAAACCACCTTATTGCACAAAGGAGTATTCTAGCTAATGATTCTTGACAGTTGCATGATCACACATACAGTTGTTAGCTCGGAATAATTTTCAAGGATGTGAAAATCCATCTTACTTGAAACGTTCATTGCCATGTTAATACAAAACCAAACGTGCCCATATTTCACACATCATATACCATTCATTTTTGTAATCAGTGCTTCAAATCTGGTTATGATATGTTCAATATTAACAGAGATATGGCATATTGGTTATATGGGCGTTTTCGAGTAGTGGCTACCCTTAACTGAAGACAACGTAATACAGACCTATCCTGAAATATAAATCAAATATGTGACCAGCCATAGAAAGGTGGATATTAAGATGCAAATTGTGAAATATAGTTGTATACCTTTTTCAGATTATAAGCTTTAATATGATACCTCATTTGTTGAAATATCTTCAGTAGTTTTGATCTATTGGTCAAAATTAAGCATACTTTTAAAACGCATCATTTTGAGAAAAAATTTGTTTAACAATTGGGCTGTGCGAAAAGCCAATACCCCTAGCAACCAGATACTTAGTATTTTATTAGTTTTGGATTATTTGTTCAGGTAAATAAATAGGACTTGAAAAATGAGCTTATAAGGTGTGCATTTCTGCCAAAATCACAAAATTTATGGGACATGGCCTAGACAGCTATTTTTTGCTCGCATGCAGAATAGACCTGTGCCACTTACCAGGTTTACTGTAGCTGGTCATGTATAATGATTTTAAAAAGTGTCAAGTCTGTATGGTCTACATGACTTATGGTCAGTCTGACTGTGTGGTCAATGTGACTGTGTGCTCAACATGACTGTGGGCAGTGTGACTGTGTGATCAGTGTGACTGTGTGGTCAATGTGACTGTGTGGTCAATGTGACTGTGGTCAATGTGTCTGTGTGGTCAACATGACTTGTGGTTAGTGTGACTGTGTGGTCAGTGTGACTTGTGGTCAGTGACTGGTCAGTGTGACTGTGTGGTCAGTGTAACTGTGTAATCAGTGTGACTGTGTGGTCAGTGTGACTGTGTGGTCAGTGTTACTGTGTGGTCAGTGTGACTATGGTCAATGTGAATGTGTGGTCAACATGACTTGTGGTCAGTCTGACTGTGGTCAATGTCACTTGTGGTCAGTCTGACTGTGTGGTGACCATAGGGCAATGGAAGACTACAAGGAGACTGACTGGTCAGCAATGTCTGAGCTGCAGAAAGACCTTGAGCAGTTGGAGGCAAATGTCGCGCAAGAATTCGGCGAGAAATGCAAACTTCAAGACTGTAAGTAGAAATGGCTGTCTTCTGGTATTACCAAACATAGATAAGCGATCAAAAAATGAACAACTCAAAACACATCCCAAAACACTTTTTTGAAGTACCATTACTATTCATCCAATCCCAACAAGCTTGATATTGTTTGAAAGCTTACGTTTTCTGCTATTCAAACGTATAAATGTTTTCCTGATAGTCATTCCTAAAATAAACTTTAAACGGACCTTTCAACTGTGCCATTTCCGCTGTCTTAGACACTTCAAACGATGTTAGTTCGTCGACACAGTTCACCAATCTACCGATTGTGGCACCACTATCTGATTTCATGGTATAAGCTGCACCCACTTTCAAACGGCAGCTAATCTGACATACTCGAAGTAGGCGTGACATCACAATCATGTATATCAACCAACCATCGCCAAAAATGTTTACCCTCAGTAGAATTTCATGTCTTGGACGTGTTTTGAGTTGTTCACTTTTCACTGGCTAATCTATTTGTAGTATTACTCATTAAACACTAATGATTTAATTTCGAGGGAATGTCTTTCATCATATGGACTCTGTGTTAGCTACATGTACTCAGAACACAGAACTCAGAATCAATTTATTTGACCTATAAATGCAATACATATACAATGAATAATGTAAGTAATAGATAATGTCGGGAGACTCCCATTAAGATATATAATATCGCTAGCACAGGAGCCACCCCATAAATATAAACAAACAACTAAATTCACATGTCACAAATCAGAATAGCATATGCCTTGTTTTACAGTTGATAATTATTCAGTGTATCAACATACATACATAATACAAGGACTGATTATATGTACTCCTGTACAAATTGACGTACATATGGATACTTAGGTGTACATTTCAATACGTATTACAAATTACAAATAAAGCAATTATGAATACGACAACTGGATTCATAATTTAAAATAAAAAAATGTATGTGGCTAAGAGCGATGTTGAGCTGCTACGTCAGCAACAATATACCAACTTTATGCTTAGTTTTTTAGATAAAGTAGTAAACGTACCATCATTATAATGTTTACAAACGTTTATTTACAATCACTGTCGTTATGCAATTCATATGCGACTGACATTTTTATAATTTTATAATTAATTTGCAGGCATTGACACCCTGAGTCCCATTCAATACGCTATATATGAATAGATAAACGTTGCAAATTGTGAACCACACTAAAGCAGGTACAGACAATCTTTACTGTGTTGCTGTGTGTGTTAGTCGTGATACTTGTGCTTGCTACACATGTTATTATGTTACAAATCTGTACCGATGATACTGTTGTGTTCTGGCAGCTGAGGAGGAGGACGAAGCAGAGGAGATGTTTGATGACGACCTGTTCTGTGTTGCCTGCAACAAACTTTTCAAGACAGGGAAAGCGTAGGTGTACAATATCATCACATAGCAGGAGTCAGCATTTTAGACATGAAGGGTTTCGGGAGAAACATGATAAATGCTATTTCTGATTTTTTCCATACAGGGACCATAGATATGTTTATTCATGCATTGAGCAAGTGCAATATCTAAGACCAAAACATGATGTATCCCTGTTACACCGTGTGCACAAATGAGTTACCCAAATGCAATATATCTGTTTCAACCAATCAGTACTGCCTTGTCCCTCTTCCCACTAACAGTGTCCACACTTTATTGACGTATCACATTTTAACAAAAAACGACAGATTTATCAAAATTATATAAAAAAAAAAAAAATTCTATCACATATAGCAGATCTGCAATAAACATTTCTTCCTTTGCAACCATTCTCTGTGATTTCAGATTCTCAAGATAACACATAGACACACTCACACACACACGCACACACCCGCACACACCCGCACACCCGCGCACACCCGCACACACACCCGCACACAGACACACACACACATTCACACAAACACACTTACTCACTCAAGCCTTTTTTATATCATTTATTTATCTGTTCAGCTTCGCGAATCATGAAAAGTCTAAGAAACACAAAGAGAATGTTCTCTTGCTGCGGTCACTGATGGAAGAAGAAGAAGAGGAAGAGGCTGTGGATGGGGAATGTCTGGATGAGGAGGTGTTGTCAGGAGATGAAGCCTGGGCGTCAATTGCCTTGGATGAAGGAGAAGGAAGTGTTGGATCAGACCTGGATGCTATGAGTGGGGATGAGGACCATCAGCCAGAGCCAGCTGCCAAGTCAAAGTGAGTTGATCATGTTTGACCCACTAGCATCGCTGTTAGTGGCTAGAGTATTCTTCTATGCTGTTCAAGTCCTCTTGCAATTTTTTCAAAGCTTGATCGGTTGTGTTTACTCGATATTGCCTAACTTTACTAACTGTATTTGATTACCTGACTATAGGCTGTATGTATCTTTAGTTATTTTAGTTATGTGACAATCTCATGTAATATTAAAACTTGTTAATGCATGTTGTGTTCTATCCTGATAAAATTAAGCTATTCTATTACAAACACAGTAATCTAACTGCACAGTATTTGCAGTGTGGCTTAATGTTTCCTAGGACAGTCGAGTTGTTTGGGGAAAGAACTTTGTCCTTATGTTAATAAATGTCCCAGAGAGTACATAATGACAATGTTAGCATGAAAAACTAGTTTTCTACACATAAAACATCAGCTGATTCTTGAGAATGTTTTATTAGTAAAGTCCTAGAATGATAATAACAGTTATGATAAGCCTAGACTAATAAGGACACTGTTGTTGTTGTTGTTGTTGTCCAGACAATCTAAGAAGCAGAGGAAACGACAAAAACAACAACAGAAGCTACAGAATCTATCACAGCTTGTGAGTGCTCAGTACAAGGTAGTAGTAGTAGTAGTAGTAGTAGTAGTAGTAGTAGTACTAGTAATAACAGTAGTATTAGTAGTAATAGTAGTAGTAGCAGTAGTTGTAGTTGTAGTAGTAATAGCAGTAGTAGGAGCAGCAGCAATAGCAGTAGTAGTAGTAATAGTTGTAGTAGTTGTAGTAGTAGTAGTAATAGCAGCAGTAGTAGTAGTAGTACACTGTAGTAGTTGTAGCAGTAGTAGTAGATATAGTAATAATAGCACTAGTAGTAGTAGAGATAGTAGTAATAGCACTAGTAGTAGTAGAGGTAGTATTTGTAGCAGTAGTAGTAGAGATAGTATTTGTAGCAGTAGCAGCAGTAGTAGTAGCAGTAGTAGTAGTAGAGATAGTAGTAATAGCACTAGTAATAGTAGAGGTAGTAGCAGTAGCAGTAGTAGTAGAGATAGTAGTAATAGCACTAGTAGTAGCAGAGGTAGTAGCAGTAGCAGTAGTAGTCTAACGTTTTAATATTGCAGACTCTGTTGACTGAAACTGAACCTCATTAAGTATCATAAACTTGCGTATTGTAATATGTGTCATAGAGAATCTCCATTATGTACACACGTTATCTTGTGATAGTGAATCTCCATTATGTACACACGTTATCTTGTGATAGTGAATCTCCATTATGTACACACGTTATCTTGTGATAGTGAATCTCCATTATGTACACACGTTATTTTGTGATAGTGAATCTCCATTATGTACACACGTTATCTTGTGATAGTGAATCTCCATTATGTACACACGTTATCTTGTGATAGTGAATCTCCATTATGTACACACGTTATCTTGTGATAGTGAATCTCCATTATGTACACACATTATCTTGTGATAGTGAATCTCCATTATGTACACACATTATCTTGTGGTAGAGAATCTCCATTGTGTACACACGTTTTCTTGTGATAGTGAATCTCCATTATGTACACACGTTATCTTGCGATAGTGAATCTCCATTGTGTACACACGTTATCTTGTGATAGTGAATCTCCATTATGTACATATTTTATCTTGTGATAGTGAATCTCCATTATGTACACACGTTATCTTGTGATAGTGAATCTCCATTATGTACACACGTTATCTTGTGATAGAGAATCTCCATTATGTACACATGTTATCTTGTGATAGTGAATCTCCATTATGTACACATGTTATCTTGTGATAGTGAATCTCCATTATGTACACACGTTATCTTGTGATAGTGAATCTCCATTATGTACACACATTATCTTGTGATAGTGAATCTCCATTATGTACACACATTATCTTGTGGTAGAGAATCTCCATTGTGTACACACGTTATCTTGTGATAGTGAATCTCCATTATGTACACACGTTATCTTGTGATAGTGAATCTCCATTATGTACACACGTTATCTTGTGATAGTGAATCTCCATTATGTACACACGTTATCTTGATATAGTGAATCTCCATTATGTACACACGTGATAGAGATGAAATGTTGATGTTTAGGGTGAAGAGACACTGCCAACTGACCCGAGTCCTGGTAGCAATGACACAGATGTCAACAGGTAATGTCACTTAGGAGGTCTCATGATGTGCATTGCGTGTGTGAGTGTTTGTGTGAGTGAGTGTGTGTGTGTGTATGTGCATGTAGTGTGTGCGTGTTTATGTGCGTGCGTATGTGTGTATTGTGTATGTGTATTATGTGTGCATGTAGTGTGTGTAGTGTGGGTGTGTATTGTGCATGTGTGTAATGTGTGTGTGTGTGCATGTAGTGTGCATGTAATGTGTATTGTGTGTTTAGTGTGCATGCATGTATTGTGCGTGTAGTGTACATGCATGTATTGTGCGTGTAGTGTGCATGCATGTATTGTGCGTGTAGTGTGCATGCATGTATTGTGCGTGTAGTGTGCAGATGTGTATTGTGTGTGCGTATATGTGTATTATGTGTGCGTATATGTGTATTGTGTGTTTAGTGTGCATGCATGTATTGTGCGTGTAGTGTGCATGCATGTATTGTGCGTGTAGTGTGCATGCATGTATTGTGCGTGTAGTGTGCATGCATGTATTGTGCGTGTAGTGTACATGCATGTATTGTGCGTGTAGTGTGCATGCATGTATTGTGCGTGTAGTGTGCAGATGTGTATTGTGTGTGCGTATATGTGTATTATGTGTGCGTATATGTGTATTGTGTGTGTAGTGTGCATATGTGTATTGTGTGCGTGCATGTGTATTGTGCATGTGTGTGCGTGTCTGTGTGAGATGGTACATGGAAATGTTGGTCAAATGATTACCAAATAATAATAACCTTGATAGTTGGCACAAAAGTCAGAATAATAAATTGTGTGTGTACGTATATTGTGTGTGTGTAGTGTGCAGGTGGTGTGTGTAGTGTGCGGGTGGTGTGCTTGTGTATGTATTGTGTTTGAATATGTGTGTTAAAACGTGCTTTTTTTGTGTGAGATGGTACATGGAAATGTTGGTCAAATGATTACCAAATAATAATAACCTTGATAGTATAACGATTAGTGAGATATTCTGTACAAACTCTTGTGGTGTGATGTCACATCAAGTCTTACAACTTCTGGTGTAAGACTTGTAAGACTCCATAATGAGCTGCCTCCAACAAATCCTGTCTCTTATTGTTTCTCTCAACTCATCCATTGTCAGCTTTCTTGTATCCCTGATCTCACCCATCTCATGTGTGGTCTTCTTCTTTCTGTTGTATCCCTGATCTCATCCATCTCATGTGTGGTCTTCCTCTCTTTGTTGTATCCCTGATCTCATCCATCTTATGTGTGGTCTTCCTCCCTTTGTTGTATCCATGATCTCATCCATCTCATGTGTGGTCTTCTCTCTCTGTTGTATCCCTGATCTCATCCATCTCGTGTGTGGTCTTCCTCTCTCTGTTGTATCCCTGATCTCATCCATCTCATGTGTCGTCTTTCCTCTCTCTGTTGTATCCTTGATCTCATCCATCTCATGCGTGGTCTTCCTCTCTCTGTTGTATCCCTGATCTCATCCATCTCGTGTGTGGTCTTCCTCTCTCTGTTGTATCCTTGATCTCATCCATCTCGTGTGTCGTCTTCCTCTCTCTGTTGTATCCCTGATCTCATCCATCTCGTGTGTGGTCTTCCTCTCTCTGTTGTATCCCTGATCTCACCCATCTCGTGTGTGGTCTTCCTCTCTCTGTTGTATCCCTGATCTCATCCATCTCGTGTGTGGTCTTCCTCTCTCTGTTGTATCCCTGATCTCATCCATCTCGTGTGTGGTCTTCCTCTCTCTGTTGTATCCCTGATCTCATCCATCTCGTGTGTGGTCTTCCTCTCTCTGTTGTATCCCTGATCTCATCCATCTCGTGTGTGGTCTTCCTCTCTCTGTTGTATCCCTGATCTCACCCATCTCGTGTGTGGTCTTCCTCTCTCTGTTGTATCCCTGATCTCATCCATCTCGTGTGTGGTCTTCCTCTCTCTGTTGTATCCCTGATCTCATCCATCTCGTGTGTGGTCTTCCTCTCTCTGTTGTATCCCTGATCTCATCCATCTCGTGTGTGGTCTTCCTCTCTCTGTTGTATCCCTGATCTCATCCATCTCGTGTGTGGTCTTCCTCTCTCTGTTGTATCCCTGATCTCATCCATCTCGTGTGTGGTCTTCCTCTCTCTGTTGTATCCCTGATCTCATCCATCTCGTGTGTGGTCTTCCTCTCTCTGTTGTATCCCTGATCTCATCCATCTCATGTGTGGTCTTCCTCTCTCTGTTGTATCCCTGATCTCATCCATCTCATGCGTGGTCTTCCTCTCTCTGTTGTATCCCTGATCTCATCCATCTCATGCGTGGTCTTCCTCTCTCTGTTGTATCCCTGATCTCATCCATCTCATGTGTGGTCTTCTCTCTGTTGTATCCCTGATCTCATCCATCTCATGTTGTCTTCCTTTCTTCTGCTTGCCTTCATTCATCTTTCCAACTTGTTGTCATGTTGTGTCTAAATTACAACAGTTTCTGTTTTTACATCACAATTTTGACTGAACAGTGTAGTAGACTAGTAACATGGTCTTTGTTTCTTGTAGCACCAATGCTTGCAGTCGAGACACAGTGGATGAGAAGACAAAGAAGATAGATGAGACAGCAGAGGTACAACTTCTCTTCCAGTACTCTTAATTCTAATGCAGTTTTTCAAAATGATGTATTTAATTAACTGCTAATTCTTCAATCTAACATTTTGCAATTTGTTTTGAATAGCAGCTTTATAGTGTAAACTCTTGTTTAACTAGTTACGCGCAGTAATCGTGTAGCCCAGTTGCTGTAAATGTCTCAAACAGAGAGGTTACTGAACATAATAGATATGTATTAGTACTTATGTTATCCGCCAGGTGCCAGCACAATCTAGCGAAGGAAAAGAGAATCTGTCATTGCCGTCAACTGAAACTGTCACCATCAATGGAGGTGCCGACAGGTGAACCCAACTACTATTTACAGCGGATTGTCCACTGTGCTATTTCGTATGGTGTTTGGGTATTTGTGTGCTGTATTGTATACACTGGATTGATGATGTAATAAGTGGGCCTTTGTTGTGAAGACTTTTTCTTCATAAATGCAGCCATATTCTCATGCAACCATTGACCATGTGAAACCTATGTGGACCTCACAACTAACTGTGTGATATCTATAACTTATTGTGTATCTATTCTCCTTAACATATCTAAAGTATATATTCTTAACATATCCAAAGATTTGTGAACCAAAGAATTTACCACAAGATGGCTTTGTGGCCCATACCTGTGGAGCCATCTTGAAGTAATAGAAGAACTATGCTCAATAAACATGAAATAGCAAGGAGAACATTGAGTAAACTGAATTAACAATAATATCTGTGTTACCATTGCCATGGCAGACTCTGTGCGGAGACAGCATCTGACGTGGAGGTGAAGGAGAGCAAGGAGGGAACTGGGGCAGAAACTATTTGCCCTGAGGCAGGAGCCCCAGTTGGGGACAGAGATAAAACAAAGAACAACACAAAGAAAACAACAGACAAACAGGTGATGGAGGTGACAATATCATTAATGTTCTTCCTTTGTTGTTTTCATTATCTTTATATATGATTTTAATTAATATTATTTATATGTACTGTAAATGTAATGAGTTACAATACATTTGATTTGATGCGACATCTGGTTGATTTACGAACGCACTCCGCATAGCATACATTTATGTGGTAGTTGTGCTTAAATTGTTTGTTATCATGTATTGTATTCATCAATAAACTAATTTTGGCATTGAATATCATGGGGGTGATGGGCACAGTATGGTATTTTTGTGTGATTTTAAACATTTGGAGCTGGTCAGGATTGCTAAAATCTACAGGTATTTGGTTCATAATATTGATACAACTGTAGATAAATATTAAAGGTTCGTCCGCATAGTGAATCTAGTTCGTTTATGTCGAATATGTTATGTGCATGTTTACTTTGAGTAATGTGTGCAGTTGAAATATTAAGTAATATGTGCAGTTAAAATATTATAAATTAATCAAAAGTTGTGTACAAATGAGCCAGCATGTCATAGTGGATGCTTAATAGGTTTCAATTTTGTGAAATGATTGCAAAATGAAACTAGTGAAAAAAAAATTGGCAGCCAGTTTTAAGTTGATGTTGTTTGGCTTGTTTACATGCCTGTGGTTTTGCTAGGTTTTTTATATATCACATCTTGTGTTTGCAGGTGAAGTCCACAGTGTCACAGTTGTGCAACGTATGCCACAAGCGCTTTCCAACACGAAACAAACTGTTTGAGCACATAAAATCAACAGGTCACGCTCTGAGGAAAGAACCAGAAGAAGTTCCAACTTGTAATGATGACTGTGGCAAGAAACGGAAAAAGAAAAAGGGCAAGAAATAATGGATAATTACACAATTAAGATATATGTTTGTGACATAATAGTTTGCTGATGCTACATTTAACTTTGAAATGTTAATTTGAATAACAACAAACAACCAAATAACGATATTGATGTCAGTCCTAATTTACAACAAGAAATCTCTAGAAAAATGGTGTCTACGTTACAATATGTGCATCAAAATAGACTTGATCTGCATGTGATAACTTGTTGCGATGACATTTTCAATATCCAACGTCTTGTTGTCTATTCAAAAGCATATTGGTGAAAAGTTTGAAAGGAGAAACAACGAAGTAAAAATACATGTAGTCTTATGAGTGATATTTTATTTATTTCACAGTCAGTACTGCACATGTTGTGTCTGTATTTCTTGTGTCATATCGTCAGATTAAACACAAGTGGTGTACATATGTATCAGGTAATAATAATCAGGTAATAGTAACCATGATCAGGTTTCTATGGCTAGTGGCAATACAACTGTTCTGTCGTTCTTTGTTGACACGATTGCCATATGTTTGTCGTAGTGATTCACAGTGTATAAAAATAAGAAAGGAGAGAGCTTCTGCTGCCACGTTAATTTGAAGGCACGCAACGTGAATGGGCAAATATGTGTCTAAAGCTTAATTTCAAACATATTGTCATATACAAAATAATTTTATTCAATAATCCTTCATAAAGACATCTTGACTATCACATAGTTGCTCAGCATCATCAGTCGTCACGTCACGTCACGGTCAGTGGTTGATAGCGCTCATTGAAGGTGACCCGGAAATGATGCATGCATCTGGAATAGAAACAAATATTACAGACTATGTATCATCTGGTGGCAGGGACTTAGCTAGAGACCCGTCTGCCCGTCTTCAAGACTAGCACATGACTGGCCGAGATGGGTAATTACAACTTATAAGACTGGTGGAATTTAGAGAGGGCCAGCTGGCCACTATAATAACTAGTTATTTCCACATCTACGGGCCCAGTGACTAACTGGCACAACTGGTGATGAAACCACCAGTCAGTATTAGTTAAATGGCTCAATTAACAATGGTTTGTCATTCAAAAAATAAACTAGCCAATAATGGTTATGATTGACGTGAATGACTTCCAGGTAAGCCGTTTGTACCATAAGAGGCACACTTGGTCATTTCAAGACTAGCAGTAGCACAATTATGTCTGGCTAAGGGGCTGTTTGGTGGTCAACTACTTTCACGCCATATTCCAAAAATCTCACACGTACGTACGCACGCAAACACAAGCACAATTCTCTCATCGAAGCTGTATAAATTTGCAACAATGAAAGTTGAAACACGCGTCTCTCATTATCTGTCGCTGCGCTTTCAAGACGGAAACCAAGGCAACGTATTCGGCACTGTGACGTAAAGAAACGCGCGTAGGTTCGGCATTTCTGACGTCGTTTTGAGAAGATGGCGGCTTGCTTCAATCGAAGCGAATGGTATGACGCTGGCATTCTGCGATCATCATCACTCAATCGTCGCGTCCACAGTTGTTTTGTAGAAACGTCAGACACCTCGATGCATGATCAACATCCTGTAGTAGGCTAGTAGGCTATAGTAACCATTCACATTTATGAAAACATGTGGTCAGCGTACTTAGAACAGTTCTCAATTAATTAATTTCGTGCTGAATGAACGCTAAATGTCATTACCGTAGACAACATTTATATTGACAGGCTCATCAAGTAGGACCTATAATAATATTATTATATGTTCCATGTGATGTCGAATATGCCGAAGCCATGGAGGCACGCGGCACACATGCAATGCCTCTAACTTGAACTGCTCTGGGCTCTCTAATGCATCATACTTTAGGCCTACTACTAGGGACAATCCATAACCTATGACTTGTTTCCTACGACTACGTTCTAATAATCGAATCGATATTTGTAGTGCTCGGCATTGCTCGCATAACATAAAATGCATGCTTCTACAATAGTAAACCTATGCAACCCACGCTTGCACAGAAATATATTAATGTTGATGTTATTTAACGGTATCGATATGCCTATATGCATGTTATCATGAGCGGAACCGGCGGACCCTTTCCTCGCACAGCACATCACAAGATACGCCAGTAAGGGCAAGGGAGCCACGTCCTATCTAGCAAAAACTACGTGTGATGAATTCATCAACTTGATGGGGATTTGCGTTCTCGACCGCATTGTCGAGGAAGTGAAAACGGCCAAGTATTATTCCGTGTCCGTTGACTCTACTCCCGACATGTCGCACGTGGATCAGCTCATGTTCATTCTGCGATACGTTGTCGCGCTTACATTTATCCGGGCGTTAAATTATATCCAGGTGACATTTCTGCGCGTGCGCGTATCTAGGGAAATGTATTTAGCACCAGCTATGACAATCGCGTTTTCATTTATTTGGGCGTTATGTATGTTTATATGTAAGGGAAGTGCACCGATATTGAACCTCCTAACTTCCGAGCCCTCTTTCTCCATTCCTGTACCTTATATCGAGGACTATTAAGGATCAGGCCACGAGTTACTACAAGCTCTCTGTGCAAGCGGGAGATAGAGTCAATGCATTTGTTATTTTTTCAAAAAAATGCAAAAAAGTATTTTTCGTAATTGGTCCAATTTGAGTTACGGGTGACATATTTTGGACTACAGTGGTCCTGATATTGGACCAGGTGGTCCAATATAGGTGCTTCTGATTCAATATACGTCATCCGTCAATTCTTGATGCTTTGAAAGAAACCAAGGTTCAGCACCCACTTCAGACTTATAAGAAGGTAATGACTTAATGCATAAATCACGAAAACTACGGCGTTCCAGTGATCATACAAATGACATGTAACGACTAAGCGCCAAATAGCTTTGACATAATTTAATTCTGAACTGAGAACAAACAATTATATTTTTTCACGAATACAGGAATACGCCGACGAAGTGATTGCCATAATAGAATCTGTAACGGATAAACGAACAATCCAACGAAATATTGGCCAGTAGAGTGTCTAATAATGGCAAAAAGATACCAGTCAGTAACTGATGGTCCCTGATCACCAAATTATGAATACGATCTTTTACCGACACATGCCACATCGATAGTTATAGGGCAGGCCTCCAGCACAACTCATGTGTATCCACGTCCCACAGTCTACACATTTCACCAGGGCTTCTTTTCGCTCTTCGTCGCACAGTACCAAGGTTCGTTGTCACATTGACCGCTTTTTTCGTTTTGGCTGTCAGGAGAAAGCTGCCGTTTTTGTCTTTTTCCTATCTTAATTGGATCTGTTGTCTTTCTGTTTCTTTTGCCAACTGTTGAGTTATGCCTACTTTTGTGCCTTTTGACTATTGTTGTTAAATTTTTTATAGGGACTGGAGGTTATGATTTCCGACTTGGTGGTTCTTCTCTTGGCCATATAAATCGCTGGTTTTGGGATCGGAGACAGCATTGCAGGAGTGATATGACCTTTCTACCCAGCTCTGGTTGATCAGGCGTTTACCATCCTCTCATCAATGTGTTCACAAAGGCCAAAGTTGTCTAGCATATGTGCAATCATGTTGGATCGTAGCGCATCAGCGGAAGTCAATTATCGTGTTCTCATTCGCAGGTCCTTTAAATTGCCATCGTTGTCTCCTTCTGCTGCTGCATATTGAGATATTGATAAATAACAACGG
The DNA here is from genome assembly GCA_963995525.1 of Escarpia spicata. Lineage (NCBI taxonomy): Eukaryota > Metazoa > Annelida > Polychaeta > Sabellida > Siboglinidae > Escarpia > Escarpia spicata. Next base: position 30,978,203 of record OZ023208.1, on the reverse strand, counting down.
CTCGGAAGAAACAAAGTCCATCTGTATTGGTTGCGACACACCTGAAATCACTCTGTCTGCTGCTTGTGGATGGGCATGGATCATTGGACTGTTGCTCGCTCGTGGACAGGCTTTGGTTGTTGGATTGTTGCTCGCAGGTAGACGGGCTTGGGTCATTAGGTTGTTAGACTTGTTAGACTGTTGATCGCTCATGGATGGGCTTGGGTTGGTTGTGACATGCCTGAAACTATTCTGCCTGGTGCTTGTGGATGAGCTCAGCTCATTGAGCTGTTGCTTGTTTGTAGGCGAACATGGATCATTGGACTGTCGGTCGCACGTGGACAGGCTTCGGTTGTTGGACAGTTGCTTGCTTGTGGACGGACATGGATCAGTGGATTGTTGCTCGCTCGTGGACAGGCTTCGGTTGTTAGACTGTTGCTCTCCTGCGGACGTGTTTATTGTATTTGACGAGTTGCCATTCTGCATAGTGGCATCTCTGGCAGAATTCGATGGAACATCTATACCAGTTTCCGAGTAGGACAACTCGAACGTTCCAGCCGCAGCAAAATCTGCATCAGTCTATATGTTCCGATCACAAGACCAAATGCCTGTGCACTTGAAACTATTGGCAGCAGTTGCCATTGAAGCAGAGCGTACGTATGCCCTTCCGAAGATAACACACTGAGGACATGGTGACTGTAGTTTTTTCGGTCCTCAGCCAAGTGTCACAATCCTCATTGTAATAGGTCATCAGAGGTTTATAGAAAACCCGATCAAGGGGTTTGAGACGGTGCGTTGTGTGTGGAGGAAGAGATAATATGACGACTCCATGGTCCCGGGCGTAATGGATTGCTTCAGTATTTTTCGTGTGTGACGAATGGCCGTCAAGAATCAACAGATCATATTTGTCTTTGGTGCAGCCGACATGAGATATGTGTAAGTGTTTCAGCTAGACAACGAATAGTTCCTTGTTCATCCAGCCTGATTCATTACTCACTATGACGCTTCCAAGTGGCGCCCCTTCCTTCAGTGATTCTATCATGCGTTTACGGCTAAAAATATTTTCATTGGTGGAAAGTAAGAGATCCGATTTGCTTTTCCCCTCTTTCCAAGGACCCGGCCAGGCTTCTGCACAGTTGTTATACCCGATTCATCCATGTTAAAGATGTTTGTAGCATCGAATCCGTACGGGTCAACCAATGTATCTAGTTTATCGTAGAATTCATATACACTCACGATTGGACCCTTCGGCTCTCGTAATAGAAGTTGCCTCGGCTTGAGTTCAGGGTGTCTCCTCATAAAATCACGGTACCAATGTCTGCTAGCTGCTTGTTTTTCAGTGTTGAAGCAATGTCTTATCCCATTCTCTACAGCCAACTGATATGCCATATCCATCATATCTTTCCTGGTCATACCAATCATCATATTCTCCAGTTCTAAAACATGCTCCACCAGCATGTTCTCCAACTCTGGCGGCAGAGTGCAAGGGCGACCAAAATACACTTTCTTGGACCATTAGCGATTTTTTTGTTTTGTTTAGGTGCCGCTTCAGGGTAGCCTTCGGAATCCCATAGGTCCTGCTAGTTGCGTTGAGGCCGGCGTCTCCATTTCTGAATGACATGGCCGCTCTATGTCCAGTTCCTCTTGGGTCCACTTTCCGTATTTGCCTCTGGAAAATAAAATTTGTAGCCTCAATCAATCAAACAGATGCGACATTCCCAAGTATTTTCTTGCTTTAATAATGTATTTTGAATCTAAAACTAAATAAAACCATTCTCATATTTTATTTTTGGTCGTTCTGGCAGGAGGGTGGTCGACTTATGATGCTTGCTATGGGTTATGTATACGTGCCACATATGCAAACCTATCCATTTTATAAAGCACATAAACTTACCAAACAAATGTTGGTATATGTGGTGAGATTTCGCTAAAAAATATTAAAATGTTGCCACGGTAATGCAATTGTTGACCATTGATGAAAAAAGTAAGAGGCAGTTTCACATTCTTGCCTGTCTGTGAAAATAATAGTCATGTCTATCAAACTTTAAGCAACGCACGATGATTATATTATCAATAAAATAATGAGGAGTTTTGAAGAAACAATATTATTTGTTTTTTACTTTCCCGCATATTCCAGCAAAACTGTCTAAAAAAAGTGAATATTTCAGAAAATAATATACACCGAATTTTAAAATGTAGGCCTCCTCTTTCACTCAACAAGGCCCCAAGCCACAAGTAGGAGTCTAATATATACATGCAGAAATTTCAAAATGACACATTTCCATATCTCATGTGTGTTGGGATGGCACGTATAGTGGACCACGGGTGTCGTATATTGGACCAGTGGTCCAACATAGGGCACCCCGACTGGTCCAATATCGGTCGAAGGCATAATTAACTTCTTCGATGTGATTCTCGGAAACTGTACTGTTGTCCGTCTTCATGTCTCTCATGCACGTTATATAGACCTCCTACGACACTCTGTTGTGATTGCATACAATCTACTCTGTAACAGGCTATGCATCACGCCTTCAAAATTTGTTAAATATTACAACGAGATCGTCGGCAGGAAGCACGTGGTCTTGTAGCAACGATGGACCGACTAGAGTATGGCATACTAACTGTCGCATAACATGGCAGATTGAAATGTATCGTGGTACTGAGTATTGTGGTAGACTAGGCTAGAATTGAAAACACGATGCTGATCGGTTCCATTTTATTTCAACAACAAACCCAACGGGGTTTTCACTTCCGTTCGCACAGTTCAATTACAGTATCAGCGATACACCACATTCCTCCAATTATGAAGAACACGTATGACATAGGCGGGCAGCGCACGGCGTACACCCTAATTATAGATCAAGCCTGATCGGCGGCTTAATCACTCTAGCAGATCGTCGGGGATTGGAGATTGGAGACGACGATTGTGGTGTGGAGATGATTGGAGACGACGATTGGGGTTTGGAGACGATTGGGGTCGACGGTGGTTGTCGACTCTCGGGTTCGGACAGGGGAACGTCGATGGGTGGCGATGTCGGCGGAACAACGCTCACAGCGCTCGGATCGGGTGGCGGGAACGTCTCGTTGACGTTCTCGTCGGGGAGACGCGGGCGTAGATGGTCGGCGTGGCGTCTCCAGATGCGTCCGTCCGTCATGCTGACGATGAACGAGACCGGTCCGGTGCGATCAGTGAGAACTCCCGGCAGCCACTTCGGTTTGCCAGCGAAGTTCATTGCCCAAACCGCGTCGCCTGCGTAGAATGCGGTTTCTGACGTATCCGTGGACGTGCGGTAGTCACGTGCCTGTTCCTGATGACCAAGCACTCGGTTTTCTCGCTGCGGTAGTAACAGGTCGAGTTTTATGCGCGGCAACTTTGAGTTGAGCATCTGAGCCGGCGACTCGCCCGTTGTGGATTGCGGCGTCACTCGGTAGCGCGCCAGATAGTTGTAGGTCTGGACCGCTGGTCTTCCTCAAGCCCTGTTTGACGACAGTCTGCACCGCCCTCTCAGCGAGGCCGTTGGTCGCTGGGTGAAACGGCGCACTGCAGATGTGTTTAATGCCGTTACTACGACAGTACGCTCGGAACTCCTGGCTCGTAAAAGCGGTGCCATTGTCGGAGACTATAGTGCACGGGAGACCATGCGTGGTGAACGTTTGACGTAGACTGCGTATTGTCGCCGTAGACGTAGACGACATGACGTGCGCGTCGATATACTTTGAGTGTGCGTCTACGATCACGAGAATCATTTTGCGCTCAAACGGTCCCGCGTAGTCGATGTGCAGTCTGTACCAGGCCTTGCCAGGCCATTCCCACGGATGTAAGACTGCTTTCGCCGGCAGTTTACTGTGCTCCTGGCATGTTCCGCAACTGCGTACTTTGTTCTCGATTTCGGCGTCCAGTCCCGGCCACCAGACATAGCTGCGAGCCAGCGATTTCATACGCACTATGCCCGGATGGCACTCATGTAGTTCCGCTAGTATGCGTTCGCGCCCTGGCGTAGGTATGATTACGCGCGAACCCCACAGCAGACAGCCCTGCTGTATGGTTAGTTCGTTACGCCGTCTGGAGTAAGCGTCCTCGACGTCATCAGTGTTTGACGGCCATCCCTGCCGCACGTACCCCGCCACTGCAGACAGGATAGGGTCGCGCGAGGTCCACTGCGCGATCTTAGCAGCGGTGATCGGTGTGTCGTCGACGATCGACAACGAGAGTACCACCTCAGCCGGTACAGGGATGGACGATGGCTCAGTAGGCAAAGGTAGTCTGCTTAGACCGTCTGCATTGCCGTTCTGAACCCCAGATTTGTAGCGTAGTGTGTACTGATAGTTCGACAGCGTCAACGCCCAGCGTTGTATGCGCGCGCTGGAGAGTGGAGAAATCAGCTTATGTTCCCCCAGCAGACCTAGTAGTGGCCTGTGATCTCAAAGTTCCGGCCGTAGACGTAGCGGTGGAACTTGGTTACGCCAAACACGACGGCCAGGTCCTCACGTTCAACTTGCGCGTAATTCTTCTCTGCCGTGACGAGCGAACGTGACGCGAATGCCACAGGCCTGTCTGTGCCGTTTGCCATGCGATGAGAGAGCACGGCGCCGATGCCGTATGGAGACGCGTCGCAACTCAACAGCAGTGGAAGACTCGGGTCGTAATGAACCAGAACTTGCGACGATTGCAACAACGCTTTTGACTGTTCAAACGCACGTTTTGAGGCGACCCCCAATGCCAGGAAGTGCCTTTCCGCAACAGCTGATGTAGCGGTGCTAGCACAGCGCTCAGGTTTTTCAGAAACTTGTAATAATAGTTCACCATGCCCAAGTAGCTTCGCAATTCTGACACTGATGTCGGCGCAGGTGCCTGCTGCACTGCTTGTAGTTTCTCTGTAGTAGGATGGATACCCTCGGCGTCTAGACGATACCCCAGGTACACACATGAGGCCTGCATGAACGCGCATTTCTCTAGCCGTAGCCGCAAACCTGCTGTTTGTAGTCGGCTCAGCACAGTGACTAGATTCGTCTTAGCCTCCTCGTACGTGTGACCAGACACCAAGATGTCGTCAAGGTACACTGCTACCATCGGTATATTCTGCACTAGTTGCTCCATCTCCCGCTGAAAGATGCCGGGAGCGGATGCTACGCCATAGCATAGGCGTGTATATGCGAATAGTCCCTTCAGCGTAGTGATAGTAGTGAGCTTCTGTGAGTCGGCACTGAGGACGACCTGTTGATAGGCGTTGCTCAAGTCTAGCTTAAAATAAGCCACGCCCCCTGACATTTTAGCGTACCAGTCATCAATGTTAGGGATCGGGAATTTGTCAATCTTAGCAGCTTTATTGACAGTGAGCTTATAGTCCCCGCATATGCGTACCTCGCCATTAGCTTTTAGAAAGGGTACGATTGGTGCCGCCCATTCAGAGTGCTCAACTGGTACCAGCACCCCCTCTGCCTGTAATCTATCGAGTTCGCTATCGACTTTGCCCCTCAATGCCAGTGGAACAGTGCGTGGTTTGAAGCAGCGTGGCACAGCTTCGCTATCTATGTACAGCTTTGCCTCAACCCCCTTTAGTTTGCCCAGACCTTCACCTAAAGAGTTCTGGAAACATGCGCGCGAAATCAACATTTTCCTCTACCCGATGAACTGTAGACCAGTCCAACTTGAGATGCTCCAACAAGTCTCTGCCGAGCAAGTTGGGAACTTCGCCGTCGACCACCAGGCAAGACAACCGGTGTGTCTCATCTCGGTGGCGCACGTCGACCGTCACGCGCCCTGCCGGCTGAATGAGCTGACCGGCGTAGGTGCGTAGCGTAGGTAGACTGTCGGTGCCTAGCGGTAGCGACTGCGTGCCGCGACGTAGGCTTTCGAGTTGTCGCAGACTGATGATGCTCGTAGCTGCGCCAGTGTCGATTTCCATCTGGGCTACAACATCATTTAGCATGGCAGCATACATGTATGGTTTTACAGTAGCATTCTTTGTTTGCAAAGTGTTCAAATCGAGAATGTCGTCGCGGTCGCACGATACATGCTGTATCGCCGTTGACAGTTCAGGTTCGATCGCAGTGACGTGTTGAACTTGCGACTTCGAACGACACACTCGCGAGTGATGGTCACGCTGACACAGATGACAGCGTTGGCTCCATTCCGGGCACTGGAGTTGACGTTTGACATGTGGCGCCGCCCCACAGCCATTGCAGAGACTATGGTGTGAACTTGCTCGCCAGTTGTCAGCACCGTCGTTCGGTGACTTCCGATTTCGTTGATGTGAAGTCGTCCTCCAGGTAGCAGCAGCTGCGTTTGGTTTCGCCTGCTGGTGTGATCGACTCCGCCAGGTGGAAGCACGATTTTGTGACTGACAACTTGTTGACAATCGAGCGATCGGTGACATTGCCAGCGCTATTGCCTGTCATCGATTCGTGGTTGTTAGCCATAGCCTGGCCCTGAGCATTCGTAGCTTCTAGCGTACGGCCCAAATTTCAACAGTTCAGACAACGTGATGTGTGCGTCACTCAGTCCCTTATCGCGGACTTTGCCGAGTTGACAACGTTGAATAATTTGTGAGCGAACTTCCCTGTCTAGGTCGTTGAAGTTACAGTTTTTAGCGAGTTGCCTTAGTCGTGCGTCGATCTTATCCAGACTCTCGCTGCCTAGTTGCGCCGCCTGGCGGAACACGTAAACCTCGTACTCGATATTTCTTTGCGGAGCGAAATAGGCCGTAACGGCGTAAGTATGTGTTTAGTGTTCTCCAGAGACGTGTCATCCACAATGCCTAGTGATTCTGCCAGTTCAAACACTTCCTCACCCACGTAGTGTAAGAGGATACCCTTCATTCGTCGCTCGTCAGTAATGTCCTTCGCGACTGTATAGTTCGTGAAGCGTTTCAGCCAACGCTCCCATCTCGACGCTGCAGAGTCTGCTGGTTCCGCTGCAAACGCTGGCAGACCTTCTTGATCCATCGTAGCCGTGGATGCGTAGTTCGAATTTCTCGTCACCAATTGAAATGTATCGTGGTACTGAGTATTGTGGTAGACTAGGCTAGAATTGAAAACACGATGTTGATCGGTTCCATTTTATTTCAACAACAAACCCAACGGGGTTTTCACCAAAGACCGTATATCACTACAAGACGGTCTAGCGCGCGCTATTTACATTGTTCGAGAAAAGTACATATGTAGTTCGTCCGCCATTCCGGAGGTGCGCGAGGCCAGACCATACGCGTGCAAAAAATGCAGTTCTTTGCATAATATTTTGAATTGTGATAGGTAAAAAAACTTCAAGGATTACTTTAGTAATACCTTTCATTTTATATGACGCATCACAGCTTGGTGATTATTCTGATGAAATGAGGTAAGTGAACAAATGCGCTAATATCGCGCGCTCCGGTCCCGCAGGCGCATGCGCTTGCCTCCCGAATAGCGGACAAAAACCTTCAGTGTAGACTGCCATTTTCTCGCTCAGTGACGCCTCCTGTCCAAATAGAGGCTCCTTGGTTTTCACTTCCGTTCGCACGGGCAAGATAAACTGCATAGCGTTCAATTACAGTATCAGCGATACACCACACAGATCAACTGTGTTAATCTCCCGTAACTGTCCGGTGGGGGTTGGACAACGGTTCTAACACAGTATTTAGCTCTTAAACCGTACCAATGTAGGCCCCTGCGCCTGACTCAACGTACATTTCGTTTAAAACATCCTGATCAATCCCGTAGTGTTGATGACGTATTTGTGAAGGGGTTGATTTTTGTCTGTGATTGCACATTTCATGCACACAAACATTAATTGAAATCTGCTTCCCAGATAAGTCGAGATGGTTAGCAACAGGAGAGTTCTGTCAATGAGTAGTATTATAGAGCTCTGGGCCGTAGCAAATCACTTGACACTTCGCTATATCCGAACTTCTCATTATGCTTACGCCAGAGCCTCAGCTACTGCCGAACCTGACTTCGGAATACAGTGGTTCGTGTTGGTCCATGAGTGTGATTGTGATTGGTGTCGGTATCTTCTTGAATAGAAAATACAAAACACTATTGCATAATAGGCTACGTTTCTTTTGATGATCAACTACTACCGGCGTCGCGGCATATGGCACAGATCTGACACACGCACGAGTTGGCGCGTGCACAGTTCGCGCGCGCACACCCACACGAAAGTCCCTCACTGGGCTGTAACATTACAACAAAGAAACGCTCGTTACCACTGATCTATATAATATATTGAGATCAGTGCTCATTACCTGTCGCTGCGCTGTTATGGCGGGAACCAAGGCGACGTATTCGGCATTGTGAAGTAAAGAAACGAGTAGTTTCGGCTTTTCTGACGTCGTGAGAATATGGCGACATCTATCGAAGCGAATGGTGTGACGCTGGCATTCTGCGGTCCTCCTCTATCAGTCGTCGCTTCCACACTTGTTTTGGAGAAACGTCAGCATCGCACTTTTCGCTTTTTATCTAACCTTTCATGCGTTGAAGATAATCCAAATGCGAAATAATAAGCCATATATAGTCACACCACCATCCATCCTCCGTGCCGCCGGAACGAAATTAATATTGGGTGGACTGAGCCGGGTCATGACATCGGATGACGGGGAAGGTGTTTAATGTTTTTTTCGCGGCAACAGCTACCAGAAACCTCCAATTGAACCCCTTCCCCTTGAGGCTTGCCAAAAACCCACCTTGAAGCTCTCCAAAAACTTCGATTTGCACCCCCAGACGCTCGCCAAAAACACCTTCAGGAAAAATAACTTCAGATTTTCCAAAGACCTCCATTTGCACCTTCCATGAAGCTCGCCAAAACCCAGACTTGGAGCTCTTCAAAAACCTGAACCCCTGAGGCACGCCAAAATACCATTTGAAGGTTTCTAAAACCTCGATTTTTACACCCTGTGAGATTCGCCAAAAACACCTTCAGGCTCACCAAAAAACATCTCCATGCAGCCCCCCACCAAAACTTTTCCACCCAAAAATGCAGCCCCCTTCCCTAAATATTGGGGATTAATCCTATCTCCAACCCCCCACCAAACATATTGAGGGGGCTCAAGTCCGCTCCGGTTCCGGCGCCTTCGCTAATCATCGCGTACAATGACAATAGTGTCGCTCTCCCGTAACTAAAGTAATTGATTATATTTAAATTAGGTCACTCGTGATACTACCGGTAACGTTAGCGTTTGTGATAGGGTATATAGTCAGCTGTGTAATTAAATCTGCTGTAACATAAAGTGTGTTGAAGTACACAGGAAGAAGTCTTTCTGAAGACTCTCTTAGTTTTAAAAGTGTAACGTTTGTGCAACGTAAACATTCTTCTTAAAGACTACGTAGTGAATAGTGTCAACATGGTAGACTAAACTATTTTGAATAGCTAATTAGATTATTATCATTATTATTATTAAATAAATTCTGATATAGCACCTTGCAAGCGGCAAGTGAAGGCAAAGCATTTCTTGGTGTGCGATGAGTGCCACAGCTGGGTGCATTTTGCCTTGTCCGGCTATGGGAAGTCATAGGCAAATACTAAGGAAGTGGGATTCACTTTTTAGTGCGTGGGATGTTGGAAGGTGGAGTGTCTGCAGAAGGAGGTAGTTAGGTTGACAGATATTGTGAAGGGGATGGAGATGAGAATCAGCAACGAGACAGGTGGAATGGAGAGAGACGACAGGGAGAGAGTTGGGAATACTGTGAGACTGAAAGAGCAGAGTAGTGGCAAGAAGACTGAGGAAAGGAGACTGAGAGGAGGGAAGGTGATTGGAGAATTGATTACAGAAAATATGACAGGCGTGAAGGTGACATGGAGAAAGTGACCGTAGAGAAGGAGGGAGGGAGGGAGGGAAAATGGGATGGGAGAGGAGAGAAGAAAATGCGATGGGAGGAGAGTTGGCGGGACGAAAGGAAGTGAGATAAAAATGTGACAGGAGAGAAGTCGATAAAAGGGACGATATCAGGAGGACAGGTGACAAGAGAATAAACGGCAGGAAGTAATGGGACGGAAGAGAATGTGACAGGAGAGAAGACGACAGGGGTGAAAGACAACAACCAGACATATGCAAACCGGAGAAGGAACTACTCCGAGGCAGTGATGGAGGGGCAATGAGAAAAGAGAGGGTGTTCATGGCCGACTGTTCTGAGAAAGACAGGTAAGAAATTAAGCGAGGGGGTGGGCGTCGTTGTTTGTTTACTGGGGGGCTAGAACATGTGACTGAAAGGGTAGATAAGGTATTGGGGTATGGCAAGGGAGGGTCTATACAGGTACACGTAGGGACAAATAATGATTGACAGGGAGGGAACAACTGGGATAGTACAGAAGTACAGACAGTTAGTGGGGAAGTTAAGGAAGACAAGAGTTGAACAGATTATTATCTGAGTAATAGGACGAAGGGGGCCAACATATAGGAATTGCAAGAGGATGACGATCAACGCACTAGTTGAGCAGATGTATAAAGAAGAAGGGGTGGGATTCATAGATTTATGGGGATCCTTTGTTCGGAGGGAAGACATGTACATGAGAGATGGCCTCCATCTAAGTGGAAAGGCGGCAGTAGTTTTCTCAGACAACCTGCTGCGATCTGTTGACCGTGGCACAGGTTGCATCTATTTAAACTAGATGCGCAAGGAGGATTCACAGAGAAGCCATAAACTGGAGGCATAGATAAAGACAGCACAAATAAAAACAGCAAAGAACAACCCGGAAAACTGTTCTGAAGCTAGATATAAACGCGTGTGTTTAAATGCAAGGAGCATAGTAAACAAAATAAATGAACTAAACATTATGGTAGAAGATATTGATCCTCACATAATACGTATAACCGAATCATGGGACCACCACTGATATATCAGATGCCGAATTGGGACTGACAGGCTATGTAATATTTAAGAAAGATAGGATATATATAGAAGAGGGGGTGGCGTTATTTTATATATTAAAGAATCTATCCAGGCTTATGAAATAAAATTTGAAAGAGAAGCAAATTGCGAAGAAGCTGTTTGGTGTAACTTAGTTACACGAAACTCAACGATAACGGTTGGGTTAGTTTATCGAAGTCCAAACATAACCATAAAAGAAAATGAAAAATACAGAATGCTATAAGGGAAATGAGCAAACGTGACTATATTATTACGGGGGGATTTTAACCATGGTATTATACAATTAAAATTTCTACAGAGTACGGACAGTGAGGACCACAGGTTTTTAGTTCTAGTACAAGATAGTTTCCTTTCTCAACATGTGCTAGTACCAACCAGGGGTGAGAATGTGTTAGACATAGTTTTGTGCTCACAGAATGAATTAGTTGACAATGTCAAGATATGTGAGCCACTGGGGAGTAGTGATCACAACCAGATACATTTACAATCAAAGTAAAATCAGAAAGGAATAGTAAAAAAGCAGTACAAAAAAATTCCGCAAAGGAAGATATGAGGAAATATTTAGCAAAGATAGACTGCAAGGGTAGAGAAATGGCTGATTGACAGAAGATAACGGGTAGTAGTTGATGGGGAGGCTTCAAACTAGAAATAAATTTTGAGTGGGGTACCACAGGGATCAGTACTGGGACTTATATTATTCTGAATATATATATATCAACGATTTGGACGATGATATAACATGTTGAAATTCGCGGATGATACAAACGTGTTTACAAGGATAAAACGTGCTGGAGATCAAGTGGTCTGAAAAGTGGCAAATGTTGTTCAATTTTTGGAAAAGTAAATGCCTCCATACAGGGCAAGGGAACGAAGATGTACAGTATACAATGGGGGTACTGTACTAAGTATTAATGTAAAAGAAAAGGATTTAGGAGTAACCATTGGTGCTGCTATGAAGGTTTCAGAGCAGTGCGGAATTGCAGCTTCAATGGAAAATCAAATCCTTGGTTTAACTAGGCGAAATATAGCGTATAAGGAAAACGAAGAAGGACCAGAAGGACACAGATATGGTAGAAAGAGTACAAAGGAGAGCGACTAAAATTATACCCAAACTGAGGGATCTTAGTTACGAAATACGCCTAAAAGAATGTGGTTTAACAACACTAGAGACCAAGAGATTGAGAGGAGATCAGATAGAAGTGTCTACAATATTTAATGGTTATGAAAATATTGATAGAAATATTTTTTCTCGGTTAAGAAAGATAAAAGGACTAGAGGACATGAAGTTACATTAGTAAAGGAGCAGTGTAGATTATATATAAGAAAGTTCTTATTTTCACAAAGGACTGTAAATTAATGGAACAGATTATATGCTGATTGTGTGGGTGCTAGTAGCGTGAATATGTTTAAAAATAAAACCGACACATACCTCAGAAGGGCGGAATACACGTAGAAAAAAGGGTTCGACTCGCGATAAACCAAAAGGCTTCCTTGTCCACCTGCCATCTAGAGTTAATTGTCTGGGTGGCAATCTTGTTAAAAACTCCCAATATGTGGCATCCTTATCTTCAGAGTTTTGCCAGACGATCTGCCAGGCTAGCTTGGATACTAAGACAGATGTAATCAGCAGCGCACCCTGGCGACGAGTATGATTTCAATACATCAATAATGTTAGCTAATGCGGTCATTGTGTGGATTGTGCTCACACTCAAACACACACTCAGTGGGTATCAATAGTTGGGTCGGGATAACACGCGACATCATACAAAAAGTCCGATCATGCAAAGTCACGTTGTTGTTAACATGAAATGTTGCATAAAAACGGCTCTTCCAGTAGGCCTAATCAATGTTACCAACTATACGTTGAAACCGGTACAAGACCAACATAATACATTTTCTGTCGTAGCCAGCCCACTTAACCTCACCAACAATGCAACTGTTCCATTGAACACGTCGTCAGCGATCTGTTAATTGCATGCACGCTGTCAGAACAGAGCATTGTGACTGCATTGACCCATGACGGTGTCCAGGCTGCGCTACACGATACAATGCAAGGCTCAGTTAATCCGTAAATCAAAGCTAATTGTACAATCGGACATTTCCTCACCGTCCCACGAATGACTCGCCATAGACCGATTAAGCCGCAACAACGTTTCTTTTTAAGCATGTTTTATCGTTCTCAGACAGAGCGGTACGTAAACCACAATCACGTCACACAGACACATAGGTCAAATTACATCGGAGACACCGCTGAATTGAAGGAAATCAGCGGAATCGAAATGGCAGAATGTAACGAAGACATTCACACACAAAGCACTGTGATGGTGGTGCTGGATCCACAGCCGGGGGGATTTGGTGGCTTGTATGTCAGGAATAAAGTGCAAGATACGCGCATATCGTGGGAACTGTTTCCTTCAGCAAAGGCATAACAGTCCATGCAGGTTTCCTACGCGTGGCAACTTCAGGCCAGATCATTTCGATACCTGCTTTTAAGTTGACGAACTATTGTTGACGACAGCTATGAGCTCTTCAACTGTGGGTTCAGTGTCTGGCTTTTCCATAACAGAACATCTCTCTTTGGTGTCTAGAGCCGCTTCGGTGGTAGTATTTGCCGTGGAGTACACGTCGTGATAGTGCTTCGTCCACCTCTCCACCAGTTTGTCACAGTCGGTGAAGATATTCCCGTCCTTATTGTCAACGCAGCCGTCTTCTTTACTGATAAACCTGCTGATTTTTTCATTACATCATACAGTATCATTACATTATACAGTATCATTATATCATACAGTATCATTATATCATACAGTACATATGCCTCTCCCATGTTGGAGCAGCGACAAACAGTCTGTTGAACGTTGTTTTGTATTATTAAATGTGTGCGTTCAATTTCATGTAGTTTGGAAATTCCGCGACAGTGATGTTTCCTCGTACCAGTCAGTGTTATTCCGATGATGTGCTGTGAGTGCAGTGTTGTACATGGTGTCACGAAGGGTGATCCATTTTGCTTTTGCACTCCGCGTTGGGATGTTGGGGAGCACCTGCCCGATGGATTCAAGAAACGGTTGATTCGTATCTGGGTATACAGCATGGCTGGTGTTGATATGTGCATGGTCTTGCTGTTTGGAGTGGAAAACCTAGGCATATTTATAGTTATACTACTGGTATACACCAGGGTGTGATCAGTGTTGCAGTCCGCGCTGAGGTAGCTTCCTATGTTCAGGACATTGTTGACAGAATTACGACAGGCTATGTGGAACAGGTGCCAGTGACATGGCTTTGGATGTCTCGAGGACACGCTGTGACAGTTTGTTATGGGGAAGAGTGTTTATTGTGCATAGCGCGTGATACATACGTGCACCTTCAGCAATTTATATACATTTTACCGCATCTTCCTATGTTATAACGTCCGCTGTAGCCAGGCTTCGTGATCTCCGCTCACACTTGCACTTAAGTACCTCTCCCGCTAGGCAGAGTTTCTCCTTTTACGTGCGCCAAATTTCGGCCATGTAAAACTGATCATCTGAATACAATGTAGAACAAAAAGTGTTGCAGCGTAGGTATCTTGAAGAGGTTGACTGGCTCTGCGTCAGTGGAGAGTGAGGACGTGTTCTAAGCAATTTGTGTGTAGTTCAATCATCAGAGATTAGCGCGTTTTTCACACTGAAGCATGTACGTGTTCACGCATTTCCTCCGAATTCTTCTATTGCCAGGATAATATGTATTACTTCACTTTCCGTGAACCAATCTCGGCAAGTATGGTTTTCAAGGCAGTCTTGTCAGCATTATCATTCCTTTGTTAGTTGTCGTTCAGTCACGTACATACAGAGTATCTAGTACTGATGTTTCAATCTGAATATCGAATAATTCGGTAATAGTAGCTGACGCAGTGGTGATAAGGATGACATCAGACCGCCTTCGGGGCTACACTTCGGATTTTCTATCAACGCTTACTGATACTCCCTTAAAAATTGCCTACCAACGCCAAAGAGCGTTAGCTGCCCGGTACTATTTGCCCATTGTTGGGGATTGGAATTGTAGACCATTGGTACGTGTCCGTGCATGAAGATGTCAACATTACGCATAAGATGAAGATGTCAACATTACATACAATAAATTCATCAACTTGTTTAAAAAGTTGTATAACATAAATTGTCCAGTCAGTAATCATACACATAAAACACACACAAAAAAGAGACAGGATAAACCATGGATTACAAACTCTTTTAGAGAGTTCTTAAAAACAGAACATATGCAAAACAGGAACAAATACAAGAAATATAAAAATAAACTGACAACCACATTGAGATACACAGAAAAAACAATACTACTCCGATCTTCTAGAATTAGACAAGAAGAACATGAAAGGAACTTGGATAATTTTAAATACGCTAATTAATAAAAAGAAAAAAGTATCTGAATACCCTAATCAGTTTAAAGATAAAGCAAATAAAATCAGTAGCAGAAAAATATTGCAAATGGTTTTAATAATTTGTTTCAAATATGGGTTTTGTACTAGCTAAGAATATACCGAAATGCAACATTACTTCAACCGTTACCTGATTGAAAAGAAATAGGAGACACTATTTCTTAACCCTGTTAGTAATTATGATTTAAGCTGTTAATTAAGCTAGTACGTTAAGCTGGTAATAATATATATTCTAAAACCTTTAAGACATATATTCAACAATTCGCTACAAAAAGGAGTTTTTCCTGATAACATGAAAATTGCTTGGTGATGCACAAGAGTTCTCAAACTACAGGCCAGTCTCAGTATTACCTCAGTTTTCAAAAATACTAGAAATAATATTTCACACTAGACTCATGTCTTTTTTTAATGTTAAATAAATACTGTACAATGGTCAATATGGTTTAAGAAAAAACCCACTCAACATCAATGGCAGTACTGGAACTTGTAGAAGAAATGACAACAGCTATGGATGATTCACAGTATTCAATAGCAGTATTTATAGATTTAAAGAAGGCTTTTGAAACAGTTGACCACAGCATTCTGCTATAAAATGAGAAAATGATGGCATTAGAGGTGTAGCATATAGCTGGTTACACATATAGCTGGTTACACAGATTTCTTAACAACAGAACACAGTGTGTCTCTATAAATGGCACAATATAACATGTGGTATACCGCAATGTTCTATACTAGGAGCACTTTTGTTTATCATGTATATTAATGACATGTATAAAGTATCACCTATGATGAAATGTATAATATTTGCTGATGACACAATTTTTTTGTACACAGATGATATCAGCCATATGTGCTAAACTGTATCTAGAGAATTGGATAAATTAAGCACATGGTTTAATGCAAACAAACTATCTTTAAACGTTTCAAAAACAAATGTTATGGTAATAAGTAGGAAGATTCCACAGTTAGCATAAATGGTATTAATATTGAAAGAGCATATATTACAAAATTCCTTGACTATCAATTGAATTGGACTGACCACATTAAGAGGGTAACAAATAAAATCGCTAAGACTGCGTCTGTCATGAATAGAGTTAAGTACCTGTTGAATAGCGATGGGTTATATGCCTTGTACTGCACTCTTGTCATGCCATACCTGAACTACTGATGTGAAGTCTGGAGAAGTACTTACAAAAGCACAATACAACCTCACCATGTGCTACAGAAAAAGGCTGTATGAATATGTGAACATGAAGGGTACTTATCACACTCAAGACATATTTTACAATACTTTAAAACTGTGTATATACGATATGATCGACTACAACAATATGGTGTTCATGTTTAAGGTCCATAAAAATTTGTTTCCTGCTCATCTATTGAATTACTTTAAGAGAGAATGTGATAGTCACAATCATAATACTTGCAAAAAGAATGGCACATAAAGCTGCTTATATTAGCATTAAAGGTCCTAAATTATGGAATCAATTACATCCAGACCTGCAGAACGGTTTTGTACTAAAAACCTTGGTTGATGTATAATTGAATACATTGTATGTAATAGACAGTAAGCAACTTACAGGAAAAGGTTGCTAAACTAAATCTAATCAATTGTGTTTATTGATTATATGAAATAAGATGGTAAAATATTAATAGGGAATGCAAAATATAAGTTTTTATAAATTCATGCATTTCCTTTCAACTTATTTGTAAATTGATTGTAGTTTTTAGGTATTCACAGCATACATGTGCTATGTTTGGTTCAATTGTGATGTTATGTATGACTGCATTTTGTATATATATATATATGTCTATGTTGAATAAATTCAATTCAGTGCATCAGTGGGGCTCCAACCTGCTTCCATATATCTACTTCATTTGCTTTCTGACTGCGATGTCAAGTGTACAACGAAGTGATTGTGTCAGTCTTGTTTATAAAAAGGATGTGCATAGGACAGTAAATTTACGTGGCTCCCTGTTTAATGATGGTTGTAGTTGGAAGGGGAGTACTGATAGGGTCTAGCCGACGAAGCAGATGTTACAAATTACAAAACTCTTCCACGAATTCATATAGCAACATATTAGCACTCAGTAATTAAGAAGACGTGTTTGTCATTTTGACAATAAATTTATTTCTTATATATATCTTCTTCTCATCAATGTTTATAACACTTTAAGATCAAGATGAAGGCTTGTGTAACTCTTTCAGAATTAGTGATTTGAAGTGAACTTAGATCCGGTTACCTAAGCACCGAGAGATGGGGGCACCTTTGGCTTTTCCGTTCACGCTGTCCAACTAGTATCCGTTTCAACGCAGATTGGTTCTCTTACAAACTTCTAGTTTCCGTTTTGTATTGCAATACGCTCTTACTAGTTACCTAGCAATAAGAAAACGACACGTCAACAAGAGAGTACAAGAGATATTCAACAAACAAATCGTATGTAGGTTTATTTGCGTTGGTTGTTGGCACGGCATCTGTTTGCGTTAAAAATTGGAACCAAACAAATTCGTGGCATTATATAATTTCGCACATAATATACAGTGGCCTATATTCTGCGGAATATGACCGACTTTCCACGACTTTTGAACGACCCTTCATCTTTGTCATAACATCGGTGCGGCTTTGCCAACTGGCAGTGTATTCGGACAACACGGCACGCAAACATGAATCGATATTTTTACCGGTACTATTGAAACGTGGTCAAACACACATTAGATTTACGCTACATATAAAATATTACAATATCAGTCAAACAAATTACAAACCTAGTACTTGCAGTTTTCATCTTCCGCGAAGTGCAGCACAACATTGCTATCGAAACACACCTGCATCCATGTCGTTTGTTTGTGCGCACGAGTTATTTTTCGTTTCGTGAAACATTGTGGAAGACAACAGTTGGGATCTTAGCCGACACCCATGAGGGGTTAACCCATGACGAAAGGATAGCCAGGACGCCCAGACGTAACCGAATTGGTGCAATATCACGCATATTTTGCGCGCTGTATGGCATATGATGTAATCATGGTAATCCCCTCTTCAACCCAGTTCGCCAAAGACAAATACGGCGGAGGACAGCATCGATACTGCAGACGAAATGTTTGTAGTACATGTATGTCGTTAGTGTTATACACGGTTATACAAACGATTAATTGTCCTATTGTTGAACGCGTTGTTTCTTGAAACAAGAAACGATGCGTTTATAGTTTGTCCAGCAAAAATGTGTTGGCCGCCTATGGGACAATTAGATGTAACAGCTTGTGGTAACATGCCTTACGTTGAGTTATGGAAGAGTGTTTACCCAAATCGTAATAAATTCCGGACACAATTCTACCGCAGATCACTGTTAATCGCTTCTACCGTCGATCCGACCGTCTGTACAGAATCCGCTCTAGAGTTTCGGCGATAGGGGTTCAACGGCAGATTTCACGGGCCCGTCCCACAACTGCATTATGCACGGCGTCTCGACGTGTGTCCGTAGCGTGCCGTTGGCCAGCTGCCACGCGTATAGTTTCTTCTGCAACGCTGTCGGGTCGTTTCCTTCTGAGTCCACCTCGGAAATCGAGCGTACGGGCCTGATACTGGCGCGAGGAGACACGGGTAGCTGGTCCATGTCAGAGGCCGAACGGATCCCACGCTGTTGCCGGTAGGGACTGGGGTGAACGCGGGGCAGCGCCGACAGAGTCTCTCCGCTGATCTTCATCTGAACGCCCGTGTTGAGCCCGCGCGACGCCGCGGTGATGAGGTGTTTGCCCCGTGCCACACGAATGCGGTCGTGCTGGACAGCGTCACTGCCATTTTCCACCTGCCTCTCCCGCGTCGCCGCAGCTTTTATCTTGAGGGCATCTCGTAGAGTGTACCGGGCCAGAATGCTCGACAACTTCTCGTCCCCGCTCGCTTGTTGTAGTCGCGACCTAGCGATGGGTAATCCGGTACTAGGAGTTCTTTCTGGGTATATCGACGCCGAGGACGGGAAGAGACGTTTTGCCGCCTGCGGTGCGGATGCTTGCACGGTGCGTTGCCGGGGAAGCGCTTCCCGAGATGCTGGTCTCGTCCCTCGCTGCTTTATCCCACGCACACACATATTTTGTCCCCGACACAGGGTGCTGTAGCCCGACAGATGCCGGATGTGTGTCACCAAGTCCATGTCCCGCCCGACGGCACGCAATCGCAGCTGCGGCTGGGAAACGAACCGACCCCCGAACCTGCCGGGAGGGCACGGGGCGAGCTCCTCCAGCAGCGGGGAGTCATCCCTCGTCGGGATCTCGAGGACGCTCACCAGAGACTCGTCCGCCTCGAACGTGACTTTCTTCTTCAATTTGCTACGCCGCGCCTTGTCGTCCGCCACAGTCGCGCGCTCGCTGCCCGGGCGTGGCGGTGGAGGTGTCGGCTGGATCGTCCAGATACGGGCGTTGAAGCGAGCCGATATGTCGTCCGTCGCGTCCATTGCCGCTTCTTCCCTGCTCAGTCCGCCAACGCCATGCCGGATCGATCGATTCCAGTTCGATGTCACGTACGCCGTGCTATTTATTACGCACTGTGTTACGCCAGCATTCAACGACAAACTTCGTAACTGTTCCGGCAGTTATTGTGCGGCTGGAGACGCCATGCTGATCCGGCACCGTCAGCCGTCAACAACGCCTCAAACTCACTAATCTCGCGCGTACATCGCCACTACTGCGTCCAATTCACGCCGCATGTGCTTCGTTACAACTTGTCTGACGTTCCCACGGCGTCGGTCATTGACACAATCACAGCCACACACTCCTTCTACTGACTCGCTCCAGACTTGAAAGGGTGCCGATTATGCAGCGGCGGATTAGGCAGCCGTGAGACATTGGCGAGGCGTAATCAGGCTGTGGATAAACACGCACACTCGTTACTATCTCGTAACAACAGCAAACACGCTCAATGCGCACTCGGGAGAACGCAAGAGAAATATAATGATACAAACTTAAATTATTCTAACATGCTATACCACCGGTAATCATGAACAAAGGTGATCCCTGCTAGGTCAATATACAGCAGCCCCGCTCTCTGTAGAACTTCTTGCGAGAACCAGCTTTACGAGACGCATGACTACGACATTCTTCAAGCCGGCCGGTTTATCCGATGACTCCAGAGTATCCAATAAATGAAGTCACCCACGCAACGTAATATGGCAACATATGGCGTGACGTAAGCATTGCTTGCGACATCTAGAATTACTGTGACCCCTATGCTTACACACAACTGTGCTTGACTTTAATCAAAGTCAAAACGAGGATAAAATCACAGTACAGGTTATCAGCACAAGTGAGTGACAAGGTATTAATACTTACACGACTAAACCAGTTTGTTATTATTATTATTATTAATAAGCCTACATGGTTTTCCCAGTAATTATATCCACACCGAGTGATGACGTAACAGTGACTCCTATAGAACCATTGGTACACATGTGCTTACAAACAGTTCACAAATAACAGTGAACTTTAGAGTTATCTTTAATGCATCTGTTGCAATGATTTCGCTCGAATGTTAATAACTATGTTATTTTATTGACCAAAACCAACTGAACTTTGTGTGTACTGCCTCACAATTATGTGGCTGATGTTAGCAACACGTGACGGTATGGAAGGCATTTATTTCAGTTCACACAACAAAGACAATACATCTATTGTGATGGGCCTGCCACTTAATCTGTAATATATACACAACACATGTCGATATGCTTCAGTGATTCGAACCTGACGTTTGAGGTAATCAAACAAGATCAGTCTATTGAATTCAAGGAAATGTTTATATTCCAATAAAATATTGCAATTAACCTTTATTAGTGCAGCAGTATTTGCTTTTATTGTTTTGACAGTGCCACTATGTAAATCAATGTAA
The DNA here is from genome assembly GCA_963995525.1 of Escarpia spicata. Taxonomy (NCBI): domain Eukaryota; kingdom Metazoa; phylum Annelida; class Polychaeta; order Sabellida; family Siboglinidae; genus Escarpia; species Escarpia spicata. The sequence goes on along the minus strand of OZ023208.1, from coordinate 30,957,083 downwards.
CAATAATTATTGATATAACAACATACATATTAAACTCTTCAATACATTTGTGAGACCAAACACCTATAAACAAATAAACACTGTTTACTTATCTATCGTTAAAAGCTTTTAGTGTGCCAGGTACGAGTGTTTCTGTGTTTGATGCGATGCCCAGGGACCACCCTACAGCAGAGTGCAACCAGACCAAAGAACAATATCACAAATACACCATACCTAACCAAGCATTGCACCGGTACAATCTACTTTATCAAAGAAACCAAGTGCGGGACTATATCATATAAAAATAATACATATACATACCAGCCAACTAGCATGTGCAGAAATGAACTCGCTCTGCAGCCAGTTATGTGTCTAAATTATATTAGAACTTGATGTCTACCTGCCTGCCTACATACATACTTACCTAACTCTACAAATACACATACATATATGAATACACATGTTCATTATTATAGTAAAAAATACTTGATCTGGCTCCTCCATCAACCTATATGATTCAACTAATTATTTTAAGTAATTGCATTTTATGGCTTCACTATTCAGAGTGTACCAGGTAAGTGTTATCAAAAATATATGTAACATCAGCCTTAAATGAAGACACACAAGTGACACGACACACAGAGTACGCTCATGTACGATACATGGTATTTCTTATGACTTACTCACAGGTTTATCCAGTTACATAGCCTCTAATAACTAATGCTATTATCATAGATACCTATCTACAATTTCACCTATACACAAGTCATCCATAAACTAGTATACACGTGCACATATGCACACTCTATTACACATGGGTGTATATATACCAGGTACATGAAATGTACATATATAAATTAAATACGTTTTGATTGCACCAATATTTGCTACATATGACAATTACAGATATGTATGTATTCACATTAATCAAATGTCTTTGTCAGATAAATGGTCATGACCTACACTTGTCAACAGACCAATGGACACAACCTACACTTGTCAACAGACCAATGGACATGATGTACACTTGTCAACAGACCAACATATATGATCTACACTTATCAGCAGACCAATATACATGATCTACACTTGTCAGCAGACCAATAGACATGATTTACACTTGCCAACAGACAAATGGACACAACCTACACTTGTCAACAGACGAATGGAGATGATCTACACTTGTTAGCAAACCAATAGACACAACCTATACTTGTCAACAGACCAATGGACATGTTCTACACTTGTCAGCAGGCCAATAGACATGACCTACACTTGTCAACAGACCAATGGGCATGATCTACACTTATTATCAGATCAATAGACATGACCTACCTTGTCAACAGACCCATAGACATGATTTACACTTGTCAACAAACCAATTAACATGATCTACACTTGTCAGCAGACCAATAGCATGATCTACACTTGTAAACAGACCAATGGACACAACCGACACTTGTCAACAGACCAATGGACATGATCTACACTTGTCAGCAGATCAACAGACATGACCTACACTTGTCAATAGATCAATGGACATGATCTACACTTGCCAACAGACCAACTGACATGATATATGCTGGTCAACAGAAATTACCAATGCTTGTTTGCAGATAATGCACTGACAGTCGGCTTACGCTAAATCCACACACTGCAACATCTCGTTAATAATCTCTGCCTTACAACGCACAACGGAATTAGAATTCTGCTGGAAACTAGCCAACAAGTCAGTGGCATGTGCCAAATTTACATCCGTGATGCAACATACATTCAGCTTACTTGTATCAACTACGTGTGCTGCTCCCACTTTAGGTGCCAAGTGCCGTTGCCTGCATGTGTGACCTGCCTCAGTGAACTGGGTATTAAGTAGCAATGGCCTATTCTGCCAAAGGTAGCTGCCTACCGGGTAGTTCAAATTTCATTAATCTTGTGATTTAGGCAGGAATGCCCACCTTATCATATCATCTTTCAATGTCTGGTTTATCTTCCTTGACAAATAATCCAAAACTAATCAAATACTAAATGTAGGGTTGATGTAGACATTGTTTGTTCACATTGCTAAACTATTAAACATTTTTTTTGGAAAATGTCATTTAAAAAATATTTGCTTCAACAACAAATAAAAACTACTATTAACAAAATTAAGTATCATCAGCTTATATTCTGTGGAATCAAAAAACGTACAAACTCTATCTCACAATTTTGTAACTTAATAACCACTTTGCTGTGGCAGGCAACATTATCTTCTCAGTGGACAGTTGTAGAGGGTGAAGCCCACTATTCACCAAATCGAATCATGTGTCTCTGGCACCACAATGGTCTTGAGAAGATAACACCTTGTCGAACTATCCCCTATGAGTGGCAGAGTCGCACAGCTCCCACTAGAACAAATGTAAACTGCCTGCCATAACTTCTAGTGCCGTTTCAGTAACACAATACCACCATGATGTGATATGTGCACAGCTGGCAAAATGCTGTGTTTAATTAACTAATTGGCAGTGTGACATCATTTGCTGTTAAGATTTATGTGCAAAACATTTACCTTGCTTCCTACAACATAATTACTACTGACAGGAGCAGCTCATGGAATGTCTTCTAAATATATGATAAGCTTTCAATCCCAAACAATGTATGATTTTAAATGGATTTCAAGTGAGATACGAACGTCACAATGCAATAACATTATTTACAAAAACTAGTAAAACAACATCACACTTTTAAATGATTTGTTGTAAACCAAACATCTGGCCACTCGACTAGATAAATGAGGTCATTTTACAAAAAAACAGTATAAAATTGAAAAACAAATGTACTTTCACATTATCTATGCAACACTTCAAACAGAATCCAGAAGCCGAGTACTGTGTCACTATCGTGTATCACGTATCATCATCATCGCTGACGTAGTCATCATCGTCTCTGACACTGCTCTGGGTGCACATGTCGGCTCGCAGCTTGTCTAGCTTCTGCAGCTCCGCCTGGTGGAACGAGAACACACTGATATGACTCACAATTTTTTAACAAGTGACACTCATGGTTAGTCAACAACAACAATGATGATGACTCATGGTTAGTCAACAACAACAATGATGATGAATCATGATTAATTAACAACAATAATGATGACTCATGGTTAGTCAACAACAACAATGATGACTCACGGTTAATTAACAACAACAATGATGATGACTCATGGTTAATTAACAACAACAATAATGATGACTCATGGTTAATTAACAACAACAATAATGATGACTCATGGTTAGTCAATAACAACAACAACAATGATGACTCATGGTTAGTTAACAATAACAGTGATGATGACTCACAGTTAGTCAACAACAGTTGTGATGGCTCAGTTAGTCAATATTCATGTTAGTCAAGGATATTGCCTCACCACAATGCCTGTGTCTACTACAGCTAACAGTATCAGTCATGTGGACAACACATTGGTAGTCAAAATGTAAATTCAAACCACGATATAAATGCATATTGCCTAACTGAAGTTGGGACCATACACATTGTCTAAAACATGCCGAAGGTGTTTTATTGTGAAGTACACAATGTGAATCACTACAAATGCCATCTTTATAGCATGGTATATTTGTTGCGTCAGTTATGTTACAGTGACTCATAACGCATGGTTGTAACTGTAACTAACTGTTTATATCCAAGAGATTTCCCTTCAGCCCCTTGGTGAAACCCTGACTATGACGCTTATCAGCAAACCTGTGTGTTAGAGCAATGCACAGGTGATTTCATTATATATCCTTGTTTAACCCGGGTCATCTGTCCCAATTACATGCCTTCTATTTTATAAGGTCTTGTTAGCAGTGATGTCTGTATACATCACTATATCATTCAGAGTTCACCCAGTTACCTTAACTTCAGCGAGGTAAAGTTCCCTCTTTGAGTTGATGAGGCGCATGGGGAACGGGTTGAGCTCATCGAAGGCAATCTGGAACAAGACCAACAGTAGTAGCATCTGTGATTGTTTCTTGTGATCAAATCATCAACGTCAAGCTGCAGCAGACAAGTTGGACAAAGCAAAACTGCATCGCTACTAAACACATACACATAGTGAGCACCCAAATGGAACTATTTACCTGACACACAGGTTACAGAAACCTGCACCACGGATTCCCTGTATCAAACTAGTCTTTTATTGTCATGTGACATTTTAGTTACATCCAGGTGTTCCATAAAAACTGACATTTCCTTTATAATACTACAATGAGTGTGTGTGCATGCATGCATGGATGTGTGTATATGTGTGTGTGTGTATGTATGTATAAGGCAGTTCAATATACGAGTTTGTGTCATCACATTAATAAACGAGTTTGTGTCATCACAACAAGAGTAGTCTCCACCAATGCTTCTCAACAACCCGTATTACTATATATTATACTTAAGTTAAATCAGCCAGTCAATTCTTTTTTGTCACTTCTTCTTTCCTAAAAACAACATACAAAAATAAGCTGAAGAAAGCTACCAAACATGTGTGTTTTTAATCTTGGACTATCACCTCTTAACTCTCTGGTAAGTAATATATCTCTGGACCTATTTGAGTTTTCTAGTGATATCTGTCCTCAGTAAAGAAGCAGAGCAGTTAAGTACAGTGGCATAGTGGATAGGGCATCAGACTCTCCATTGAGAGGACCTGGTTTCAAATTCTGTGCTGCTGTTTCAAGCCATGAGCAAGTTCATTCACTCTAGATTGTTCACTCAACTGTATGAGTACCTGGCTATGGACATTGATAGATATTTATATACAAATAGTCTTCATGCATTAGTTGCAGCATGGCTGAATGCTCTCCAGAAAAAAAGTCAAGATGGTGTTTGATTGAACAGGTCTGCCAGGTAGTAAAGTGTGAAGTACTTTGAGCAGTCCTAAGGACTGAATACTGTGCTAGGTAAGACTTACCTTTATTTTGTTTAAATGCAGTTAAATACTGCTTACCTGGCAAACTCTGTTGACGTTTGTGATGTTTTCTGGCAGTGTTCGGAGGAAGTTGAACAATGCCATGCTGTCTGTCAACTCCAGCAGTTTATCTTCGCTGTACTTGAAGAAGGCAAGGGCAAACCTAAACAGCACCTATCGGTTGGATGCAAAACAGAATAAAATGATTAGTCAAAATAATGATTTACTGTAGAATAGTTTACATGACAATAAAACAATAGGGCAATAAAATGAAGTAATAAAACAGTTTAGATTTCACAGTTGATTTATTGAAACGTAAACACTGAATATGTTACCACACAAGAAGATTGCTGCATATTCCACCAACGACAAAATGCTTTTTAAATTAAAACTTACCAATTAATAATATAATAATAAGTGAATTTGTAAGGCACCGTAAATCTAGACAAGTCCATTCAGAGGTACTACAAATACATGCCTAAGTGCTAAAACTGGTTAGTTAAAAAATTATAATATTTGCATATATATATATATATGCAAACTATCAGAATGAACACACATATATATATATATATATATATATCATTACTTTGCCTATATATGCACCATGGTTTTAGCCAATTTCTATATTATCATTTTTTTGCATATATATATGCAAATGTAGTGGGTTAGTCACATGTTTTGGTGACCGGTGGCGTAATGGCAAGACAAGTGATGATTGGCCTAATGTCTGATGCTAATTATTATGCTAATTACCTCGTTGTCTCTGGCGCAAGGAGCCAATCACCGCGCGGTAGTGGCGCGCAGTCACAGATTACAACGAGCTCTTGGTCACTTCGTTTTGTGAAAGCAGACGGAGTGGTCGCTTCAACAAATTTTGGCCCTCCCATCCCTCCCAAATTTTTGATAGCGTTAGGGACTACCATGTACATCATTGGTGGAAGAGGGGTTGATAGCATATCTCAAAGCTTTCCCCGTTTTCTTAGTGCAGGTGGACAATGTGTTCACGGGGTTTTAACGCAGAGACAGCTCGCTTCTCTTCTACCGGTGATTTTAGTAAGTGGGGCGTAATGGCCCCACTTATAGGTTTAGGCTAAATCTTGATACAATGTAAGTCTTCAGCAGGTAGTTGGGATTATAGTTAGGTGAATGAATGGTGTGCTTGGTTAGTACGGTACGGTGCCTAAGGTCTACTGTGATTACAGTAGTAATGATGTTGTATATATCTATAACAATACTGCTAATGTTGTATATGCCGAAATGTGCGCTCTGTCAACCTGAGGGACAGGAGACTAGTATGGGCTCAGTCACAGCCCACATTTCTCTCTCTAACTTAATCTCTTAATAAACGTCATTCATTTGGCCTTCTTTCATCACTATTCATGACTTGTGTTGGTGCTTGCATAAATATATATATATGCAAACTATCAGAATGAACAATCATAACATAAGCTAAAAAAAACTGGAGACCTTTATCAAACAATATCATCGGATGAAAACAAAGTTGTTTATTTAGTCTGGCCACTACTGACCACATCGGTGGGGGCCACTGACCTTGCTGCCCTCATAGAGGAAGACATCCCAAATGCGCAGGTACAACTGGATAGGGACGTTGTCGACAAAGATGGTGAGGAACCAATTGAAAGTGAACAGGGAAATGTCGACCTTGTGCTGGAGCAGGTGGGCATGGAGGCGGGGTAACTTGTCACTGATCAAGTACTTGAGGACATTCTGAAAGACAAGGGACAACTTGTCACTGATCAAGTACTTGAGGACTTTCTGAAAGACATGGGACAACTTGTCACTGATCAAGTACTTGACGACATTCTGAAAGACAAGGAACAACTACTCACTGATCAAGTACTTGACGACATTCTGAAAGACAAGGAACAACTACTCACTGATCAAGTACTTGAGGACGTTCTGAAAGACAAGGAACAACTACTCACTGATCAAGTACTTGACGACATTCTGAAAGACAAGGAACAACTTCTCACTGATCAAGTACTTGAGGACATTCTGAAAGACAAGGAACAACTTGTCACTGATCAAGTACTTGAGGACATTCTGAAAGACAAGGAACAACTTGTCACTGATCAAGTACTTGAGGACATTCTGAAAGACAAGGAACAACTTGTCACTGATCAAGTACTTGAGGACATTCTGAAAGACAAGGAACAACTCGTCACTGATCAAGTACTTGAGGACATTCTGAAAGACAGGGAACAACTTCTCACTGATCAAGTACTTGAGGACATTCTGAAAGACAAGGAACAACTCGTCACTGATCAAGTATTTGAGGACATTCTGAAAGACAAGGAACAATTCCTCACTGATCAAGAAGTACTTGAGGACATTCTGAAAGACAAGGAACAACTCGTCACTGATCAAGTACTTGAGGACATTCTGAAAGACAAGGAACAACTCGTCACTGATCAAGTACTTGAGGACATTCTGAAAGACAAGGAACAACTTGTCACTGATCAAGTACTTCAGGACATTCTGAAAAATAGGGAAATTTTTTTATGAAACATGGCAATGGTAATGATGAACTGTAACTGAGCCACAGACTGACAGAGTGATCAGTCCAGCAGCTAAGCATGGAAGTGGCTCGTGCATATACAAGATTTCTTATTAGAAGTTTGTATAATCCTTCCCCATATGTTATAGGTATTTGCAAGGTCCATAATGTGAAACATTATTTTCTTTGCTCTTATGGAGCATGTTTAGTAACATTTCAAACAGTTGACATCAGATTGAATGAAACACAGACCACTGGTTACTTATGATGAGATTACCATTCCTGCTTTCACACTGTCCTCTACAACTCTGACAACCTGAGCAAAATCCTGGGAGATTACTGTAAATTTTTAGTTTTACCGGACATTTTAAACAGACTTCATTAATTCTGTAAAGTTACTCAAAGCATAGATACTGTGTAAATAACTCATCCTGAATGTGCATAATTCATCTACCTAGAAAACACATTCATCCATACTTAGTTTGTCTTAGCTGCTTCCAAAAAATTAAAAAAATGTATATTCTACAATGATCACCTGGTCGGTGTGTGCGGCAGCCAGGGTGACAGAGTAGTACTCTCGAGGCATGATGCACTCTATGGTCGCCACAAGGCACCAGAACGCATCCTCCTCGTTCAGAAAGAGCAGGGTTAATGCTGCCAAACGGTTGATTCCCTGCAACGTCACAACAAACTTTTATTTTGAAATCTTGTCATTAGCTTCTTTGGAATTACCCATTTCAGGTCGGCTGCCTGCTATAGCAGGTTCAGGTAAGTTTTTGAACGTATAATGGACAGTTTTAGTGACGATTCAGACTTAGATGAAAGCGTGTTTGCAGAAGACAGTAATGTGTTTTGATATAGTGTAACTCTTCAGCAGGTAGTTGGGATTATAGTTAGTGTGAATGAATGGTGTGCTTGGTTAGTACGGTACAGTGCATAAGGTCTACTGTGATTACAGTAGTAATGCTGTTGTTTTATATATCTATAACAATACTGCTAATGTTGTATGTGCCGAAATGTGGGCTCTGTCATCCAGAGGTACAGGAGATTAGTATGGGCTCAGTCACAGGCCTGGCCTGGGGATGTAGAGCCCACATTTCTCTCTCTTTAACTTAATCTCTTTAATAAACGTAATTCATTTGGCCTTATTTCATCACTATTCATGACTTGTGTTGGTGCTTGCATAAATGTGTTTTTGCCGTCCTGTCACTGAAAGTATCGATGAAGATTGTGATGATTCAAATGTTGTAATTTACAATATTTTTGATGGGTTTTTTGACAATGACGTTGACGCTGCTGGTGACACCGAACCATCGGTAAATTTTTAATTTTCTGTTACTATGGGTATCAGATTACAAAAATTGCATTATCTTATCCGCTGATCATTCTAGTTAAAGAATGTACCAGGTGTTCCTATTCAAAAACTACTTGTTTCTCTGTGAAAGAAACATCTGAAGTGAAATAGGTAATATTTCTAATAACATCTCAGGGAATGCTGTCTGCAGTAGTCATGCGCTGATAGGGATGCAGACCTGAAATGGTTAATCTGTACTACTAAGAGTCACCTAAGCAACCAGCAGATTTATATTCATAACTCACCCCTGTAAGAGAGACCCGAGAGCTTTGATCAGTTAGCTCTGATTTACGTTCCATGACTCGAAACTAAGTTTGGAACAAGGGCTTTGTTCTTTGTAATTCACTCCCACTTAGTTCTACGTCATTAAAAAATGTTAGAAAATGTAATGCAAATTTACCGTCTTTTGAAGACATCTTATTAACTCTATTTACCCTTCTTAGTTCTCAAGCATATTCACCAATCTGTTGACAACTTTAATAATGATTACCAATTACTGACCGAATATCAATTTTTTTTATTTGGTGCATCTCCAAGCACGATTTCCAAGAATTTAGGTGCTACAAGTAATCTTATTATTCCTTCCACCTTCCAGCTACATCGAGCTGCTCTAAACTCAAATGACTGACCATTATTATATTACAAGTATCAGAACTCAGAAGTACTGATAAGGCATAAATGTTGAAAACATTAAAAGTAAACTGTGCCATATGAAGGTGTGGTCACATCCAAGTACCTGGCAGTAGCCTATGACAGGATTGTGGATGGAGTAGGCAGACAAGACCCGTCTGAGGCGAGAGATGCCCTCAGAGCTCAATGTCTGGTAGTGCTTGTTGTGGGGCAATGTTCGCAGCAGATCTAACTCAATCTGAAACATAGCAAAATTGTGCAGGACCGTAACATTAATTAATGCTTATGTTAACAGATGTTTGTGCGTTTATTAGTAAACTTATTTATACACGCAACATGAAATATACTTATATCAATTGTCAAACTGTAAATAACTACTTTGTAAAGCGGCTCCACCATTGTTACTTTATTTGATTAGTTTGTTTTTGCATAGGAACAGTGGCTTTTAAACAATACTTCGGAAGACAAACATCATAATAATAACATCATAACATAGGGTACCCTTCTCCACAGACTACCAGTCAACATCCACTATCAACCAATGACATCTGAATTGTCAATAAATGACATTCAGTCTAGACAGTAGCAGCACTGACCTGCTTGAGGGCGGGGTTAAGAAGCTGTGTGGTTTTACAAGTCTGCAGCAAGTCTTCGTAGTAGTTCTCTTGCTGCTTCTCTGCCCACTGACCAATGTGGAAGTGGACACATCTGGTGGAGGGAGAACAATGTATCAACACAGAATGAGCTGATGGTCTCAAAACATTTGTTGTGAAACTCAGGATTCATACTACAATATTCTTGAAAGTAGAACTCTTGCTGATTCCTGAAGTATGTGCCAACTCTAACAGATGTCTAGAAATGTTGCCTGCGTACTGTACATTTGCGAAAATGCATGCAAATAACACATCACCACTTCAAAATAACACATCGCCAGTTAAAAATAACACATCACTAGTTCACAAAATATCACACCATAAGTTAAAAATAACACATCACTAGTTCACAAAATATCACACCATAAGTTAAAAATAACACATCACTAGTTCACAAAATATCACACCATAAGTAAAAAATAACACATCACTAGTTCACAAAATATCACACCATAAGTTAAAAAATAACACATCACTAGTTCACAAAATATCACACCATAAGTTAAAAAATAACACATCACTAGTTCACAAAATATCACACCATAAGTTAAAAATAACACATCACTAGTTCACAAAATATCACACCATAAGTTAAAAAATAACACATCACTAGTTCACAAAATATCACACCATAAGTTAAAAATAACACATCACTAGTTCACAAAATATCACACCATAAGTTAAAAAATAACACATCACTAGTTCACAAAATATCACACCATAAGTTAAAAAATAACACATCACTAGTTCACAAAATATCACACCATAAGTTAAAAAATAACACATCATCAGTTAATAAAATACCCACAGAGCAACTCTCGCAAATATTTTAGATGTGCATGGGCAGCTGTGCTAGTCTTGCGAAATACAACCAACATATTCCACCTGGCATGTCAAGGTCATTCTCATTATGTGCAGCCGGTGTAGTTCATCCTCGCAAGCCTGCATCACCCGTGAGAACAGCACAAATACACGCCCCAATTTGAAGATGGATAAACGACTTCTGGGAATCCCAATATATAATTACCTGTTTGCCCATTAGCACGAGCAGCTGAGTGATATTGTGTATTCGAATAATTGCTTCTACTTCTTAAACATTGCATGTAACACGAGCCATGGTTGGTTGAAATTAGTTATATTTTGACCACCTGACCTGCCTACATCTACTGATCTAGTGAGCGATTTCATACGCTGAGCTTAAATTCAGAGTTTTGTAAAGCGATCAGCCAGGGGATACTGCTGGCTGGCACTGATGTAATCAGCAGCAGCAACCCCTGGCTCGCGAGGATGGTGTAGATCACCATGTGGGTTTATTTGTGGGCAGGGCCTCGCCTAAACACCCGTCCACCCATCATTTGGACGGGTAAAATTAGAAAATCGCGTTTTGGACAGGTTAAAATTAAATCGTCCATGCCATTTTTATGACGTCACTGAAACTGCCACGAAGCCAGTTACAACATTTATGGAGATTGGATTCTGCCAGACACATGACAGAAACCAATTAAGGCCTCGACTTGCTATGGTAATTGTCACCTAACCGCTAGCGGTGATTGCTTGAAAAGCAGGCAACACTTTCGTAGACCAAAATTAATAATTAGGGCGGGGATATACAATAAGCACTCGTTGATTATGACGAGACTCGATTGGATGGTTTAGTGAACTGATTGGGTGGTGTTACACAGGCACCAATTGAGTGTATTGCTGTAATTATTAGTGCCTGGGAAGAACCCGCTCTTTCTGTTCACAAACGATTTCCTAGACCTAATTGTACTCGCATCAAAGGCACCGGCGACCACTAACAAGAAAACAATGACTATCACAATAACTAACTAGCATTATCACAGCAGCTGCGGCGGCTGTTGGATCTGGCTAGATTTGGTGCAAAACTATGACAAACCACCGGTCACGCAGCTCTTACATCGTTCTGTCCGAAATTAAATAATGCATATTTAATATCATTAGAACGTAGAACATAACATTCTTTACAATGATACAAAGTTTTTAGAAGTATTCCTTTATTTGACGAACTTGTCGTCCGTGATTTTGTGAAAATGCATGCCAAAAATGTCATGCCGATGGTGCATCGTGAAGATATGGTTTTTGCAAACACAGGTCGCGGCAAATCGAAAACCCACACTTGTAATCATATTCAGTTTTTAATCAACCAATGAGATGAGTTGGTGTTCACTGTTCTGTTGATGTACGAAATTGCTGTCAGAGAAACGAAAGTTACGATCAGTTGAAGTGTAAACATGTCGGTTTACCTATGTTATCACCCGATATATACAACTTTGTGCATCACCGATGCCATTTGTAAGTTTTCCGCTATTCAAATTATGTATGTTATGTGATAATTGAACATGATTTACAAGTGCGGAAACAAGATTTTGCTCGACGATGTCGCATCATTTTTTACCAGGATTGCGATAATCAGCCTGAAGTGGAGCCTGCAGGCTGCACGTAATTATGCGTGCAGCGACTGTGTTAGATTTAGTTATGTCTGCGCTATTTTAGCGTGTTGCCGTGGCGAGTCCCGCTGTTAGCAGTTGTTTGGTCGCCCATTGGGTAGTCTAAGCCATGGAGCTATACTTGCTAATTAAATTAATTAATGTTTTGACTGATTTATAGTTTGACAATTGAACATTCACAGCAACATGAATACACAATGTTTTAATTAATAACTGTAACTTATTATGGCCATTGCATGACGACTTATTAAAAAAATATTTGTTAATCTAATATTTTGTTTTATAAATTAAACAAAATCGAACTGTAGTATTTATGATATTATGATATGGTACTTGTACAACAAAAAATCGAATGCTTAAAAATTTCAAATATTACCTTCCATAGTCCATTATACCTTGTATACAATTTGTATACACACATTTTAATTGTATATAAAAATTGGGATTCCACATTTTAAATGTTTGTTAATTTATTATAGTTTTGTCAGTAATTTTACAAATTGTTGCAATTAAATGTGTTCTAATGAAACAACTTATATGTGCTATACTGTAAGTGGCATTAAAATGTGAATCACATGCTTTGAACAAAAAATATACATACAAATTAGACATTCTCATTCAATACGTTCGATCGCGCATCCGACCGTATGCCCAACCGCGCTTCGTAGCATGTCAGGAAAAATTTAGACTGGCAAAAATGTCATCCAGGGAGAGGCCCTGTTTGTGGGTTATGTTACCTGTCTTAATACAGGTAACTGGTATGGTGGTTTGCATCTACAAGTTGTATCTTAGCTTCACATGTAATTAAATAGATTTCTCTTAGATCAACATGGAACAGTGTGAAGACTTTCTTGTATTGTCCCCAGATTCCACCTTCAACAATGTTATCTCTGTATGGACCAGAGCTGCTAGAACCGTTTTTTATTAACACCTGAGATTTTGTATCAAAATATGAATATGAACAAAAGCACTGAGACTGAACTTACCCCTTCCAGATGCGTTCCTTGTACTGAAGGGGGATGCCAGTGCGTATGAGCAGCTTCAGTTCACGACTGCGCTCTATTTTTCTCTCGCCAATGCTCACAAAGTAGTTTTCCCACTTCACCTGGTTAGACATGTCAGCTCCCAGGTTCTGAAAACACAACAAACCACATTTCTTTGGCAGTTGTTTCATAGTTTGAAGGCAGGTGCAAACATTCTAAGCAGTTGTTATTAATTATCTCAGCATGGATTTAGTTTAGTTTAAAAACTAATGCTATTATTTGTTCAATATACCATCAGACAACAAACAAAATAACTAGCAACTTATTACAAATGAGTTTTATGATTCTACAAGAATTTGTTTTTCTGCTGTAAACAATTCTGAAAACCATGATGTCCACTCAATAAACGGATGACTCATCCACAATTTCAGACCAGATGCTTTATCTACCGAAATTATATCCAATTTGCCTGAAAATTTGGAAAATACATTCACTTTAGAGTTTCTATAACTAAATAAGAAAGAGTCAAATGTGCAGGAAATTGTGTGGCAACCATTAATCACTGTCACCTACAGAAAATACTAATTATAACCCTTTAGCACTAGGGGTATTTGTCATGTGGCTTTGTACTGGAAGTTTCTGAATGGTCGCTATTTGAAAATATGAACTAATAGAGTTTGAAGATATATGAAGCATTCTATGCAAACACATCCAGGCATATCGCATTTCACAAGGTTTATTAAAAAGTTGATTACAGGGCTGTCTACCTGACAAAAACAATTTCCGTAATGACCCCCCCCCCCCCACTGCACACACACCCCCCTCGTCGCATTCCGCCCCACAAGGTTGCCAATCAAACCTTTCTCTGAAGTAGATACAGTGACAAGCCCAGCCTGTTCACTTACCTGGGAATCCAGGAAGTTACCAATTTAATTATAAAAAGTAGGTATACTTTGTTTCAACATATTGTGTTGCTACACTGTAACTGTTGTCTGCAGTTAAGTTCCTCAGTTAGCACTTCAAAGGGATCCTTGTTTCACAACATCCAATAAGTTACATTGTGTTAATTACAGCTGTCAAAGTGCCTGCATGGCCAGACATGCCCACGTGTTTACGTCTGTAGTGCATCACCGTGGGAAAGACACCGCCAGTAAATAGGCAATAATCATCCAACGAGCTTCTAAATTTACAACACACAGTAGGAAACATTATAATTATTACTAACAGTCAATGACAAAGTTAAATTGTTGTATTCAAATAGAAAACTTTGAAAAAAAATTTGATAGTTTTAAATTGCAACTACAACAATTATAATACTCATTTTATATTCTTTAAGACATTTTATAATTATATTCATAACTTTCAGAAAACCATAACTATTTAATGGTTGAATGGTTTTACCTAAAGTCATCTTAATTCATTTCTTTCATTACATCATTTTAAACCTGTAAATGTTATTAATGTTGAAACGCACATTAATGACACTGATATTTTTGGCCGGTGTAATTGCAGTTGACTGACAGATGCAGACATAATATGCCCACAGCCACGACAGTCATCAGCAGGATGCTGGCAGTCAAAGTTGTAACATTGTACAGAGGCACAGCATTGGCTGGTGACACTGCACTGGCTTTGTAAAACTTGTAGTGGACTAAATATTTATTGATAAATTGTAACAAGTGAATGATGACAGTTTCTTCAGGGCATCTGGAGCAGCATTATTTATACATTTAGCAATTCTGTAGTTTATAAATTTTTGTAGTCGGATATATTTTTATTTCTGTAATACAGCAGCAGTTTCCATAATGCCGTAATCTGAGGTGACTTTCCGTAATGATTATAGAAAATCCGTAATGGTAGGCAGCCCTGTGATTAGTATATATATACTCATCCACCAGTCTTGTGTGGAATTCAATTATCTTTAAAAGAAGCACAACTTGCAATGTTACGAAACAAAGTAAAAAAAACGTTAAATGCAGATAAAATAGATCCACCCATAACTTGGTGATTTTTAATGCATTACAGGGTCTTGGAGTGCGTTTCATAAAATGATGTGGCATCTATAGGGTTAAGTGGTAGGGTGTCTGCAGTCAAAAGAGTTAAGTGATATTATTACCTGAGCTTTGAAGGAGAGTTCATTTGAGATCCGCTGAAGGTTCCTTGCTGCCGAGTCCAAGTTCTGGTCGAACTCATAGATGGGACGAAGGGAGAAGCCGTACTCATCATACGAGTGGGTGGGGTGTCTGAAGGGAAATCACAATGTCGTGTTGTTGAAATGAGTGTTGGTAGAATGTGATGGCTCTTTTGTACAAAAAATAAGTGGTATAATGTGCAAGGTTGTTTTACTCTTTCTCACTACTGTCTGAGGCTGTGTTATCCTTGTCATAGTACCACTGCCATATCAACCCCCATCCATCTCAACCCCATCCAGCTCAACCCCCATCCGTTGCTTTCATTCTCAACCCCTCCCAACCCCACCAAGGCAGAGTAACCAGTGGCCTATGTCACTAACATTCTTAAAGTCACAAGGCTGGTTTTGCTTTTTAAAATCAATTACACTCCTTAAAGTAATTTAACAAAGCATTTTGTTTAATCATGGATTTCCCCATGAGCTCGTTATCATAGTGCCAAGTGACTGGTTGCATGACACGCACCCAACTTAAGCGGTCAAATTACGCCCAACTCCCTAGGTGTCACTTATAGCTGGGCAGATACTTGGGCAGCGTTGTACGACAGCCACCCAACTATGTGATTCCGGCACTATTAACCGATAAGCGGATTACCGCGTTTTTAGGACAAATCTTCACACGTTCATCATGGCAGAAATGATAAAACAACCACTCAACCGAAGGGACAATGTTGTGCATGATGAGATCATAGCCTTGCTTCAAGCATACGGCAGAAGCAAGGACACACTGAATGGCCAATTTAAATTAACTCTCATGCTGACAAAGGCACGGCTGTACGCAATTTCTGGTGGTGTTTGGCATTCTCATAAAGGGTAGGGTAGAGTAGGGGGATTAGCCTACATGAAGCACAAAACGACATAACTCGTAAAATAAAAATTTATTCACAAAAACATTTATCTGACAGAAACCTGTATAAGTTCCCTGTGTCATAAAGCAGTCCGGTAAAAGAAATAAAAAAGTTGTGCTAAAAGCAAAATATGTTCTGGTAGACGCATTACTCCGCTTGGTGAGGCAATATGCCCAGTGAACGGGGCCAATAGCCATCGGGTGGGCTTATTGCCACATACTAAATTAATTACATGCAAGAGAATGTCAAATCAATATTACAATGAATATATGTAGTATTATCTAGTACTATCAAAATGTCATCAAACTATAGCCCTTCGTAAATAAACTTGCCATGGCATAAAACAAGCATTTCTGATGATTCACTTCATGCTGTTGGAGGAAGAAAATCTATCTTCACACGCGTGCACACAAAGCTTGTGACACTCGGTAAATTACATTTATGTGTCAGAAAATCGCAATGCAGTTAAAACTTAAAGTTCGGGTGACAAGAATCCCTTTCGACGATATCCAAATTCCAAGATGCTGTGAACTTCATCGACGATTCTGAATAAATCAACTCTTCAGAAATGGTACCTTGCAAACAGCTGAATGTCGATGGGGATTTAAATGATCTCTAAAAACATGATTTCTTAATTCTCTGTGCCAATATAAATTGTGAACGATCGCGACTATTATTATAACGCGCTATGTGACACCTAGCTGGAGTTGGGGCTGTTCAGGGTTGTCCCAGGAGTAGTGCCCTAATTAGCGTGTGAATTCAACTGGGTGCGTGTCATGCAACCGCAGGTAGATAGGATTATTTTTTTATTTGTGCAAACAGTTCAATTTTTTCTGCACAATGCATGAAATGGGTCTTACTGAGTAAAATATATATTTAACATTTTTTAGCCAGATCCCCGTTTCAATGGTAACAAACAAAATGGCCGCCATTTTGAGCAAATATTAGCAAATTAGGAAACAGTGTCATTTTTTATTGAATCCATATTTTATTAATGTGTTTTAATTTTTTTAATAATTTTTTGGTAAAATATGAAAATAAATACACCTGTATTGTTTTTTGGCAACAAATATGGCTATATCTTTCAAACTATTCATTATTTTTAAAAAAGTGTCTGATCATTGCACACAGTAGAATATGCTGAATGCAACACTGAAAACATTATTTTTGTATAGCATAATTATTCCAAGAGATATCCCGTTTCCAAATGCAGAAATTTTAAGAAAAATGTTTTTGAGAAAATAGCTGTCAAAGATTGCATAATGGATTTCATTACATGATATCGACATGCTTGATCCATGATTAAAACTCACATAGAGGTATGTAATTGTCATAGAAGTGAACTTTATTGATAGTATGCATACAAAGGTATAATAATCTGGCAGAAAACCATTTTCAGTATTTTTTTTGTAAAAAAACACCATTTCACCTGGGGTGTCGGGCCTTAATGGCTATGTGCCACCTAATGACCTTAACTTGGGGGAATTTGGACTTAGGTGGGTGTCATGCATCCGGTCAATGGTTGACATGAGCTGCGCCAGTGACAGTAAAGTGTCTACGTGAGCTAGAGACTGACCCTGACTGGCTGTGGTCTACGTGAGCTAGAGACTGACCCTGACTGGCTGTGGTCTACGTGAGCTAGAGACTGACCCTGACTGGCTGTGGTCTACGTGAGCTAGAGACTGACCCTGACTGGCTGTGGTCTACGTGAGCTAGAGACTGACCCTGACTGGCTGTGGTCTACGTGAGCTAGAGACTGACCCTGACTGGCTGTGGTCTACGTGAGCTAGAGACTGACCCTGACTGGCTGTGGTCTACGTGAGCTAGAGACTGACCCTGACTGGCTGTGGTCTATGTGAGCTAGAGACTGACCCTGACTGGTTGTGGTCTATGTGAGCTAGAGACTGACCCTGACTGGTTGTGGTCTATGTGAGCTAGAGACTGACCCTGACTGGCTGTGGTCTATGTGAGCTAGAGACTGACCCTGACTGGCTGTGGTCTATGTGAGCTACAGACGGACCCTGACTGGATGTGGTCTATGTGAGCTAGAGACGGACCCTGACTGGCTGTGGTATATGTGAGCTAGAGAGACTGACCCTGACTGGCTGTGGTATATGTGAGCTAGAGACGGACCCTGACTGGCTGTGGTATATGTGAGCTAGAGAGACTGACCCTGACTGGCTGTGGTATATGTGAGCTAGAGACGGACCCTGACTGGCTGTGGTATATGTGAGCTAGAGAGACTGACCCTGACTGGCTGTGGTATATGTGAGCTAGAGACGGACCCTGACTGGCTGTGGTCTATGTGAGCTAGAGACTGACCCTGACTGGCTGTGGTATATGTGAGCTAGAGAGACTGACCCTGACTGGCTGTGGTATATGTGAGCTAGAGAGACTGACCCTGACTGGCTGTGGTATATGTGAGCTAGAGAGACTGACCCTGACTGGCTGTGGTTGTGCAGTGTGCCAGCTTCTGCAGCCTGTATCATCTCTGTGTCCATTGCCTCCTGCAGCAGCTGACACACCATCTCCTGAGTCTGATCATCTCCATCACCTCCTGCATGCAAACACATGCTTCAAGATGCAGTCAAATGTCTTGCAAATTAAAAATCATAAAATTAAAAAGAAAACATTTAATAATTTGTATTTTATTTCCTGTTTGCTAATGACTACTGTCATGAGTGTCTGACCTCTGCGTGGTTGCTTCAGTTCCTGGAGACAGACGAGATACTTGCTCTCCAGCTGACACAGTCTGGCCGCTGTCTCCGTGTACTGCCTGCAACAGACACAGTTCAACCCAGTCACACAAGTCTATGACTAACATAACTATAACAAAAAATAGATAAGCGAGCGAAAAATTAACAACTGTCAAACACGTTCAAAAAACGCCTTTTGAAAGACTGCTAGTTCCATTGCGGTTCGTCGGATCCCAACAATATTGATGTCGTTTGAAAGTTTAAGCTTTCTGCTATTCAAACATATAAATGATTTCCTGATAATCATTCCTAAAATTAACTCAAAACGGACCTACAACCGGGCTCGTTCCGGTGTCTTAGACATTGCGAACGATGTTGTTTCGTCGACACAGTTCACCAATCTACCGATTGAGGCACCACTATCTGATTTCATGGTATAAGCTCCACCCACTTTCAAACGGCTGCTAAGATGACATACGCGAAGTAGGCGTGACGTCACAATCACGTATATCAACCAACCAACGCAACGAATTTAGACCCGTTGGATGGCGTACGTTATTGTGACGTCATGCCGACGTAGAGATATATCGGTTTCGCTGCGATCAAAGCACATCAATTTCGCCGCGGTTTAAAAGTGGGTGGAGCTTATAACATGAAATTAAGAAATGGTGAAGTGCGCATGTCTGAACCTATGCAAATGAGGAAAACAGCGCCGCAATCGGAAGATTAATGTACTGAGTACTCGCCGCCAACATCGTTCGGAACCGTACAGAACACCGAAAACGGCGTGATTGTAGGTCCGTTTATTGGTATTCTTTAATTGGTTACCGGAGTATCTAGATGACGCTAGAATAACAAAAGTGCATCCTTTCAAATTATACCAAGATCGTCGGGACAGGACGAGCCGTGAGGGTGCTAGCGACCGTAGAATTTCATGTTTTGGACGTGTTCCGAGTTGTTCATTTTTCGCTCGCATATCTATTTTTGCTATAACCAATTAGTCAGCTGTCATAACCATAATTGTTTTCAGTGTTGAAGTTTACAAGACATTAAACTTGAAAACCAAAGAACAAGAAAGTTTTATTCTCACCCCGACATACAGTATGTATATAATATCAGTTAATATAAACAATGAGTTTACATATATATTCATACATAAAAGTGCCATGTAATTTCTATTAAAGTGGTCAGTGACATTACAGTCATTCTCATAGGAGCCACTAAAATAATTGTTCAACCCATTTATACCAAAAGGAGTGCAATGAGCAGAAGAAGAAAGACAGAAAGAGCAAAAAGGCATGCATTAGTGATGCATGTTCAATCAGTCGAGCCCTAGCACCAGCACACTGCACATCTAGTTGGAACACTATGGTATTCAACGATTTATTTATTTGTGCTTTTTCAGTATACATTTATTTGATTGTACAGCACAGCTAAGCTGGATTTAGCACTTAATAAAGACATTGTTATTAGCAGTAGTGCGTAAACCAAATCAAACAGACTGTAGGTAAAATAAATTGTGTGCAAAATAGAAGAAATTGGTGTGCTTACATGAGTAGATTGCTCTCTCCAATGGCATCGTTTTCTCTCAGTTTATTCAACTCCAGAATCTCTTTGTTCAAGAAGTTGTTCTGCTCTTGATATGCTGTACACATGTCCTAAAATTATATGATACGTTGTACACATGTCCTAAAATTATTTGATATGCTGTACACGTCCTAAAATTATTTGATAATTGTACATGTCCTAAAATTATTTGATAAGCTGTACACATGTCTTAATATTATTTGATATGCTGTACACATGTCCTAAAATTATTTGATATGCTGTACACATGTCCTAAAATTATTTGATACGGTGTACACGTCCTAAAATTATTTGATATGCTGTACACATGTCCTAAAATTATTTGATACGCTGTACACGTTCTAAAATTATTTGATATGCTGTACACGTCCTAAAATTATTTGATATGCTGTACACATGTCGTAAAATTATTTTATACACTGTACACATGTCCTAAAATTATTTTATATGCTGTATACTTGTCCTAAAATTATTTGATACGGTGTACACATGTCCTATAATTATTTGATATGCTGTACACGTCCTAAAATTATTTTATACGCTGTACACGTTCTAAAATTATTTGATATGCTGTACACGTCCTAAAATTATTTGATATGCTGTACACATGTCATAAAATTATTTTATACACTTGTTTGCGTGTGGGTGATGTTTTGCTATCTGGTGACTTAGTTACAATTTCTTTCCAGCGTTTTAAACACAGTGCTCTTCAAGGTCCCCAATCTCTCCAGGTTAAAGGCGAAAGCCTTCCAGGGACAGCTATCTACCTGGCTTCCTTCCTTCGGGAGTTTAGACAGGCTAGAGGTCCCGGACACGCCTTGCTGTTTGCATACCCAGATGGCTCCCCAATGCTACGTAGAGAATTTGATGTGTCGCTGAAACAGTTAATGGTATTCTGTGGCTATCACACTAGTGCGTTTAAGGGACACAGTTTTCGCATTGGGGCGGCCACTGCGGCAGCATTACGAGGTGAGTCTGATGCACAGATCAGGGCGGCGGGCAGATGGACATCAGATGCCTTTAAGAAATATATCAGGATTGCTTGAGGTCGTTTTGCATGCTTCTTCAACATGACAGGTTATATTGTAGTGGGGTGGTCACATGTTTTGGTGACCGGTGGCATAATGGCCCCACTTATAGGTTTAGGCTAAATCTTGATACAATGTAAGTCTTCAGCAGGTAGTTGGGATTATAGTTAGGTGAATGAATGGTGTGCTTGGTTAGTACGGTACGGTGCCTAAGGTCTACTGTGATTACAGTAGTAATGATGTTGTATATATCTATAACAATACTGCTAATGTTGTATATGCCGAAATGTGGGCTCTGTCAACCTGAAGACTAGTATGGGCTCAGTCACAGGCCTGGCCTTGGGATGTAGAGCCCACATTTCTCTCTCTAACTTAATCTCTTAATAAACGTCATTCATTTGGCCTTCTTTCATCACTATTCATGACTTGTGTTGGTGCTTGCATAAATGGGAATATTCGGCCACGGCACCGTGCTGCATATGGGTTTTTGTGCTGGCAACAATGCAAGACAAGTGATGATTGGCCTAATGTCTGATGCTAATTACCTCGTTGTCTCTGGCGCAAGGAGCCAATCACCGCGCGGTAGTGGCGCGCAGTCACAGATTACAACGAGCTCTTGGTCACTTCGTTTTGTGAAAGCAGACGGAGTGGTCGCTTCAACAAATTTTGGCCCTCCCATCCCTCCCAAATTTTTGATAGCGTTAGGGACTACCATGTACATCATTGGTGGAAGAGGGGTTGATAGCATATCTCAAAGCTTTCCCCGTTTTCTTAGTGCAGGTGGACAATGTGTTCACGGGGTTTTAACGCAGAGACAGCTCGCTTCTCTTCCACCGGTGATTTTAGTAAGTGGGGCGTAATGGCGCCACTTATAGGTTTAGGCTAAATCTTGATACAATGTAAGTCTTCAGCAGGTAGTTGGGATTATAGTTAGGTGAATGAATGGTGTGCTTGGTTAGTACGGTACCGTGCCTAAGGTCTACTGTGATTACAGTAGTAATGATGTTGTATATATCTATAACAATACTGCTAATGTTGTATATGCCGAAATGTGGGCTCTGTCAACCTGAGGGACAGGAGACTAGTATGGGCTCAGTCACAGGCCTGGCCTTGGAATGTAGAGCCCACATTTCTCTCTCTAACTTAATCTCTTAATAAACGTCATTCATTTGGCCTTCTTTCATCACTATTCATGACTTGTGTTGGTGCTTGCATAAAATTATTTGATACACTGTACACATGTCCTAAAATGATTTTATATACTGTATACTTGTCCTAAAATTATTTGATACGCTGTACACACGTCCTAAAATTATTTGATATGCTGTACACGTCCTAAAATTATATGAAATGCTGTACACGTCCTAAAATTATTTTATACGCTGTACACATGTCCTAAAATTATATGATACGCTGTACACAAGTCCTAAAATTATTTTATACGCTGTACACATGTCCTAAAATTATTTTATACGCTGTACACATGTCCTAAGATTATTTGATACGTTGTACACGTCCTAAAATTATTTGTACACAAACTTGTTATGCTGGTTCACCAAAATAACAACTCTTACACAAATCTGATACATTTAATTAGTTATTTGTGTTACCAACATTATTTTAATAAGACAACAGTATCATTAATCAATCAATCAATCAATCATTATATTTGTTTATTTCAAACATATTATTATAAAGAACAAAACAAGTCTATACAAATCATCAAAATCAAGTCATGCGTACAATATGTGAAAGAAATTGTACATAATGAAAGAAAAAAGATATATTTGTTTGAAAAGGAATATAATTATATTTAGGATCAATAATCAATTAAATGGTGCAGTATTTCTGTCTAAGTGAGATGACGATTAATCTGAAATGTCCTTACTTTGAGGTCATCCAACTCACGAGTATCGGAAATAAATCTCTGTGACGGCCGGATGCTAGAGACCTCTGGTGGACCACTCGACCTATCATTGGTCACTGACTGGTCAAGTTCTAGTTGGTGAAGTCCATTAGTGATGGAGACAATGATCTCGTCCTTGGCTTTGATGCTGTCAACATACATGGCTGCCTGCTCTCGGAGACTCAACACTTCTGTCTCCAACGGTCTGACAACAGAATCAGGCAAAACGTATAATTTAACATAATATATAGGATAATCATCTGTATATTAACACGCTAACTGGGGAGTATTGTAAGTGAATCTCCTCTGAGGTGCCAACGTCCACTTACCTATTTCCACATACATTCACTTCCTTGGATCACTGGCCTGTGAGCTACCAACTGGTGTATGTATTTCAGAAAACACAAAGGTAGTTATTTACAGTTATTTACTTTTTTCAGTGGACAAATTGAGTGGTCAGAAATTATTACCCGCTGCATGCAATGCCGGTATTGGTGACTACAAACCGGAGTTGTGCTGAAGTGAGTTGGATTTGTTCCTGCATGGTTGTAAGAACATGCTCCAAGTGCACAATCTGTCTGTCTCTATCTTGTAGTTGTCCCAACAAACCCACATCTGTACCACACAGTTGATGCCTGAAATAACACACAAACAACTAACATCATAATAGGTCTGAAACTTGGAAACAAAATGTTTCTTTCTTCAAAATGTGCAGTTGTTTCTTTTCATGTGTTCTAGTACCTCATATGTTTTACACTACTTAAATTATCTCATCATTGACATGTAAACAAACACATGAACATACTCCACATTTAGTATTTATACATTTGCCAATATTTAAGTGAACTTACCAGGTTAATTTATTCTGGAGGTGCCATAGAAATTTTTTTCTTAGATACTACAATTACAACTAAATATTTCTTCTTTTTCATAAACCTTACGTACATTTTCACATAAAATGAAATGATAAACATAGTTACTTTGTGTCATTCTGTTTCTCAAGTGTATCAATGTGTTTCTGAAGGATCTTCATGATCTCTCTCGTGGCAGCCAGCTCCTCTTCTGCGGCTGACAAGTCTTCCTTCTGTGAGGCCAACTGTTCCTCAAACTAAAACACACATATCTTAGCCAACAAAAACAATATATTAGGGGGACAGTTTTACTATTGTGATAGTAATGTGATAGCTGATAGCAGTGTTTGCGCTGACGCCGTTTTTGGGTGATATTACGCGATTTTTTGAGGTGGGATGCGGTTTTTCAAGTTTCGCCGCGTACCACAGATGCAGTTTTACACATTTCACTGTGTCCCTTCGACGCAATTCTATGGTTCTTTAAAGATTTCTAGCCCCACGTTAGACAGGTTGCTTACAAATAAATAGGACAGATATCCAAATTTTGTGTCGACAACCGCACTTTCGTTTTACAATGAAATGGTGCTGCCACCTAGCAACCAAACTGTGAAAAATGGAACTCTGAATAGTAATGCCCTTTAATGTGTGTTAGTACCGCCTAATGGCTAATTTGGAAACTAGGTAGAACGACTTCAGTGTGGCGTCCGGTCAGCGTTTTTGACATTGTGGCATCGCATTGCTAATGTTATATTTATTTATTTATTTATGTATCGAGGCCACACATTAATTTAGTCCATTTAATATTCCACATCTTCGGATCCCATTTTGGTTTTTGGACCTTGTTTTTTCAGGCACATTGGGTCCTTGGACCCCGTTTTTAAAACCCTAATGCAAACACTGGTTGATAGTATTGTGACAGCTATTGCAATAGGGTCATAAAAGCTGTCCCAAACCATAGTGTAAGGATGGTGTCATCATGTAGCCTTCGATGAGGTTGATTCCCAAAATGGTGAATCCCTGAATGATGCTGTAGTGTTCGACTATTGCTGGTGCTAAGTCCGTAAATAAGTATAATTACAAAATGAAATTGAAAAGTTATCCACGAACATCTTTTTGTGTGACAGAAATAGCCCTATTGATCAGTTTGCCAACTGTTGTTACCATCAATAATCACTATCAATAAGCGATAACTATTGATAGTTAAATTCACTGTCAAAGGTACACTATTCTCCCATCAACTATCGTTTTGCATTAATAGATCACTGTATCATTTCACCTCCACAATATTTACATCTGCCACAGACAACAATGACAACAGATCCTTGTACATTTTCACACAAGAATTGAACCTTGAACCTAATGGCAGTATACACCGGGGGAGCTAATTTTATCACTGATGTCAGGAGTATTGATGTTTATGACTGCTGGTACTGCTTATCAAGTGCACGATATGAAGAAAAATAATAATTCATACTATGCAACATATAAAAACACCAGTGTGGGATTTATTTACCTCTTTGCATCTGTGACATGGTCCCTGACCACCACCTTTGCTACCAGTGGTGCCACCTGCAGTCGAACTGGCAGGTTTCCAGTGTTGCATGACCTTCTTGAAGGTCAACAGTCGGGTTTTGCCGGGTGGAGGCGCAGCAGCGTCAAACACGTCCTGGTCATCTGTCATAAGAAACAACCAATGCTAGAAGACAGACGTGTGGACGGACGGACGGACAGGTCAGACAGACAGACAGACAGACAGACAGCGCCACCATCTTGCCCACCCATCAGCCACGCACATATAATAAACATGATAAAATGTTCTAGATCAACAAGCGTTATCTTATCAACATACCACCCATCTAGTTTATTTGTAGTTCCACCTATCTATTTACAAGTGTTATTGACATAAGAGGTGTTGCTATGGCGAATTTTCGCACCTGTGTCGCTTTTCTTCTGCCCCCTAGTGGCCATTATGTTGCGTAGCTCCGTCCTCCAATTGGTGATTGACAGGTCGTGGAAGCTGCCCCGGTCACCGAGTGCACTTGCCTCACCCATGGTTGCCATGGAGACGTCCACATGGTCAGTGAGGGTGGGGGTCTCCTCTGAAGACAGCCGCTGTCTCAAGGCCACAATGTCCAGACTCACGAGTCCACTGACAGGCTGCTACAGGTCAAACACACAGCACCATCTAGCAGTGAAGACTGCAGCTTATGCAACGCTGATGGCACATGATAAGTTTCAAGTGGAATAACATAACTAATTTAACTGACATGCTTAATATATATATTGTTGCATGTCATTCAATTTCTCTTTCCTCTTACTATAAGTACGAGTCATGCAAACGAAATTGTAACAACACGTCTTAACAACTCCTAAAATTAACTCTTCCCGTTAAATTCAAGTTCTTTGATTATTTAATAATACTTGTAATCCTACATCAATGCAAGCACACGAGAATGTAAACGCGTGCTTAAGCGTAGTCATCACAAGGGTGTGCACATGACCGTAATACCATGTAATATTTTATATATATATATATATATAAACATATATAAACGTTCAATCATCATGTCAATTGGACACCTTATTGGTACATTACTTTTCACATCTCTTAATCAGGTTCCGGGCCGACAACTTTATACTAGATGCTTCATATTTGGTGATATATGATATAAGTAAAACATCTAAACTGACTACACCCTCTGGTACTGCCTGGACTGTGGTGTCTACATACCTGAACTGACCGTTTGGCCAAATACTGCCTTGACTGTAGCCTCTGACAGCTGTATTCGCTTCTCTTACATTGTAGTTCCTGTAGCCAGTATTTAAGCGTGTTCTTGTCGTTTGCTTCCAGGCAATATGTCTTGCCATGAGTACTAGACAGTCAACAAAACATGTAATATTATCACACTGCAAGCAGTGGCAAATCAGTAATTTTATTAAAAAAATTCCCGCACTACGTTAATTTAATGTAAAGCCTGTACTAGATACCCGTGCTGTTTTAAACTGAGTCATTAAGAATGTATGGAATGGTAACGCAACAAGTTAAACCTTAGGCATTATAATTTATATGATAAACTAACTTCCTCGTTCAAGATAGCAAAGTGAAACTTAACATTCTAACAGACATAAGTCATGTCATTTATCAAATAAATTAATTTGAATGTTAAGTAATAATACTAAAATCTTGCTAAACGTATATAATAAATACAACTTTATTAAATTAAAATCAGGGATAAAATAAGGGATGGGTAAACTAAGTAGTGTTTACTTACCTTATCTCAAAAATCCATGGACTTGGGCCATTGATATTTCTCATATTAAAACTAAAACTTGCACTTGCGATGTCTATTTCACCGAGTGGTACAATGTCCTGTGCGCTTCTATAATACAGCAGAGTGCATGTATTATCCGCCAGCACAAACCATCGTCGTTTGAAAGACTTGCCTCTGGCGCCAATTTTGTACTTCTTCAGATACCCGCATAACTTTTGCGTTGCCCCGCCCCTTTTATCGCGGCCACTTTCTTCTACATTTTCATTGCTGGAATTATAATCCATCTTACAATTTCATTAGGAATACTACTTTCAGATTTTCAGATCATCGTAGTTACTTTTCGAGACATGTTAACGTAATTCAACCGAGTTGTTTTGATCTAAATATAACACATCCTAGTATATCCACATCCTTGTGCCTCGCCATATCTATCACGTGCCAAGCAAAACCGGAAGTTTGGCAATATTTACATAAATTATAGCCTTGGTTACCAATACTTTCGTGAAAGCTCGCCAATCTTACGTCATTGCGTCTGAGCAGCGGCGTGACAGTCCAGGCGGGCCGGCGGCGGTGTGGCATCCAGGCGGGCGGGCGGGGTCGAGGCAGGGCAGGTGGGCGGCATAGTGAGCTGACGGCCTGGCAGGGCTTGTCGGGTATGCAGCAGCGAGGCATGCGTGTGGCGGCGTGGCAGGGCAGGTATGCGGCGACGTCAGGGCAGGCGGGCGGCAGGGCAAGCGGGCTGCGTTGCAGGCGACCGCTGGGTAGGCGGGCGGGTGCGGAGAGGGTGTACGCAAGGAGGATAGGCCTACGTGCGTGTGATGTGCTGGATGCTGATGCGCGCAATAATTATTTGTTGTTGTTTGTGCAATTGTACGACCAAACCTTATAATGTATACTTTTTTAAATGAAGAAAATTACGGCCGACAATTTAACATGCTAGAACAGGGGTCAGCAGGCCACGCACGCACGCACGCACGCACGCACGCACGCACGCACGCACGCACGCACGCACGCACGCACGCACGCACGCACGCACGCACGCACGCACGCACGCACGCACGCACGCACGCACGCACGCACGCACGCACGCACGCACGCACGCACGCACGCACGCACGCACGCACGCACGCACGCACGCACGCACGCACGCACGCACGCACGCACGCACGCACGCACGCACGCACGCACGCACGCACGCACGCACGCACGCACGCACGCACGCACGCACGCACGCACGCACGCACGCACACACACACACACACACTACATGTCACTATCCATTGAAGTTGAACTTACATGTGCATTATTTGAATAATTATGATTTACTATTACCAAACATCAACGTCTAATCAAGAATACTACATTTTATTAAATATAGTATTCTTGGTCTAATTGTGAATAGCAATATAACTGCATTATAAGAAGGCATATTATTCATGGTCCGTGTTCTTGGCATGCCACGGCGGTCAACTTGCCGAGTGTTACCCCCTGGTGTTCATCCAAAATGTTCGTCAGTTAGCTGCGTCCTCGTCTTGCATACCATGAAGCTCGTCTTCGAGTAGGTCTGTAACAGCGCACACATGCACGTACTCTAGAAGAGACTGGCAATTACTTAGGCGTGTTTGATAAGTACATGAAAGTTGTCCGTCAGTATGTACCTGCAATATATATCTACAAGCGTCACCTCCTTGGAGTTCGCTTTGAGTGTCACCATGTCCTGTTTACTCTTTGGAGACGTCCATCGGCACAGCTTCCGGAAACCCATCAACACCCACATGGAACGGACTTGAACATTAAAGCATCTCCCGCTGCGAATCAGGTCTTCGGCAAAATACTGCAAACTTGTACCAAACGTGTTCGTACTTTATAGCTTGTTTTCCGTGAAAGTAGTTGGCGTTCGCAGTTGCGTCTTCCACTACGAGACTGTCATCTTGAAAGAGAAGATGGGTTGACAGAATGTGTTGGTTAGATAGATCATTCGATGTATTCGTCACTGAAGTTGAACATTCAGCCGACTGAAATATTCCGGCTCTCCATCTGATGCACGTGGCCGAGCCAGCGGAGGCGGCGTTGTCTGAGCAGGGTCACAGAATTGGCGCGTGAGAGAACCTCTATATTGGGGACGCAGTCCTTCCAGAAGATCCCGAGGATGTGTCGCAGGCAGCGCGTGTGAAATGAGTTCAGTCGATTCTCCTGAGTGAAATACAACGTCCAGGACTCACTGCCGCACATAAGTGTACTCAGCATGCAGCCTTTAGCTCATAGGTGTTTATGGTGATAGCTGGGGGAGTGACACACCCTGCCTCATGATGTTAGTCTTTATCAAGTTGATTGTCAGGATAAAATCCGCGCATGCCGTTGCAAAGCGGTTCATGGGGTTTTGTAGCTCCCCCTAAATATGCGTGATGACCGCTGCATCATGCGCATGCAGCAAGTCTCTGACGAGGGCCAGGCGCACCTTGGTCTTCGTTTTTAGGCGAGACAAATTGAATAGTTTTGTTGCAATCACTCCAGTCTCCTTTGTTGTCCCGAGGGCCGAATTGTGTATAACTCGCGTTTAGTTCGCGGGCGGCATAACATCGCTCCGCGGGCTGTAGATGGCCCGCATGTTGCTGAATGTTGTGCTAGAGTGAGTTGGTGTGTAGCCAAGGTAGCCATTCGGTGCTGCTCAAAGCCGTGGCAGATGGAAGATTATTTGTGACGGTTTTCAGGTGCGCATCCCTACGATCGACTCGGTTAATTTTAAGGGACGAGTGAGTGGGTGGGTGGATGGATGGATGGGTTTCAGTGAGTGTCAATAAGTGAATGAGTGTATGAGTGACCAATTGCTATGTATTGTACTTTTGTAATAATAATAACAATAATTATTAATAATAAGCAGTATATATATATATATATATATATATATATATACAATGCTATAGGTTTTCCACTGCTGAGCACTCGTCAAAATTTAATAAAAAGAAAATACTGTGGACGAATTAGTGTATATTTATAAACATAGCAAGCACCCCAATAAATGCAAAGCTGTTTAATAGTGTTGCATCACAGGAAAATGTAGACATATTCCGAGTATAAATAATTATATTTTCTTCAATATAAGGTGTCGTCACACGACGGCTAAATTCGAGGGCCCTGTTAACCGAGGCTACAATAATTTGCGTATTTATAGGTATTGTTTCCCCTTTAAATTTGTTACTGTATTTTATAATTACAGAATAAAACCAATGGTAAACTATGGTAGTACTTAAGAAAATCAAGTATTTGTTAAAAAATAAACAAATAGACAGCCACTTAAAATAATATTAACAGATACACGAAACAAATTTATTATTGGTGCTTTACTGTGGAAGGGCGTTTAAAATAGCAGGATAACTATTACAATGGCAATGGTTGTCTAACAAACGTGTTTTTGTTATTATTTTTTGTAACCGTGCAAGATGAGTAACAAACTTCCATTTGTTACAAAAACTTTCAGAAAGTCTTTCCCGTTTCTAGCTAAAGATGTTGCACATTACTTTCCTAGCCACATGGCGAAAGGTTAGTTGTGAACCGGTTTATGAGCGATAATAGATCAATATTTCCTATCCTAAACGTTATAAACTCTGATAAAGCAGATAACTTTCTTTAAAGCTAATAGTAATAACGGTATTTCCTCGGCTAGATGTTGTGCTCATCGCGTTTAAAATAATTTTTATGAATATTATAACCACCCTAATATCCACTACGACATGATGTGGGACGTTTACACAACTTTTTTACGTAGTTTTGGTGAACTGGTCAATCGATGACGATGTCGTACCAAAAAGTACAACTATCAGAAAACTACCATTTATATAATGGAATTGGTACTTGTGTCGAATCCGGACCCACCTCGATTTCACCGTTATAACTTGAGTGTTGCCTAACTTTGATACCTCAGTGCGTTAGTTTCATCATTCGGTACAAAATCATCCCAGCTCAGGCATGCTTATTTTGTCTGCATCTGTTAAGAGTAGTATTATATTTAATTATATATATCATAACATTTTACAGGGATGCGGCAGATGCAGAAGCGACTCAAGTATGTTGATGGCATCATAGAAGTTCACGATGCCAGAATATCCTTGTCTGCTCATAATCTGTTCAATTAGAATCATATTGTACTGTAGCCTTTTGCAATTAGGTTTGAGAAATGTTATCAAGTTCTCTTTTGCATGGACAACTATTTTATTATGACAGTTTAATTTTTGTTTAATTAAAAGATGTAGAAATTTGATTATTGGTTTACTGTTACATAAAGAAACTCTTTTTGAACTAATTTCAGTTTTGTTGTTATTTTAAAGCTGGCCACAACTGGATCACACCCACCAACTATGTAATCATGAAAGACCATATATTTTTGCTGGGTTTACTGAATGTTGTTCAGAAACACCTGTATGTTAAATGAACATTTGTTAGATAGTGTATACTGTAAACATACCAATTTGACAATCAAAGAAAACAATGCAGCCTTTAGAAGATGATCATGTAAACCTTAACGTAGCCACATTCCATTCTCTGGCCGCAACGAGCGCTTCCATGATGCTCTCACCCTGAGGCCACATCTTCTGGTGCTCAACAAGGTCGACCTCGCTGACATATCGGACAAGAAGAAGATAATGAGACAACTAGAGGAAGAAGGCATCCAGAAAGTTCTCTTCACCAACTGTAAGACCAACATCAACAACACAGTGAAGACAAAGGTCAGCAGACAGGGAAGGTTCTAATTATCATTCTTAAGTACTTGCTTTACTTGGCTTTGTTAGCCATTGGCAAAAGTTATCTATCCACTGTGTCTTGTTTGTTGCCATCTTTTCTAGTTCCTTCCCATCTTCTTTGTCTCTGCTTCTACATCTTTTTTTAGATATTCCTTATATAAATCTCCCCTAGGTGGTTCCTTGTCAGGGGTTGTCTAGGGATGCGTGTTGGTAGTTTTGTCAGAGTAACCAATCCATCTTCTGGATTTTGTTTTTCAATCGGAGCCGTTTGGTCCTTTCTTAGAAAGGGATGTTGCTAGCTTTGTCTGACCATTTCTAATTAAAAATTACTTCCTTCTTAAATATGTGTGATTAAATATAATAAAGTAAACCAGTTTTTTATTTTGTTATGTGAATGATAAAATGAAACAAATATTTATACTTTAATAATAAAATAGTTTTTCTTACAGCTTAATTCTTACTAGTCACATTGCACAGGTTTGTTATGGCAGGTACAAGTTCACATTGTTAGCTCAGCTACAGTAAAGATGTTTGTGTTTCAGATCATCCCAGCAATGATCGAAATGGTGAATGATGTCCCAAGGTAC
Source organism: Escarpia spicata (assembly GCA_963995525.1). NCBI lineage: Eukaryota > Metazoa > Annelida > Polychaeta > Sabellida > Siboglinidae > Escarpia > Escarpia spicata. The sequence continues at coordinate 30,923,869 of OZ023208.1, read as the reverse complement.
CACAGGTCTGATGTAGGTGCAGAACATGTTTTATATAAGTTGTTAATTGAAGGAAGATATTTTCGTTTATATTCAAGTCTGAGGTACTTACTTAAACTTCACTTAACCTGTTTACTTACTGGAAGTACAGGCCATCGACCAATGTTCTCCATTCATTTTTAGTCCTTTGGGCCGAAGGTCCAAGGGACTATTGCCATCACTCTGCGTCCGCAATCCGCCGTTAGCTGCCGTATCTCAGAAACTGTTCAGCAACTTTTTTTCTAATTTTGCATAGACGTATTTTAGGGTACTGCCACTATGCACGAAAAATCTGTATTTCATTGAATCATTCTAAGGGCACCTAAGGGACCCCTAAAGTGCAAAAGTTTTACATTATCTAGTGATGTGGTTTTGAGAAGGGCCCTTGAGACCACCCCCAACAGTAGATTGTGTTTAATGTGCCAGAAACAGCCAGCAGTCTCACTCCACTCTGCAGCCTAGTGCTATTATTCCATTGACACCTTGACTAATCTTTAATTGGTCATAGTGCCCAGGCAGAGTAGACACACTTGACCCTTGTTAGACTGAACAGTTGCCTAAAACTTTTAAACTATCTTCAAAACTATTGATTTTCTATAATTGCAAGTTGTGTTTATTTTGATATTCATTTAATTATTATAAAATGGTGTGACTGTGGTGTCTATTGGTTAAAGATGTATTGTCACCTGTAGGTGACAAACATAGAAAATTAATATTCTGGACAACTATAGAGTGAAATATCCTACACTTTATTGATATCAAATGCATTCTACTGTTCTGTTTACGCTTGCCATGCCTTGTGTAGACATGGTACTATGTAAATCGATTGTATCAATATAGACTAATAATTACAAATTCACAATATAGTTGACACCTGAAACAACCAAATGTCAACCATTAGAAGAGTTGACATAGTTCCGCTATACACAAGAAATCTGTGTCATCAGCATATAGTAGAACATACATTTTCTACATCATCATCACTAAGGTTATTTTAATTTCACCAGCTGCCATGTCAAGTCCATTATAATTATGACTAACAGTGTTCAAAATTATTCAGGTAAATGGCAAATAACAAAGACACAAGTTTTCTCCTTGCCATACCTCTACATCACATGAGAAGAAGGCCGACACAGCCTGGCCCTGTTTTATACATGATTTAGCATTTTTGTACATGTTGTATACAACTTTCAACACATTACCATTAATACCGCATGAAATTATCTTAGACCACAGTGAGGACCGGTCTACTAAATCAAATGCTTTCTTATAATCGATGAAGGCCAATAAAGCCTTTTGCGTCAAGACAAACACAATTCAACCAATACCCCTATCTGAACACTGCCTGTTCTTCACCTATTACATTCGCTTTGTTTAGGTATGTGGTCAGTCTGGCATTCTGAACAGTCACTAAGGATTATTGAACAATTGTGCACAATGTCACCCACTTGTCAGGTTTAATTGATCTATTCAGCAATGAGGACACTGCTTAGGCCTCACTCTGGACACTGTCACTCACAGTGTTGTGTATTGTCTTAGTTGGTGTGTTGAGCTCATCAACTTGACCATGAATCAGTGGTGGCTCTGGTAACTTTAGAGGATGGAGGATGAATCCAGTTGTTGGCAGTGAACACTAGTGCTGAAAGGATAGATTACCACCTACCAGTCTCCAAAGCTCTATATTTAAAAAAAAACTGTTCAGTAACTTTTTTTTCTAATTTTGCATAGATGTATCTTAGGGTACTGCCACTATACACAAACAATCTGTATTTGATTGAATCATTCTAAGGGCACCTCAGGGCCCCCCAAAATGCAAAATTGTCATCCTGTTTCTTTGCTGCTCCCTCCTGCAGTCCCACTGATCTCTATTTATAACAGACAGACAGACATTATTTTTTTTACCATCATAAGCACATAAACTACAATATAATATTAATAAATAAATAAATATACTTATATAGCGCCAACTCTAGTTAGAAACTATTCAAAGCGCTTTACATGTAAAATAATAATAAATCAAAAGAGTAATTAATTAAGTAAAAAAATGAATATAACAAATATATCTTTAAATATTAGTATTATCGTGTCATATAAACAAAAGATAATTGATAAAAGCTTAATGCCAAGTCTAAAAGTCACAATAGCAGTTAAAATATGGATTAAAAGAGAATGTTTAAAAGTGCTCTTAAAAGTCTCAGTGTTCATTACATGCTTTTAAAACAAGTAGTTTACTCCGCAGATCCGGGACTGCTGCGGCTGCTGGAGTTAAAATATCGATTAAAATAGAGTGTTTTTAATGCGCTTTTAAAAGCTGCTTCGCTATTTAGTTCACGCATTGATGTGGGTAAATCGTTCCAGAGGTCTGGAGCTGCTGCCATAAAACTCGCGTCTCCGACTTTGCATCTTGTTCGCGGTCTCGCAAGTTGACGATTTCCCGCTGACCGAAGGGACCTGGTAGGCACGTAGAGGCAGACAAGCTCGCTCAGGTACACAGGCCCACACTTGTTGACAGCTCTGTGCACGAATACCAGGACCTTAAAATGAACGCGTTCTCGTACCAGCAGCCAATGTAGGTCCTGGAGCACTGTCGTGATATTTGCGTATTTGGGCACTCGCACGATCATTCTGGCTGCAGAGTTTTGGACACGCTGTAACCGTACACAGTTCTTGTCCATGGTGCCATACAGGAGGGAGTTGCAGTAGTCGAGCCTTGATGTCACTAAAGCGTTGACTACTCTCTCCCTCGTCTGTCTAGGCAGGAACTTGTTGATTTGGCTGATGTGATAAAGGTGGAAATAGCAGGACCGGATAGTCGCTGATGTGTTGGCAGACATGTCCATGTGACAGCCCAAAACGGCACCAAGGTCTTTGGTCTGATGCACAGCTCGGATGAGAGAACCACCAACATTTATGATGAGATCGTTTACTAACTTCTTTGCACACACTGGGACAATCGGAAGGAACTCGGTTTTCTGGTCGTTCAGTTTGAGGTAATTAGAGGTCAGCCAATCCCGAATCTCCATGACGCAGGCTTCGAGACGCCGAAGGCCTCGAGTAGTGCCGTAGGATTAAGCGCAAATGCACACATCAGCTGCAGGTCATCAGCATAGTGATGAAACGTTACACCGTGCCTTCTGATGACATCGCCGACTGGTTGGACGTACAAAGAGAACAGTACAGGCCCAAGGACGGATCCCTGCGGCACTCCTGTTTTAAGAATGTGATGTTCGGATTCACTTTGGCCAATTACAACATGCTGCTTGCGGTCTTGCAGATATGATTCCATCCACTGGAGGGCGTAACCTTGAATACCGTAGCGCTTGCTGAGCCGATTGATTAGAATAGTGTGGTCAATCGTGTCAAAAGCTGAACTCAGGTCAAGAGCACGAGCAGAGTGCCTTCTTTGTGATCCAAGGCCACCCGAACATCACTGCAGACTTTCAACAATGCGGTTTCTGTAGAGTGGAGCTTTTTGTATGCCGACTGAAAAGGTTCATTCATATCTTGTGATTCTAGATGATCAGACAATCGCTGTGCCACTATCTTCTCAATGACCTTGGACAGATGAGACAGACTGCTGACAGGTCTGTAGTTATCTAGCACGTCACGGTCCAGAGATGGCTTCTTCAATAGTGGACGAACACGAGCCTCCTTTAAGGACGCTGGCACTGTTCCTTCTTCAAATGACTTGTTGGTAATAGCGGTAATAACTGGTACCAATGAAGACAGGCACTGCTGAATTTGTTTGCCTGGCAGAGGATCGAGTTGACAGCTCTTTGTTAATCCAGACACAATCTTGTGTATCTCCTCTTCCGATGTTGGCACGAGCAAAACGAGAGGTTCATTGAAACATGCCTTCTCTCTCGCTGGTGAGTTTGAGCGGTGCATCGTTTCTAACTCAGACTGAATCTGTTGCACTTTGTTAGTGAAGTGTTGCGCAAACTTACTGCAACCATCATCAGTGGATTCAAAGTCCGGATAAATGTTCTTCTGTTCAGCCCCGAGGGACCTCACGAGCCGGAACATCGATTTGTTGTCAGCTCTCTGCAGTGTCTTGGTAGTAGTTGCTCTTAGCCATAGCTATGCAACCTGTCGAAGCATTGCGGGCTTCGACATAGAGCTGCCGGTGAACTTCGAGTTTGGTCGTCCTCCAACGATGTTCACACTGGCGTCTCTTCTCTCTAGCCTCCTTCACCTTTCTGTTGTACCATGGACATGGCTTAGTCCCTCTCCTCACTCTGTTCTTGTTTGGAGCATGTTTGTCGAAGACCTTACGCAACACTGTATCATAGATGTTAACCATGTCTGGCGTGCTTTCTGGGTGTCTGTGTAGGATTTGTTCGCACTGGTAGGCGATATCTTCCCGAAAAAGATCAATTTGGAAGTGGCAGAAGTCACGTACAAGGATGGCAGTGGGGAGGGTGAATGGCCTGCTCACCGCCAGCACACAGTCAATACAGTGATGATCGGCTATTGACATAGGCTTGACCGTCACTGACGTCACTGACTGGTCAACAGCGCGACTAATCACTAGGTCCAGAATATGACCGTGTATGTGTGTCGGATCCCTAACATGTTGAATTAGTTCAAATGTGTCCAACAGATCTACCAGTTTGATAGCTTTTAATGGATCGTCAAAGTGTATGTTGAAATCACCAACAATGAGTGCTGGCACAACGGAGAGGTTAATGTCACTGAACAATATTTCTAGTTCATCAATGAAATCTGAGGTTGTGTCAGAGTTCTTGCTTGCTGCCGGTGGGTGGTACAGAACGTATACATCGAAAGGCCGCACACTGTTTCCTGTGAGGCGAGCACGCAGCAGTTCCATGTGTTTGAAACGTGGTAGTGCGAGTAGCTTGCATGAGTAGACATCTCGGTGGAGTAGACCAACGCCTCCACCTCTGCCGTGCTGCCTCGGCACACTGACGAATCTGTAGCCGTCGGGAGCAAGCTCGGTGATTATAGCAGAATCACTGTCTCGCTTCAACCACATCTCAGTGATCGCCAGAAGATCGATTTTGTCGTCGAGGGATTCATTGTAAGATCAGGGAGGCTCCCATCAAGACAATTATATGCAGCTATTATGGGAGCCACCCTACTGATGTAACTGGATAGTGGACTTTGCCCTGATCACTTACTAGGCTGTGAGTGGAGTTAATTTTTCTTTAGTGTACCCTTTGTTCTCAAATAATCTGTTCTCTTAGTTTTACACATGAAGACATAATCTGGCACAACTTGATGAGTTTTTTTAGCAGCACATTTGTACTTGCAATGTATCAATGCAACAATGTAATATTTCCATGCAATCCATTTGCATATATAATGTAAAACTTCAACAGCAGTTTTCTTCATTTTCACTTTTTGACTCCTACCATGTTCAATACGCCATAACTTCGCCAATTTTTGTAGCAGTCATAATTTTTTAAACTGTAAAAGCACCCTACCCAACCTTTACAAGAATGAAAGAAAACAATGTACAATTTTTCTGACTTATCACTCATTTGGTCAGCCGGGGTCACATATACACGTATTAGTCCAAAGGACTTCAGGGACACTTGGCTCATTTTTTTAAATTCCCTCCAAATGTATCCTCTCCTCTTCCTCTCTGTGTGTCTATGATTCACTTCCAGGTGTTTCTGAGGAGCATTCATTAAAATAAGCATTTGAATACTTTCAAACTACCTTATAACTAAAATAATAAATATTCTCATTTGAAGTGTTTAAATAAAACATTCTGGTATACATGTGCTGTCACTCTGTGTAACAATTTCTGAATGCTCTCTTTCAGGCAGAAGATTACAACCTACTCATTATTGGAATTCCAAATGTGGGGAAATCATCTTTAACCAATGCTTTGAGGAGAACCCATATCCAGAAAGGTACATTAAATGTTGAACTATGAAAAGCCCTTGAAACACCTGATATACAGGATTAACATTTTGGTGGTTATTCATGATTCAGTACCTGTATTTAATTGATCTACCCGGTAATCCCTGTAAAATGTACACGAAACATAAGTTTCTAATTGTTAGTTCCATAATGTCTGTGTTCAGATACTGTATGTTTTTTGGACACTCTAATTTACTAATAATCTACAAAAAATTATTATTTTACGCTTTCCGACACCAGGTATTGCCAAGTGTCCACGTACAGATGGTCCGTAATGATTGTTTTTGGACACCAAAAATAATTATTGTACTGCATGTTTTTGACAGCTGAGAATTTAATTATATTTAGGTGTCGGATACATGCAGTCCTTATGATAGCTTGGTGAGACTGGGATGTTAACAATAGCACTTTAACAACATTTAATTTGCAGGTAAAGCAACAAAAGTGGGAGCCATTGCTGGGATCACAACAAGTGTTCTTGAAAAAATAATGGTATGTACTATAATAATTGACTAATTGTGGATAGTGTATTTATGGTCTGATCCATCCATTTGTTGTGCAGGTTTCTTCTTGTACGATTGGCAAGTTAAATGCTTGAAAGTGTTTATTCATAGATTTGATTATATAGGAACCATTATGCTAATCTGTGATAGCATGACAGTATTTTGCCATAATTTACCTGTTTTTTGAAAAACTACTCAGTACTCAGTTGATATCTAAGACGGTGTGGTTATCTATGCAGGTCTGTCACCAACCCAAGGTTTATGTCTACGACACACCAGGTATCATGCCTCCAAAGATCAACAATGTTGAGGTGGGACTAAAACTGGCACTTTGTTGTAAGTACAACTCACTGGGGGTTTTATTTCATTGGAAACATATTTCCATCCATGTCAAGTTTGATTATGCACCATTCCTGTGGAAGTAATTGTAAGTTTGAATATGAACAAAGCAGACCTGGGGTTGATTCCAAATCACCAATTCCGATTCCAACTAACTTTTTTGATTCCAATTCCATCGACACTGGCGATTCAGATTCCAACTAAATTGTTAGATTGCGATTCCACCCACACTATGGCAATTCTGATTCCAAGTAACGTTTTAATTTGTTTGCATAATTGATCAAATAACATCAAATGGAAAAGTGACATATACGGTAGCAAGTATGAACCTGTAGTTTTGTGCAGTGTAAGATAAGTGTTTCCATTACTGCAGCCACTCTACAAGACCACATGGTCGGGGAAGACACTATAGCGGACTACATGCTGTACTGGCTGAACAAACACCAACATTTCAGGTAAGTACAAATATTCCACAACATAATAATCATTTGTGCTGCACAAATTTCTGTGTGACGTATATTAAGATTCACTGACCGTACTGTGAACCATGTAGCTCTCGAGTGTTTGCCGTGACAGCTTGGATTAGAAATGTAACTCTCGAGTGTTTGCCGTGACAGCTTGGATTAGAAATGTAAGTCTCGAGTGTTTGCCTTGACAGCTTGGATTAGAAATGTAACTCTCGAGTGTTTGCCTTGACAGCTTGGATTAGAAATGTAACTCTCGAGTGTTTGCCTTGACAGCTTGGATTAGAAATGTAACTCTCGAGTGTTTGCCGTGACAGCTTGGATTAGAAATGCAACTCTCGAGTGTTTGCCTTGACAGCTTGGATTAGAAATGTAACTCTCGAGTGTTTGCCTTGACAGCTTAGATTAGAAATGTAACTCTCGTGTGTTTGCCTTGACAGCTTGGATTAGAAATGTAACTCTCGAGTGTTTGCCTTGACAGCTTGGATTAGAAATGTAACTCTCGAGTGTTTACCTTGACAGCTTGGATTAGAAATGTAACTCTCGAGTGTTTGCCGTGACAGCTTGGATTAGAAATGTAACTCTCGAGTGTTTGCCTTGACAGCTTGGATTAGAAATGTAACTCGTGTGTTTGCCTCGACAGCTTGGATTAGAAATGTAACTCTTGAGTGTTTGCCTCGACAGCTTGGATTAGAAATGTCTCTCGAGTGTTTGCCTTGACAGCTTGGATTAGAAATGTAACTCTCGTGTGTTTGCCTCGACAGCTTGGATTAGAAATGTAACTCTCGAGTGTTTGCCTTGACAGCTTGGATTAGAAATGTAACCCTCGTGTGTTTGCCTCGACAGCTTGGATTAGAAATGTAACTCTCGTGTGTTTGCCTCGACAGCTTGGATTAGAAATGTAACTCTGGTGTGTTTGCCGTGACAGCTTGGATTAGAAATGTAACTCTGGTGTGTTTGCCTCGACAGCTTGGATTAGAAATGTAACTCTCATGTGTTTGCCTCGACAGCTTGGATTAGAAATGTAACTCTCGTGTGTTTGCCTTGACAGCTTGGATTAGAAATGTAACTCTCGTGTGTTTGTCTCGACAGCTTGGATTAGAAATGTAACTCTCGAGTGTTTGCCTCGACAGCTTGGATTAGAAATGTAACTCTCGTGTGTTTGCCTTGACAGCTTGGATTAGAAATGTAACTCTCGTGTGTTTGCCGTGACAGCTTGGATTAGAAATGTAACTCTGGTGTGTTTGCCTCGACAGCTTGGATTAGAAATGTAACTCTCATGTGTTTGCCTCGACAGCTTGGATTAGAAATGTTTACAAGCTGCATATTTACTATTTGTGCCATTTGTAGGTCACGTCATTACAATTTTAACAAGGTAACAATTGTCAATAATACTGGTAAGGAAATGTGTTCATTCCATACATTTATTTTTTGAATTATCCTTTGCTGTATTATTGTGTCATACTTTTTATTTTGTTGTATTCCAAAGCATTCTGACATTTTGGTGTGATTGATTAAACGATACTTTAAAGTATAACACAAACGTAAGTTAGTTGTTGTTAACAATACTGTTCACAATCAGCCTAATAAAACGGAAAACCAATGTAATGTAATGTTTTTATGACCATTCAAAGCACTTAACACTTCACCTGCTGGCAGACTTGTTCATTTCAATTCCAAGTAGACTTCTCCGGGAAATGTTCAGCCAATGATATGTTGCTGAGGCGTATTTCATTCTGTTTCTTATAGATAAGACACATGCAAGTGGACAAGTTCGTTCACTCTACATTGCTCCAGTTAACTCAGCCAGCTGTAACTCAGACAGTGGTGGATATTTGTGTATGATTAGTCTGTGCATTAATTGCAGCGTGGCTGAATGCTTCCAGAGAAATCGAGATGGTGTTCAATTGAACAGGTTTGCCAGGGAGTCAAGTGTAAAGCGCTTTGAGCAATCCTAAGGACTGGATACTGCGCTGTATAAGAACTTACCTTTACTTTTTAATTACTGTGTCTGATATTGTGTGTGAGCTGGGCTTCTGTGTTTACAGCTATGTGGAACACTTTGGTCTGACTGAGCCGACAGATGACGTTTACAGTCTGCTGGCTCACGTGGCCAAGGCTCACAACGCAATCCAAAAACTCAAGTCAACAGCAGGCAAGTGTGTCACAGATAATCAGACACTAAAGTAAATACAAAATAATATTTACTGAGGTTAGTATATACAAAACTGATATGCAACAGCAATCCTGTAAATTGCTTCATGTATTCCGCCACTCTAGCATATATTTGTACTTAGTGATAATTCTTCAAAAAGCAGTTTACTTCCAGGGTTAACTTTTTGTATTGAAAAAAAACGACAGGAGCAGCCTCTGTGCTGTAAGTATAAACTGAAGGCTATAGAAACAACCTTTGACTGATATACACAATATCACCAACCATAATAGTAATGAAAGAACGCACTTTTGCTGGGTTTACTGGATGTGGTTCAGAGAAAGCATGTTTGATAAACGTTGTCATGGCATCAGAAATATATAGGCAAACTTATTGCAGTAAAGAATATTAGTTCAATAAAACTAGCATTTTAAATAAGCTATTTTGCTATATTTTTCTGAATCTATTCTTTGGGTATAGGTTAGCTACTATATACTGTTACATATAACAGAAATTTCATCATCAAAGAAAACTATGCTCTGTTATAGGTGGCTATGTTTACCGACCACATTTTATCCGTGCGGCTCAGATAGTTATACGGGCGTTCAGAGAAGGATGGCTAGGAAATTTCAACTTGGACACCGAGATATTGTCCCGAGACAAAGGTCATCAGAATGGCGCTGTGTCTGGTGTCCGGTGACACAGACATCAGGAAGTCAGTTTTCAGTGATGTTTTTGTGACAACACAGAACATCTCTCTGCTGGGCAGAACATTTGTGATAGATACATAAATAGTTGTATATACATATGATTAAAACTGAAGAAACATATCAGATATTGAAATGTTTCTGGCGGAGTCTGTGAAAGTGTGTACAGTTCATCATCTGTGCTGAGGTTTCAGCTCCAGTTTGTGGCTGTTGTGTCCACTGAGATCATGGTTTAGGGTAGACAGAAACTAGACATCTGTCGCTGGCTCACAGGTATCAGCTGTTGGATTTGGCAAGCACACATGATGCAATACCAACAAGAACCAACACAATCCCAAGGTAGGTCTCTGTCAAAGGAAATGCACATTAACAACAGGTTTGTGACAAATAGTTATGAGTCGAGAACAAGCTGACATCATAGATGTCTGTGGGAAAGTATTTAAGGCCGGTGAAGTTAACACTTGCAGAAACTGACTCATTCAGCAACCCACAATGAGACTCTGCCTGTTAGATGGTTAGAGTTGCTGACCACTGACAACAGTCACTGAGTGGCAGCACATCATTTAATCAAGTGCATGGTGCGTTTGGAATACAAGCCCTACCAGTAACACAGACAGCAAAAGAAACATCCCACTATACTAAATAAAATATGTAACTCAAATGGCAACTGTTTGTGTGTAATGCATAATTTAGAATATAAAAACAATAATTGTTTGTATGTATTTGTTTACATGTATTTAATTATAAATATTTAGGGATATAATGATGATTGGCTGTTTGTATAAAAGATGGTCAGTGTTGGAGGCAAACTGTTAAATTGTTTTCACTGAACCATTGTTCAAACATGTAAGTAACCAATGTGAGTAATTTGGTCTTGATGTGTGTAGTACTATATAAAACATGACTGAATAATGACATCGTACCTTTGTTTCCGAATTTCTCGCCAATCAACTTTCCACTTATTCCAGTGCAAATGAACGTGAGTGAATTTGTGATTGGCACAGCCAAAGTGATATCTGAAAAACAAATTGCACATTTACGATATATACATATTTGTTAACCAAAATTATTAATTATATTTAATTTCAACAATAGAGTATATTTTATTCTTTAAATTGTTTAATTATGACACATCTAACAACAATTCTATTGAACCATTGCCATGACATTTATCTTGCTGTATGTAATGACTTGAGTTGGTGCAGCTATACCTACCAACTGATGCGAGTGTGAGGTAGAACAACACAGACCCACTCTGGTTGAGGACAAACGGCAGCATGTACTGTCACAACAGAAACAAACTGACTTGGTGTACCATGACAAATACAACATGTACTGTCACAACAGAAACAAACTGACTTGGTGTACCATGACAAATACAACATGTACTGTCACAACAGAAACAAACTGACTTGGTGTACCATGACAAATACAACATGTACTGTCACAACAGAAACAAACTGACTTGGTGTACCATGACAAATACAACATGTATTGTCACAACAGAAACAAACTGACTTGGTGTACCATGACAAATACAACATGTACTGTCACAACAGAAACAAACTGACTTGGGGTACCATGACAAATACAACATGTACTGTCACAACAGAAACAAACTGACTTGGTGTACCATGACAAATACAACATGTACTGTCACAACAGAAACAAACTGACTTGGTGTACCATGACAAATACAACATGTACTGTCACAACAGAAACAAACTGACTTGGTGTACCATGGCAAATACAACATGTACTGTCACAACAGAAGCAAACTGACTTGGTGTACCATGGCAAATACAACATGTACTGTCACAACAGAAGCAAACTGACTTGGTGTACCATGACAAATACAACATGTACTGTCACAACAGAAACAAACTGACTTAGTGTACCATGACAAATACAACATGTACTGTCACAACAGAAGCAAACTGACTTAGTGTACCATGACAAATACAACATGTACTGTCACAACAGAAACAAACTGACTTAGTGTACCATGACAAATACAACATGTACTGTCACAACAGAAACAAACTGACTTAGTGTACCATGACAAATACAACATGTACTGTCACAACAGAAACAAACTGACTTAGTGTACCATGACAAATACAACATGTACTGTCACAACAGAAACAAACTGACTTAGTGTACCATGACAAATACAACATGTACTGTCACAACAGAAACAAACTGACTTGGTGTACCATGACAAATACAACATGTACTGTCACAACAGAAACAAACTGACTTGGTGTACCATGACAAATACAACATGTACTGTCACAACAGAAACAAACTGACTTGGTGTACCATGACAAATACAACATGTACTGTCACAACAGAAACAAACTGACTTGGTGTACCATGACAAATACAACATGTACTGTCACAACAGAAACAAACTGACTTGGTGTACCATGACAAATACAACATGTACTGTCACAACAGAAACAAACTGACTTGGGGTACCATGACAAATACAACATGTACTGTCACAACAGAAACAAACTGACTTGGGGTACCATGACAAATACAACATGTACTGTCACAACAGAAACAAACTGACTTGGTGTACCATGACAAATACAACATGTACTGTCACAACAGAAACAAACTGACTTGGTGTACCATGACAAATACAACATGTACTGTCACAACAGAAACAAACTGACTTGGTGTACCATGGCAAATACAACATGTACTGTCACAACAGAAGCAAACTGACTTGGTGTACCATGGCAAATACAACATGTACTGTCACAACAGAAGCAAACTGACTTGGTGTACCATGGTAAATACAACATGTACTGTCACAACAGAAGCAAACTGACTTGGTGTACCATGACAAATACAACATGTACTGTCACAACAGAAGCAAACTGACTTGGTGTACCATGGCAAATACAACATGTACTGTCACAACAGAAGCAAACTGACTTGGTGTACCATGGCAAATACAACATGTACTGTCACAACAGAAGCAAACTGACTTGGTGTACCATGGCAAATACAACATGTACTGTCACAACAGAAGCAAACTGACTTGGTGTACCATGGCAAATACAACATGTACTGTCACAACAGAAGCAAACTGACTTGATGTACCATGGCAAATACAACATGTACTCTGTCAGAACAAAATGGACTATTTACATAATCAAGGTCATCAAAAAATATATGCATACATTTTTTGAAAATGAACTCTTCTGCACACTACACAGAATAGTGCGACTCTCCTGTGCACAGGACACATCAGGTTGGAACATAAGATGTACAGTGGAATCTCACTTTACAGTCACCTTAGTAATACAGTCACCTCACAATTAAGGTCACCCTATAACAATGCCAAATCATTTCCACATACAGTAAAGTATATGAAACGAGTCTCGCTAATATGGTCACCTCACTATTAAAGTCACTTTTGTCCAATCTCAAAGGTGACCTTAATAGTGGGGTTCCACTGTAGTATACCTATGTTGCATATATGGTACACAGAAACCTAGACCTCCTTCCACCATATACAAACAGTGTACAGTCATTGTTACACCCACCCCACACCCCCATGTCCTGGCTGTGTACTTTGTTGGTACCAAACTCCATTAATAACATCATCATAAACAGTCATAACAGATGGTGGTGGTAACAGAGATTAGCTGGCCAAGACTGACCTTCCAGTTGAAGATGAGGAAGAAGATTTCAGCAAGAAACTGTTGGATCACGCCATCTTTCTTTATCTTCTCAATTCCTTCACCGCCTCTTTTGAGAAATGGGTTTGTAGCTCCCCACAGAATTGCAACCATCACCAGCCAAAATGCATCCACTGCAATGAAACAGTATATGAATGATATACAAGCAAAGATCCATTGCAATGCGGGTTTCATTCAATGTTGTGGGTCATAAACCATGCATTTAAGTCTGCTTTAATTCCAGCAACTGAAGTTGTTCACTGTTTGGTTCAGGGTCACACAGATAGGCAAAGGCTTTTTCATTGCACCCAAAATATCAGAAATGTATGCAAGCCTCCAAGATACCAAGCAGAGTGATACAGGTATTTGATTTACCTCCAAACATTCCTAAGATAAAGAACATCCCAAAATATATTTAATTACCAGTGAGGTTAATGTGGTCACCTAATTCGTAGAAAAAATACTCGGTGCTTACTGCTTGGTCCTTACATGAAACAATTTTGGCCTGGTTATGATATATTTTGGCCCACAAAATTTATTAATGTGTGAATTCTAGGCTGGAGGTCTGTGTACTACAGGTTTGTTGCATCAAATCGAGACTATCGGGTCACTATTTTTTAATATAATGTTCCGAATAGTTCTATAAATAATTATGTTGTAGATTTACTGCTCACTGGTGGGACCAAATTGCATTTAATCATTTTTAATGAGCTCGAAAGTGTTCATAATTTCAATATTGTAACCATAATATGTCCATATTGCAGTTGTTGGGTGGGCTGACCACTTGGTCCTTTGATGTTCGGCGTACTTGCATGGTTTCCACATTCAAGACAACTGATTTGGCAAACCTCCTGCTACGATAACACCTCTGGTTCCAGGTAATTATGGAACTAACAATCTTGCTTTACATCTCCCAAACCAAATGGTTTCCCATACTTTTCAAATACAGCACATGCCTAGCCACTAGGAACTAAAGAAACTTATGGTTAAGGCTGTTGCTACACTACTAACTGGAAATATTAGTACATTATACTACGCTGACTAGCGTGGCTTGGGCAGGCCATAATACTGGGTTGGGTCCACCCCTGGTCTATGGAATCTCTTACTTCACTGGCCTAAATATGTTGTTCATGTACTAACCCTTTCCTAATCCCAGGGGCACTATGCCTGGCTGGTGGACGCGATTAAAGGGATGTAGTCTGTTCGTCTACCTGGAATTAGCGGGCATAGTAATTTATAAAAGGAAGTCTGCTACGGGAAAGTTGAACATCAAAGGGTATGTTGGCCTTGGTTTAAATTTATACTAGTCTTAGCATAGTTTCATAATGTTTCTGATTGTATACTTTGCATGTGCATGATGGGGGGGCAGGGGAGACAAGCATCCATGTATGTTGACACCACAACACCAAGAATTCCTTGTACATTTTTTAAATGCTACTTGGTAATAAACAGTCTGAATCAGTCTGAATTGGAATCTGTATGTCAGCCTTTTTGCCAATGAAGTTTGTTTTGAAACTGGAAGTTTGGTTTACTATTTGAATGTGTACCCGCGGTCATACATTCAAATTGTGACCGTTTTTATGAGCTTACTAAACACAATTTGGTGGGCAGCATACCTTCAGCATAATATTAAGAACATTATACTAATTAATAAAAGAAAAAAATAGGAAGAGACTGCCTCCTTTTAACATGTAAAAGATTGCCAGGACAAAGTTCTAACCTTTGGCTTTGACTTGGGCATATTCCCCAGACCCAGAACATACACTGAGGGTATCAGACCTGGGGCCGAAGTACTCGGTACTCATATACTCCAGTACATTTTTTAAGTACTCGTACTCGTACTCATGATACTTATGGGTCATGGACTCGTACTTGTACTCATTGTACTCAGATTTTACGAGTACATTACGAGTACATCCGAGTACTTTCTCAACTGGGGAAAATAAATATATTTGGTTATAAAATGAGATTTTCCTTAAATATTTAAATGTTCAACTATTTTTTAAATACTTTGTTAGTTCTGATAGTATACAACCTTACCATCCCTACACATCCCAGTACATCCTCATTCTCTGGTAACAATAACTCTGATACCCAAACATGGCAACAGGCAACATCTTTTCCCAGTCAGAAACACCCTGTTAAGCAAACAATAATTGTAGGCTAGCAGTTCAGGCCATAAACCTGTTTGTTTAATTAAGCCATAAAGAGTCAATTAGCAGTTAACCCACCAGTTAGACAGGAAATGCCTTTGATGTAGTATGGAGACCATGCCACTTGGCACTGGCTGACAGTGCTAACTGCTAAGAACAAGAACTGCCAGTCTTCCTCTGTAGAAGTAAGGTGGCTCAAGTCAGACTGTCTCCTACACTAGTATAATTCCATGCCAGCAGCCTGGCTAAAAAGTCCAAAGGGGATGCTGAGCCTGTTACGTGGACATGTGCTAACCCTCTCAACAACTAGTAGTCTACGATCAGAAAATATAAATTGCAAACTTATAACGTCAGCAGATGAACGTGAGGTGAACGAATACCTCAGTCGGCCATGTACAGATTGTCACTGCAGTTCTGAGTTTTCCAACTCTGGCTCAGTTAGTCCCTCACCATCTCAGCATTCCAGCATCATCAGCCCCAGTTGAAAGGGTATTTAGCATAGCCGAGAAAGTATTCTGCCCTGAACAGTGCAGCCTGAAAGACTCAACCTGTGAACAACTCATGTTCATTCAGTGCAATGGTAAATAGATGATAAGATCATAGGATGCCACTGAAATGAATGCCAATGAATTTCATTGTTGATGAAATAGAGGTTTTTTAGTTTTCCTCATAACAAATTTATTAACTGCCATTACATATTCACTTGTGCCGAGTTATATAAATTAGATTAATTAATAATTTTAAAATACGTTATTATTTAATATTTATATATTTTTTAATGTACTCGTACTTTTACTTGTACTCATGAGAATGTACTCGTACTCAGCTTTTAGCAATGTACTCGTACTCATCCATCATCAAAGTACTCGTACTTGTACTCATAAAAATGTACTCGGCCCCAGGTCTGGAGGGTATAGACTGTACTATAGATACTCATAGTTTATCTATACTATAATTCTAAAAGTATAAATGTAGTTACTGGGTCTTTGTTCGACCTACACCAAACTACGTTGCTTTGAATCTTGCGAAATCTAGCAACTGATCTCTGTGTATCACTTACGAGAATTGAGTGTGACTTCCCAAGGCAATTACATCACATGCGTCAACATCTGTTTTTCATTTGTTATAACCGCCAGCATGGTAAACGCTGTTACCAAACTTTTCACGCAGCACAAGTATTTCACTAAAACTAACTTTTCTGACAATTTATTTACATAACATGACACAAATAAGTGTTTGGGAGTTAAAATATGGATATCTTTTGCAAATGTTTCTTCAAATTTTTATGAAAACGGCATTTGTTATATTATTGACAGTCGTCGATAAAACCAAACTGATAATAATATAACATTAATTATTAAATGTGTAATAAAAGTTTATTAACTGACACTATTGTTTACAAAATAAGGGAAAACGTCCCCATTCACGTATCAATAAACTATAATAATGAATTAAATATTAATAATTTGTTAATGTCCGCATAACGGTATAAAACTTCTATTTCTACATGGTTAATCAGCATAGTCCACAAGTCTGGATTTTGACGCTGATAAAATAGTAATAATTAAACCAGGGTCTACACTACAGTTTACTACTGACAGCACTTGTCAGTGACAGTGTCGCTGACAGTGACAATGACTGAGTGAGTGGGAGATGCCAGATAACTGAGAAGGAAGCCATAATTAAATGAGTTATATTTATACCAAGAGGGTGAGATCGTGACCCCACATCAACATTGTGCTCTTCAATCATAGCAAAAACCAAACTGTCTTCGTTTGGTTAGCTGTGTATATTCGATGCTCGAGAAGGATTCGTAGGCCAGTGTCACCTGAGCGATGTTACCCGATTATAACATCCTCATGATCCTGTATCCATTCGCCAGATGTCACGCCAGTCGTGTTGACCTTGTATTGTAGCCACCAGGTGTCACAACGGCAGAGGTTTCAATATTCCATCTCCCATTTGTTTCAGCCTCCTACCATGCCGAGATTCCTCTTCACATCTATTTTGTGGGTTACGCCCTTGTTCATAATTTCGCCCCAAGGGATGAATTTCAATAGAGTGAATTGTTTGGGTAGCCTGTAGCCACCCAGTCAGTCAAGAGTGATAATAACTGTCTATGAAACAGAAACTTCATGAAGACATTACTCATTCCAAAACAACATGGTAAAAATCTACAACACTTCCCATAAACCAAAGGTTTTTTTTAATTGACAGGAAAGCACAATTTAGTTACTACTTAATATATTAGTTAATAAAGGCTCCATTAATTCTTTTGAGGCTCGGTTTGTAAAGAAACAGTCAGAACATGCCCCAAACTAAATTATAAAATAAGTAAACACCTTTTTCTAAAAGTTAGCCCTTGCTGACCAATAAAAGTGTCCTTTTCGGATGTTTCCATACTGAAAAATTATTTTTAAACCCCCTGGTTTTTTCTTCTTAATTAAAACCAACTCTAACTCAATACAAAGTAAATCTGAAAACAATGGAAACTTTCTTTCGAAATGCTATTAAAATACACATCCAGGTATTAAGTGTAGCTGAACAATGTCATTTAATATGTGTTCAGTGTACATTCTACAAATACATTAAGATTACACTAGTTCTTGCTTTTTAACTCCAGCATTATCAGATTAAATGTTTGGTCTTGAAACTTCATAACTGCTGACATCTTTGTCAGCCACCTTGCAAGTAGACATTTTCAATGGAGTCTTAATCTTTCCAACTGTTCAACAATTGAACACTGCATCATTTTCTCTCATCAACTCTCTGCTGTTAACATTATGTTGACTTCAGTTTAGGCGTCTTCTTTTTCTGAAAATACAACAATAAGTGTTAATTAATCTATCACACACTAGTTTTTAATTATAAATATTCAGTATATTTTAATATCAATTTCTATATAAGTACACAGGTTGTGAGAAAACATAGGCAATTAAAATTTTCTGAATAGCCTGCATCCATGGCTAATTCAATGCACAAGGGGATATTTTTCTGACAATTTAGTTGTGGTAATAAATGTAGCAACCTATATTATACAAAGATAGTATAATCTAAAACTGGGCATCATAGTGGAAATACCTATAAACACATAGTGCGAAACAGGTTACCTGGTAATTAATTCTCACAAATGAGTTTTATGACGTAACTGACCGGTTTACCATTTTAAACCCATTAACTGGATGACATCCATCCGTCTATTTCTAAAATGATCACTGTCATAGACATTTTTGAGTTCACTTTCATGCAACGCATACACTTCTTCACTGCAATATCATACATATTGTATTTAGTGGCTAAATATCAACATCTGTAAACCTAACCAGATAAAACTCAGCCAAACACAACAACCACACCACTTATTTTTTTAATAAATCTGCTAAATCTCACCAGAGCTGAGTTAGGGGTGGCCGGTGTTTGTGGCGTGCTGATGACGTCAATGGGTTCCTGTTTCACTGTCACTGACATTGGTGACTCGCACGCTGTCAGTGTTGGTGTCGGAGCGGGCGAAGACTGCAGCAGATTCGCTCCAACACTCATCTCCTGCACCTACACAGCCAGATGAGTCTCCATGACTTATCAGGTCAATACAATTTTAAATTCTGTGAAAACTGGTACATGTTTTCAGAAACATAATACATGTTGCTAGTTTTTCCTAAACAAAAATACTACATTATCTGTGTTGATAAGAATTGCTGTTACATGTAACAATTTATTAGTTCGGTGATAACAATGACTATTATATATTATATTTAAATGTGTTGGATAAGTTTTGGTTTACCACACATAATTCTATAAAATATGGGGAGATCTGCAATAAACAAAATAAAACTGTGAATGCTGATTCCAAAAGAAGGTCGCAGAATGCTGATCGAGTTAGTTAAGCCATTCCATCATTGCAAGCTTACCCGGTATATAGAGCACATTTTTACAACAAATTACGTAAACCACTCATGGGGTGGCTATTTAGTTTTTGGAGTAAAACTAAAAAGATGTGCTTTCTAACGCAACCTGTACTTGATGCATATTATATTTATTGCATAATAACAACAATGACATCACATCAAATAAATAACTTTTCAGCCAACTATTATTCAAATTTTGGTAAATTGTATATTGGCTATTGTCTACATGTAATTGGTTATAATCTATAACTATAATTATCAGGCTTAAATGTTAGACATTTATTATTTTACAAACTGTTATATAACTACGTAGAGAATAAAAAGTGTTGATCGAAGTAGTATCCCATCCACCTATATCACACTGCTGTTAATAGTCTACCAAAGTCACAGTTAAACAAACCAAAACTAAACCAGATACTACACACAATACATAGAAGTACAGGACAGAGAATTTAAGAAGGAATCTATGAAAGAACAGGTTTACAAGAAATTCACCAAGCCTTTTCCACTTCTGTAGGTAAAGCTCAAACAGTGGCATGACAGAAAGCAGGACTGAGAAGAAACTGAAAAGACTTGATATTGAAGATTGTGTCAACTCAACTGGATCTATGTATGGATGTTACATACACACAAATGTGCAGCTGTACCTCATGCAAGCTCTAGACAGATAGAGGGATATCTCGATTGAATGCCTGGTATCTCCCAACCAGAAACAAAGTATTACAGGGGTTGGGTGTATGCAGAATGCACATCTACGGGTGTTTGCATTTGGCAGGTATGTACACAGACGCGACAAACGAGGTGGACTGCGAGGGTTAGAAAGAGGGGTGAGTGATGTTCTATGGGACTAGCAGTGAGGACAGCCAGGACAAGCACAGGGCAGCAAGTGTAAGGACACTTACAGGCTGCGGGGTAGGATAGTGGCACATCTGAAAGAGAACAATATCAAACAACAAGTCAGCCTGCTTTCCACTGCACATCATTCTAGATGTATTTATTACAAGTGACATATGGGGAACCTGAGACGAATCATTCCTGTCACTGGCGATAAATGAAACAAAAACCGGAACAACAAATGATATTACAGCAGAACTGAACACAGTGGAACCTCATTTTTATGATCACCCTCGGGACTGACAAAAACTGGCCTGAACAACAAGGTGACAGTATTAACTGGAATCATTTCCTTTACAGGTACTTTATTATTACAGAAATAACTTTGGACTGTCCTAGGGTGACCATAATTGTGAGGTGGCTGTATTACCAAGGTGACCATAAAGCAAGGTTAGAGTGTACAGTATATACATTAGGCGACACCAATTCTATTATTCAGATTACGGACCCACCGATTTTAACAAAACAGAAATAAAAATAAAATTGCAATTTTGAACTTTCATTTCTGATAAAAATGCTGAACCAATGATTTTGTATCGTTTCATCAAGCATATACGCATCATACCGAACATTGTATGTTAAACATCGTTTCACTGGTTGTCGCGCATCTTCGGTCTACGATCCAACGAATCCACAAAAGTCCAACTAGTCATTAATTTATCTAAACCATGGCTGAATCAGAGGCTGCAGTGTGGTTTTGTATCAAGAAATTGAAGTCTGGTGCTGCTTCCCAAAAGGAAGTAAAAAAAATTAAATTGTCCGACACGATCAACAATGTCATTTCACGTGTTTGTAGTGACGCAGCTCTGATATCGAAATTATGTGTTGGCATCGAATGCGTGGATTGTTGTCAAAATAACAGCGAGCGTCCTTGCGGATGCTACATGAGCAATTCAACGTTTAACATATTTATTTTCTTGAACGATGACAACATTATTGCCACTGAAATGAGGCAAAAAGGCCCAAAGGCCGACATTTTAAATTGCAATTTTGAAAATAAACTGCCAACTTGCAACACAGGTGAAACCAGCAGCGTGCACATGTTTAACGCGCTACTCATTCTGTCTACATGCAAAAATCTTAACATCGGATTTTGGCCAATCAAATCGACCCGCTGGGAAAAAGGGTTGTAGACACTCTCTTCAATGCTTGCATAGTCAGCATCGCATTTAATTACTTCGGAACAGAACAGCGTAGTATATCTGGAGGTATGACAATCAAATCCTAATTATGCGGGTCAAATTAATATTATCACAGCAAAATATATCCTACATCTAATCTATACGTTTATGGCTGTAATGTTATCTGCCAAGTCTTGTTATCAGTAGTTGTTATTCTAATAGTCTTCACCTTTTATTAAACTTTCATAAAAGTACATGTCTAGTAAGTTTTAATACAAGGCTAAATAATGTTTTGAGCAATGTACTGTACGGCTCATATAACAATTCATGTATTTACACAAAACACCTTTCTTGTGCAATGACTTATTTTTATTTCCCCCTCCTCCCTAACAAAAATGTCTCAAAAACCCGTAATCCTAACAATCACATTGGTGTGGCCTTATATGCACAATCTGTTCGTAATATAATATTACTATTGAAGCAAAATTATTCAAGCATAAAATGTACTATATTGCCTTACATGTGGTAGAGTTTAGTAAATGTAACCTACTTTTCCTGGAGCAAGTGTTTCAAATCTGTGCCTGTAGGTCTGAAGTTCATATTCGCAGTTAGCCAGAGCAAGTTTCAGCTCATACAACAGCACAACATCTTGTCTGAGTTCATTGAAGTTTAACACAATGTCTTCTGTAGGCATTGGGTTCAATTCTGGAAAAAATAAAAATACTCTTAGATGTAGTGAACCACATTAAAAAATGTACAACATAAAATAAGCTTCTGTCAGAATTTACACATTGTCTTATGACAACGCATGAGGTATGATTCAGGGTTTCAATTTTATTAAATTATCTACTTGTCCAAATGACAAGTAGAATGAAAAATCCACTTGTCCATTCAGTAATTTACTTGTCCAAACAAATAGATGTATTAATAATTTGTTATATCCAAGCTGCAATTGATATTGTTATCCCACGGACAACCAGTAGCAACAGATTCACGAGTCTGAAGGTTAATTCACTTGTCCCGGACAATCAGACAAGTGGGAATTTTTAGCCCTGCAGTATGTTATACTTAATAAATAATATATATCAAATCCCATATTACATATTTGTATTGTTATCAATAGTTTGTATTTTATCTATTCATTTTTATACACACCTCTGTTAAAAGAGGGTATCTAAAGCTATATACAATTATGAACTTGTTTACTGTTTATTAAAGTACGGTTGTTTTGACCAGTTTTGTACATATTTTGAATATATATTTCATGAATTTATTACCATCTTACCTAAGCCAAGTTCCTCCAGAACCATTTCTATAGCTTTTGTTTTCTTCTGTCCGACAGAAACCGGCAACTTCATCTGCAAAATACAAACAACAAAACACTGACACCAGGTCTGCAAGGTGACAAACAAAACTCTAATAGGCGAATGACAAACAGCAAGTTCATCTGCACAATACAGAACAACACAATATGTATTTACAGCAAGAAGAAGCAGCAAGATTAATAATGTAGAACTGTGAAGTCTGACATAAAATAATGAAGAGTTGGGTACACATCAAGGATGCATTGATGCTGTCATTGATATACTTATTTGATATATTTGTTTAATTTAAATCACAACACCACAAACTGTTCGTCTACCATAGAACTTAGAAATATGAATGATTATTCATTTGTTTTACAGGAAATATATTCACCAGAAATGATGGGAGACTTGTAGCTAAGATGTGTCACTCACCCTCTGACTACGCAAGGACACGCCTGACTGCTTGAAGTCTGCAAACTTTATTCCTGTAGTATCTGGCGTCCCCTGGAAAATATGAACAAAATGACTGTCTCAATCCCACAAACATAGAACAGTGATACTCAGTTAGAATCTAGCAGCAAAAAAATCCTTTATATTTTCTTGTTGTCTCTATTTTAGCCAACCAAATTCTATTAATTAGTTCATTATAGACAGTGGTATAAACATGTATGCTGGTGCTGTATTTTAATTCAAAAATGAAATCCACATTAACCAAATGAACTTTTAAACTCTGTATAATTAGATGCTCTACTATGTTACTTTGATTATATTTAATATACTGGTATATATATATATTAAATGTAGTACTGGTACATATAATCTGTATATGTCCCCAACATAAATTTTCAAGTAGCTATTATAATTTATCTCTCAAAATTGTTTAGGG
The DNA here is from genome assembly GCA_963995525.1 of Escarpia spicata. Taxonomy (NCBI): domain Eukaryota; kingdom Metazoa; phylum Annelida; class Polychaeta; order Sabellida; family Siboglinidae; genus Escarpia; species Escarpia spicata. The sequence continues at coordinate 30,899,830 of OZ023208.1, read as the reverse complement.
TAAACAATGTTTTGAAAGTTTACACTTGTTAGTTTATACAATATTTTTGTTTATATAATCAAATTATTTAGGAAATTCAGTTACTAATAATTATAGCTGTTATAGTTAACTATGAACTAACTATGTATGCTAGTATTCTTACAGTTCCATCCCTGCTACGCTGCAACAGTTGGATGCGTTTCTTGGTGGCCTTGCGGTCGGACCGTCTGTTCTCCATGTTGCTGTCTGCGGCAGTGATCAACTTCTGCAGGTCCTGAGTCTTCTTCTCTCGCTCCTTCTTCCTCTGCTCAATCTTCTTCAGCTCCCCCACCAAGTACTCCTCCTCCTCTATCTGACAACACAGCATACGGCAGCGGTGAGAGCTGGGGCAACAACTCAAGTGTAACATACTTATCGCTGGAAAGAATTGTTTATCTACAGTCGCACCTCGCCTTATGGTCACCTTGGTAATGAGCTACTTCACAATAAAGGTCACCTTAGGATAGTTCAAACTAGTTCTGTAACAGTAGAGTATAGATAACTTGTCTTGCTAATATTGCCACCTTCCCATTCAGGTCACTTTTGCCCTGATGGGGGCAAAATGAAATGATAGATTAGTGAAACAAATCATGGAGCAATTGTCAGCTCTTAGTGAGCCTTGCTGTACTATGGGTGATCTCACAGGCATGTTCTACGCTCATGTCCACATCACATTAGGAGACAAAGGACAAACAATCACTAGCAGAGAGAAATTAACTCCAAGGACAACAGCAAGATCTTTATGACACAGGTAAATGCACACAGCTCAAATTATATTATTCTTTGACCTAATACACAAAATGTGGAAATTTGAGTACCGCAGTTATTTTTGTGTTTGAGACATCACCAACGTACCTGTTCTGTAGTTCGGTGGAACAGTTTGTTCAGTTGGTCTTTCCTGCGACGTTCATGTTCCGCATCGTACACACGCAGCTTGGGCTCACTGCTACCAGATGGCACTCTTGTCTGCAGGCATTACACAGATAAATCACACATATTTGGACATTTACAATGTTAAAATCTACCAAGACGAAAACATTCAAGTGCTATCAAAGTCTCTATTACACTTTTATTACACTTATAAAAACCACCTAATAACATATAATATAACCATGTAATTTAATTAAATGCATGTCTAGCCTTTCCAGGATTGGAAAGGCCAGACATGCATTCATCACCTTAAAGACAGTGTGGAATACACCATCCTTTTCAACAAGAAACAAAATTCAAATATTCAACTCAAACGTGAAAGTGTACTGCTCCACGGCTCCACGGCTCCGAGACATGGAGAGTCACAAAAACAACAACCAAAAGTCTACAAACATTTATCAACAAATGCATTAGAAACATACTGAAAATCAAATGGCAAGACAAAGTCACAAACACCAAACTGATGAACAGGACAGACCGAACAAGCATCAAAAGCAGAAATTCAAAAAAGAAAATGGACATGGATAGGACATACATTCTGAAAATGCTACAACATTTACAAGACAAGCCCTTAATGGGAATCCACAAGGAAAAAGAAAAACAGGCCACCCAAAAAAACAGCTGTAGGAGATCCACAACTGAGGAATTAAAGAAGTTTGGTAGAACCTGGAAGGAAACAAAGACGTCTGCTAACAACAGAGTGCGATGGAGAGCTTTGTTTCAGTCCTATGCTCTTATCAGAGCAAAGAGGATTAAGTAAATAAGTAATTAATTAAATAATATATTCAAGCATGGCAAGTTTTCCTCTTCTTCCAGTAAATGCCCACAATCATTAGGTTGATTACGCTGGCACTGGGCATTTAGAGAATGAGATCCCAGCTCAGTGAGTCCACAGCAGGTTTTTTCCACTTCCCTGCATTGGGTTTTTTACTTCTCCCGGCATCAGGTAGAAGGGAACAACGGCTTAAAATGCCTCTTTCGAAAGACACAGGCAACATAGGGTGAACGAAATTGCCAAAGTTTTGACATACCAATACTGAACCACCAACCGGTTGGCTCCAGGATTCGAACCCTGGTTCCTCCAATTGACAGCGCAGCACTCTAACTGCTCGACCACTGCACCCCACAGTTGTTAACACTAATGGTAGACTGATGGAAGCCTACCTTAGTGAGGACATTGTAGATGCTGTAGTAGCGTTCCTTCATGTCCTCGATGCTGCGGATACTGAAACGCGTTGAGTCCCACCGGTCGTGGATGACAACAAAGCGCAGATCAAACCTGTTGCACATCTCATACAAGTAGTCTGTCTCCTGGCGCGTCCAGTTGTCATCGTGTAGATGTTGCTGGTACTCAATGTCAGAGTACACAGGAATGTCCACCGTCTGGCGACACATACATCAGAAGGTGGCAGTCTATTCCTAGTTTTTCTTATATTAATTGATATAATGTTCTTAAGACTATGTTGAAGGTTGTAAGCCTGTAACAATGTTCACAACGTTTCAATTTGCGAAATGTTCACATTTTAAACAAAACATCCAGTTTCAAACGAACTTTATTAGCAATATTGCCGAGGATGGCTGAGTTAACTGCTATACCCTTCGATGGTCAACAATTTTTTCCCATTTTCCCACATTCAACACAGCTAATTCAGTAGACTTCCTTTTACAAGTTACCATGCTGGCTGATTGCAGATGGTGGAACAGACTGTCTCCCTTTAAGGTGACATTACTACTAATAGCACAGCGATAACTGCAACAGACAAGTCCACACAACTGCATCAAGTTAAAGCTGTCACACCTATTAAAGGTGGGTGGGGGGTAAATAGGAACATTCTGGAGCTATGTTTTAACTGCTCTGACCTTGTTGAAACGTCCAAATGGGTAATCTTTTCCTTCATCTGCCTTCCTGCGCCAGTGGTGAAATATAGCTCCATCCTAGAACAAGCCAATCATTCATTGTCTCATGCCTCAAAATCAACAACACCATATTGCAAGTTACACAAGGCACGTAGACTACACCACATGCCAGATAACATATGTGGCAAACAACACAAATACCTTTCAACTACTATAAAATGTGAGATGCTGTCAAACCAGAACATGTCAATCATAGAAACGTGTCACTCTTTACAAATTTATCAGTAGTGCCAAAACACAGTTACAATCAATAGAAAAAATCACTATCAGTCTCAGAAATGATTATAAAAATTTATATTAAATACATGATAATGTTAATTATTTTCAATAGTAAACAAAACACAAGTTACATACACTGGCCGGAATCTCTAATTAGTCAATATTTGTAAGGTAATTCAATAAAAAATCTTATTGAACACAATGCCACTCAAATTAAAAAATAGTGGGTTGGAGTAAGTTTAAACCTCCACAAGAACGCAATGTGTTCCCCCAATACAGTGCCCTTCTACTACAAGCAATGTCACGGTACAAGTATTGACAAAAAAGAGAATCCTGACGATGACATCATCCACCTCACCAATGTCACAGCCTACTCGCCTGTCGTGCTGGGTTTGTAAACGGCATCCACTTCCAGGGCCGAACGTGACTTTGTCCAATTTTGGCCTTCATCTGTTTGTAGCCCTGATTGGTATCAGTTGGGATGATAGGTGGAGCGTCCCTGTAGGAGGAATGACACACAACCAAGTCAAAGTAAATTAATACTGGGCCAACATTAAAATCGTTTACTGTCTGATGTTTTTACTAAAACAACACAAAAAGTGTACAAAGGAACCAGTACGTTGTAGTGGATACTACCAGTTGGTAGATTTCCTTTTTTTACAAAATGACTTTGAAATTAGATGAGCAACATATCTGGAGAGGAGACATGTATAAAATCTTCCTTGATTTTTGCATAGTTTGTGCCTTTCCCTTCACCTATTGAGTAGTAGAATACATTGTTATATTCCTGAAAAATACTATTCATGTCCCTTGCATATAATGACATGCCAGTTTCTTTACTTATTTCAATATAGTTATATATATCACCTCTCAAGAAACTTGATTTTTTGTTTTCAAATATTTGGATCAGGGTGGGAGCAAAATGTTTTTGCTGCGCTACTTTTCAAGTATATTATATACAATAAGAGAGCCAGTAGTTACTTGTTGTCTGTCCAAAGTAGGCCCCACAGTTCTCTAGCCATGCCCTCTGGTCTCTTGAACGATAAGTCTGTCTTCTTCGGCTTTTTCTACAAACATCAAAAATAGAACATTTTAACAGTTCAACAGTAAACACAGAAGATAAAAATACATGAACATAACGTCACTACTGTAAATGTACACCATTCAGAGACAGCCTCACATAAATCCACCAATGATGCTATACGGAGCCTACCTTTTTTCCATCACTAAAAAGTGCGTCTTTTGTGATGAATTCATCTTGCCCTCCTGTGTCTAATTCAAGGATTTCCCTGATGTCACTTCCTGTGCCCATCGCCATGGCAACTGGTCAGCTACTGCAAAATATAACAGACATTTTGGTGACACAGCAAATTATCCTTGAAAACAATCCAAGAAGCAGTTAGTATCAGTAGATAAAGAAATGTAAATCTGTGTATAATCTCCAAAAAGTGGTGACTCAAATTGTCAGTCAATAACTGAGCTGAGTGGAGTTGTGTAGAAAGCAAAAAATAATGGTTCAAAGACAGAACCATGAGGAACACCACATGAAATAAGGAGTGCATGTGAAAGATATAACCAATCTCCACTCTAGTGTCTGCTAGATATGATGAAAACCAACCGAAAGTCTGACAAAGACAAACGATTATTGTGAATGATGTATTAAATTATTGATGAACATCAATTGTATAAAAGTCGACTGTAGATACATATAGCAAGATCATAAGAGCAGTTACTTTACCTTTGTCGATATTTAAAGTTACATCATTATGCACTTTTAAGAGAACAGTCTAGGTAGAATGAAGTTGTTTGTAAGCAGATTGTAATACATTAGCCATTACAGGACACAAAGTTGTGACTAGCTAGTCGCATCTGTGACTTTCATGACATTGAAGTGGCAATTAAAAGTAAAGGTAAGTTCTTATATAGCACAGTATACAGTCCTCAAAACTGCTCAAAGTGATTTATACTTTAGTCCCTGGCAGGCTTTTTCAATCAAACACTGTGTATCTTCTTCTCTCGGAAGCATTTAGCCATGCTGCAATTAATGCACGAAGACACTTTGTATACAAATATATAGCCAGGTACTCATTCATACAGCTGAGTGAAAGACTTAAAACTTCCAGGTAGACACGTGAGGAGCAGACATGACACTTCCGATTGTATGCGATGGCATGTGACGAAGGGAACACTTCTGAGACTTGACATGGGCGCAGACATGACAGTAACATCATACAGATTAAACTTCTGGGATTTGACATGGGCGCAGACATGACAGTAACATCATACAGATTAAACTTCTGGGATTTGACATGGGCGCAGACATGACAGTAACATCATACAGATTAAACTTCTGGGATTTGACATGGGCGCAGACATGACAGTAACATCATACAGATTAAACTTCTGGGATTTGACATGGGCGCAGACATGACAGTAACATCATACAGATTAAACTTCTGGGATTTGACATGGGCGCAGACATGACAGTAACATCATACAGATTAAACTTCTGGGATTTGACATGGGCGCAGACATGACAGTAACATCATACAGATTAAACTTCTGGGATTTGACATGGGCGCAGACATGACAGTAACATCATACAGATTAAACTTCTGGGATTTGACATGGGCGCAGACATGACAGTAACATCATACAGATTAAACTTCTGGGATTTGACATGGGCGCAGACACGACAGTAACATCATACAGATTAAACTTCTGGGATTTGACATGGGCGCAGACATGACAGTAACATCATACAGATTAAACTTCTGGGATTTGACATGGGCGCAGACATGACAGTAACATCATACAGATTAAACTTCTGGGAGGTGAATGGGTTTTAACATAAATGATAGATAGTGATTCAAGATTTATGCATCAAATTGTTCACTGAAACATGGCTCTCTCCACATGTGCATGAATATGGGCTATAGCAAGTGAAATGAATACCTAGACTGTCACTAGACTGCACTTTTTATAGGTCAATAGATCAAAGTATGATATAAATGAATAAATAATGGCTACAACTTTAACATATTTATGTGTAAGGGCTAAGTTTTCAAAGTTTTGGATGGAATATAGCCTATAATTTTGTGGTTATTAATAGTCCCACAGGTATCCACCGGGGTGCTATGCCATATACCCAATTATCCACCAGGGATGCTGCACCTATTTTCATGGGGAAAAGCAAGAAAATTGTGTTTTAGTTCCCAATTTCACCACCACGGTGCTAGTTCACCACATCACCACCATGGGGCACGATATTTCACCCTCTGTGATAGTATCCACCAGGGGGCGCAACATATGATATGACATCATTGTGTGTGTGTGTGTGTGTGTAGTGCGTATGGCGCAGGAAAGTGTGTGTGGTGTGTGGTATGTGTGTGTGCGTGTGTGTTTACTGGTGTAATTCCAAATGTTACATACAATGCTGTACTTTGTGTATACTGGTGTGAGCAATAATCGAGGGTCCAATCGTGTTTTGCCATTTTTACTAAAACCTGATCAAATTCTTCCATAAGATATTTATATATGCTAAATCTCTAACACATATTCCTTCCAATTTGTGCAAACAAACTGTTACAAAAGTTGTTTTGAGAGAAGTACTTAGGAAAATATAGTTTGACGACAAACATCACAGCTGGCGTAAGAGGCATCACAGCCTAGAAGCCAGAAGAGGACCCGTAAGAAAAATATACAGGTGAAATTCAAATCTTGTCGAAGACGCATGCGTCAAAAATCGTGGGTCCTATCTACACTGTGTAAATAAAATTGTTCGCAAGTCACGTGAATCAGTGCGAGACAACGCAGTGTATTAAAATAGGCTAAGTCTAAGACTAAGAGCGTTAGAACACAAGATTTCAGTGCCACAAATTTTTACCTGCCCAGAATATTCCGGTGGTGAGTATACACATGGAAAATTAAATTTATCTGATAGTGGAGGCCAACACGATATTTGGGGCTGACGTCAAATCTGACATTGCATTCGGGTTTCACGTCGACGTACAGGATTCATTCCATTAGCTAATGGCAATGCCCATGGTCTCTGACTGGGGTGTAGGTAAATACCCCAATTATCACCCAAAAATGATAACAAAACATCCAATATTTACAAAAGCCAAAGGATACTTACTCCAACCTAACAAATATTACATATTCTATACAACACGGTATGCAGACGGTTTGTGTCCTTTCTTTTGTAAACGCAACTCAATTCGCAGAATTTATAATTAGCGACAGACGTTGCTTGTAATTTTTAATTTGCGACGATGTTCCCGTGTGCTGCCATCTGGCGACCAGCCTAAATAAACTCGGCAGGTTCCCCAGTAAAGTTGAGGAACAACTTTCGCATCGGCTCTTAACTTTATATAAGACTAAGATCGTTCCCAACCATGAACTGTTTACGCCGATCAGTTTACGGCATGCGTTCGGTATTAAAGTGTAAGTATATACAATAGAAACTCTGCAAAACCAGCATGGTTCGAAAGGTCAATGACATGTAATGAATGACGAATGCCAGACAACTCGGCCCACGGACAACTCGGCCCGGGCCGAATTGTCTCGAGACATCTCGGCCCCATCCTGAGACAACTCGGCCCCCATCCTGAGATAACTCGGCCCCCGCAAGTCGGCTCGATGAAAAATTAATGCATGTGTGTGTGCGTGTGTGTATTTTTTCTCAAAGACAATGGGAATTCATCTGCCTTTCATACTTTTTCATCGAGCCGATCTGATGGGGCCGAGTTGTCTCGAGACGATAAATATTTAACATAATTATTTATTCATATTTAAACTAACTAAGCCACCCAACGGTCTTTGATAAGTTTTTCACCAGATCGCATGAATGTTCAGTTATTCACACGTACTCCGAGAGTACGTAGCATACCAATTACCCCGTTGTGTCGTTTCATAGATCAAAACACACACATAGGGTGTTTGAACTTCAGCACTTTCTGACAAGACTGGTTTACCTTCCCTTTGATGACGAGTACTTGAATTAAAATAGCTCAGAGTCGATAGTTACCGAGCAGATCTTGAGTGTCAGTTTTGCACAAGCCAAGTTCGAAACAGCAATGAGACTCGTACAGCTTGACTGACTGATGGACCTCACAAATCATCTATTTTGATCATGAAGATTTTTAAAGATGCTGTTGAAAAATGACTGTAATCGTACTCGATCATAATCGTAATGCTTACGATAGGTGTGTGACGCATATATTGATATTGCTCCTTGTGAATGTCCATACTATAATCACTTCCCCAAAATCTAAGTTGTTAGCATATATTCCAGTTGTTTGCATAATCTTCGTTGTTATTGAAAGTGTGAAAAGATCAGTCGGATGATACATTCTGACAACTTCTGAATTATCTGCTCAACGAAACAATGACGGAGTCGCAAGCGAGTTACCCCTCTGTGTCCATTCACACAGTTATACTGTCGTAGTAAACAAGAAGCCGACAAACAACTATAACTACATTCGCTTCAGAAGTATCTGCTCAATGAAACAATGACGGAGTCGCAAGCGAGTTACACCTCTGTGTCCATTCACACATTTATACTGTCGTAGTAAACAAGAAGCAGACAAACAACTATAACTACATTCGCTTCAGAAGTATCTGCTCAATGAAACAATGACGGAGTAGCAGGCCACTTACCCCATTGTGTCCCATCACACATCAGGAGACACACAAAGGGTGGTTTGAAATCTATCTAAGCTCTATATCAATGCATAATGATGCTTCCAATTCTGCCCCAAATTTGAAGCTAGGTGGGTAATAGAAAAGACTGAATTAGATCCACAATTCTCTACTACACATTCTACAACGCATAACTGGTAGTAAATTTTGATGTGAACGTTATCTGAAGCATTGACGTTTCCTGTGAAATCTAGACTGCAACTGCAAATACAATTTCATTGTGAGATAAACTACCATTAGTAACTTTTTTACAGCCCCGCCATTCTACAGGTTGGTGCCACTGCTGTTTGCAGAAGCGCAACTGATCCCGATTTGGTCTCGATTCGTTTCGGAGAAGAAACTCGTGCGGCGCCAGCGGAAATGTTACAGGCAGCTACAAGGGAAATTGTTTCGTCTGTGGGCTACATATGCAGCTGGCGAAATCTCGACTTCGAAATTGCTTAAGTCTTGTGGCAATGTGTATGCTCCTAGCCGTCTGTAAATGAGGACTGTAGCCGCCTGTGTGCTAAGATATTACCATTGTGTGTGGAGGTTGTGGTGGAATCCTATTAAAGTTGTGTTAAGACGTTACCATGCTTTGTCTCTCACACACCGATCATAGACCATTCGCCGGTGTCTTAGTTCGATGTGCTTAAAACAAACAACAACCAGTGACAACCAGTTTCGTTTTAAAAAGAAGCATGGCACTGACATGTTGCCTTGTGCATACAACTGGCGACATTGTCTAGATATATCATTGTCATCTAGCATACTATTTGAAATTATATGACAAATACTACACGATCATCAGCATACAGAATATTATTTACACAATTATATCCTACATAACCAATTTTTTAAAACGTAATCAGTCCAGCTATGTCATTCGCATACATGCAAATGGCGGATAATCAGCTGACGATAGAGTACAACTCGCCGGTTTCCACTCAGGTGGAAAAAACATCACTACAAAAGCAGAAAATATCAGGCAGAGGGGAAATATGCAGCAAACATATGACACCGACATATGCTGCGCTGTGAAGCTCACGGAAAATTTAGTATTACGAAAACATGGCGTGAACTAATGTGCGATTCTGTCTATGAAAGTATGAAATCGGCTAATATAACCATATGATGTTAGCCTGGACTGTAAAAGAAATATATTCATTACTTAAAAATGAGCTAAGTCCGTGGACGCAGAAGTAGTCTCAGAACGGGGGCCGAGTTGTCTCAGGACGGGGGCCGAGTTGTCTCAGGATGGGGCCGAGTTGTCTCGGGCCGACTTGTCCGAGGGCCGAGTTGTCCGCCTACCATGAATGACATGATGATAACAAAACTGTCAAAAGTCAAAACAGACCGCCAGTGTCAGTGAATCGGTGACACCGAGCCCAGCACGCGACTGAGACTGAGTGACTGACTGTGTGTCTAAAGTTGTGAATTGAAATGGTGTGTCACCATTGACTGAGCTTATAGCAATATCTGCCCATGGACGCGTGGTGAGCACTATGTCTATGGCCTATGCATTGGCGTCAGAACGTGGGTGGGGGTGGCGGGTTGGGGGGGGCTGAAGCTCACCAAAACCCTCTCCAACTGCCCCCTAGTTAGTAGTCTAGACTCTAGAAGTTGAGGTTCGCCTAAAAAACATACAATTGCACCCCCTTGAGGCTTGACGTCTTGAGACTGAGGTTAACGAAAATCTTATAACTGCACCTGCTATGCCTTGCCAAAATATTGGGCGGGGGAAGGCAAAACATATCTACCCCATCCACCCAAAATAATAGGGTGACTCTTCCCCTCAAACCCATTGTTTCCGACGATTATGCAATATTATTTACAGGTCTCCATTGTTTGCATGTATCATCTCGGAGCATTTTACATTTATTAGCTGCAACAACCTATGCACCAGAATTCTAAAATGACAAGTAAAAATATTCAGTAATGTGCAAACATATGGTGTTATGACTTACACCCTGGACCATGGCCAATATGTAACTCTAAGATTAAGCATGTAACTGTAATGGATCTAGCGCTTTAAGATGCTACTGTAATTAGCCCCCATAATACGCCACTACCCTGGGTAAGCTCACTGCCTCTCACAGTTATGAGAATTAAGTTCTTTTGTACTACAAAATTATAAGAAATAATTAAATAAATTTATAAAACATGATATAAAGTCATTTAGTTGGTGTCGCATAAATTTGCAACCCCAAAAACGTATAGTATTACATAGGGGTGGGTGGTGGTGTGATCGTACAGCTCCATGTAATAAATCATTTATGTGGCACCCTTTATCAAGTAGAACATACCAGTATTAATAATATATTGAAGGTGTTGTTAAAATCTTTGGCAGCGTGCTGGATAATGTCTTGGTAACCATGTTACATCAGTTGAATCTGGTGGCTATTTGTTATGGTTTTGGAAACCGTTTTGAATCACTCAAAATCTCCCACACCTGTACCATGTATTGGTGATGGTGTGTGGTGTTTCGAACTATGTTTAAACTATGTGAACTGATGAGTAAGTCCTTTGGCTATTCATGCATGTGTTATGGTATAACATATAGACTAGTGTGGGGCAAAACGTATTCCTAGTTATTTTGGCAGATGTTACTTTTATTGGTGCATTCTACTAGTCAAACAATGCAACACAGTGTCAGCTGGTTTTGTGATAATTTTAGCATATTTATATTTATACAATACCAAGTAATTAAATGAGCAATGGCCTAAATAAAATATAGTTGTATATCCTATAACATTGATTTTTAAAATAGGGTAGGAAAAAACATTTAATTTTTGTAAAACATTTTATTGCAAAAAAAGTAGGGTAGGCAGACCTGTTGTAATATTTTATTTTATATTCGTCGGTCTCTGAAAATTTCTGACAGTCTATAAAAGGGCATATGTTTTAACTTGCACTGCTGGGGTTAATATGAAATGGACACATTTGAATGAAACTGGGAGGTACTGTTATATGTTATATCTTAATGTGATAAAGAAAACACTGTCGTCATGCTAAAAATACACTTGTTTTATTAATTGAACATGAAATATCAAGAGAAACTATGGCTTCTAGTTAAACCATACAACCCACCGTGTACTTTAATAGGAGCAAAACAAGCTGTAACATATTGCACATTTAAATGGTCTTTCATCAATGTGAGCTACAGAATAAGAAATTGTACATTTAAATGGTCTTTCATCAATGTGAGTTACAAGCGAACAAAAGCAACCGAATCCAACCCGTCATACCTTTTAAAATAAAATCACATTAGAAGCTGCAGTGTACATCATTTATAAACACTTAAATCAAATCAAGTCTAAAGCTATCTACTAATACTATGGCAATTAAAGTAATATCACAGCCAAAATTGACAACATATTAAAGAAATCAAACCCATAGGCCATGGACCATACAAGCTCACTGTCACTAATTATTTTTGTTCATCAACCATTTTAGCTAGCCAGTGATAGATATAAGCCAAGTAAGTTTTGAAATCTACTTGTCCGTCAAAATTTTAACTTGTCCGAGTGGTTGTCAAGGGGAATCGAAGCTTCGGAAAAAACGTAAAAAGTCTGTCTTATTTTTATGACAACAACACAATGTTCCTGTTGTTTCGTTGCATGTACATCTGAGTGACTTGTGATTAACGACACAATTTGATTTAATCTGCAAATTTTGAAATTGCTAAATTATATTTGCAACTATTTTTCGGTCCATTACTGTTCATCACGAATATTAAAAGTAGACACATTACATGATGTATCCAATATTTTAGTGATGCTGATACAGCGATAGAAATAAGCCAGAATATTTACTTGTCCGCCGGACAAGTGCGTTTTGAAATCTACTTGTCCGTCAAAATTTTAACTTGTCCGAGTGGTCGTGAAGGGGAATCGAAGCTTTGGAAAAAACGTAAAAAGTCTGTCTTATTTTTATGACAACTACGCAATGTTCCTGCTGTTTCGTTGCATGTACATATGAATGACTTGTGATCAAAGACACAATTTGATTTAATCTTCAAATTTTAAAATTGCAAAATTATATTTGCAACTATTTTCCGGTCCATTATTATTCATCACAAATATTAAAAGTAGACACGTTACATGATGTATACCAATATTTTAGTGATGCTGATATGAACGGTTTTATTAATAACAAATAATTATTACGATGATAGGAATGAGACAGTTGTTTTCCTTGCTATTTGTTTTGTAATGTTGCAAAAACTGTTTATGTTTAATATGATATATATAATTATATATATATATAAAACATATAACATTGCTGTAAAATGTTGGCATCAGTTTGTTATTGAAGACGCCACTGAACCAGGAACACGACAATGCAAAGCCAGGAAATGTTGTCACAAAAATCATAATAAACTATAATATAATCTGATAATATTTTGTTAAACCTCTATGAACTTCAATATTAACAAAGTTCTGTGTTTTACAAACGAAGATAATATTCAATTGATCATCAGCAAACAAACGCATAGTTTTTTCTAAATGTTATATTACCATTTCAATGATGATAAAACAGTTTTAACGGTGCCTGAATGACATTTACCAGGCGGAAAATAATTTATAAATTTAGTTACGTCGTAACGTTGCTGCCGCGCGCAGACCGCCGTAGTTGGCGGAAGCCAACATGTTAACGGCGTTTGGCGCCCCGTCCCCGGCCGCGCGTCTTGCATAATTGGTTTCGAAAACTCGCAATTTATGGTTAAAATAAATGTTACAAAGATACAACAACACTTCTGAAATGTCATTAATATTCCGTTTATCAACCAGCACCATGCTGGTAACGACATTTTATACCTACTAAGCTTTAATGTTTGCATGGAAATCTGGTGTTTTTCCTGAGCTTGATAATATTAAGCCTACTGCGCCACGCAGAGTGGTGACATTATTGCATTTGTTGGTTGTAAACACTGAACTAGGATTAGAGCAACGGAAGAGGTAGGACGCTTCATTCAGCGTCTGTGAACACTATGCGCTGAAAGGTTTCGTGAGGTTATTGGGAAGAAACCTCGGGGAGAACAAGCAGATATTGTCCCAAAAAATCTATGATTCATAGTATCTTTAGTATCACCATTGTGGATACACGGTTCCAGAACGACCCATTTGACTCTGTTCGGTTGTCGACGCATAAACAAATACCCATTGTGCAATAGCACGTCATCCGTGGTATTTCATATCGTAGCCCAAGATCGTTGTGCCAAGAGCAATAAGATAAAAACGTAGCCGTCAGCTGGTGGAAGACCCCAGGGTGTCCAGACAGTTCTTGTGCAATAATTGATGAGCTATCAGAAATAAAGAGACAATGAGGCCACAATAGCTCGTGTATTCTTTCAATCATACATAAGTACGTAACGTCGTGTACTTGATGTTGCAATGCAGATGTGAAGAGTCCATGTCGACAGTTCTTGTTAGAAAGAACCGCTGGGCGTCACTGCAGCACGGCGAGCGAGGCAGCTGGACGGCTGTCAATTTACACCGGAGGCTCCGTGAACTTAGAGCTGGATGACTCTTCTGGCATTGCCACCGTCACGTTAGACAACTCAGAGAAACACAACGCAATGAGTGGTGAGTGCTAACACTTTAGTGTGGCTTCGGAACTTCCCAGAATGCACATGGGAACGTTCTCAAGTTTTCCAGAGCCTAAAAAACTAATGTTTAGATAATTATTTATCCACAACTAAATAGAAAACTTGCTAAATATGCCCCACATCCACGATGCAATTCTTGTTGAACGAGGTATGGACCACAGAAGTTACATTGTTGGTGCCTAAATATAAAAGCATTCTACAAAACAAATGCGCACTTCCTCTGTAACAACATACACAACATGTATACAAAAGTAAATACACACATAACAATGATTATCGTGGCCTGTCGTGGGAGCCGGGAATATCCGTACGGTTTAAGATACTTTAAGATGTAAGACTATAAGCCACCGACGTCCGTCTACACGTGTTATGTGAACTATGTTGCTCTCGATGGCAGTCTTGGAAATTCATTATATTTGTTAGAGTTGCTTGTTTCTTTTTACCTTCCAGGAACGATGATGGTTGACCTTGCAAAGATTGTCCGTGAACTTGAACAGTGGAAACAAGGCAAGGGCGTTGTCTTGCGGGGTAACAACGACGTATTCTGTTCGGGCGCTGACCTGCAACTTGTGAAGGGCAACATGAATGAGGACGGTGGCAGCGATATGTGCACATTGATGCAGGACACGTTGTCTCGCCTCTACACGTTGCCGCTCGTCAGTGTCGCTCTGGTTCAAGGTGTAGCACTCGGTGGCGGTGCTGAACTAACAACGTCGTGTGACTACAGACTTGTGACGAACGACGCCTCTATTGGCTTCGTGCAGGTGAAGATGGGGGTGATGACGGGGTGGGGCGGGGGCACACGGCTGGTGCAGCTCATAGGCCGGACGACCGCCCTGGACCTCCTGACCACGGGCAAGGTGCTGAGTTGGCGCGAGACGCTGTCCATCGGACTGGCCAACGGAATGGTTCAGGCCGCCGACGGGTCAGCGCTGGACAGAGCGAAGGAGTGGCTTGAACACCGGACATTGGGTGAACCGGCGGTCGTTCAGGCGGCCAAGAAGATCGTCGTTGCTGCGTCTCCAGATATTTATAGATCTTTAGCGATAGAAAAAGACGCGTTTTGTGACGTGTGGGCAGGTCCAGCTCACGTGAACGCCATGAAGAAAAAACCTAAACACAAATAGATCCATTGTTGGTCATCTTATGAGTATACTCCGAATGTATTAAAATGTCTAAACATATAATTATCGCTTGTTACGTTATTATTTTGGATGCTACAGTATTTTAAACAGTATTGTGAAAATTGATCTGAATTGTCGAAGTTGTCACTCATGACATCATTCTATGTTGTTTCTGGATCTATGTTTTATATTTAAATTAATTACCACCATTGCAACAATGACATAGAGACAGGCAGACATATGTTTTTATTTGGCCCAAATAATTATACAATCGCATTCGACGTGCATGGATGGCTAATATTTTATCAAACTAATCCATACTAAAACATAATGCACACTAAAAAACTCAGTCGGACCTACATTGTAGAGCGCAGAGGCGCAGTGACTAGAGCATCGAAATCGAGAGAACCTGGCTTCGAATGCTGTGCTGCCGTGTCAAACCTTGGGAAAGTTTGTTCACTCTACATTGCTCCAGTTCACTCAGCTGTATGAATGAGTACCTGGTTATAGACAGTGGTTGATATGTGTATATGAATAGTCTTTGCTCATTACTATTGCAGCGTGGCTGAATGCTTCCCAGAAAACTCAAGATAGTGTTCTATCTAAACACGTCTGCCAGGGAGTAAAGTGTAAAGCAGTTTGAGCAGTCCAAAGGACTGGATACTGCGCTATATAAGAACTGACTTTTACTTTCTTGCAATATCAATCTTACTATGACTCATTTATTTAAACAAAACGGGTAACAACGGTACACACCGTGTCCAGGGTGTGAACAACAACAAAACATTCATTAACAAAATGTGAAACTCAGTAAAATAATTATATATATATATGGGCTTCAAGAACAGCCTGCTAATTATACTTCAGACTTTTATAAATAAATCAACGGCCAATATTTCGCGTATATTTCGTCCATTTGGCGATTTCCGCTTGACGTACGGGAGACGTAGTGACGTCACATGTATATCTATGTGGGTTACGCTTTCTATTATATGGAGGGCATGAGGAGATACGGGGGAAGAGATCATGAAATACAATACCTTTATTTGTCCACAAATGGAAATTCATGTGGTAAAAATTCACACTTTAACTCAAAAATATTAGTACATTTAAAACTGTACAGTTTAGTGATGTAATATAAGTTTGCCATTACAGAGTACACAACGATGTTAGTCACAGTCTTAGTGTCCGATGTTTCATAGAGTTCATCCATACTTGGTAGCGTCACCCAACGGTTTTACTGACTGACCGGATAACGCGAACTGCCTGAATCCAAGTTTCCTCCATTGTGATCGCTCCACCATCCCGTTCACTTCCCTCTCCTAGACCTCGCATTCAGCAGCCGGATGGAGGTTGGCAGGAAGATGTTTCGATACCTGTTGGTCCGTGCCCTTTCCGATAGGTGCCTACAGCCAGATTGAGCAACAGAATAGAACCCATGCAGTGGGTAGGATGGGTCTTTTATAATTTCTGCTGTCTTCTTAGTCACATATGTTTCATATAGTTCATCCACAGTTGGTAGCGTCACCCCAATGGTTTTACTGGCTGACTTGATAACTCGATTGAGCAGCACTTTGTTCTTCACCGACAGACTTCCACCCCAGCAAACTAAACAGTAACACAGGACTGACAAGACAATGGACTGGTAGAATTGTCCTACACACATTGAATTTTCTTAGCTTCCTCACAAAATAGTTCGTTCCTTTGGCAGCATTTTTTCTGGCTGCGCTTGGTGTTCAGAGTCCACTTTCTCTACTACCTCCTTTGATAACTAGTGGAGACGGGTCGGATTGAATGTTACGGAAGTCAATGATCATTTCCAAATGGGTCGATGTCTGCAAGACTGACTCATCATCGCAGGTTGCTGTGAATGAAGATGACATCTGCACGCCGAGGGGCGATCGTAAGTCTTGAGGTTACACGGAAGTTCGATATGGGCCTACTTGATGTACAGGTCTTAGGGCCGTGGGACAGGAAGTTCTAGGTGGAAGTGAGGCTTGTAGGTATCTTATTCCCTGCTCTGCCGCTTTTATTCGAAGTACTCTGTTGCACAGTACGGTACCAACCTGAGTAGGAGACTGGACCTTTTGAAGGGAAGCACTTCCACCAGTTGTCTCGGGTTCTTTGCTTTGATATTGGCTCAACGGGAGAAAAAAACTTGTCGGAGAAACGGGTGTCGGACATCGTGGCGGACAGCCAGTGTGGCGGGTTAGCCCTGTGAAGAGGTCTATAACCGCTGCTCTTATCGTGTAGCCGCTGCTGTCGACTCTTACGACCCTTAGAGTGTAGCTACTGTCGACCCTTAGGGTGCAGCTACTGCTAAGCTTTAGCGTGTAACCGCTACTGTCGACCCTTAGCGGGTTAGCTGCTTCTGTCGACCTTTAGTGTGTAGCCACTATTATTGGCATCAATGGCTTAACGGCTACTGTCGGCCTTTAGCGTGTAGCCACTATTATTGGCACCAATGGCTTAAGGGCTACTGTCGGTCTTTACCGTGTAGCCACTATTATTGACACTAATCGTTTAACGGCTACTGTCGCCCCTAGCGTGTAACTGTTTCTGTACTCGCCGCTATTATTGGCACTACGCGTATAGGCACTACTGTCGGCCCCTAGCAAGCGTAGCCTGTACTATGACCCATAGAGTGTATAATCAAGCTAGCGTATGTGTCACCATGGTGTATGTGCGTCTGTGAGTGTATATTGTCCCTGTGTATGCAAGTATGTATGTGCGTGCGCGAGCGTGCGTGCGTGCGTGCGTGCGTGCGTGCGTGCGTGCGTGCGTGCGTGCGTGCGAGTATGAATGGTGTGAGTGAGTATGAGTACGTGCATATAATTATTATATATATGTACGTGTGCATACAGGCGTGTATACGTGTATGTAAATTAGTAAATACACATGATCGTAAATAAGTACGTAGAAATATGTACGTGCATCTGAACACATGTATGGGTGTACGTATGCATGTATGCGCGCAATGTCGTGTATAACACGTGTATGAGGACAAACGTGTATAAGTGTTTGTGTGTGTTCGTCTATGCATGTATGTATGTGTGTGTGCATGCGCGCTCGCATGTGTCTATGTGGTGTGCGTGCGTGCGTGCGTGCGTGCATGCTTATGCGCGTCTACGTATATGACCATTAACAAAGGAACTTTAGTTAATTCATTGTAATATAATTGTGGAAGCCACACTACCTATTTATTTATTCTTCCCTCTCGACGAGTCGTATTCACATGTCGCGATCCTCTGCTGTTCTCTCCAATTTTGTTATGGGCTACCTCAACTTCTTGCTCCAACATTTCCCAAAATGCTGTGCACGGATTTAGCTTCCGTTGTTTGGTCAGACGGACATATTTAATAGATTAGTATAAGGTAGTGCAGTAGGACCCTCTTTAATTAGAATCACAATCAGAATAATTTATTCGGCCATAAGCTCATGTTAAACAATTACCGGAACGCATTCGCATAATAAAGAAACGGAAATCTCTGATGTAGGGTTACATAGACTTATCTCCCAAATAAATAATGACGAAACAAGTCTTTGAATGGCACCCATGCGGGGGAAAAGCCAATCAAACAAAAATAATTGGGTGATACATCAACTGAGGAAACGACGAATCATGGATCTACCTGTCTAAAGAAATGAAGGAAGCCGCTGAAACAGAATGCATAATAGAGAAGTGTTCTTTTGGCCCTATGTTCCTGTTGGAGCGAACGGATTAAGTAAGTCAATGTTGTGGCGAATTTACAAAATGTATAGATAACTGTTTTTCATATTTGGTGTTTGTAAACTGTTGAGCCACACGCACGCACGCACGGGCATCCGCACACCACACAGACACATAACGAGTCTACATTACATTGATAACGATATTTTGTATTGATTTTATGACGTATAATTAATGACGCTCATTTTTTTATTTCTAGAACGTTGCTCTTATTATATTATACAATTCTTAAAATTACTACTTTAAAGTCATCAATGGTGAAATACTGTGCAAACGCCATGAGCGGCTCTACGGCGGATACCGGCGCTATATAAGATTTCATTGTTATTATTATTATTATGAAACTCCAACCTTGTAACACAGCTCATTCACACTGACGGGGTCTGGACTAATCTCCAACATTGTTTACATAATATACAAATATCCAGATGTTATTACTTTATGAGTGGTTTGTTGTATAATCATCGCTCTGACCAATCGTTGTATCCGCTACTCTCACAAACTCACGCACTCACTCACGCACTCACTCACTCACTCACTCACTCACTCACTCACTCACTCACTCACTCACTCACTCACTCACTCACTCACTCACTCACTCACTCACTCACTCACTCACTCACTCACTCACTCACTCACTCACTCACTCATTCCTCACTCACTCACTCACTCACTCACTCACTCACTCACTCACTCACTCACTCACTCACTCACTCACTCACTCCTCACTCACTCACTCACTCACGCACGCACGCACTCACGCACTCACGCACTCACTGTTCTCACTCCCTCGTTGTCGCACTATCTTACTACATCACTCGTTCATTCGTGCACTCTCTCATTCTCTCTTGCTTCCTCACTCTTGTACTACATCACTTCCTCACCTGATTCGTGTGATTGCATTGCAAGCTAGGCCCTACTACCAAAATGGTGTTTTAAACCAACTCTACATAACATAGAGTAATGCCAGATCAGTCATCTTTGGTTGTAACAGGTTAATAAACATGGCTGCTGAAGACCAAGCATTCCATTAAGTAGATGCGCATTAACGAGACAATTCGGGTTTTGTAGGGCCTAGTAACTAAGCCAGCTGCAAGAGCATCTTCGTTACATGGCAGGGTGGGTAGGTAGGTAGATACATCAAAGGACACTTTTTTTTTAAATTGGTCAAATATAAATGACGTTTCGTGGGTTTCCAGCACCGATTTGCATCGAATACAGTATCACAGCTGAAGCGACATCAGCATAAGCACTCTGCTTACGTTTTCACTGTACTACGCTCGAAAACATCAATCCCAAGATTACAACCGAATTCCTTTTACTGTAGACTTTCATCCCACAGCCCTATTGTTGTAACACTGCATGGCACCCACGAATGGTATACATTTATTATATATACTGGCACATTGTGCTGATTACCACAGGGGAACAACCATAGGCAAATACATGCCTGGGTGACACGTGTCTCCCCTAGACCTTTGGAATCTAGCGTGCCCGTAGAACTTTTTGAATGGGCCCTCGTGACCGTGGCCCCTGGACCCTTGGAAATGTGCAAGCGTTCAGATTACAATAACTGACATTATTATGGTCTCTTTCAGTTACTCGATCTGTCCGAAATAATTTATATTATAGAAGATGGGTGGTAAGGACAGAAGGTGTGACATACACGGATAGAAAAAGGAGACGACGACACAAAAAGAATATATATATTATTTTTAATATATATATATATATATATCTTTAACCTCCAATATATGATTATAACATAACACAATAAAGTGGAGCCTTTTTTAAATCGTACCTTCAACAATATTTATCGTACCTATAAAAACTATAATTTTATATAGTACAGTGGAACCTCGTTTTACGATCATCTCGGTATTATAGCCACCTCGCAATTAATGTCACCAAATTATTTCTGTAACAGTAGTTACTATTTAGAAATTAGCCTTTCCAATACGGTCACCTCACCATTAAAGTAATTTTTCCAGTCCTGAGGATGACCTTAATAGTGAGGTTCCACTGTTTTTAATTAACAGGACACTCGAACACAATGCGCTCACATTCCGAGTGATTCGACCATCTATTAAGAAGGTTCAAACTAATTTATTTGATTTGGGGAACGTTCGATCGGGTGTCACCTTCACAGTTTGTGCAGGTTACTAGGAGACCATGAAACTGTTATCTTCGTATCTTCTTCGACAATGTTGTATTTGGTCTTTCAGCGCGTAGTGGGTTAACTGTGACAGATCAACCTGATGCCAGTGGTGTCGAATGGTGAAAATAAACACAATGCGCTACTGTTGCCCCTGGATATGGGACCTGGAGCCGTGCAACCAACAATAGGTCGAATGTGAATACAGTCGGAAATGTCCTGTATGATGGCCGAGAAGTGCCGGCGCTGTATATTTCTGTGTTTCGCAACACGACGCGATGATGTCATATGCGATGCGATGTGATGGACGATGCGATGAACGATACGCGATATTATGTGCGATGCTATGTGCGATGCGATGTTCGATGCGATGGACGATGCGCGATGTCATGCGCAATGCGAGGTTCGATGTTATGGACTATGCGCAATGGTATGCGCGATAGACCTTTTCAGTGACAGAATCGCCCATAGTTTGTTTGTTTGTTTGTTTGTTTAAATGCAAGGAGTATAGTAAACAAAAGAAATGAACTAAACATTATGGTAGAAGATATTGACCCTCATATAATAGGTCTAACCGAATCCTGGACCACCACCGATATATCAGATGCTGAATTGGGACTGACAGGATATGTAATGTTTAGAAAAGATAGAATAGGAAGAAAGGGAGGTGGAGTTATTTTATATATTAAAGAATCTATTCAGGCTTATGAAATAAAATTAGAAAGAGAAGCAAATTGCGAAGAAGCTGTTTGGCGTAACATAGTTACAGGAAACTCAACGTTAACAGTTGGGTTAGTTTATCGAAGTCCAAACATAAGCATAGAAGATAATGAAAAAATACAAAACGCTATAAGGGAAGTAAGCAAACGGGACTGTATTATTATGGGGGATTTTAACCACGGGCATATACAATGGAAATCTCTACAGAGTATGGGGAGTGAGGACCACAAGTTTTTAATTTTAGTTCAAGATACATTCCTTTCTCAACATGTGCTAGAACCAACCATGGGTGAAACTGTGTTAGACATAGTTTTGTCCTCACAGAATGAATTAGTTGACAATGTCAAGATATGTGAGCCACTGGGGAGTAGCGATCAAAACCAGATGCATTTTACCATCAAAGTAAAATCAGAAAGGAATAGTAAAAAGCAGTATAGGAGAAATGTCCACAAAGGAAGGTATAAGGACATGAGGAAATATTTAGCAAAGATAGACTGGAATAACACACTGAAAAATAAGACGGCAACAGAATGCTGGAATATATTAGAGTGAAATTAAGTGCATAGTCGATAAATTTGTACCCTTCAAAAACAAGGAAAACGGTCCAAAAAGAAACACTTATTGAAAGAAGCCATTAGAAAAATTAAGTATAAACAAATGATGTGGAAGTCATATAGATGTACTGGAAATTATGAAGACTACAACAGTTATAAAGAAGCACTTAACCAAGCTACAGCTGAAATTAGAAATTCAAAGAGAAGCTATGAACAACAATTAGCTAGTAATATAAAACATGACAGCAAGAGTTTGTATGCGTTGTTCGAAGCAAACAGAAAGTTCAAGATAAGGTCGGTCCTCTAGAAGATAGTGCTGGAAATATAATATCAGAGGGATTCTTAATGGCAGAATACATGAATGAATACTTTAGTTCAGTGTTTACCAGGGAAGATATTAGTTCACTGCCAGTACCAGAGGCTAAGTTCAAGGGGGCAGATTCAGACTATTTACGACAATTAATTGTAACCCCGGAAATGGTAGCTAACAAAATAAGGGCTATGAAGAATAATAAATCACCTGGAGTGGATGGTATTCCACCCAAACTACTATTGGAAATTGTAGAACAAATTAGCATACCGCTTGCAACAGTTTTCAACTTGTCATTAGAAGAGGGAGTGGTTCCTTTAGAATGGAAAGAAGCTAACATTATACCGTTATTCAAAAAAGGTTGTAGAAACAAGTCAGAGAACTATAGACCAGTGAGTTTAACATCAGTAATTTGTAAATTATTAGAAAGACTAATTAAAGATCACATGGTGGATTTTCTTGTTAAACAAAACTTGATAAACCCATCTCAACATGTTTTTTTTAAAGCGAGGTCATGCTTAACAAATATGTTATGTTTTTTGGAAGACATCACTAAGTGGGTAGATGAGGGATCACCAGTAGATATCGTCTACTTAGATTTTCTAAAAGCTTTCGACACAGTACCACATCAAAGATTACTGCTTAAACTAAAGGCCCATGGCATAGGAAATGGTATAATAAACTGGATAGAATAATGGCTGATGGACAGAAGACAACGTGTAGTAGTTGATGGGGAGGCTTCAAACTGGAAATCGGTATTGAGTGGGGTACCACAGGGATCAGTATTAGGACCTATATTATTCTTAATATATATCAACGATTTGGATGATGAAATAACAAGCAATGTGTTGAAATTTGCGGATGATACAAAAGTGTTTAGAAAGATTAAAAGTGATGGAGATAGACAGCATTTACAAGATGATTTTGACAGGTTGATCAAATGGTCTGAAAAGTGGCAAATGCTGTTCAATTTTGGGAAATGTAAATGCCTCTACACAGGACATGGGAACGAAGAGGTAGAATATACAATGGGGGTACTGTATTAAGTACTACTGTAAAAGAAAAGGACTTACGGGTTAACCATTAGTGCTGATATGAAGGTTTCAGAGCAGTGCGGAATTGCAGCTTCAAAGGGAAATCAAATCCTTGGATTAATTAGGCGAAACATAACGTATAAGGAAAAAGAGCTAATAATACAGTTGTACAAAACAATAGTTAGGCCTCATTTAGAATATTGTATTCAAGCGTGGAGGCCATATCGCAGGAAGGACATAGAAAGAGTGCAGAGGAGAGCAACTAAAATTATACCAAAACTGAGGGATCTTAGTTACGAAATACACCTAAAAAATGCGGTTTAACAACACTAGAGACCAGGAGATTGAAAGGAGATCAGATAGAAGTGTTTAAAATATTGAAGGGTTATGAAAATATTGATAGAAATATTTTTTTCTCAGTTAAGAAAGATAGAAGGACTAGAGGACATGAACTTGCATTAGCAAAGGAGCAGAGTAGATTGGATATAAGAAAGTTTTCATTTTCACAAAGGTCTGTAAATGAATGGAACAGATTACCTGCTGATTGTGTGGGTGCTAGTAGCGTGAATATGTTTAAAAATAAAATCGACACATACCTCAGACGGGCGGGATACACATAAATAAAAGGGTCGGACTCTCGATAAGCCAAAGGGCTTTCTTGTCCACCTGCCACCTAGAGTTAATTCTCTGGGTGGCAATCTTGTTAAATCTTGTTAAATAGTATTGCACCAATCACCAATCGCATCGACTATCGCATAGCGTATCACACAATCCCGCATCGCGTTGCGTAGTTCGGAACCATACAGCGATGATCCTTCTCGGCCACCATAGTCCAGTTTCTCACTTGCCATTGGAGAAGTGACACCAATTTCTGATAATATATGAAATGTACCAACAATAGGGCAGACACGAATACCTCGCCAACTTCCTGTTTCACGCTTTGCAACACCAGCACACACAATAACGCACTTCACTCTGAGCAGACCGTTGTGGCAGCAGGCGATTCCAAGACGCAAGTATGGATATAGCAACTGTCTACTTATGTCTGTTGTTTGCCTTTGTGGTCAAGGCGGACGGATCAAATGACTCCTTGGGCACGAAGTTTGTCAAGGTACCACCTACCAACGTGGATCAGCCGTCTCGTGACGACCTGTTTCATGGTACGTCGGACTCGTTGGTCGCGTTGTACGCAAAAGTGAAACAGCTGGCTGGCGAACTCAAAGACTTGCGCAAAGAAAATGACAAACAGCGACAAGACATGGAGAGCATCAAAAGAGGTGAGTCAGAAAGACACTAGAATCAGTTTCGGAATAAAGATAAATCGCTAAAATGCCAACAGGGTAACAAGTGCTACAGATAAATAATCACAAATGCATTGCATTCCAGAGCACGGCATAATAAAATGTACGCAGCACTAATTATCATGTTCTAAATTGATCGAAGCTTGGGTGGTGAAGTCTACAGGTGCGGCGTTAGAGAATACAGGTGCGAAGTCGACCAGGGTTAGGCGAAAGTGGTTCAGTATGTCAGCAATGGTACAAACAGCAGGGATACCATCAAAACACATCAAGCTGAAAATTCGGTTACAAAATCAACATTTTATTGAAATATCCTAACTACATCCTAGGAAATTAGTAATAATTATGTTAGGATGCCATGATATCATTCCGCTTTGGGTTGCTTTACCAGTTTTTATCAAATTACTTTCAATTATACAATTTTTTACTCTTTCCATACTGGTTCTTATTACATTTACGAATAAACTGAAATTTTATTTCGGGAACGGAAACACGCATTCACTTCACTAAATTTAGTTTTCGGCCTATATGTTTACATTGCGACTTTCAGTCGATACATATTCAGTTGCCTATAAAATATCTCACGAAATGTTATTTTTTTGGGCGTGGCAAGTAAACAAACTTTTAATTTGCGTGAAGATCCCTGCAGGCGACAGAAAGGCTGGAATGTGTCTACTGTGAATGATGTTTTTTTTATAGAATGGATCTGGTTCATGGTGCTCATTTGTTATCAGGAGAAGTCGCACGAAACCGGTTTGACGGCCCGACAGGAGGTGTTGTCTACGTGAGGTGGGGACGGCAGACATGTCCCACCAATGCCACGCTGGTGTATTCAGGTAGAACCATGGCGTTCTCATTCAAATTGCAAAGATGGAACTAACGCAGTAACACAACGTATATCACAACGCTTTATGCCAAACACAGTTGCTTTCTCATTTTTTGGACGTGGAATATTCAACATTCATCTTATTTCGACAACATTGATTTATAACAAGTGCTACAGATAAATAATCACAAATGCATTGCATTCCAGAGCACGGCATAATAAAATGTACGCAGCACTAATTATCATGTTCTAAATTGATCGAAGCTTGGGTGGTGAAGTCTACAGGTGCGGCGTTAGAGAATACAGGTGCGAAGTCGACCAGGGTTAGGCGAAAGTGGTTCAGTATGTCAGCAATGGTACAAACAGCAGGGATACCATCAAAACACATCAAGCTGAAAATTCGGTTACAAAATCAACATTTTATTGAAATATCCTAACTACATCCTAGGAAATTAGTAATAATTATGTTAGGATGCCATGATATCATTCCGCTTTGGGTTGCTTTACCAGTTTTTATCAAATTACTTTCAATTATACAATTTTTTACTCTTTCCATACTGGTTCTTATTACATTTACGAATAAACTGAAATTTTATTTCGGGAACGGAAACACGCATTCACTTCACTAAATTTAGTTTTCGGCCTATATGTTTACATTGCGACTTTCAGTCGATACATATTCAGTTGCCTATAAAATATCTCACGAAATGTTATTTTTTTGGGCGTGGCAAGTAAACAAACTTTTAATTTGCGTGAAGATCCCTGCAGGCGACAGAAAGGCTGGAATGTGTCTACTGTGAATGATGTTTTTTTTTATAGAATGGATCTGGTTCATGGTGCTCATTTGTTATCAGGAGAAGTCGCACGAAACCGGTTTGACGGCCCGACAGGAGGTGTTGTCTACGTGAGGTGGGGACGGCAGACATGTCCCACCAATGCCACGCTGGTGTATTCAGGTAGAACCATGGCGTTCTCATTCAAATTGCAAAGATGGAACTAACGCAGTAACACAACGTATATCACAACGCTTTATGCCAAACACAGTTGCTTTCTCATTTTTTGGACGTGGAATATTCAACATTCATCTTATTTCGACAACATTGATTTATTTTGTAGTAGGCCTATCATTGTGCAGGTTGGGCTCCTTTGATATAATGTGGTAATGTTCCAAGGTGCTCTTCAAATATAATATATATATATTATATATATACACACCACCAACGACGACAACACCACCACCAACGACAATAACACCATCACCAACAACAACAACAATAACAACAACGACGATAACAACAATTACGGCAACGACAATAACACCATAACTACCAACAACGACGTCGACAACAGCACCAAAATCACCAACAACAACAACAACAATGACGACGACGACAACAGCACCACAATAACCACCCCACCACCACCACCACCACCAACAACAACAACGACGACAACAACAACAACAACAATTGTGAATTTCAGAACAATCGTTGTTGTTGTTATTGTTGTTGTCGTCGTTATTGTTGTTGTTGTTGGTGGTGGTGTTGTTGTCGTTGGTGGTGGTGTTGTCGTCGTTGGTGGTGGTGGTGGTGTCATTGACGTCGTTATTGTTGGCGGAAGTGTTATTGTCGCCGTCGTCGTCAACGTCGCCGGCCGTTGTTGTTATCGTCGTTGTTATATCGTTCGTTTTTGCCAGGAGTGGCCGGCAGCACCCCATTCGACAGTCCCGGGGGTGGTGTCAACTATCTGTGTCTACCCCGGAACCCGGAATGGGAGGCACACACTGACGCCAACGCCTCTGGATCTTACATATCCGGGTTGTAATTTGACTTCCCAAGCGGCAACTCTCCGTTCGTGAAGGTTGTATAAGGTTTCATCTTATCAGACCATCAGTGGAAGCTGGGACCTGGTCAAACTGTTCCTAATATCCGATATTCATTACATCCATGAGTACATAAAACACTGCAGACCAGAACTGTTAATCACTTGTTCTTGACATGAGGAATTCTTATAGTGGGCATCCCACAATAATGATAGTGTTACAGATCACCATGGCCAAGCTGGAAGGTTAAAAGTAGCCAATCTTATCTCGCAGTTAATATAGTAACGTAACATACACAATCAATATATTTCTAGTGAATATCATGTTTGTATTTTCACACGTTGTGACTTAATAAATGATTGTTTATCATATGCGGACGTGTCACTGCTTTATCGATGCGCACATTGTAGAAGAATAATTATAAAGTGGTGATAGCCCACTTCGGCAATTTTATTCATTTTAGCATGATTAGACATTATTTCGTATCACGGATATGACCACATCTAAGGACTATGATGCTGTTGCTGTGAACGTACTTGGATAATGTGTCTGGGGAAACGATACTTAACGGTTTCAATCGAACAGTTTGACTAAAGAATATTGATCAACATTAGGCCAGTGGCATGATTGATTTGGGGGGTTGGAGATTTTTCGCGGTGTCTTTCTCAATGTAAACAGGAATCTTAGTTAATAATTATTCATTGTATATCTATATTTACGATCAAACATATCTAGTTCAAACGGAACACTTACCTCAGTAGAGGGTATTTTTCAGATAATGTAAAAAAGAACTTGCTGGCGTCATTAATCACGTTACCACTGTAAGCAATGGAAACTAGTGCTCCGTTGTGCTTTCGCTCGGTCAACGATATAACTTCGACGCAGCTCATTATTTTCAGACCAATTTAGACGAGGGGCAGACTTTCGACAACGTAGCGTGCGCGGTGTGTCACGTCAGAGACCGTCGTGTGAAGTTTATGGTCCCCGCCCATAAGACATGCCCGGCCGGCTGACGACGGGAGTATGGCGGCTACCTGACGACGAGTCACCGGTTCAAACATCGTTCGTCTTTCGCGTGCATGGACGAGGCACCCGAAACCATAACGCCGGCCGAAGGTAAGGGGGTCATCCATAAAGTTGTTGTTCTCCTCCTTGTTCCATGTTAAACCGATATAAGGATCAGGTTATGTATTACCGAACCATTCGCTGTGGTCACTGATTCCATAGTTTTCTATACACGGCTCCATCTTTCCATCTGTAGCGTTTGCGTCGAGCGGTCGGCAGGGAAGCGTACGGGCACACGTTCACTCACTCAGTCGTACTAATGATAAGTCAGGTTATACGTTTTCACAGTTTATTATATGCGGAAAACCCTACCAATACAAGATCTAATACACAGTATACGGCTATGTCTGCTAAATACTACCCAGTTATAAAGGTCAGAACAATAGGTTCAGACGGCGGCGGCCTATATACAGCAACCGAATTCTAGGTGTCAGAACGATAAGTCAGACGGCGGCGGCTTCTATACAGCAACCAAATTATAACGGAGATATTCTAAATGTCCGAACAATAAGTCAGACGGCGGCGGCGGCCTATATACAGCAACCGAATTCTAGGTGTCAGAACGATAAGTCAGACGGCGGCGGCTTATATACAGCAACCGAGTTACTCACCGAGTCTGCGAATAACTGATTGTACTGCGAGAGTCTGAGTACTTCTCGCAGGGCGCTCGGTGACAGTGCTTCACGAGAAACGTTCCTCCGGCAGTGTGCCCCAGTAGTCGCCCCGATTATCCACAAATCCCCCTTACTTATACTGCTAAAACCATAGCCTTGGGTGAGACGCTGACCCTTTAGTTATGTCATTCCCAAAGTCTACGGGTCTCTAGAAATCTTGTCAGGGTGCCAGTGAACTTATAGTAACCTTCTGAACAAAGGCCCTCTGTATAGGGCTCTTGCCTCCCCAAAACCAGATGGCCTCAAATGTAAACAAATCACCCGCCCCAGCTATAGTCATTTGCATATAAATTGGCTTTTCGGAGCCTGTAAAACATTCAGCAATTAAGAAGATTTATACTATGTGCGTTATCATTCTAAATTCTCTACACTACCCCCCGCCATTTAAAATTTCGTCCCGAAATCGTAATAGATAACACACATGCAACAATAGATAACACATATGCAACATACAATATACAGCTTTCAATAGTAATGCTGAAATAAAACATGTAATAAATCAGGCTCTGAATAACTGAAAGTTCATTTTTCAAAAATGTTCACGTCCGATGATGGGGGCATACGTCTGTCTTGCGCGATGGCCGGTCGAATCCGTCATGCCGGCTGTATCCTCCGTCGTAACTCGCGTCATCGCACGACGGCTGGATGGGTCCTCGCGTGTCATGTCCGGGACGTCAGTTCACCGCTTGTAGTGGACGCTCAGCTCATTGTCGTCTTCGTCATCTTCCATCTTCTTTGCAAACAGCGCACCAGGTTATGTCCAGATTGAAATCTGGTATTTGCAAACATCATTTTCTTTCAGATTACTAAAATTTCGTAATCTGCACTGTTATGGTGGTTGCCATAATTTGTGCCATATGACTTTTTTTGGTCATTAATTGTAATAATGCAACCGATGGTAAGAGATCCGTGAGACAACACGTACAACCTCCGTTGGAATACAATGCAGCGCATTGCAGCGTATAACAACTTCTCTTTCAGTTTCTCAATATCAAACTGGCACCAGATTCAACAGGCTAGATTGCGTAATCCAATATACGCAGTGTGTCAGTTGTGATATTTATATCAACCAACAAGATAACCTTTCTGTTAATATCATATGTGACCTTCGGTCAGTATAGGCCATACACTTCTGATGGCCTACCTCCAGACTTCCATGTCTGCTGGTGTTTACATATTGCAACACCTAACCTGACATATGTCGAAATACTGCCATTTGTTAGGAGAATCAGTGTCAACCACTGTCACATTTACACTGATCTCTGTGGTCAGTGTGTACACTGAACACATCATGCATGCCTTGTCCTCACACACTGAGTGTGGCATCGACACTGATCTCTGTGGTCAGTGTGTACACTGAACACATCATGCATGCCTTGTCCTCACACACACTGAGTGTGACATTGACACCCCCATTAAGAACCCATCTTAATTAGGTCCACTGGCCTGGCCTGGCCTAGCCCAGAGTAACCAGTATCTCTCTCAGACAGCGTCTGTACCTCAGGGACGTCAACTCATGGAGACTATAATATCTTGATGAGCTGCCCCACTGATACCAGTTTTTAGTGACCAACTATACATCTCAAAATGAAATACCGCTCTTAGTACTAATCATTCGTGTAAACAACCACCTGCTCTTAGCACCGGGTGTTACTGTTTACCTAATACAATATCATCTTCCAAGAAATCTACAGACCAATCAATTTGAGAAATGGAAACTGTGACTCTTTCTCCTCCATTTAACTTTGCCCTCTGTGCTAAATGATCACACCCTGTGTCAATTAAATATCTATTAAGCCAGAAGCTGCCCAGGACAGAACTGGATGGGCAACACCACTGGATACTAATTAACCCCTCTCATTACACCCTTGGGTCAGTAATCAACCTCCCAAGGCTGCACTTGCAATGTTTATCAACACAAACTGACCTAAGTTAACCAGATGGCCTCTTTGTCAGAATCAGCCACACTGACCAGTTCACTGGCTGGTCAAACTTGTGTTGTAGACTAGATTATTCCCTCCAACCCTAATAAAAGTATCAGAGTCAACATGTGGTTACGACCACTTTGACTGGACACATAAGTGCACCAACTTTCTGCCAGAAAGTGATTGAATCGATCACTGTATTTCAGCCAGTTCTTGAAACTAAACTGTTGTATTGTGAAAATTGTCACAACGATATAGTGCGTGCACGGTTACACAGAAACATTTGCCATTTCGGTTCTGCAACACAGCATACCTCGTGTGTTGTGGACTTGCCACAAAGAATGTTATGGAACGATTACACCGTGACACTTGGTCTGCCCGGTTCTGCAATTCTGCAGACCTCGTTTATTGTGGACCTGCCACAGACAATGTTATGGAACGATTACACCGTGACACTTGTTCTGCCCGGTTCTGCAATTCTGCAGACCTCGTTTATTGTGGACCTGCCACAGACAATGTTATGGAACGATTACACCGTGACACTTGTTCTGCCCGGTTCTGCAATTTAGCAGACCTCGTTTATTGCGGACCTGCCACAGACAATGTTATGGAAAGATTACACCGTGACACTTGTTCTGTCCGGTTCTGCAATTCAGCAGACCTCATTTATTGTGGACCTGCCACAGACAATGTTATGGAACGATTACACCGTGACACTTGTTCTGCCCGGTTCTGCAATTCTGCAGACCTCGTTTATTGTGGACCAGCCACAGACAATGTTATGGAACGATTACACCGTGACACTTGTTCTGCCCGGTTCTGCAATTCAACAGACCTCGTTTATTGTGGACCTGCCACAGACAATGTTATGGAACGATTACACCGTGACATTTGTTCTGCCCGGTTCTGCAATTCAGCAGACCTCATTTATTGTGGACCTGCCACAGCAAGAGATCCTTCATCATCGACTGTCATTCACAGTCAGTCGTGACATGTCCGCACACATACGGACAGCGAATCATAATACTGTTACTGTAAAATCAGTCATAGCGAATCCAACATCCACCAAACATTCTACTCTAATTCCATGAAAGGAAACAACTATATATAAAGAAGCATTTATTGTAATCAAAAATATATTTGATATAATATACCTCACGGGAACATCTATCAGGCTATCGGGTGGAGAAACCTTTCTCAGGCCTCCCAGGCATGGCCTGCTTTCTACTGAGACAGTTTAGATTGTGTTGCCAATGCCCAGAATCACCGCAACTGTAACAATTTCTCACTTTGTGCCACTCGGTCTGTTGAGCAGCATGAGTTCCTCGCCCATCTCGCATATGTGGACGATCTATCCTTGTCTCTACCAGAGAAAGTCGTTCAGCTATATTTTGCAACATCGTTGCAACGTCATGGCTGCCGGAATGATTGCTATAATTCCCAACCATTTCACAATCATCCCCTTTATTGTGGCGTGTGGAACGCAACGCGTATTTTGGGCCCACTCTCCGAGACCGACCCATTTGGAAAGCCTCATATTCGAGTGCCAGTCTTAACGCGTCGTCAACCCCCTTTGGTTTTCCCTGGAAAATCGTCCACTCCATGTCCACGTCACCCACAGCATCTGTGAACGCGTCACACGCCAACGCCTCTTTCACATCGGCGCTGGCATCAGGGTACGCCTTTCGTACCAAACGCTTTATATCTTGAGCTAACTCGGCAAGTGGTTCACCTCTCCGGCGTTGCCGAGCCTACATTTGAGCCCGAAACGCTTCTGACTGGTGTTCTGGCTCGAAACGGTTTAACAGGGCCCGTACTAATGTTTCGTAGTTGACCCTGTCCGGGGCCTCCAGGTCACTCAACACACCCTGAGCCTGCCCACGTAAGCTGGTGGCTAGCTCCAAAGCACGAGTAGCTTCGTCCCACCTGTTCAACTCCGAAACCATTTCGAATTGAACCAGGTAATCACGACAGCTACTCTTGCCATCATACAACGCCGGGCTCTTGGGTTTTGGTGCGTTGACCTGACTAGTTGGCACGGAGAACTTAACGCTAGGTAGATGTGACACCACTTGACCTGCCGTGTTGTTAGTTGCATAATCCTGTCTACTACCCCAACGGTCGTTAACGGGCCAGCCGTCTGGCTGGAGCTCCGTGCGCTGGCCATAATGAGCCTCCCTCCGGCCCGTGTCATACACAGGACGGTAGGCGGTAAACATCGGCTGGTCCTTTCCTGGACCGCGCGTCTCGTGACCCGATAACAAACCGTCCACACCCCTTGGGGTTCGATAACGCCGAGAATAACTCGACGCCGGTATCTGAGGTGGTGGAACAATTCGGTTGGGTCCAGCTTCCCAGCCATATTTCCCTACATGTCCTACATCAAATGGAGTTTCACGATAGACTCCTGTAAAGTTTACAGGTTCGTGACTTGGCCTGCTAACATGTTTTGGCAGTGTTCCGGACAAACCACCCATGGGGATCTTTTCCGGGGATGCAGTAATCAAGGGTGACGGGACATATTTCAAGTCGGCGCCCCGTTGATCACACATCAGATTATCGGACGTATCACACGCCTGCGATTCCAATGCTACCGAGGTCTGCCCCGCGGTAGCAACATTATAACATGGCCTCGGATCATTGTTCTTGCGATCAGGTGAGAGTCGAACAGTTTCTCTGCTGTCCTCAAACCGCGATTGCGCTCGGTTTCGAGTGCTCACACTTGCGCCAGTTTCGGGAAATAGTTCTAGCACTGAGCTTTCGAGCTCAGATCTATTAATTGCCGTTAACAATAGACCTTCTTCCCATGTCAACTGATCATTTTCTACTTTCCACTGATCCATCTCCAATCTCAACTGATCCCTCTCCAATCTCAACTGCTCCTCCTGCCATTGTATCTTTGACAATCTCTCTTCCAGACTAGCCTTTCTATCCCTCAGAGTCACTAATGCATGCTGCTTCTCTGCAACATTAGCCTCCTGTATAGACCTGTCTACTTCTGACCTGGTAGACGACTGCACCTGCTCCCTAGGGAGGAATCGTAACATAACCTCGCTGTCTTGATCCTGAGTCCGCTCAGTGTCCCGAAGATAAGCATCAGTCACTGAGGAATCATCACCCTGTGTTGACATTTCGCCAATATTTCGCTGCCACCAGAGAATTAACTTCTCACTAATCTATCCTACTTTATTCTATCTGAAGCGAGTAAACGTAGCCCGTGTGTGTTCTTTTTAAATAAGATGTACAAAATAGAATATCCGAAACCGTTACTACGAAACGTAGAGGAATACGGTCGGGTATACCTAAATTGAAATCCCACCCCGGCTACCACCAATTGTAGCGTTTGCGTCGAGCGGTCGGCAGGGAAGCGTACGGGCACACGTTCACTCACTCAGTCGTACTAATGATAAGTCAGGTTATACGTTTTCACAGTTTATTATATGCGGAAAACCCTACCAATACAAGATCTAATACACAGTATACGGCTATGTCTGCTAAATACTCCCCAGTTATAAAGGTCAGAACAATAGGTTCAGACGGCGGCGGCCTATATACAGCAACCGAATTCTAGGTGTCAGAACGATAAGTCAGACGGCGGCGGCTTCTATACAGCAACCAAATTATAACGGAGATATTCTAAATGTCCGAACAATAAGTCAGACGGCGGCGGCCTATATACAGCAACCGAATTCTAGGTGTCAGAACGATAAGTCAGACGGCGGCGGCTTATTTACAGCAACCGAGTTACTCACCGAGTCTGCGAATAACTGATTGTACTGCGAGAGTCTTTTAGTACTTCTCGCAGGGCGCTCGGTGACAGTGCTTCACGAGAAACGTTCCTCCGGCAGTGTGCCCCAGTAGTCGCCCCGATTATCCACAAATCCCCCTTACTTATACTGCTAAAACCATAGCCTTGGGTGAGACGCTGACCCTTTAGTTATGTCATTCCCAAAGTCTACGGGTCTCTAGAAATCTTGTCAGGGTGCCAGTGAACTTATAGTAACCTTCTGAACAAAGGCCCTCTGTATAGGGCTCTTGCCTCCCCAAAACCAGATGGCCTCAAATGTAAACAAATCACCCGCCCCAGCTATAGTCATTTGCATATAAATTGGCTTTTCGGAGCCTGTACAACATTCAGCAATTAAGAAGATTTATACTATGTGCGTTATCATTCTAAATTCTCTACACATCTTTCATCCTCCTTCGATCTTCTCATGTCCCTTCTCGTCTCAGCTGTGGCCTTCCTCTTCTCCTATGTTCTTGATGTTTTCCACCTCTGCTCTCTTTGCTAGTTTTCCTGCATCCGTCCTTACCAAGTGGCCTGCCCATCTCATCTGGCTTTTTACCAATCCTCCTGTTAGCCTGCCTTGCATCCCAACCTATTTCCTCAGGTCGTTCTTCCTTCTTCTGTCTATACCCTCTTCGCTCTTATAGTTCACGCCATTTGTGAGCATTTTCGAGAGCACCCAACCCTTTGTCACGCCTCGTGAGGCTGGCGTGTACACCTCGCTAAAATTATGTTCGTTTTTACAAAGACCCCCATTTGATGTACACGTCTATAATAATGAGTAAATTCGTTGCATCTTTGTATTGATTCGTAGATAACACAAAAAATACAAGTTTGTAAAGGTAACAAAACACTACTACTTTGCTGTTGTTTCATGGGAATACTGTTGAAATCTACCCAAAAACTTAACAATTAATGTTCTATCTATGTAATATCGACAGCTCGGCGAGCAACCATTTCAAAAATCGTTACGTAACGCTTACCCAGATACCCTCCTCACGCAGTGTAATTAACGCTTCGTCACGCTTCCCCATACGTCCCCACCCTCTAAGCGTGGTGTACTTTATGCTTGACCCCTAAGGGTGTGGGGAGCAATAGATCAGTGCTTAGAACATTCGTGAGAACCCCTGTTCGAATCCCCTTACTGCCGTTTCAAAGCTCGGCAGTTTCGTTCACTCCACGTTCCCTCGGGTCACTTAGCTTTTGATGCATGTTTTCTGGCAAGGTGATTTGCCTGCTATCTGTGAAGTGGTCTCCTTACCTTTGTAGGCAAGCAGTACGGTGCGTACACCTACGCCGTGCAGGCCGACTGTGGCAGCTCCCTGCCGTGTTCCCACTACAAGGCTGGCTGGGCCATCACGTGCGTCGTCTGTACCCAGTGAGCTTGCTGTCTCCGCCGCCAGGGGACGACACCGAACAGCCGTCCGCCGCAGTGTTGCCATGTCCGCAGTTTTCCCGCGGATTTGAGCTTATTTTATATTGTAGTTGCAGGAACAATTTGACATTTGCGGGTTGCGGTTTTTAATAATAATAATAGTAATAATAAGATAACTTCTATTTTTAGAGCTTGGTTGTAGCAGATGGCGCTTGTTTTGGGCATGTTCACTCCTATGTGGCAAAATCCATGTTATTCGACAGTTTTTTTGTTATAGTTTCCTCGTTCCATTTTAAACCTACAAAATTAATGTAGGCCTTTACAAGTAGCTTA
Source organism: Escarpia spicata (assembly GCA_963995525.1). NCBI lineage: Eukaryota > Metazoa > Annelida > Polychaeta > Sabellida > Siboglinidae > Escarpia > Escarpia spicata. Next base: position 30,862,721 of record OZ023208.1, on the reverse strand, counting down.
CGTTATGTTTAGTCTACTTCATCGCTTTACCGCTTAAGTACGCCTAGTACACTAGCGCTAATTGCGTCGAAATGTAAGCTGTTTAACATAATAATGGTCACGCCTGAAATGCATAACTATATAACTGCAACAAAGGTTACACATCACGTGGTCGATAACGTTTGTGTGTACGCGTTAAGGCCTAAATGCATTGTCAGTACGTGCGTATAATTATATGGAGGGCCAATAAATGTATGTTGTGATTAAAAAAAACGAAAGTATTGCAGGCACGTAGCATGGTTGGTTGGTTTGGAGGGGCTTGCGACTGCACAGCCGGAGCCTCAGCTGCTGTCAGACTTCGGAATTCGAAAGAGTGTGGGACTACATCCATAAGTTGAACTTTTTCGCCTCACCCCGGGGTGTGTTCACATCAACTCTACCCCCTGTCTAGTTACATGCTTAGATTGGTAGTTGGTTCTGCGTTGTACTATGGGTGGCGCTGCAGTGAATCACACAATCGCAGTGAATCACACAATTATAATAGTTGTAGCTTAGTGCTTGTGACCGAGTTCGTACTTTAGTAACAATATTGCTATTTAGATGTATGGGCGTGTTGCGTTTATTTTGCATGTATACTAATATTTTAGACTTAGTTTTATGGGCTATCGATCTACTTGTGTGAATTATTGGGCTTGAAAAATATTCGAGAACTGGCAACACTGGTCGTCCCCCAACATCAAGGTTGCCGTATAAATAAAGAACCGGCGATGAGTTATATAAAATATAATTCTTGCATTCGGCGATTAATAAATGCTTTGGATTCCGATCCTGAGACATGTCTTACTCATTTCATTTATGCACCGATAGAAATAGTGAGCTCGTGAAACGAAGTAGACGGCCTCATCATATCTCGGCGGTGGTACGTACTCAGGTGTTTATCTCGGCGGTGGTACGTACTCAGGTGTTTATCTCGGCGGTGGTACGTGCTCAGGTGTTTATCTCGGCGGTGGTACGTACTCAGGTGTTTATCTCGGCGGTGGTACGTACTCAGGTGTGTATCTCGGCGGTGGTACGTGCTCAGGTGTTTATCTCGGCGGTGGTACGTGCTCAGGTGTTTATCTCGGCGGTGGTACGTACTCAGGTGTTTATCTCAGCGGTGGTACGTACTCAGGTGTGTATCTCGGCGGTGGTACGTGCTCAGGTGTTTATCTCGGCGGTGGTACGTACTCAGGTGTGTATCTCGGCGGTGGTACGTACTCAAGTGTTTATCTCGGCGGTGGTACGTACTCAGGTGTGTATCTCGGCGGTGGTACGTGCTCAGGTGTTTATCTGGAATTTACATACACATTATTATAAGTTTAAAGCTTCTTAAATCCAGGTAATACTATTATCACTATAATAATGAAAGCGTTAAAGCAGTGGATGGCATTAAGTCTTCTATATCTTCCTGCTCAGTAAAACTCTGTTTTATATGATTTACATATTATTAGCAAGTTTTTTTTATTAGATAGACTTATATCTACAACAGGGGTTCTCAAACTGGGGGTCGTTTGGCAATTTCGGGGGGGGGTCGTCCTTATGTATGTTTTGTCGCATACACTAAACATGTACAGTTAGTCGCACACGATTTACTAGATGCGTACTAAACAATTATGTTGTCTCTTTAAAAATACAAAGGAAAAGAAACCACACTACTGGGATCACTGTATTGTACTTTTTTTCTAGACGATAATCAGTCATGTTTTTAGGTAGACAAATTTTGTTAAATTTCTTTTGTGAAGGCTACAGTCCACCGGAGAATGTGCAAACCTTCTCTTATATCAAACAAAATGTGATATCGGAAATAGAAAGAAAATGTTTGTCAGATCCATTCAATTTGGTGCTTTAAATGAAGAATTCCTATTTTTGTGACATCTAGCTAACAAACAAAGGCAAAGATGTGATGATGAAACTCTCTGAAACTCTCTTGAAGCCGAGTGCTGGGAGCAAGGAAATAAATGCCCTCAGTCCTCGCCTTTTTAAGAACCTCTGTTTGAACCTGAACTCTGGTCACGAAATGGTTCTGTTCTGTACGCCATGGATGTCCAAGGGCAGTATTGCCATGATCAAAGAAGAAATCTAGCTTTTACCGCATCACAAACAAAGTGCATGCACATGGATCTGCCCTCAACTTGAGAATTACACTCAACCTACCTCGTGGATATGTTCGGAAGCCCACCTCTGTGAATATTGAACTCCAGTGAAAAGCTTGATAGTGTTTTTTTTTATATATTCTAAACCATCATTCGCAAAATTGGAGGTCACATTTATGTGGGTACCTATGTCACGTTGGAAACAATATATCAGAACTAAAACAATGCGGAGTCATGCGATGAACAATACAAACGTCGAACACCTGGAAGCCTTGGAACAGGAGTTCGTAAGATATTTCCATGAAATATCGAATCAAAAATATGTGCTTCTAACTAACTCATTCACTCTCCCACTGACACCTGATGACTGTGATGCTGCTCAGACAGATCTTCTCGGATTCCAGAAAATTCAGGCGCCATAGTGAAATTCGACACTGAAACTATCTGACCTTGTGGACAACAGTTGAAGCTAACTACCCTAACTTGTGTGATCTGACCTACCTTCACCTCCTACCATTCGCAACAATTGTAGGGCTGTGCTATTCAATCTCATACATCAACGCGATATTTTGAAACAAGACGTAGGTGGAGCATGACCTTCGATGTGGTCTCGCTGTATATACAAAACTCAGACGACTAAACAGGCTTGTCAGTACTATGCAGCATCACCGTTTAATTAAAGAGCTTCTATTAAATGAATGTATCTGTAATAAACAAACTAAAACAAGTTTTTTTATTATTTCGATGCAAACCACACACAAATAACAAATAAACCAAATCATTGCAAACAAATTTAATAGCTTTTTACAAATATAGTTCATACTATTGCAAATTATATTAAATATGAAAGTACCAAAGATTGTAGTTACTATCTAAATAAACCCAGCTTTTAAAATTCAAAATGTAGACGAAGAAACAGTAAAGAAAACAATGCATAATCTGCCCACAAAACATAGTTGTGGATTCGATGGTATCTCATATTTATACCTTTATTTTTAGTAATTTAGTATTATAATTAATCTATTTTATTGTTTTAATGCTTGCATAATTGTCTTTATTTATATATTTGAAGACAGTATAGTTGATTTTACTTAGTAATAATGATTGCATAGTATTTTTAAACTATATATCGTATGATTTTTTTTATTTAGTTATTTTCATTAACCATTGTAAAGCGCCCCAGAACAATTATTTGGCACGGGCGCTATATAATAAATAAATAATAATTATTATTATTATAAAAATTGCTAAAAATAATTGAACCTGCAAGTCATTGACTATGTTAATAAATCAAGTGCTAAATACTGGGATTTTTCCTAATAAACTCAAAATTGCCTAAATAATTATAATATTTAAGAAATATGATCTCACATGATTTCAAAATTACAGGCCTATTTCTCTTCTTCCAACAGTATATCAAAAGTGTTAGAGAAAATTATATTTATTCAGTTATCAACATATTTTAATTAATCTAAAGTTCTGATTGTTAATCGATATGGTTTTATACCTAAGCACTCCACTGAGTATGCAGCGCTGGAACTAGTAGACATAATTATAAATCAAATGGACAATAATGATGTGCCAATTAATATATTTCTCGACCTCTCGAAGGCCTTTGATACCATTGACCATTATATTTTGTTTAGTTCAAACTGCATGCATATATATATGTGTGTGTGTGTGTGTGTGTGTGTGTGTGTGTGTGTGTGTGTGTGTGTGTGTGTGTGTGTGTGTGTGTGAGAGAAACATATGTATTTATATCGATGTGCTTTTGAAAAATCGTATGCAGTTTGAACTAAAAAATGGTTTGCCAATAGTCAAACTGGTGCAATTCAATATATAATGGTGCAGATGACGAGCGTTATTTATGACATTATAATATTATCAGTCAGCTTGCATACCAGAAAATATACCGATGCTATATATAGCATATATATATATATACACATACACACACATTATAATATATATATAATGTGTGTGTGTATATGTATATCTACTATATGTGTGTGTGTGTGTATGTGTGCGCGTGCCCGTGCGTGCGTGCGTCTGTGTGTCTAGGCCTATATCCAGAGAACTGTCCGTGATCAGCGTTCTCAGCTTATAGCGTTCAGCACCAGAGGTCACCACTGTAAGTCGTCTCACCTGCGTGACGTCACGTCGTCAATATTCGGTCTTTAGTTCAAAATGGCGACTCCCGGTCACTGGGAAGTTGTTGGCAAGCCTGCGAAGAAAACACCAAGTCATCAGGGCTCTAAAATTCCAAAGAAAACATCCGGAACTTCATTACCAAGGATAGAGCATACGTGTAAGTGGTTACGTATATTTTACTAACGTATTTATATTTATCTGATTTGAAAACTAAACGTGTCAACGTGATAGTTCTACTTCCGCCGTAAGTTCCGGCGATTTTAACGTTATAACTGGATCGTAAACAGTTTATTTCTTACACTAGAAGTCAACTGGTTAATATATTGAGTGAGATATTACTTACCTATTGTGTTTACAGTTGTACTAAACTGTTTGAAAATTGTTTCATTCGGTTCTTACGTAAATTTTGAATTAACTGCATTAAATAATTTATTGATCGCATATGGTCCTATGGACGGTCGTGGAATGAGCTAGCCAGGGCTGTAGTACTGTATAGAAAGTTCACGAAAATTGTTTTCTCTTTATTAATTATTATTTAATATATAATTGTATTACATACATAACTGAATAATCTATATATACACAGGTTTGACGATATTATAATCAGTGGGGCATTCCAACCAAAAGTGGTGCATTCCTACCAGGTTGATGGAGCATTGTGACCAGGCGGTTGGCGCATTCCGACCATTATTCGTTAGTCAATTTAGTGCCAATACGAATTTTGATTGCCAGATTGATGCTGCCAAAAATGTGGGTTAGTTTTAGTAACTTCTAAGTCTAAGACAGACTGACACCACGGAATACTGGGGCGTTGGACCATGCCTTTGGCTGGGCTAGGCCTGACTAGAATTATTATGCTGGCTAGTGTAGTAGCCGTAGGCGTAATGCCTAGCCTAGGCCAGCTGTGACCACTGAATAATGTATTCCCAGTGAATATGCAAGATAATGGACTACCTCATTTCAAGTCAAGATTTGAGCAACAAAACTGCATTTTATGAATAGGAATGTTATATATTTTCAGAAAGTATGATAATCAGCGAATAAAATCATCCAGATCATTTTACATTCCGTCATCATGGTAACCAACAATCCAAGATGGCCGCTGACGTTAGTTTGCTGACATCGTTATTATGTCAATCGTCAACATCTGACAAAGATTCTTCGCTAAAACTATCAAATAATCTGTCTAAAACAAGCGGTGGTAAATCGCTAGTTGAAGTAATGCTGTCTACCATTGTGGCCACCGAAGATTTTGATAATTCATCATTAAAAACCAAAAAAATCAGCGTAAATTATTATTGAGTGATAATAAACGATTACCACTGCTGAATAGCTAATTTATTCTCCTTGACAACCGTACACAGCAAGTGGCTCCACGCAGTGGATTATTATGAATAAAAACGATTTGAATAGCAGACATCGTTAATGCCATATAACCGGCCTGTCATACTGAAGTGTCACAGACAGTCCGGAAAACTGGCCTGTCGTACTGAAATGGTTAAAAGTAAACTCTCTATGATATGTCAGTTTTGTCAGCATGCATTTTTTAACAATGTATGTGTGCGCGTGTGCACGCTTTCGTGTTGCTGTAGGTTTGAAGTGAGTTAATTCTTTTTAGGGTTATCTGGTTATTGACAACAGATCCGCAGAACATATATATTATTAAATTATTATTATATAATTAATAACGATATACATTGTTTCGTGGGTGTTTTCGTTTTGACTTGTTAGACGTTATAGGGTCTGTAAGTGTGTCACGATACATGGCGAAATTCCGTGTGAGTGGAGCCGACTGGCGACATGAAGTCAACGCCTGTCTAGGGAATAGGATGTTTTTTTGTTTTGGGGCGTAATCACATGAATGACATATAAAGACTGATAATAGTTCTGGTTTCTGACTGATAAAATTAAACTAAAGCGATGGGGAAGTTACTGTTTTGTAAGAAAGTATTTTATGGTAATCATTTTAATGGTGGTTATATCTGGATATTGATTGAGACCAAGTGCTTCAGACGCCTGCTGCACATATCTTGGGCCGAGCACAAGACCAATGACTTTGTCTGAAACCAGATCACTGCCCTGGCAGGCCCACAGGAGCCACTCCAGTGAAGAGGAGAAAGTTGGCATGGTACGGCCGTGTCACATGCCACGACTTCCTTGCCAAGACAGTCATGCAAGGCAGCAGACGGAGAGGCAGGCAAAGGAAGATCTGGATGGACGGCATACGGGAGTGGACCGACATTGATGTTGAAACGCTACTCAGACTTGCGTTAGACCCCCCGGCTGAAGAGCATTCGCTGCAAATGCATCCCTCATGTCTCCCCTACGACCTGACAATTCTCGGGATGAACTGAATCGAATATCTGGATACCTGTAATACAGCCCGAGTGATGACTTTACATAAGGCTGATAAAACGCATGTTTACCGTAAACATAATTACCTACAACAGTTTCTCCACCGTATTAACTGCCTGTGAAAACAGAACAGCGTCAACGAGATCGGTTGTATATATCTCATGTGGCGGATATACTCCCTATGCAGGTGACAGTGCAACAGATGCTAATATGGACCTAGTTTCATACGGTTGGATGCTAAGCAAATAAGCTTTTTTTAGTTTATATTTCTTGTATCACATATTCTTTGATATCAGAGAAGGTTTGTACATTATGTGGTGGACAGAAGCCTAAAGAATATAAATTTAACAGCCCCCAGGGGGACGTGATCCCCAGTTTAAGTACTACTGCAATAAAACATGCAACGAATATAATAATAATAAAACATCTATGTACAGATTGTTTACCATGGGGGTCTTTATAAAAATGAACATACTTTTATGACAATAATATGTCATTTTACGTCAGCCTTTTTAACCATCAAGATATACGTTAGTAGAGATAGACAAATATCTAAAAAATTATCCTTATGTATTATTTATACATATTTACCAAGTTTCATGCTTTTATCACCTAATGCACAATAATTTTGTTATGTGTTTTGAAGTATGATGCACATTACTAGTATATTATCCATTATAACAACAGATACAAATGAATGAATATTCGGCAAAAAGGTCCATAATCAGTTTATTTGCTTGGCAGCCATAGAGGCTAAAAAGTCCATGATTCTAACAAATAGTTGTACTCCCAAAAATATAGTCAAAATGTCAAACAAAGTCCATGTAAATATATAATTATCTATATAATATTAATGTATAAACATAATATACATAATGACGTAATTACATATACCAAAAGTTGTGCATTGCGACCAGGTTTTTATCACCAAAGTGGGGCATTCTGACCAAAAGTGATGTATTGCAACCAGACCGTTGGAGCCCTGCGACCAGGTGGTTGGCACATTGCGTCTAGGCTGTTGGTGCATTGCGACTGGTACATTCAGGCAGCGGTGCATTCCGACCAATTACCACACTAATTACTAATAGTAATACTGTTAGGCCTAGGAGTCATGCCCCAGTTAGACTTTCTGTTTCGTTACAAACGAAAAAGGGCAGTGTATTTTTGAGAAATGAATTTTTTTTACAAAATTCATATGCTCTGACATAAGTGCATTTGAGTAGACAGATTTCCAGGTGTGACTGTAGAAGCTGCTGACAGTAAAATGGTATATTTTTAGCTGATTTTAATAAGCGGAAGGATATTTAGCAGCAATTTGATGATAACAGCAGGTAAGAAGTTTCAGAATTTGTGTAGGTCATGTTTCTTATAATCATACAATTTTACAAAACGTTAACATGGCAACCAATGGGAAATTAACTGTAGACTGACCCTGTTAGTTTGAAACTGGAACGCTGCAACACATAATATATTACGCCTTTATTATTTTGTATTATTTATCATGTTTATGTATTCTGTAATAATCTCCTCTGTATACTGTAACGAAGAAACAGAAGAAATGTGCTACAAAACATTGATCAGCGATGTCTGTGTACAGGTATCAGAGTATGCAATCTCACTCTACCAGTGAGTGGGAGTTTTCACTATAGCAACTGCAAACTTTCATTTGCTGAGACTGGTTTATAAATCAATGGATGATATCTTTCAGCCACACTTCCTGAAGATACAACAATCTACGGGGCCTTCTTAGCAAAAGAAAGGAAAGAGCAACAGCGACAGCAGGCCGTGGAAACTTTGGTGGCATCAACCAAGCCACACAATGACACGTCAAGCCCCAAGAAAACCCGAGTCGTTAAGAAATCAAATTTACCTGAGAAGAAGAAGGAACATCCACAGAGCCTGGAAGAAGCCCTTTCAAAGGCAAGTATGGGTAACAGTTTAAATTTGGTTAACAAGTTGATTTTTGTTAACCAACTTATTTTTGTAAGAACATGAGTCTATATGTGACACTTAATTTCTTTGTTCCTCACTTGGTACTAAATTAATACTAATTGTTATGTCCTTAATAAATGTCCATACATAACAATCAATGTGACTTTGCCTAACTTTGTTCCAAATACATGATAACTAATGAACCGATGAATCACACTTGTAATTCACCCGAGTTCCTGTCCCTTAATGAAAAGGTGATAATGATGTCATTAACGTTAATTGATCCAATAGGAATTAATTGTGAGGTTACTGGCAAGGGCATAGGTATTATGAATAACATAAGTTCAGAACAAATGTGCTTGGTTAACCATGAATGTATTTTGTTCACAGATAGATATCCAGGAAATGCAGCAGGCCCTTGCCACGTCTCAGGAGCGTTTTCCCGAGAACAGGCCAATATGGCTGAAGGATCTTGCTTCAGTATTAAACTTGCGGCTGGAGAAAGTCAATATGATTGACCCAGTTTTTGAGGATGAATCGCCAGGTTTGTGTTCCTATAGCAGGCCTGGGGTCAATTACATTGCAATGTAATCTATTAGTATTACTTTGTTTCCTTCCTATTACTATTACATGCTGAATTCTTCCTATTACTATTACATTTGAAGCAATTACTATTACGATATGTCTGCTCTTCATTCTCTTGCGCGGGGCCAACTCTGTGAAACGCGCTACCTGAGGATCTGCGTCTGACCGAGTACATTGAAAGCGCGTCTTAAGACTCATTATTTCAAGCTAGCTTTTAATGTCTTGTTCTCTGTACCCTCACTCTCCACGTCGTGGTATTTATTTTATACTATTATACTAGCTTATTATTTAAATTATTTACTCATTAGTATGTTATTGTCTACTTATTTATTATTATTATCTGTTATGTAGGTCTTGATATGAACATTGAACATATATGTTTCATTTTATATTTAAATGTCATACTGGGATGAAAGACAAAAGCAATAGTCAATGCCATATAACTTGGTGGATTATATTACAGTCTAATTAAACCACATTGCTCTACTGCTGCTTGGTGCTTGGTGGACAGTTAATTATTGGCTCAAGTACAAATACATCAGGATGTTTTTCACACCAACTGTAGTTAGGCTGAATTGTGTGCACCATGGATGGGGTCACTAAACCCACAGGCTTACTTGAAAAGGGTAGTTGATACTTGGCAGAACTGGTTTCAAAGCAGTGAAAGCCCAGTTTAATCCCTTTAGTCAATGCAGCACTGGCACTGCACCAGTGTATCTTGCATGTAAACGCTCATAAAACTCTAGGGTAAAACTTCACCAGGGCCATGCTGAAGTTGACAAGGGAGAGCAACCATACAACCTGGAGAAACTAGTGGAATCTACAACCTAATCAAATGGAATTGTTATGTAGTTGAAATTCAGTTTAAATGTTCAATAGTAATATAAAAGTAATAGGTCAATTACTATTACAGTGTACATAGCTTCCTATTACTATTACAATTTGTTTTTGCTCAACCTATTACTATTATTTCAATATTTGTAATCGTTCCTATTACATATTACTATTACCCCAGACCTGCCCCAGAGTTTGTTTGTCTTCTATTAATACTAATGACCAGCTACAACAAGTGTGTTATTAGATGACTAGCATCTGGATGCAATGTTTGTACACATTGCCATTGTTATATGAATGGATCCTGTCTACACGAACACCTAATACCCCAGACCCTGTCTGTATTTTAAGTCATTAAACTAAGAACAATGGTACAACGTGCATTACTTTTTTCATCAAATAAATTGTTATGTACAATAATATCATATACACACTCCAATTTAACCATTTGGTTGTGTATTACCATGGCAATGAACATTTCAAGTGAGATAGATTTTCACATCCTTGAAAATTATTCTGAGCTAACAACTGTATGTGTGATCATGCAACTGTCAAGAATCATTAGCTCAATTGTTCAATAAGGCAGTTTTGGGCAAGGATATCTGACTTCAGTGACTGTTGTTCAGGTTTGAGCATTTTTCAAGGCGTCATGAAAAAAGCTCAAACCTAAAGTCCCATCTCACAACAGTCATTGCAGTCAAACTTCCTTGCCCAAAACCACCTTATTGCACAAAGGAGTATTCTAGCTAATGATTCTTGACAGTTGCATGATCACACATACAGTTAGCTCAGAATCATTTTAAGGATGCATGCCCCTCTATCACACTAGAAATATTGATTGTCATGGCACTGCACAAGCAAATGAGCCCACATTCCACATATCATGTACTAGTCATTTAACTAATTAGTACTCCAAAGTTTGCTAAGATATGTTCAGTACTAACAGAGATATGGCCTATAGCCGTTTTCGAGTAGTGGCTACCCTTAATTCAATTCCATGTTTGGAACCACTAGTAGTATTATAAAATGCCACTGATCGATTATAATGATGAGCGCACTCAAGTCTGATAAATATCTTTAAAATGCTTTTACCCTGGGTGCATTGTATTTCAAAGGTGTAAGTCTGTGATATTCAAATGGTACTATCTTGACATGTTGATTGTACTTGTGAAGCATGAGTTACATTCTGCCTCGCGATAACTCTTCCAGTCTGCCAATAATATGAGTGTGATGTGGTTGTGTTCTCACAGAGTATCCTGCACGCCTGCTTTCCAAGAAGATGCGGTCGCTGCTGCTGGGACAGCTGCGGGAATGTCCACGAGAGATGCGGCAACTATTTCTGGAGCACTGTGTACAGGAGATGATCTCCATCATCAACAAAGGTAGGTGATCTTTGTGCACTGTGTACAGGAGATGATCTCCATCATCAACAAAGGTAGGTGATCTTTGTGCACTGTGTACAGGAGATGATCTCCATCATCAACAAAGGTAGGTGATCTTTGCACTGTGTACAGGAGATGATTTCCATCATCAACAAAGGTAGGTGATCTTTGTGCACTGTGTATAGGAGATGATCTCCATCATCAACAAAGGTAGGTGATCTCTGTGCACTGTACAGGAGATGATCTCCATCATCAACAAAGGTAGGTGGTCTCTGTGCACTGTGTACAGGAGATGATCTCCATCATCAACAAAGGTAGGTGGTCTCTGTGCACTGTGTACATGAGATGATCTCCATCATCAACAAAGGTAGGTGATCTTTGTGCACTGTGTACAGGAGATGATCTCCATCATCAACAGAGGTAGGTGGTCTTTGTGCACTGTGTACAGGAGATGATCTCCATCATCAACAAAGGTAGGTGGTCTCTGTGCACTGTGTACAGGAGATGATCTCCATCATCAACAGAGGTAGGTGGTCTTTGTGCACTGTGTACAGGAGATGATCTCCATCATCAACAGAGGTAGGTTGTCCTGGTTTCTGAAGCACTGTTTACATGTAGAGCATAACCTCTTGCATCAACAAAGGTTGTTAGTGTGTTTACTAGAGAATTGAGAAATGAGTTACTCTTGTGAAACATGCACTGTTTAGATACCATTAGTGGCAGTTTGTCAGAATGTCCTGCTTTTTATATTTGTCATTGAAAAAAGTATGGTTGACAATTAATTTTTAACAGAACCTCGTATCTTATTTCAAGAATCTACTTTGTATAGCTAAATATCTTATCAACATATTACTCCTACGTGTGACACATGTCTTATGAGTTTTGGTGAACTAGAGTATGTATGTATGTTATTACACAAATAATTAATGTTAATAATATTATTGCGTGCTAAATCTAATTCAAATGCCAACAATAAATCCTTTGGCTTCAGTCATGGAAGAAACATATGAAACATTATAATGTCTGGTAAAATGAAAATGAAAACATTTTGTTTTGCGATAATTTGATTGTTGTGCATCACCTACCTCCTGATTGACGTATATGTGTCATACAGTTGTATTGTCTACATGTAGGTGGATCAACGTTTGGATACTGCATCTTTATTCAGCTTCTGTTCAGTGTCAAAGAAACAGATCTGGTTTCAGACAGTCTACCAAAGGTACACCTCCACAAAACTCTACATAGGGACATTTATTCAGTGAGGCTGATGTTTTGTTTACTTGTGTTTTCTTCAGCATCGTAAATCTCTCCCACGTCAAATCAAAAATCACTCTGAACAATCTCAAGACACTTACCTTTTGCACTCTTAACCTTAGCACCTATACTTCTGAATAGTTACTCAGTGACAAAAAGGGTAGTTCAAATGTTAATTCATATTTTATTTTAACTGCTATGAGTACCAAAGTAAAGAAATAATGAGCACATGTATATATATATATATAAATATAATTTTCTACAATAAGTTAGTAAATCTTTGTTTATTCTTGTTAAGAGCCATGTCTTTTCTAAACTGTGCTAACTTCGTCTATACATATTTTTAACTTGTCTAAGCAGTGCAAGATTGGCTGTCATGAGTGTTTTGTGTTTCAGTACTTGGACATGCTGAAGCAGAACCAGAAGCGTCCCCTGTGTTGTCTGTCGATCATGTGGGCGCTTGGCCAGGCCGGTACACACGATTTCAAGTGTGGTCTCAAAGGTAGGTCACATTCTGTCATCTAGTTGTGTTCACGTTGACAGCTCATAGAATGCACTCCATTTATTATTCTGATACCATCGTGACTGTAAGTATTCAGACACTATGTTTTTGGATGCCCTAAAAATCTACAAGAAGGATTCTGTTCATGTATTGTGTGTTTTCGGACATCTGTTATTTTATGTGTCCAAATACGTACAATACATAATGACTTTCAGACAGCAAAAATAATTATGTTTTGTACTGTATGTTTACTATACGCAGAGTGCAATATCTGTTTGTAACCATTTTACAGATGTACCTGTGGTGCGATGTGTGTTTGTATTGTAATTTATAAAACACATGTGGCTGTGGTGCAGTAAATGTTTGTGGTGTCTGTAAATGGTGCACTGTGTTTATACTTTGCAGTGTGGCAGCAGTTGATGGTGCCTGTGCTGAACATCCGTGCCCTGTCTGCCTACGGTGTACTCTACTTGGACAGTCTATTCAGGTAGGGTACAGCATATCTTACCCACTGTACATGTTGTCAATAAACATCAATTAAGGGGACACATGCTGCAGCAAACTATAAAAAAAAAAATTTTGATAGAGAACTGAAACTTGGTGGAAATGATCTTTGTGGGTCAATATGGATATAACAGGTTGAATTTTTTTGGACAGGTGGCTGCCATGGAAAAGGCAACCATTTTGTTGGTGATCCATACTTGACCAAATCCTTAGAAACAATACATTGTGCTACAACATTCAAAACAGGCTGCATGTGTAGTAAATACACGTATCTACAAACTATCATCAGGAATTTGTATTGTTTTTTTATATATATAATTTTTTTTTCTTCAAAACTAGACATAATTTCCGATTGTTTAGGTAGGATGTGTTGAAAATGCGGGGAGGTAAAATGAAAACATGGACAGATAAACAGAATCCCTCCTGACATTTTGTAGGGCATGACAAGGAGTATTTGTACTCCAAATTTGGAGTTGATATGTCTTAACGGTTTTCTCGAGATCCGCGTGAAATTTATGTATTGAATAAAACAGAATTCTGAGAGAACAGCAAAACAAACTTTTGTGTTTATCTTTACACATTTGTTTTACTATTCAGGTGGTTTTTGACTATTCACATGTACATATACACCTGTTCTAACTATTCACATGTGTATATACACCTGTTCTAACTATTCACATGTGTATATACACCTGTTCTGACTATTCATAGGTGGGAAATGTATCTTTTGGACTAAATATTCAACAACAATATGATGGTGTAGCAAACTCATCTGTAAGAGTGGTTGGCTCTGAAAAGAGGCATTTGTTTTGTTGGCTATGAAGAGAGCCGTTTGTTTTCTTCATGAGTCCCTAGAACTCTCTGGAAGCAAACAAAGGTTGTTGTTTCTGTCAGTCTTTTCCATCCCCTGGGTGAATTCGCTGGCAGCGATGGCAGCGCCAGCCTCAAGACACAGTTTCCCAAGGAAGTCTGTCTTCAGACACTTCTTTCTGGTGTCTCAGGTATGTCTTCTAATGGATGCAGGGTGAATCCATCCACCAACAAATCCGACGTAGCCTGGAAATCCAAAACCACAGTCCATAGTTCCTGCCACCATTCTCCTCATTGCAGCAAATGGTGACTGACTGCCATGATCACCAATCCTGCCTGAAGACACTATCTCACTGCAGACATGTCCACAAGTGGTGCACTCGGTGTGGAATGCTATGACTGGGCCCTTCCTTTTGTCGATGACAACAACTGTCAAGTCTCCATGGCAAACTGGGCAGGGAAGGTTCTCAATGAGTTTATTCAATGAGGCTACTTGAACAAAAAGACAACTGTCGTCTGTCATGGGACGTTGAGGTTCGTCGACATCGGGCTCATCTGTCTGTGACGAGGACACGATCGACGATTTGTGAACAGAATGCTGATCGTCAGCTACAGCACAAACTCCATTTCGCCAGGTTCCACGACATCACCTTCCACCGTGACCACGCTGCCACTCTGGGCCAATGCCGCTAGCCACGGCGGCTCGCTGGCGATGTTGGTCGGCTTACTCGGTAGTTCTCACTCAGATTTCAGCTGCACTAACCGAGCCCGCTTCTTCGATCCATACGCTCTCGCCTTGGTCTTTTTTACGCCACGATCCTTTGGCATCTTGACTAGAAATTGCATACTAATAACTGACAAAATCACTGAGCTAAAACAATAACCATATTGACTCGCTTTGTTGTTATGCCGAAGCTTGCCGGAGAGGTCCGAAGGTTAGCCATTGGCCAATCAGAATCGAGAGAATGCGGATCCGTGGAGCATTGTGCATATAAGGAAATTTTCGTACAGATACAGCTCGCGTTCTAACGCTAATTGGCTGCATACTAAGGAGTGTTTGCCACCGGAGATAAGGCTTCTTGTATCCGGGAGAAAGAGCAAAATTTAGATGTCCAGCATGGCTGCCTTCAGCAAGGCAAAATACCGGTAACTAAGTGAAATATGCCTAATTTCTGCATTTCTTTACAAGACAAAGGAATTCTCATCAACACTGGTGATCAAATAAAGTATTTTATTCACATTTAGATACATAAATATTGAACATTCTTGTATTAAAAGTTGAAGATAAGATGTGTTTGTAGTGAAATATGCTGAAAACGACATTTCACACAAAAATCGTCAAAAATCGAAAATTCCACAGTGTGTGTGTCCCCTTAAAGCTGCTTACTCAACGGGTTTAACCCATTGTGAATTTGGCTTTTGGTATCCATTTATGTAGTGTATAAATATTTTGCTGTTTTAAATAACAGTTGCTTTTGTTTAATTGGTCAACATAATTGTTCAGTTATCACACAGAATTTGCTAGAGTAAATTGCCTGGCAAACAGCCTTCAAACCAGTGAATTTATCAACTGGGTAATTTTTTAGAGAGAGAGCCAGAAACATTGAAATGAACACAGGAACACATGTATAATCATATCACGCAATCACATGAAGATTAAAAGTTTGATAATCATGTCTGGTCTGGTGATTTCACACAAACTACATTAAAATG
Source organism: Escarpia spicata (assembly GCA_963995525.1). Lineage (NCBI taxonomy): Eukaryota > Metazoa > Annelida > Polychaeta > Sabellida > Siboglinidae > Escarpia > Escarpia spicata. The sequence continues at coordinate 30,846,588 of OZ023208.1, read as the reverse complement.
TTGCAGAAATGAGCTGGCATGTTGTAGTGGATACTGGGTGCATTTCCTTTTTCACAAAATGAATTTGAAATGAGATGAGTGAAAAAATCGAAATGAGAAGGCAGCTTTTAGTAAAGCCTTTTTGTGGGCCTGCAGTATGGACTATTCCCAGTAACTTATATGCAGATTAAACAATGCTACATATTCTTGTAGTCTTTCATCAATGGCAAGAACTTAATTACATATGGGACCCTGCTCTCTCTTTCAGGCGCCATCCAAAACTTGACAGTGCCTATGGTGTATTCACCTTTCACGATTTCTTCCCGATACTGGATCTCATCTTCTCGCAGAAGTCCAATGGTTTGCCCGGCACACAACAGAAAATGCTTCAGTCCCTCTATCCCAAGCTCAAGGCAAGTACTAACACATTATGTTTAATGTTGTAACTGTTGCATTCACAAGAAACTTTTCTCTTTTGAATACTTCAACTGCATCTCACAGTCTTCATCGGCAGAATGACGTTACGGGTGTGTCACATGACAGTCGTCATGTGACACAAGCTGGAGAAGGATCTTCTCCAGCTTGTATCATTTTCAAGTCCTATGACATACCAGTATACCACAAACCTATCAACACCCTGAGGTCACTACTGGTGCACCTGAAGGACAGGATGGAAAAGGCAGCAAAGTGTGGTGTGGTATATGACATTCACTGCCCAGAATGTGACCAATACTACATAGGGGAAACAGCTAGAGCACTTGGCACAAGAATGGAAGAACATCTGTCATGTCGCCAACCCCTGTCAGCCATAAGTGAACATAAACTGAACACAGGCCATCAGTGTTCATTGAAAAACGTCACCATTTTAGACCACGAGGAGAACTGGCACCGAAGAAAGATAAAGGAGTCAATCAGCATCCTCAGAGGAAAACCTACATTGAATCGCGACGTCGGCCTGGAGCTCCCAGCAATCCTTCTCCAGCTTGTGTCATATGACAGTGGTCATGTGACACACCTGTAATGTCATTCTGCCGATGAAGACTGTGAGTTGCAGCCTACATATTCAAAAGAGAAAAAAGTTTCTTGTGAGGTAATTATGTCATATTATAACAACCAAGAAACCGGATCTTCAAGGATTGTAACTGTTGTATGCATAATCTATGATCACTGACCAATGTAATTTTTTAAACTAAATTGCAATTAATATTTTTCTCCAGTGGTTAGAATTATTCATTAGTATGACTAGTTACCTGTGTAGATCCATCGTAGGATTTGAAAAATCTTTGTTGATCTTATGTGCTTATAAACATAACTTAGATCATCATCTTTATGCTGATGACACTCAGATTTACATTTCGTTGGCTACCCCGGATACAAATCGCTCCCTTAACCAACTTAGTGATTGCCTTCAAGATATCTTCCATTGGATGACTGACAGCAAGTTGAAATTAAATGCAACTAAAACTGAATTGATCATTATTGGTACTCGAATGCAGCGTTGTAAACTGGATGGTTTTTTCCCTACGCGTATTTTGAATCAGTACATCACGCCAGCAACCTCGGTGCGTAATCTAGGAGTAATCTTTGATAGAAACTTCAATTTCCGACAACATATATCTCAAACATGTCGCTGCTGTTTTTATCATATTCGTGATCTTCGTCGTATTCGCCGGTATATGTCATTTTCTGTTGCTAAGACTATTGCAACAGCGCTTGTTAGCAGCAGAATTGACTATTGCAATTCCCTCCTTTATAATATCGCTAGCAAGGATATCACAAAACTTCAGCGTGTCCAAAATTGTCTAGCAAGAGTAGTTACAAGATCTCCTCGTTTTTCTCGCTCTGTGCCACTTTTGAAGTCTTTACATTGGCTTCCTGTACGATATCGTATAATTTTTAAGATCTGTACCATTACATATCAGGCACTGTCCAATAAGCAACCATCTTATTTGCATTTATTGCTTACTCCTGTAAGAAAATCTATCCAGCTTCGATCATCTAGTTCTGACCTACTTTTTGTTCCTAGAGCCAACACTAACATTGGAACTAGGGCTTTTTCTGTTGCTGCACCAACTCTTTGGAATATGCTTCCTCTTAGTGTTAGATCAGTTGAAAATATTACAAAATTCCGTCGTCATTTAAAAACGTATCTTTACAACCTTGCTTATCCACCTTAGCTCCCTAGCGCCTTGACCCATCTGTTGACAACTGGAAAACTACTTATGGACTTTGAGATTGACCAACCCTTTTGTTTTGATGCGCCTCTGAGCTTGGTTTCCAAGGATTTAGGCGCAATAGAAGTTATCTTATTATTATTATTATATTGAATCTTGCTCTTTTGTCTAGATGATCTGTTTTGGGGATGATCGACAAAACACCCTTCATAATTTCTTCCCGTCGTTCCTGGACCGATGTCTGCCAAACTGTCCACGTGATCTGCAGACGGAGGTAGGTTCTATCAAAGAGGCCACAGATATTGTGTTGATGCTATAATGTAAAGTGAAAATTTACTTGGTTACATGCTTTTACAATCCGACTTTCCAAAGTGAAGCTACACTTACAGACCACGTCTATGCTTTACCACAACCTACTAATCTCATCAATATAATGAAAATGAATGATGCAGTAATTATCTTTGTAGATGTCAATCATTATGATATAAAATTGGTGTGATAGCAAAGCTTCCTGTCATGAATACCAGTGTGCTTTTGCCATCTTGTCCCCATTGCATGGTATCTTGTAGCCCAGCAACATGCTGGTGTGGCAGTATGACCCGAAACAGTGAGGGGAACCCTAATTCCAGGGATTTAGAATTTTGTCATGTGTATGCAACTAACCGTTGCATAATCATTACATTATGTGTTTGACCTGGCTGTGATGACTGGATGCAGATGCTGGATTGTCTGATGACGTGTCTGCTGGAAGACCCACAGAGCTTCAGTCGTTGGCAACAGATGTTCACAAACCACATGGTACAGACAAGGTAGGTGTATCAGAAAATTGTTCAACTTCCATTTTGCACATTTTGTATTTGGTTGATAATGCTTTCTTTCTGCATGGTTTACCGTTCCTTGCAAGCAGCTACTTCTTTCTTCTATGTGCCTTGTCTGTTGCAGGCATGGGTGATCATAGCCCACCAAACCCTTTGGTTATTTGTATTGTAATAGCTCTGTCATGCTTCTTCCAAACCATGTTGCCATTTTTATTCGCTAAGGTCCTCTGCACCCTTTCCTTCAATATTTCCTGTTGTTAGTAGATGTTCCTAATTTTACTTTCACATTACATGAACTTTAACTACTGCTTGTTTTTTTTCCAAATTTTACTCATTATCTGTTTTAGTTTTTGCAGTTCTAAGGTGCTATTTTAAACACTTAATTATTAAATGTTACACCAAAAACTGTTGCATGATTACTTGATTTTGGTAACTTGATGACAGTAAATTGATACAATCTCCTTTTTGTCCACAAAATCAAGTGAGCATTCTATGAACTCATAGTCAGGTTTAGTTACAGTACAGTTTACTGCCTACTCATACTGGGACTACACAGGTCATGTCAGTGATGTCCTGTTGTGTTTATGTTCAGTTTACTGCTGGGTCACATCTTGAAACACTGGGATGGGATGACCCGTCGACTTAACAGACAGCAACTTAGTAAGCTGGTGCACACATTCAGCAGCACCAACGCTGAGTTGGAGTCTGGTGTGGGCAAGGACATCGATGGTTATCAACAATGTGTCGCAGTCTGCCAGGTTTGTTTCTGTTGACCATCGTATGTTCGTCACACTTATGCTGCTGCCCCCAAATTACATTTAAGTATGAAATGCAGAACAATACAATGATATGTCAGTTAGCGTGATGAAGTGTTCATCTTAGCGTCTGCATCTTTCATGGTCTGACACTGCAGCCACATGTTCAAATCAATGTTCAAATATATACAGAGTGTAAATGTGGGTTATTAGTAGCAGTGACTAATGTGTCTTTGATTTATTGCAACATGTGGATTCATACGGTGGTCTGTGTTACAGGAACTGGAGAGGAAGTTGTCCGGTGCAAGGTTCCCATGGCGACTCGCAGCTTTCATGATCATATGTTTAGTTGGCAGCATTGTATACTATGACGTCGTCACACACGGCAGCTTTCAAAGTGAGTGTAGGACATTTTCATTCTCTTCATGTAAATTGGCTGACATGAGAAATGCTTTAATCAGTGTTTTGTTATGGTCACTAGTCTAGGCTTTGTTGTACACATTCTAAGGGAAGGGGGGCATAGCTTAAACACGCAATGCAATTGTATTAGTGAAATGCAAGTACAGTTAGGTTGTAATGATCAGCTATAAAACAGACTATTCATGTGCCATGTATTGACTTTTTAATGAATACGTCCACTACAACTACTACTGCAATTACATCTACTACAGTAGTCGCTCCCTTCAGCGGACACATGTGTATCCAGGCATAAGTCTCCTGACATTGCAGGTGTCCGCTCATCGGAGGGACAGGCAATTCAGTGCAGGAGTTCAGACTTCAGTACAACCGCGGTACATGGACATGGTAGAAATACATCAATGCATTATTTGATACTAATTAAACCTATGCATATTTATGATCACTATACAACTGTGTTGTACTAAAATAAACAGTTGGTCTTGTTCTAATTATTGATATAACATTGATTATTGTCTGTCCGGAACCGTCCGCCCGACTCCCACTTGCCGCTTGCGAACTGTGATTTTTTGGAATCGCGCACTGCCACTAGTCTACACGACAGTATCGGATTGGCGTTGTATTCTCAAAGAAGATGTTGCTCGATACCGTATGCCAGTATTCACGCTAACCAAAAACAACTCAAATTATTTAGATTTTCCTTTGCTAAAATACTTTGTAACTAATTTGTAATTCATGAGTTTGGCTGCTGCCTACAAGATTGAAAATAGTAACCTGGAGATGAGCAACCAAATATTTAAGTCGACTGATACACTTAGTGCAAATTTTTATTAAACATTAAAAACTAGAACAGGTACAATCAATAATGATCTAATTTCGTCTTTCATCCATGGAGGCGAGGCATGGAGGCGAGGCACGAAGGCCCACCCGAAGCCATGTTGACATCAGTGAATGTGATTGATGCCAGCACAAAATAAACAATACCTTGCTCTACATTCACTCTGCCTAAATTTATTGAAAGGAGTTCTAGGTAGTGTGGACAAACAAGGAGTACAGCGAGGAAAACAAGATCGTTGTAACGGGTGTAACACGTGTAACTTTGGTGTTTTCATTGTTACACACCACGCTGTTTCAGTGTTTGTCTGTCATTTTATAAACAAATTCAGCAAAAAATCATCGGATTAATTAATACTGTCTGCCTTAGCAGGGACAAATGACCAAAATATCCTGTCTGCTGTCAGCTTTCTCGAGGTGTCCCCTCATCAAAGGGACGTTATCGGGGCAAACCAGTCCACACGTTGACAAACTGTCCAGGCATAAAGGGTGTCCCCTCGTTAGAGGGTCCGCTGAAGGGAGGGACTCTGTATCACCACATCCACTACTGATTATTACATTTGGCATCATCAATCAAACACTTAAAACACTGCTAAAGGTCTTTAGAAAATATACAATGTGTAAAACATTTATTAACACTACACTTAGCAAGGCCTGCTGTGATTACATGTCATTCCTTTCAATTGTTCTAGGAATACTGCTGCTTTTTTAGTTGTTGAAATGTGGGCTCTAACAGCCTGATGCTCAGGAGACTAGTATGAGCTCAATCATTGGGTTATAGAGTCCACATTTCTTTCATTTAATTATTACAGTGTGCAAAAAAGGCTTAAAAACTGGTTTCCCGTAATAAACAAACATCATCCATTTGGCCTTTTTCACGTCTATATTTGTCTCTGTGTTGTTGCTTGCATAAAAAACATTTGTGCATCCGCTGCTTTCCAAAGACCCTCGGGTTTCACGTTACACATCTGCTACTCAACATATAATAGATAGCTAAGAAGTTCTCTATGCAAACAACCTGTCAGTTGATAGTTCGAACAACATCCAATTTTCTTCAGCTCGGCTTCTGTCTTACTATACTAACACATGTTTGTGTCAGAACAGTGATGGTTCATTGTCCTTTCAGAATCCAAGATCCACTCGATCCTGTCCGACATTGGTGCACTTGTATTCCTGCAGAAAGCATGGCGATTCAGTAGTTTCTACTTTGAGTTTACAGTAACGTAAGTATGTTGTCTAGCAGAAGCAGTTACAATCAAATTGTAGTCGGTGGAATAAAATGGTCGTTCTGTTTTTTACTTTTGCTAAACGTGGTTAATTACTTATTTTGGCTCAACTTATCATATCTACTGGAAAGTATAGTTGGACAATATCTTGTGAGTGGGTAGTTTGTATGTTTACTATGAATGTGAATAAAATGGTATGATAAATTGAGATCTTGATCCGTCTATAAGTGGCGAGATCCAGTGACAAAACTTGTATATTAATGTTTGCAGGTGGCTAGTAAAAAATGTGCCCATCTACTATGAGAAAGCAAGCGTCTTCGCTGGACCGTACCTTGAGTTGATGTGGCAGAAGTTGGTTCTTCTTGGCCTGTTTGCTGCAGAGAAGACGGAGAACACACGGACTTGGCTGTATGAGAAGATGCCAGAACTGCTGCACTGGGTGAGCACAATCACATCTCTGGTTACACAACGGCTTCTTCTTCCTTTTCATCCTCTCTCTGGGGTTGGGGGACACATCATTTAGTTTATTCTGTCCTCTCAATGAGTCATTTCCATCAATCTATTTTACTCCCTTTTGCTCTTCCTCTTGATTTTGGTTTTCTTCTACCACACACTTCTGTTTTCATGCTGCCTTTCCATTATCAGTGTCTCCTCACTTATTCTCTGTATGTGTTCTGCTCTTCACAATTTGTTCCCATTGTCTTAATTTTCATGTGTTTCTACATGCCGGTATCAGATCATGCCGGTATCATATCATGTATTTTGACCCCTTTTAAAATGTACTAATCATTATATTTGTTCTTATACATGCGTGTGATGTCTTATTACTAGTTCACAGCAGGTTTGTGTTTATATATTGCAGTGTCTATGGCACATTACTTCCTATGTCAGAAGGTCACATAAACAAAATTGGTATAAATCCAAATGTTATACTTTTTAAAAAGGGTACACATTTGCACACTCACTAATCTCGTAGGTGAGGTGTCCATATTTTGCTATTATATTTGGACCCGTGAGTCCAAATAAATACAACTACAAGTGTTGGGCAATCATTAATTTCATAAGTAGGTGGGGAGGTCCATATTTTGCTATGAAATTTGAACCTGAGGGTCCAAATACATTATTCTTTTTAAAAAGGGGTACATATTTGGGCACCACTAATCTTATGTGGGGTCCATAGTTTGCTACGATATTTAGCCCAAATGTGACCCCCTTTTAAAAAGTTAATATATATTAATATATACACTTTTAAAAAGTTCAATACATTTGGATTTGGACCCCACCTATTAGATTAGTGAATGCTAAAATAATAAATCCTTATATGAAGGGTACAAGTATCATAATATAACTGTCCTGGGTCCAAATTTCATGATATTTGGACCCCGGATTTACGTTATAATTTTTTTTAAATAAAAAAATGTATTCCAAAAAGTAACATACAATGAAATTCTTTGAATATAAATTACTATAATAATATATTTGGCAATGAAATCCTTGACTTTGTACATGTTACTTGACATTTGGGAGGGCGGGTACTTTTATCATAGGACGGGTCCATATATATTTGGACACGCAGGTTCAAATATCTCTAGGTCCATATTTCATATGACACCAGTCTTTTTAAGTTCTCCAGTCTTCTGTCTTCTCTTCACTTTACACTAGCTACATAACTAAATATTAAGTTGACATACTCACAAGGCTGGCTAGTTTAATTTGGTTGAAATGGGCTGTGATCTAGCATGGTGTATACTTTAGAAATTAATTCCATGAAATGTGTTGTCATTTGCAGTTGGAGATCAATGTTCCGATCTTTCTGAATTTCTGTGGCTTCTACCTGAATGTACTGTGGGAACTGCTCGTCTACCTGGTACAACAAGCCATGATTGGCATCAACTTTGCCGTCGAGTGGCTTCAAGAAAACGTCTTTGTGTAAGTATACATACAGCTGATCTGTAATTGTCCCATAGAGAATAACCAAATTAAAGCCATTGATGTTTCTATTCTTTCTATCTTAGTTCATCACATACATAATTTTGTGTATGTACAGTTTGCAATAAACAATGTGTCAGCATTTCCGAAGACTTAGATCAATTGTAGCAGCTGATAAGGTTTTCCAGTGGCATACTGGAATGTTGTGGTCTTTGAAGAAACACTGCTAAAAAGTGGATGCTTCGAGTCAGACTCTTATCCAAGACAATGAGACAAATATGAAATTTAATTGCAGGTCAGATTGTTTAACATTCCCTTACAGTATGTTTTGTACATAACAATTGTTATATATATATGTATAATATATGCATTATTTCTTCTGGCATGCTTGACCATGATAGGTTATGCATGTTATCATACAATATTAAAAAACATTTGCAAACCTTGATAGTTCCTGCAGCCAATGAAAATGTGTGTCAGTCCTTGCATCTAGTATTTTGCTATGCTCAATAAGTTCTACTTCCATTTACCTACAGCCCTGCAAGTACAATAATAACTAGTTTTACAAGGAAAATACTAATTGTGTTGAGTGGTTAAATTTACTTAGTATCAGTGTTGGTATTAGTGTTCTTTTATTAGCAATTTTTTATGGAACTTTATACAAACATGCAAAATATCTGTATTTAATAACCCACTACCTAATTAGTACGTATGATGTATGTACTTATTCTGTCTTGGTTTCAGTGGTTCAATGTCAATGGAAAACATTCAGAAGACTCTGGTGAAGGCACTGATGTCTGTGCGGGGGTACAGTGTGGGCATCTTTGAGTGGTGCAAACATGCCATATCCAATGGCAGCAAAAGTTAACAAGCAACCACCAACCGTGCAGCAACAAACCATGCATGACATGCGCTCTTAGGCAAATCGAGCAAACAAACAAATAGTTCACTTGCAATGTTGGCATCGTTTCTCTGTCAAGTCGTTACTCCACATCCCTTCTTATTAAGAAAACCTGCATTTTTGTATCATTAAAACCTTCGCTAAATTGTTCAATGTGCTAATGTATATGTTTAGCAATTTTGTATGTAGGATTGCTGCACATTGATGAATTTTATGTTGCAAGTAGGTGGAAATACAAAAGCTGGGGCATGGTTCATGTGATATTGACATGTTACATTGCAGTGATAATCGTCAGTGATATTGCAGCTTGTTGGTCTATCAAGCAGAAATGTTCACAGAAACCCATTTGCTCAGTGGGTTTTGATTATCTGTCAATGTTGGGAGATTTGTTGTTAATATGAGTTATTTGTGGTTGTCGGGGGAAACCATTGTTACCATTATCTTTGCTCCCGTTACCCCAATACTTGCTATACATGTCATACCAACTTGGCAGTGATGTGTGTGATTATCCCAAAACATTCCCTTGTTAGTATTTTATAAATAACATAAAAACAAATGTTAACAATTCTCATGGTAGTAATTAATACTTAATTTCCAGGGTTCTCTTTCACTTTCCACATTTCTGTGGCTAACGGCACCTATTAGTGTAGCATTCTTATATTTGTGACACGTGTACTTTAACAAGTACATAGTTAATTTATTAATCTTCATTGTTGGAATGTCGACATACATTTGTCGATGAAAGGTGCTATTTAACCAGACTGCCTTCACTGGAGTCCAGGATACGACTGGAATTCAAGATGCATGTGCCATATCAACGATACGTTTTCAAATTCTTCCAAGGTGCCAACTGTGTTATGTGTATGTTTCTGGTTGTAATGCCTGACAGAGCATGTTTGTTCAAGCATTCTTACATCTTTCGAATAAAGGATGGAAGAAACAAATTCACCTGTCATACGTTTAACGAATATATATCCTATATGTGTCCGTTCACCAGCACTGAGGACATTACTGTGGTTGAGGCTGTATATGCATGATGATGATATTTGTGAAATGAAAATAAAGACACTAAGAACCCTACTCTGATTGGGAAAGTTATTAGAACATATTCAAACAATGAATAACAGTTGTATGAAATATTATTACCATTACAGTAGAATCCCTCTAGACGACCCTCCTAAAAAGACTAAGATAAAGTGGCATATTACTGGGGCTGTTCAGATATACCAATGTACACATCTGGCATGTTTTTACATCATTTGCAAAGGTGTTCAGTATTATGTTGAGTAATATTTTGAGATGTCAGTTTTATATGGAAAACCATGTTTAAATAGACTTGACAATTTCTACTCTTGGCATAAGATATGTTCTTTTGTCATTATGAAATGATTTGGTGTTGCAAACGTCAGTAATAAATTACTTATTTTTTAAGTGTACACCGGTCGATGTTAGGGGTCAAATGCACCTATAGGAGTAGAGAGATGGCCGTTATACAGGTTTTTTTGGTTTCTATTCATGTTTCTGTTTTTTTTCTTCAATCACACAAATTGTTATCTTGCACCATGGAATTTACCTATGTATCACGTATTGTGAGGGCTAATCAGCCACTCATGGCTTTATACCCTCATTACAGAAACCATGGCAATCTATGTATGTAATTAATTGACTGGAATGTATCACAGTTTCTGTAATAAACCATTATTATATTATTAGGAGTAGAGAGGTGACCGTTATACAGAATTAGACAAGTTTCAAAGGAAAAATAACAGACCGACAAAGGGACACTTTCTAAAAAATGTTTATTCAACACCAAATAAAAACAGGTTTACATCTTGTAGCATTATTATGCTTATTTGAAAATATCTATATAACATACATATACAGTAAACCTCGCCCAAGTCGAATTCAGTCGGACCGACTGATTTAATCCGAGTTTCGTGAAATTCTGACTTAGCCGAAGATGACATATTCCAGCGCCAAAGGCAACCCTCTAAAAGCCCTTAGGTAACTGTGAATAACGCTTGAAAGTGACTGGATACTGCGGTAATTCTATATACAGTTTGTATGTTGATGTCCACAGGCAACATATAACACTGCAGTATTAGAAAAGTTTTGTGCTTCATTTTGGCACGAATCGAAGGTTATAGCTTAGTAATTATTATTGATTGTAGAAGTCGATTATCTTCTATCTCATGATAACGGCTTCTACTTGTCAGTCAACTCTTCAGTTTCATGAGCGTCAAAGCAGAGTGTTTCAATTAGCGTCTTGTTATCTTATTTTCAAAGTTTGTTGCCCTCATCATCGCTCAGTAAACCAACCGTCCGCATCTGGGTGTTGTACGGCTTCAATGGTAGCCAACATTTCTGCTGTCTCGTCCACACCAACAGTCATCCATCATACAAACAACATCTCCATACATCTTATTCCATACGTTTCTGAACGAAGGAGCTGCTTCGTCTTGACGCTCAACACCTTAGACGAATCCCATTTTTGTAGGAGTTTAGAAGTGTTTCCGGTTTCAGTTTGGTCCACGCTGGTTTCAGGGCAATGACGACGTCCAAAATAGTTCAAATTCTTGAGAAAATGGTGTGACTCCTGATGCCTCTAGTCTCCCGGTGGTTAGGATGTAACGGTAACGGAACGTCATGTTCTTGGTTATACCAGCGTCCATTGGCTTGGTGATGCTAGTTGTATTAGATGAGTGAAGACGTGACGCCTACATACGTGGCTGTCTGGATTATTGTTTGGAATAGCTGTTTTCCTTTTTTAGTTCATCTTGTACATATACTCCAAGCAACCAAGTGATTTTGTTGAAAACTGCGATCCGACGTAGGCGAGGAAAAACACATTATCTTGGATCAAATGGACTGACTGAGTTATTCCGAGTTAGGCGAAGATCCGACTTACATAATCCGACTCGGATGAAGATTTTTATGGGAAATACATTACAAATCAACCGTTCCTCTGAATTCTGTCCGAGTTAAGCAAAGATCCGATTTAGGCGAATCCAACTTAGGCGAGGTTTACTGTGCCTTGAATAAATAATCCTGCTGCTGTGTCAGTGAAGAAGTTGTCAACCGCAGTGATGACTCTTTAGTAGTAATAGTCTACTGTCGACAGAACACCTTGAGTGTGTTTTGGTAGAGCGTGTTGGCAAGGTCTGTGATGTCTTCTTCCCTCGCACCAGCCAGAACCTCCAACACTTGTCTACAACACACAACACACTACATTACACCAGCCAGCACCTCCAACACTTGTCTACAACACACTACATTACACCAGCCAGAACCTCCAACACTTGTCTACAACACACAACACACTACATTACACCAGCCAGCACCTCCAACACTTGTCTACAACACACTACATTACACCAGCCAGAACCTCCAACACTTGTCTACAACACACAACACATTACATTACAGTCATTTGCAAAAGTTAAGACCAGGCACGATTTTTAAGCATTTAACAGTATGGCATCAGATTGCATCAGATAATGTCTGGATTGCATCATCCTATTTGGGCCTTGAAGCAATACGCCTAGTCAGTACTTTCAGGTCATTTGTCTACTGCTGTCAGTATCGATTAGGTGTTTTTCAGTTTTGTCTTCATCCCTGAAATTGGCAAAAAATCGTCTTTGACAGAGGTTCTAAGGGCACAAATAGTGACTACATGGAGAAGGATATACAGAAAGAGACATTAGTGCTAAATTACGTTATTCCAAGATAGCCGTGCACAACGCCATCGGCAAATTCAATACTGGTGACACTTTTCGTGACAGTAAAAGGAGTGGTCATCCACGGAAAACTACACTCAGGGATGACCACGCAATGAGACGCATCGTGATGCGCTCGCCAATGAGCTCATGCAAGAAAATTTGGGCTGCTTTATGCTTAAAAGATATGGAAATAAGTCTCGGTACTGTTTCGAGACATCTCAGTAAGGAATTTGGGCTCAAGTCCCGCAAGCCGGCCCGGAAGCCACGCCTGACACCTGTGATGAAAAAAAAGAGACTGGACTTTGCCAGACGACATCACCACTGGACTCTCGCGCAGTGGAAGAAAGTGTTGTTCTCAGATGAATCGACAATGCAACAGTTTATACCTCGCAAGAGGCACGTTAGGCGGCCAGTAGGTAAGCGATTTGATGAGAAATATACAGCGGCCACAAAGAAACACCCACCAAGTCAGATGATTTGGGGTGCCATGTCATGTTTTGGCCCTTCTGGTCTGTATTTTATTCCACCTAACACCACTATGAATGGACCTAGGTACGTGAAGTTGCTGAAGGAGAAGCTGAAACTGCAAGATGGCGCTCCTTGTCACCGATCCAAGGTAGCCACTGATTTTCTCAAGAAGAACAAAATCTCCGTGCTGGAATGGCCTGGGAACAGCCCAGATCTAAATCCCATTGAGAATCTGTGGACTATAATATAACTATGTGAAGGCCAAAAAATCATAGTTTTGTCAAATTTCTGCAAAAAATCGTGCCTGGTCTTAACCTTTTGCAAATGACTGTACACCAGCCAGCACCTCCAACTCTTGTTTACAACACCCAACACACATTTACAGTTGTACACAGCAACACACCAATGGCTGCCTATAGTATACAACCACAGATATATGTTCACACTGCCTATCAACCAGACACACAGCTATCACCAACACATAGCAGGTCAGCAACACGTAATACTTACTGACAATGTCTAACTACCAGTACAGAGCAGCTGCAGTTTCAACTCAACAAATTAAAACACAATACACAATATAATAACAACTGTTCTATGAACAAATTAGCTGCCAGTCGCTGAAAATGTTCATGGTTCATAACACTTGACATTTTAAAATACAGTGAACCTCGGAGATAATGAATCGTTCAGGACCGACCAATTAATTAATTATATCTTAAATTGACCACTGACTCAGTCACACTAATAGAAGTAGGCTTGAAATCAATAAAAAACTTACAATCAAGTTTTCTATCTAATTAGTGAGAAACACTATTCCCTAGTATTGAACGCAAAATGAAAATTGCAACTGGACGTTCAGGCGACCGCAAGATTAAGTTCTTTTTCGAAAGAGAATCGGCCCTTGAAGTCATTTCCCGCTCGCCAATCAGATCTATTTTGAAAAAGTCTACATTTGTTTAATTTCTTTTGTATTGTTCTTTTTCCGATATATATACATATATATATCCTATATATTCAGTGCGACGACTTGCTCAAATTTTGATGCTATATTCAGAATGTCATCATGTTCGGGGTATTCGGAGGTCAAAATTACATGCTGCAAGTTATCCAAAGTCGGATAAGCTTCGTGCACATTTGGCACTTTCTTCAGCTCTACAAGTTTCATCATCGCTGGCCTCTTGCTCTTGTTCAGTTTGCTGAACCACCTGGCTGCCTATTTGCTCAGTCAGAATACTCTGGCTTTCGTCTCTGTTATCAATGTCAACATAATCGTCAAAATCTTATTGCTATTAGTCAGTTTTACACATGGAATGAAAGAATATAAAAAGGATTGTCACGAGGTCAAAATATGGGTCCATATCTGCATTATTTGATTTCACATTGTTGATTCATTATAACTAATGATATTTCAATGGAGTTTTGTCTTTGGGACAGACATAATTAATTATATCCAATTTTTTTAAATAAAAAACAATTATGCATTCAATTCAATATTTAAAAAATCTGGACCAATTCATGTATTCAATACAAATAAACAAATTTGATAAGCGAATTAATTATATCCGAAGTTTACAGTTTGATGTGTGACGATTTTATCAATGGTACACTATTGTTAGACTTACACAATCCCTGATGGTTCGTTCCTTCCTTTTACCACACTTCCTTCTTCCCACTTCTCTTTCTTCTTACACGGGAATGTTGTCTCAACATATTTGTGGCCAGCATGCGTTGGTCTCACTTCACACCAGGGGGCGTCTGGGAACACAATGCACAGATCAACAAAGGATCACACCTCTAGTTTAGTAAGAGTGTGGTTGGCAGATATATTAATGTCTGACTAATATGGAAAGTCTTACAATAATAATGGAATGGAATTTCCTCAGAAAATCCAAGCTCAGTGGCGCAACATATCCAAACGATTAGTTACTTACTTAATCCTCTTCGTGTGGGTTCACACATAAGGCCGACACCAAAGAACGCCAATGTTGTCTGTCTGCTGCCAGCTTCGTTACTTGGCGCCAGCTCCACCCGGGTGTCTTCATCTCCCGCTCCACCGATCTCCTCCATGTCTCCTTGGGTCTCCCCCTCGCTCTCTTGCCACCAGGGGTCCAGTGCATGGCCACTCTTGGAATGGATGTCAGCAGCATTCTGCCTGTCCTTTCGTGGAGTTCCGTGTTATTTTTAGTTGGCCAGCAGATTCATAGAATCCTCCCGAGACATTTGTTTTGAAACACTTCCAGCATCTGGCATATGCCTTTGGTGACCTTCCATGATTCTGCTGCATACAACAGCACCCTCAGGACGTTGCTCTTGAACAGGCGGACTTTGGTTCTGTTGCTGATCTTACTGGTCTTCCAGATGTTCTTAAGTGCCACAAATGCCCCTCTTGCCTTGCTGATCCTTGCCTTGACCTCAGACTCTGAGTTTCCATCTGTTGTCACCTTGGCCCCAAGGTAGGTGAACTTGGTCACTTCAATATTTATTCCTCCAATTGTGATTGGGTCTGTTGTTTGGCTGTTGTTTCATAGCACCTTTGTTTTGTTGGTGTTGATCTTTAACCCTATTTTCCAAGCATTTCTTGCAAGTTCCTCACTTTTTCTTTGGATGTCATAGATATGTCATCTGCAAAGTCTAGGTCACCTAGTGTATCTGTGAAGGTCCACTTGATGCCACTTATCTCTGCCAGTGTTGTTTCTTACATGACCCAGTCGATCCCAAGGCAGAAGAGGAAAGGGGATAATATGCATCCTTGTTTCACTCCAGTTTTGATTTCAAAATCTTCTGTCAGGTAATGGCCGCGGATGACCTTGGACCTAAAGTTGCTATAAAGCAGTTAGATTATGCTCACAATCTTTGGAGGGATTCCATAATGCTGGAGTATATGCCAGAGTCTTTGTGAATACTATCAAAAGCCTTTTCAAAATCGACAAAGTTTGCATAGACAGGAGTGTTCCATTCCTGGTACTGTTCCTGGATTTGTCTTAGTGTAAAAATGTGATCCCCACTAGATCTTCCTTTCCTAAACCCTGCCTGTTCTTTGCTCAACATGGATCAAGGGCTGCTGAAATTCTGTCAAAGATTACCCTACTGAAAACTTTACTACTGATGGACAAAAGAGTGATCCCTCTCCACTTGTTGCAATGGCTAAGGTCTCCTTTCTTAGGTAATTTAACAATCAGCCCCGTCTTCCAGTCACCAAGTATTTCTTCCGCTTCCCATATACCTTCAAAGATCTCTATCAAGGCTCCAGCGGTGTCCTCTGCTCCAGCCTTTAGCATGTCTGCATTCACACCATCTGCCCCGGTGCTTTCCCTGACTTCATGGTCTTCATAGCTTTCCTCACTTCTTCAGGAGATGGTGGGTCTGTGTTGATCTGCATGTCCTCCTCGCTTTCGGGAATGTCTGCTTGACTGCTTAGTACTTCTTTGTTGAGGATGGTCTCGAAGTGTGTTTTCCATGTTTAGATCTGTTCCATTACAACGATGACAGCATTTCCGTTTACATCTTTCACTGGGACGTCGTTATTTTTAAAACGGCCGGTCAGTGTTTTGGTTATCTTGTACAGTGCAGCCATGTTCTGTGTCTGTGCTGCTGTTTCTGCTTCGTCCGCCAGATTTTCGATGAAGGCTCTCTTGTCTGCTTTCGTCTTCCCTTTCACTTCTTTGTCCAGTTCTAAGTATCTAGTCTGTAGCTGTGCCTTCAGTCGTTGGGATTTGGCATCATTTAGTTTTTTTATCGATTGTTGTCCATGTGTCTGGTTTGATCCATTCCTCTTTCCTTTTTCTTCTGTATCCTATAACTTTCTTGCTTGTTTCTGTCAATGCCTGATTGAAACTGTCGATGCTCAATTCGTGTTCCTCTTGCAGTATGCGAAAACGGTTTTGCAAGTCCAGCTAGATAGCTTTACCTGTATTAGTGTTCTTTAACTTTCCTCTGTGAAATCGCCGCTGTCTCTCGTCTCCTCTCCTTGCCTTCCTTAGCTTCAAGGACAGCTTTGTCACTACTAGCACATGACCGCTCCCCGCATCGGTTTCACGTCTGGCTTTGACATCCTGGAGTGATCGTCTTCACTTCTGATTAATTACCACATGGTTGATCTGGCTGACAGTGTTGTTATCTGGAGACCTCCAAGTGGTCTTGTGAATGGTTCTTTGCTTGAGTAGAGTTCCACCTATGACTAGGTTATTTTCTACACATAGATCCGAGAGTCTCTCTCCGTTGTTATTCATGCGTCCAATGCCCTGGGTGCCCATGGCCCTGTCTCTTCCTGTGTTTTCCTCTCCAATTCTTGCGTTGAGGTCTCCCGCAACCATGAGTACATCATGCCGGGGTGTAGTCCTGATTTCCTCCTCCAACTGTTCATAGAACTCATCCTTGATCTCATCCTCAACGTCCTCTGTTGGTGCACAGCATGCTATCACTGTCAGCTTTGCAAATTTGGAGTTAAATCTTGCCCTGAGCAGTCTGTCGTTGATTGGCTTCCACTCCAGCAGAGTTTTTTCCACCTTTCTCCTTACAACTATGGCTACCCCTCCTCTGCATTGATTATCTGTTCGCCCTGAATAAAGTATGGTGTGTCCTGAGGACAGGGTCCTCTTTCCTGACTCTGTCCATCGGGCTTTGCTCACACAAAAGTTCAACGTTGTAATTTTCCATCTCCCGCAGTACTTGCTGAAGTTTTCCTGCTTGATACAATGTTCTCACATTCCAGGAGCCCACTCATATTGGCTTTCGGCTTTCGGAGCTCCACTCTCGTGGTGTCAACTTCCTATCGGGTTTGGCCGACATCCATTATGACCCCAGCTTCCTGGGTAGCTTTACTCTATGCACCATTGACGTTTTGTTCTTTGGCATTAGTTTCTGTAGCATGCTTTTTTATGTGGTGAGGGTGCTAACCTCACACACAACCCTCCTCCTTTCTCATCAGGGCTTGGGACCGGCATTGGCGGATTTCCAAAAGATTAAGCGTTCTCATTATTGTGTACAGAGTAATAGTCGTCAACAGATGGACGGAATTGCTAAGAAGCTAAGGAGAATATGCAGTATTAAAAAAGTAGGTTTCTAGATGATGGCAAAATTAAACTAGACTTCTTACCGACTTAACACTGGAACAGAGGACGCAGATGTGGTCAGCAGACGCTGAAATGTGGATTCTATGATTGCATTTAATGAAATATAATTGCATTTAAGGCAATTAAGTGACAACAAAATTAATCATAATACTGCTTTCAAGACATGACATGATAGAAATAGTTCAGGATATTACACAAGAGAGTGAGCACTTGATACAAACAATCACCTCAAGAGGACTAACCTGATCACTTGGTGCAGCAAACTTTCAACTAGCTTTCATATTAAGTTTGCATTGCAGTAAGACAAAATTATAATAGGCACATGCCATATCATGCATCTTCATCCTAAAACTTACTAAATCAACAATGTGATACAAAACAAGATGCCTACCAGTTTCTATCATAAGCCTCTCGCTTGGAATATCACACATTGCATCGATATTGTCTTGAGTCTTCAGTGAGCTGAAATATGCATAAATCATACCCATATTACTAATAGCATGCCTATTTTGAATTACATTTAAAGTGTGTCCCTTATATGTTCAACATGAAAACAGAAGCAACTATAAATACATCGTCCCACTTGTGATCTATTTTAAGAGCCATAACCTTCACATCTGCAATTAAAAACATTTCTATGTATAACGTCTTATCCTGCTGTGCTATTAGTGTTGGTATTGTGTGATTTTTATATCCTTATTGTTCTTATTGTTTTATGTATATAAATATATTGTTTCATATTTTTTCACCAGTCCTATTACAGTACTGGGTCCATTGACCTGTTGGAACTGAATAAAATACAATACAAAAAAATACATATCCGAGACAGGTTTAATAGATACAGCTGTTTTCAAAGGACTTGTTCATTGAGAAGGTAACTACTAATACTTGGAAGCTGTCTTATTCCTCACCATCCATTGATGCCAATGTAGAGACCCAGGTCCAATATACTCTTTACATCCTCCTTTGTTCCATCAAATGAGTGCACCTGCAATAACTTAAACTGTAATCATGTTCGTGTATAGACACGATGGGTGAGTTGAAGGCTCGTGTCACATGAGTAATGGGGGAAAAGAACTGTATGATGGATGTCATCCTTGAAAATAAGACCTTTGCCGCAAACGGATCATGTAATCCCTTGTCTGCTTAATTTATACTGTGTGTGTGTGGGGGGGTATACAAATGCACATACATATGCATGCACACAAACTATCACATTGCAGTCTTGTTTAAGTTTTAAAAGAATCATGTCAACAAGCTTATACAAAACAGTTACAGCTCATAGACACAAAACGTTATCAAATTATTGCAACTATAAGAGAAGAATAAAAGTATGATTTACATGGAAATAACCATCTAAATGTTGATGAACCTGACAGTGATGGAATGGAAAGCAAAAGTATTGTACATACAACGCCAGATGTAAATCTATCCCTGTTTCTTGTCAGGATATCCAGGAAATCTTTAGTTGAGTTTCTGTTGTGTAGAAACATTGGCAGCTTACTTTCTTCAGCAATCTCTAACTGTTTCTCAAAATACCTACAAATAAACATGTAGTGCTTTTTTATCCTAATTGCAGTGCATGGAATATGTGATCAAATGCATACATAAAGATATATCACTTTCATGTGGAGAGGTTGTTGGAAACTGTGCCCATCTTATAAGGAGCACAGAATTTTTTACCCGTTGCAATTTTTTTAGCAATCGCTCGTTGATGCCAAACAACACCACATTACCGTAGTCCAGCTACAGAGCATGAACGATGGTTTTACATGCATCAACGTCCCACTGGATATGTCGGTGCAAGTTGCTCATACATGCCAGGTGGCATATTTCCAGATAGATACGACATTGCTTGACTGTTGATGCATGTAAAACCATCATACATGCTCTAGTGACCTCAAAGCTGGATTACGGTAATGCGGTGTTGTTTGGCATCAAAGAGCGATGTAAACATGATTACTCTATAGAGGTTCAATAGTATTAACCACCAAGTGAATGCAATGGTTCTAGTAAATCTCACCCCCTCACTTACTTGAGCTGAACTTCTTTTGGGCAAAAATGCAATCGGTCGTAATCTGAAACAGTGAAATTATCACAATTTTTTTTAACATCGACATTAAGCCCTGGTTTTTAAATAATTTTTACACCTGACTGCATCCTCATATATGCTCTATCGAATCTTTCAACAAGCTGCAGCAAATTGTACATGTTGAACGCATTAAGTAAACTTGCATTAGTAAATGTCACATTTTTGAGTTCTCAGCAATGTTAAAGGTTACAAACTGCCTATTCTAATGAAACTGTTTAATATTTCCTTGTGACGCATGGTTGCTCCATTGCTCACCTAATCCACACTCCCCTACAGCTACAACTTTGTCTCTGTTGCTCTTTGCAAGGTGTACCAAGTCACTGAGGTATTTGTCAGGGTCGCCACTTGAGTCAAACTCCAGGCACCGCGTTGGATGACAACCTACAGTGCTGTAGAGTTGTGCTACAAGCAGCATGGAGAAACAATTGATTAGTTCCTTAACTACAAATCACATACGTGAGAGAAAATCTAGTGAGCCAAAAATTATAAAGGTTACTAAAACATTATTTCATCTGCAGTCAGTTGAGGTCTGGTTTAGAAGTTTCTGTATCATGGTAATGTTTATTCACTAGACATGCTACATTGATCAAAGTGCCATAATCAGCTGTATAACATAGGACCTAGATCTCTAATCTCAGTGCTGAGCAGGATTTGTCATGGTGAACATATTATAAATGAAACGTTTTCACAAATTAGTAAAAAGGTGCCTCTGCACATTGTTTTTTGTTCGTCTTGTTCGGGTTCCATTTTGAAAAAAATTGAATTTAATGTCATGCTTTATCTCACTTGTTACTTAGTTTTGATAAAATCAGCCAAACTATTAAAAATGACCCATGTCAATCCTATTTTCCCATCTTTCTGACAACTAAATGGCTGATTAACCTAATTTATCCAGCCCTCTACAGCACATATGTAGTTGGTTGTTTTGTTGCTATGATTATTACATAATTTTGATAGGATGTCTATTATTTATTTATGATTATACATGTAACTTCTTGAAAGGTGGAGCCCGATTGCTTTGAAGTTTATTAGAAAATATCTTCTGAAAACTAAAATGTAATGCAATTGTGCTATAGTGGGGATTATTTTTATCTCAATTCGACCTGATGTGAATGCCTGATTTTATTAATATACAACAGTGTTGCTAATTAGAAATACATTCCTGGTTATCTAGCACATGGGTTAAGAATATAAATTATACAGGATGAAAGTGTTCAGTGTGGGCTTAAAATTTAAAGACAATGACAATGTATTTATGAAAATATAAACAAACAGTAATAAGTATATGAATGATTCACCATGGGGCAATAGTTCCCCTGGTATGCTATGTGAGTGCTGAATGTCATGACCTGACACTAAATCTTACTCACCATGTGTTCTGGAAAGTTCTAATGCATTCCTACAATCTTCCAGGTTACCACCTGTAATAAACATCTGAAAAATAATAATACTGACTATTTTCTTGGGCTGAATAAAATATATGAATGTGCAGAGCTAGAGTGGCTATTTCTTAACATTACAGTTGGATATATGTTAGGTAATAGCACTAGCATTACACGGAGTTTGCAACATAAAGGGTGTTATGACAGACAACATACCTATTGTAATTCATACAATTTCTACTATTGATTGTATTGAATTCAGTTGAGACATAGTTGAAGGTAAATGCACTGGAATTGAGCCAGGACCATGACCAAGGAGCATAAGATTAGTACATGTATTGGTTTTGTGATTAGCCAACAAGTTCTGTTAAAATTGCAAAAAAAGAAAGTATGTATAAATAACGGTGGTAGCACAGGGGGGAAACATTGACTCTTTTTTATTTTTTATTCTCATTTAATGTGTGTGTGTGTGTGTGTGTGTGTGTGTGTGTGTGTGTGTGTGTGTGTGTGTGTGTGTGTGTGTGTGTGTGTGTGTGTGTGTGTGTGTGTGTGTGTGTGTGTGTGTGTGTGTATATAACTATCATATTTAGTATTTATGTTTTAAACTCAAGACCTTAGGAAAATAAAATGCATATTTTATAAGGTTATCATGAATAAAGAATGTTTATTGTTATTTTATTATCAACTAACAAAACTGTTTATGCATACTTATTTTTAATTTTAGTACTATATAGGAATGAAAAACAAAAGCGATGTCACTATCACTTAACCTTTTGAATTATAGTCAGTATAATGAAACCATACTGCGCTACTGCTGCTTGATGGACAATTTATTATTGGCACAAGTACAAATACATCAGAATGTTTTTCATGCCTATGTTGTTTAGGCCAAGTAGTGTGCAGATAATCACTAACCCCATTAGGTTGTGTGAAAAGGATAGTTGGCATGAGAACCAAATTCAAAGAATTATTGAATCCCTTTAACCATGCAGCTGTCACAATGTCCCAATGTCTGCTAGTGCTATTTAAACTCTCATAACTTCCAGGGTGAAACTGACTGAGGGCCATGATTCACAGAGAAGCAATCATAAAACCTGGTGAAACTAGTAAAATAGTCTGTTCCTTGTAAATAATTAAATAAGCAGACTTCAAATAAGCGCAACTCAAATTGAACTTTGAAATGTCCAATAGTAATACAAAAAGGAATTGGTCAATTACTATTACATTGTTTCCTATTACTATTAAATTGTGTTTTAATTCAATCTATTACTTCAAAATTTGTAATCAATACTATTACATATTACCCCCATACCTGGTGTGTGTGTGTGTATGCATGTATGTGTACGTGTGTGTGCGTGTGTGTGCGTGTGTGTGCGCGCGCGTGTGTATGCATGTAAATCTTATTTACACCTGGTTCAATCATTGTAGGCAGTCCCAGGAATCATACCTTCTGTAGTCCAATATTCCAAGCTCTGGTCAAAACATCTTGTAGATCTTCTGTAATTGTTAAACAAACCTTACTGCCAATTGCTACCTAGAATTAAATACATACAGTAAGTAAATATTTCTGTATTTTCAGTTAACCTATGAAGTCATTAATATGCAAACACGGGTAAATTATTGGTTCAATATAATTCTCATAGATATGATGTTGATAGATAAGAATAAAGTACAGCACCAGCTGGAATCACAGATGTATCCTTTAACAAATGTATATTGAAATGCAATTGCAAGTCTCTTCATGTGCTTCTACCAACAGCATAATTATGCTAAATAACACCAATTGAAACAAACAACAAGCAATATTACTGACTGAAATACTAGTTAGACTGCCCAACTTTGCAAGTAATGGGAAAAATCCAGATAAAGCCACATACATACCAATGGATATCTACAAATAATATATTTTTAAGGAACACTTCCAAAATTCTGTGCATTGAATTCATATACAAAATTCTGTGCACTGAATTCACATACAAACTATGATAAACAGGAAACTATAAAAAATATTTGCATACATCCAATAACATATTTATAGATGGCATTATTAGCTTTACAATCATATAAAATATTATTTATATTACATTCCACCATTACAACTATATGTGCATTTATTGAGCCCTTCCAAGATGCCCGTTAGCATGCCTACAAAATGTCAGGCCCATATATATGTAAAACTGACTGAGAGATACATAGACAAACAAACAAACAAACAGAGACCTAAACTCTTGTTTTTTAATATAGAAATCTTACCTTTATGTTTCACGGAACCATGATAAATACCTCGGAACATAGGATCTAAAAGAAACGGTTATCATATTTAATTGATTGATTTTGTGTAATGTCAGTCACAGTCAATTCACCTTTTGTTATAACTACTGGAAAAATGAAATGTCAGTAAAAATTACGAATGCAGCAGATTTGATGCTGATAAGCATAAACTAAACACATCTGATTTAACATCTGACTGGCAATGGTGTCAGCCAACTTTTATTAATATAATTATTTGGATTATGTGTCTGAACTTGGACTTGAATTATGAGTGGAACACCAGTGTATCTGACATGAGATTCTGCTTTTGGGGAAATTGTCAATGTGCATGTACAGAAGCTGCCAAATAATGCAACAGCAAGAGCAGCAAATTGTCTTCTCCGGTTCTTAGTAACATGTTCAGCTTTTGTTGATCTTCGTAACAACTGCTGTCTAGAAATATTGTAAACTAGAACAATCTTCCCACTGAGGTGGTGCAGGCTCCTAAATTGGAGCATTCAGGACTCTCCTAGCGGGCCTCCCAATCATAGAGTAAAAATTCTATAAACTTTACAATTAATTTACATTTCATTTGTTTTATTGTCTACAATATATTTTATTTATTCTTTTATTTATTTGTCCTGCGCCTATATATAATGCTCAACCTGATGAGGTTGTCATAGTATTGGGAGAAGTAAAGAAGAATTATCTTAGACTTAGAACATTTTTTAGTTTATCTTCTTCTTCACAGTCTTGTGGTTACTTCTATCCAGAAAAATATTCCACAGTTTGTTGCACGTCTTAAAAACCGGTAATACAAAATTTAATTCAAAACAGGCAAGTATTAACCGACATAGCCACATTAAAACAACAATAAAATTAACTAGACAGTTAGAAAAAGGTCGTAACACATTGGGCACCTAAAATATAGTATACGGTACTAAACCTAATTCGGTTGCTCAGTGGGCGATAACAGCGGATAGATGTATAATGTTCGTAGTAATGGTGTAGCATCATGTACCTGTTAGATTCACTCCGATATCTGAAACCACACGTTTATGATTTTATTGTCGAGCACCCAACCGGTTGTTTAGTTGATGGTGTGAATGCGCATTCCATGATGACGAAATGGATGGTGTTGAAGTTGAACAGACGCCGGCACGTCAGCAGATTTCACGAAGATTTCGATAGTCGTGACATGAAACAAAGTAATTACAAAGTGAATACAAGCAAATGCATCGTGTAATTCGTTCACGAAGGTTTGTGGCGTTTATCTTATTATAGGTAATGCCGCGCAACAACAATAGTGTACCGATTAATTTGAAGCGTGCTGCCATTGCGACCGCATATATGTGACTGTGTTAGCCGGAAGGGTAGACCCAACAAAATCTTGGAGTGCAACTGCCACTGGTGCAACGACGTCGAGCTTTGGGCTGATCATGAATCACGAGTCATGATTGCATGGTATTGACTTGTTAATGCTAACTACATCTTTGCAAATAATGCATACGATATAGCTTCGCGGATTCCATCTATTCGTGAAGTGATGTACTCATTTATACTTTGAGTTTATATAAACTTAATAATAAAGTGAGTCACGCAGCAACGGCAACGGGGTCAAACTAAAAGTAATTCACTCAGTCTCAGAATTTCAGTCAGACTTCGCAAGTCCGCGATACCATTTACATTGTCATTATTCCTTGGCGTGGTCGCGTGGTTTTATCTTTATGCTGACACGTGTTATAAATGCAATGCTAATGCATACAACTTATTCTCTATTTTAGCAGACTCGTCCACAGTCCAATGTGCTCAGCATTTAACTCTCAATTTGCATTGATGGAACTTCGTCGTAATTCACGGCACACGGTAAGTCTAAAGTAAAAATGGGAAACTAGCAGAACGGCGGTCGGCGGCGGAACACGACAATGTTTAAGTGTGTATCAATGCGCATCCTTAGGCTTATGTATTTAAACAATGCGCAGTACAACTATATGACCATGTTTTATTAGTATTAGGCGTACAAAATATGTACACAACTCGACTTAATAGCTTGAGGAAAAAGTACAAAGTGCTAACTTTTTAAAACAAACGCTATTTATTGAATCGGAAGCGTATAATCTAGTGAGTAAACAAAATTGATGATGAGTATTTTGTCGAAAGATGCACATGGAAGCGTATTTGGTTTTGCTTAAGTTAGCACAATATGCACAACGACTACTGGAAAATATCAGATTCAGAATCTAATGGACAGAAAAGTAACTCAAATAATGGCACAAAAGCGTCTGATTCAGGGTCTGATTCGATCACGAATACGTGGTCGTGGAAATCTACCGAAGTAATCCACCGATCAAATAGTGCCCGACATTTACATGCGCCTGTAAATGCTGGAAGAAAGTCACCACGTTGTTCAAAGATTGTGAATATCATGCTGAATCATGAGATTCACCACCCGAGAGTTATGGTACCTAAGAGTTTACCAAAAGGAACGCTGTTTTTTACGTCAAATTCTGCACGATATCGTCCCGGTACGTTGTATGTATTAAGTTTAGTTTACAAATCTAGACAGATGAAGAACAGTTTTATTATCCTATATTTAACTTTTACAGACAACAAGACCCCGGGAGTAAGTCACGAATCTTTGAAATTATATATTACAATACTACTTCAAGTCTCAAGACGGGGCCAATAGCAATGTCCTAACGTTGGGCCTAACACTTAAACATTGTAAAAAAGAGCGAACTTGGTTGTAATAAAAATAACCCAACAACTGTGTGAGAGACATTACTTGTTACGAAATATGCCTAAAAGTATGTTCTTTGACAACACTAGTCTAGATACGTCCAGGAGATCAACTTCATCAAGTGGAGATCAGATAGACATTTTTTAAATATTGAATGGTTATGAAAAAGAACTAGAGGACATGAAGTAACATTACAGTGAAGGAACAGTAGATTAGATATCAGCAAATATTTGTTCTCACAAATTAATGGAACAGATTATTAGGGACATTGATTTTCGTTTAAAAAAAGGCAAATTCCATTTCAGAAAAATTCTGTTTCAAAAGATGTATTTTCCTTTTCAGAAAAAGGCAAATTCCATTTCAAACAATCTATTTTCTGTTTCTGAACAATTCTGTTTCAAATGACGCATTTTCCATGTCAAATGACACATTTTCCATTTAAAAATGGAATACTGCCTAAAGAAGCCCATTTCTGTTTAGAAAAGAAATATTTTATGTTATAAATAACTGAAAAATAATACATTCTGTGAAATATCTAAAATATCACAATGTTACGATTACTGCATCTAAATAATACTGTTTTACTGTGTGGTTAACTTTTCTAACAACGTTTATTTATGCAATATTTGCAACACAGTAACAACCGTACATGTATAATCAATTTAGATAATAAAATAATTGCTGTCACACAATAACATAAAAATGACAGGTTATTTCTAATGCAGCACTGCTTAAATTCTGTTATATATGATTTGTTTGGCTTGGAACTGCCGCTATGCCTGATTAGCTTAATTATAGCCTGAGGGTTGAGAACAACTTCAACAAGGTTCTACACAGTTCTGAATACCACAATTAATGCTGTACATAGCCTTAGGGATACACAATCTAGAATGTTGATTGATAATCAGTGATATTGTGAGAATGTTATTATTATTATTTGAACTCTTATTTAATAAACCAATACAATGGTATTTACCTGGTATGATGGTTTTGCAGCGCACTGTTCAGAAGTTTAAAAACGTTTAATTTCAGATCCTATCGAATCTGGCGACAAGGACATGGAAGATAAATATGTCTCATCCTTGTTTAAACACTACCTGAAGCAGAACCTTAGAAAAAATTACTAGTAAGTATCTTTTTAATTCAATGCATGATTCAGCTTGTAAAGTGTGCTTCATTAAGTTGTAACTTACGCTATTATGATTGCCAATAGACTGTGAGAGCAGAGCTGCCACAGGTCGGTTGTTTAAATATTTGTTATCATAACATCACTACAGCAGTGTGATTTTCTCTTCCAGGACTGTTCTCTCTCTATCCGTCTAACATGTATCTTGTTTCTGTCCATCTACCAGGATTTGGGATTCACCACCACAGTTGGTGCATTACTGTTGTGGTATTCTTGATTTTAGTTTTGTTGTGAATGAGTCGGTGGTATGATTTGTGTTGACCTTTGATCAATCAGACTGTACATACCTAAGTGGAATGCATAACCTTATATATATATAAATATATATTGTGGTGTATGTAGCTTTATTGAACTCCGTGCAAAATGTATACCCCGTAGCGGATCAATATCCGGGGGTCGGCTCATAAGTATGAGAGCGTGCTAGTTACGTATGCAACATCCCTCCCCAACGTCAGTAGCTGAGAACATACAGTGTACTGTTAAACTCAGAATGTTCCGAAATGCCACTAATTAGAGTTCAGTGATAACGTGATAAGCACATGAACGACTTAAAACTATTATCGCAATGCCCGTGCCCAATTGGCAAAAGTCAATAACTAAGTAGCCAACTGGCATATACTATGTTCGATCTATGAATCGCAACAGTCACAAATAGGCTGCAAGCACGGCTGTCCCGGCGGCTGCGTTGCCATGGCGATCACATCAGGCGGATGTGTCTCCTCCATTTGTGATGCAGGTGTCTCACGGCCGATCACCTGATGACTCGAAACCCTTCCTTGTAGCTGGTCTACGTGACGCCGGACAATGTGGCCTTCCTCGAGTTGCACCGTGTAGGACACTGGATCCGTCTGTCTCGTAACCGTACCCGGAGCCCAACTGGTGGCATTTCCGCAGTACGTTAGCACGTACACCAGATTGCCAGGGTGATAACCTCGAACCCGAGTACGCCAGTCGTGCAGCTCTTTCTGTATAGTCTGTTTAGCGACCGCCTTGCCTGTCACATCTGGTGTTATTCTACACAACCGTGTCTTCAGCTTTCGCCCAACCAGAAGTTCTGCTGGCGGGTTGTGGTGTGGGGGGTGATTCGGTAGTCGAACAAGAAGTGTGCGATTCTCGTATCTAGATCACCCTGTAAACGTTGTACCCCTCCTTTGAGGATGCACACGGCTCTCTCGGCGAGACCGTTTGAAGCTGGATGGTGAGGTGCACTCGTCAGATGTTTGATGCCGTTGTGTCGACAGAAACTCTCGAACTCTTCGCTGATGAAACCTGTCGCTCACGATTATGTCCGGTATGCCATGTGAACTGAATATCCACCTCAACTTGCTTATGGTGATGGCGGACGTGGACCCTGACGTAGCGAGGTACCTCGATCCACTTGGAATGTGCGTCGACGACCACCAGGATCATTTTGTTCATAAATGGACCCGCAAAATCAATGTGAATGCGGGACCATGGTTGATCGGGGAATGACCATGGTTGTAGTTGAGCTTCCGCAGGTTTGTGACGACTGCGTCTGCAGACATCGCACAAGTTAACGGTACTCTCAATGTCACTGTCAATGCCAGGCCACCACATGAAGCTGCGGCCCACGGCTATCATTCGCACAATGCCTGAGTGTGCATTGTGCAGCTCGCCCAGCAGGGCGTTACGATAATGACTGGGAATAATAACCCTGGTGCCCCACATGATGCACCCGTCGTTGATACTGAGCTCGTCTCTACGTTGAGTGTAGGGCTTCAGTAGGTCGTTGACTTCCTGTTGTGGGAAACCGTCTCTAGTTCTGATGAAAACTTGCGAGAGTATATCGGATCACGTGCCGTCTCGCGTCGAATGTCGGTGACTTGCGACATGTCCATAAACTGCATGGTCAGTATGGTGTCTCCTGGCACCGGTACGTGAGTCGGTGCGCCTCCTACCGGGAGGCGGCTGTGTGCGTCGGCCTGTGGTATACTCAGGCCCGGCTTGTGGACGATCTGATACTGATAGGCTGCCAACATTAACGCCCATCGCTGCATGCGCGGCGATAACATCTGTGGAACAGGCTTCTTCTCACCAAAGAGGCCCAGCAACGGCTTATGGTCAGTAACGATCATGAATGAATGTCCCCCCAGGTATTGATGGAACTTTGTAAGTCCCGCGACGACAGCTAGCCCTTCTTTGTCAATTTGAGTGTAGTTCCTTCCGGCTGTCGACAAACTTCGTGAATGGTATGCGATGGGTTTTTCTACCCCGTCCTCCATGACGTGTGCGAGAACTGCGCCAACACCATATGGCGAGGCGTCGCAGGTGAGCACAATTGGCTTTGTTGAGTTGAAGTGACACATCATCTGCGGCAGATCAGACTCTCCTTTGAGCGACCAAATGCCTGTTGCTGAGCTGTGTCCCAATTTTTGCCATTTCGACTCTCTTTTCAAAAGGCCATGCAATGGGGCCATGATGGTCGAGAGGTTGGGCACAAAGCGGCTGTAGTGATTTACCATACCCAAGTACGAACAGAGCTCTGTAACGTTCGTAGGGGCTGGCGCATCTCGGACGGCTTCGAGCACGTTCCTCGACGAATGGATGCCCTTGGCATTGATGCGATGGCCCAGGTATTCTACCTCTTTGTTCATGAACAGGCACTTCGTCTTTTTCAGGCAGAAACCCGCGTCTACCAGGTGTCTCATGACTTGGTCGAGCGCCTGCAAGTGTTCCTCATCGTCCTTGCCCGTCACCAGTATATCGTCAAGATAAACCATTGTGTTTTTGATACCCTTCAGTAATAAGTCCATCACTCTCTGATAGATTCCTGGTGTCGAGGACACCCCATAAGGCAGGTGTTTATATGTGAATAGCTCCCTCGGTGTGTTGATGGTATCGTATTTCGGCTGTTCAGATGTAACTCGATCTGTTCGTACGCGTGACGCATGTCGAGTCTAGTGTATGAAGTACCATTTCCCAGTTGCGCATACAGATCTTCTATCTTCGGAATTGGATATCTGTCCAACTTCGCGACTTGATTCACGGTGAGCTTGTAATCACCGCATAGCTGGACCGTCTTGTCCGCTTTCATAACCGGCACCACTGGGGCTGCCCAGTCTGAGTACTGTACTGGCTCTATGACATCATCAGCCAGTAGCCGATCTAGTTCTGTATCGACCATGTCGCGCATTACGTAAGGTAGCTGTCGTGCTTTGAAATACTTGGGTATGGCGTCTTCCTCCACGTAGATCTTCGCTGCGTCTATTTTGACGGTTTGATGCGAATCTTTGAAAGCGGCCTCATACTTCTGAAGTAGAGCCTGAAGTTGTAGATGTTGCTCGTCTGTTGCGATGTGTCCACGTGATGAATGGTACACCAGTCGAGCCGAAGCACACTCAGCCAGTTCCTGCCCAGTAAGCTCGGCCCATTGCCCGGGACTACCATGAGTGGGAGAATGTGTCGTTCACCACTGTTCCCCTCCACTGTCACGTCGGCAATGCCACTAATCTTGACACACTGTCCAGTGTATGTGCGAAGAGTGTCCTGTGTACCTTCTAAACGAGGTCGTGGAGGTGACCACTGTCGACGCCATGTCTCTTCGCTAATGATTGACAGCGTGGCGCCAGTGTCTACCTCCATTGGTAGCAGTTTTCCATCGACCTTCAGCGATGTCGTGATCGGGTCAGGACGTGGCCCCTTTACTGTATATAGGGTGTTCATTGCCCCTGACGAACTAGGCGGCGTGACGATTTGTCTCTCGCTGGGAGCCCCTGTCGTCATCTGGTTTGTGTGGTTCCTGCCTGTTTTCTTCTTTGTAAAACAGTTGCTCTCGATGTGGCCTATTTTCTTGCAAAACCGACATTCAGCGTTCTTAAAACGACATTCACTTTGTAAGTGTGTTGTCTTCCCACACCTGAAACATGCTCTCCGTTGAATGGGCGTTACTTGTTTCGATCTGTGAGGTGTTTGTCTGTGCGTAGTTACCTTATGAACGTCAGCACGATGCAACGTTGGGTCACTTCTGGTAGAGCGGAGCTGCGCTGTGTTAGCGGCAGCTGACTCCATAGCGATGGCTATCTGGAATGCTTTTTCAAAACCCAGATCTGTCTCCCCCAGTAGCCTGCGTTGAATGACGGGGGTCAGCCACGCCACACACCAATTGGTCCCTTAAATTCTCGTCTAGGATTAATTGTTTGGACAGATTTACTCCCTCTCGCGTTTTGCCAAAATCACAGTTTCGTGCTAACTCTTTTAGTTCAGCCACAAAGTCTTACGCTTTGGCCCTGTTTGCGGTATGCCGAGTAAAATGAGTAACGCTGTAATATTGCGTTAGGCTTAGGCTCAAAATGCGAGGAAAGTAAAACACATAGTTCCTTGTATGTTAAGTCTGCAGGAGCCTTGGGCGCTGCCAAGCTACGCAACAGAGTGTAAGTCTCTGTGCCGACAACTGACAGTAATATAGCCTGTCGCATGCTAACAGCGTCAAGCGCAATGTCATTCGCCTCGAAGTAAAACCCTAGTCTATCTCGTAGGACGACCAATCCTTTCCCGAAAATTCAGGCAAAGTTCCCCCGAGCAGTGACATTACGGCGGCGTAGCACAGTAAATACGAATGTGGATACTTGCAGTTTTTCGCCTCTTCGCCGTGTTTGTTGACAGCTTGTTAGCCACGGTGTACGTCGCGATTGGAGTGCAGAAAGTTCAAAAGTTCACACTACTATCACAACGCTGTCGAGCGTCGTCTTTGCGCCTGCCATCCCGAAAGTAGCTTAAAAGTTCACTTTTTACACGTTTTGTTCAGTGGTGATGGCTGACTTGCTGCATTTACTAGCATGTTCAGTGCACGCTTGCTGACAATTAAACGTTCAGAATACTCAATCCCATCCTCGTCGCCAAATATGTGGTGTATGTAGCTTTATTCTCAAACTCAAAAAAACTCAATGTATACCCTGTAGCGGATCAGTATCCGGGGGTCGGCTCATAAGTATGAGAGCGTGCTATTTACGTATGCAACATATATATGTATGTATATATATATACATACATATATATATATAAATATATATATATATATATGTCTGACATTGCATACCCAACCAAAATGAAGGTTATTAAGGTTTTACTATGCTGCAGAAGCTTGTAATACATTTGCTTGGTAAAAGTTTCATGTATTTCAAGATGGTTAAAGATTTTGATTAGATCTCCTATAACAGTAGAATCTAACACAATGTAGTCTTGAACTTCAGATAATGTTTCAACATTTAAACGGCTAGTATGACAAACTCCATTTATGATTTAGTGGCAGCACCTTGGAATCACACACCTTACTGGTGCTCAACTGATAATGCATAATGATATGTAATATCATTTAATTATGTAATTGCTAATGTTCATCTGTTTTCTCAGCTGCTATAAATGTACTTACAGTGCCAGTGTTACTGTTCACAGGTTCACACAATTATCATAGTGTTCACTTAATCAAGTCATCATGTTCACCCATTCTCGTAATGATGTCATTAGGTTCACAGGTTAAATCTTTTCAGTTGCTAAGCCATTGTTCGATCTCTGTGTGACTCAAGTTGTTGTTACATGTCTAGAGTGGAGTGGATTGTTTACTTTGTGTGGTAGAAAAGAGAGTAGATGCAGCAGTCTGCAATGGTGTAGATGGAGTATTTGGGTCGTTCTCTGAAACTGGCCCCCAAGGTGTGACACTGGGGTCCAAAAATAAAACTGCTCCAAAACATCTGACATGCTTTTTTCTTAAAGACACATGGTCATAGAAAGTAGTTCTACAGGGAAAAAGATAACTCAGGAAAGCATATTGGCAGTAGAGACTTGAAAGTTTCAAGTCTCTGCTTGAAAGTTGTCGGCCATGAAAAAATTGGGCCGCGTAGACACAACATGCCACTTACAAATGGCTTGAAGATGACCCCAGAGTGTAGTATATTTCAAGGATATGTTATAGTAACTTCTAAAAACAGCATACAAATATTCTGTTACATTGAGGCAGTGTCTAGAAGTCATATTTCATACATTATTCACGAACTGGTTCGTAGTGATAATAATTTTTTTTTCACACACTTCTATTTTGTCCAACAAGAATGAAGTTTATCAGCATTATTAGCTACATAAAAGAGCAAAGAATACTCTCAAAAGATTTTAAATGATTACTCATAAATTTTAAAGAAAAAATAAATTTGTATTAGCCGTGTAACATGGATACCACATACGGACGTCAAACAACAGGTGACAGACAATACAAGTAAAAACCCAACAAATGGTTGCAATGTGAATGTAACCAAGCTTCCATTATTTCATAAGCTTCCTTTATTTCATAAAGAAAAACAAAATAAAAAAAAGAAACAAATTAATGCCAATCATATATAGCATTTGAAATGCAATTTTTTTTAAACATAAGGCATTTAATGTGCCATAGCATTTGAAATTTTAGTGAAACATTGCCATACTGTCACAGAGTGTTCAACACACCATGTTCAAAATATGAAAGCAACCCCACGATCAGGTGCAAAAGTGGGAGGGAACACACAAGTCACGGGGTGGTGAGCTGGAAGTCAGGCCTCACTGGCCCAGACATGTGTGTCTGAATTTGGACGCTGTTTCAAGTACAGCACCTTTAAGTCCTTTGATTCTGAGTCAGTGTCAAGTATTTTGCCATAAAATGGCACCTTCCTGTGCCTCTCCTGTAGCTCCACCTTGATAAAGCTCCCAACCTGAGGGGTAGTTCCAGAAGGTGGTTCTGGCTGGGTTGGGGCCACAGGAGGGGGGACCGGCTGAGGTTGGTCCACATGAGGGTGGACTGGCTGAGGCTGGGCCACAGGATGGGTGTCTAGCTGAGGATAGGCCGCAGGAGGGGGGGCTGGCTGAGGCTGGGCCGCAGGAAGGGGGCTGGCTGAGGCTGAGCCAGAGCCACCGGAGGGGGGCTGGCTCAGGCTGGACTGCAGGAGGAGGAGCTTGATCCTGAGCTCGCTTGAGAGTCTGGAGCTCCCAGGGTCCAACGATGGCAATGTTGTTGCACTCTCCGATGCCAGTTTTGCACGGTGTGCAAAAGCAAGAAAGCTGGTGTGTGCGAATCTGGTTCTGCTCCACATACTTTACAGCATATAGAGGTATTGTTCCCTTCTATGTCTTGACTGGCCTGTTCCTGTTTCATTTGATGTCACCAACCTAAACAAAAAAGAGCGACTGCAGAAAGTGTTGACAAGGCTCTGACGGTTGCTTGTTCAACTTGCTAGTGGCGCAGTAGTCGTATAGGTCCATTGCATATGTGAAGATGGTGCGTGAAGACTTGACTGCCACCGTGGCATGGTGTTTGACAATGGCACTTTCTCCGTCAGCTAGGCCTTTCCCTTGATGGAACCCAAAGAAGTGCCTCTCGAACGTGCAACCAAAGTCTTCCAGCCCACAGCTGATGTCGGAGAACGGACCTGTGAAATAAAAAAGTATTATTTTTTAATACAGATATACGTTTATGACATGTGAAACCAGTATAAGCATGGAAAGCACCCTGAAAACAACAAAAACAGAATTGTTTTCTAAATATTTCTGCCAAAGAAAACATGATCACTGATAACATAAGAAAGACAAACAATTCCAGGTCTCTGTTACGTGACTGAGATAAAAATGCAGCAGTCAGCTGGAAATTAAGTCCGAAAGTTCAATAGCTCAGCCCTGGTCAGCTTACACGAAAAGGTAATCTTAATGAGAAACGATTTCTGTTTGATTGAATCCGTAAAAGAAAAAACTGCGATCAAAACAGAGATTGACCTCTCGGAAATCACCTTCATAACCAAGACGCAACAAAATCTGCTTCCGCATGACGTGGCAGACCAACACACTGCTGGAAGAGCGTAGTCATCATCTATTTACATTTTTCATGAAGACATTTTTGAAGAAAAAATAATTTCGGACAACTGCAACTATTTAAAGGGAATAAAAACATACTTGAATTCATATTATATTACATCCTGTTATCTATTTCCATGTCCACCAAGCCAAAAAAAACATTCAATGAATTAGAAATTCCACATTTTATGCTGTGCAGCCGGACATTTTCGAATATGCATATTTTTGGTGCGCTTTTCGGGATGCCGAGATGTGACGTCACATATGACCCATACTCGCATCAGGCCGACCCTTTCCATGCATTAAGACAAGGATAGCTTTCGGGTCGAAATGAGCATCAAAATTAGTTATTGTGCGATATTCCGATGTAATACAAACACTAGTCATCATAGAGGAACAAGCAGTAATTTATTTAAAACAATGAATGCGAATGGGCCTACAAGTCGACTAGGTTTCGCCGAGCTTGGGCTAATTTTTCGAATAACAAGACATGACCCACAGTGGAGTGCAGTTTCAGAGAACGACCCATTTGTCTTGGGTTGGTGGTTTAGTGTGGTTGTACATTCTCCACTCCTGACTGGTTGGTCAGCTACACGTGTCACTGGAATAACTGTCACTGGTGACTCACTCAGAGGACCAGCTTCATTCATCTTGCACGAATGTGCTATGTTCCGACGTTGGCATCCTGAATTTGTGTCCACTTGATACAAACGTTTATCAAGATGTTTCATGTGTTAGGAAAGTTTTAATTCTCACCAAACCGCCTTATAAAACAGAGAAGTCTAGTATGTCATTTGTTTGGACTTCGCATACTTCATCTTGGACTTCAGATCTGTATCTAGCGGAGGCTCATTGAGACTTTCAACCAGGTTATGCAGGAAGTTCTTTTGTGCTCTTCAAATGTTCTTCTCCCATTCAAGTATGATGATGCCCTCCTGTCCTTCACCATGCTCCCTCATAAATACATTCTGATTCTCAGGCAAGGACTGCTCTCCATGTGTGACAAAGGTTTTCATGTATAATTTACACCCGGGGACAGGTACATCAGGAAGCAATTCTAGGAAGCTTTTTAGTCTGTGGCCAGGTGTTTCTTGCATGTTGATGCAGTGTTTCACGTTTGAAAAAACCAGGCGAGCGATCTAAATATGCAAAATAATTTAGCGTGAGCGATTTATTAGTTTTATTTTATTCGCTAGGTGGCATTCCTTTTTGTCCGTGTCACTGCCCAGTCTTGCCAAAACATGCCATAGTGGTATCCATTACGCAAGAACAATTCGATTGGGTCAATTCGGGACATCAAGCGTTGGCACAGATTGAAAAGTTGCAGGCTGATAACATTTGGGACGTCTCAATTTGGGACGTAAAAGAACCACTGAGGACGACAAGCACCCTGGCAGTGACCACCCTCAGTGCCAGCATAGAAAGGTCGGCTTGGCGATAATGTTCTGAAAAAGGCTGACTAGTTGAATGAGACCTCATAAGATCACTGTAACCACAATATATACAGACTAGTCAGTTAATAGAACGTTGCCGAGTGCTGGAAACAACTAGAACTAGAAGTACTGACGATGATGTTACAGAAAATTACAGCAGTGTAACGACGCTGATGATTAAGGTGTTTTGTTTATGGGATGGATGCTAGCTGTCGGTGCCGGTGCCTCAGCTACTGCCGCATGCCCATGACCCGAGCAGAGATCGCGTGACACGGTTTCGATTTCACTGCTACTTGGTGTGGAAAATGCAACTGATTAATGATCTATGACTGTCAAACGACGGCCGGCCAACTCATAGCTCTGGAAATGTCGGCAACTGCGATCGCTCGCCTAAAAAATAATGCACTGTTGATGAGGACTTTGGTAGCAGCATCATTAATCTCAGCGACAGTGGAGAAGTCGAAACACAAGACAGAGCTTTCCAAGGTGTGGCATGGCATCACCCATCAGATGGAGAGCGCACAGAAAATGACATCTTTCAAGAGTCCAATGCCAGTGGAGTCATCACTAACTGCATCGTCAGCAAAACACATGATCATGGCTCTCAGGTTATCCAACAAAGCTGTAGGATTTGGTACTTTCTCCTGAGCTTTGCCTTGTGATTAATTGAATAGGGAAAGTAGTTGAAGATTTGATTCAGCTTAACTTCACCTTGTCAACCAGTTTCACTGTGTGTACTACTTTAGATGAAGCTAATGCTAAACTGTGTGCAATGCAGTGGATAGCAGTAAGGTGTGGGTTGAGATTCAGAAATACAATGTTGATTGGTTAATCAGACAAAATTAGCTTACAAGTTTACAGTACGTTATACTAGTAGTGTCCTGCTTATCATACTTAATTATTCCATGTTGGCTGGTGTGGAAATACAATTTAGGAAATACACTGCAAATATGTTTGTCCATGCTGACTCTGAAATGATGCTGAAACAAGAACAAAACCTAAATATATCCAACAGACACTCTGAAATAAATTGTAGTATAGATATATACGTGTGTTTGCTAAATCTATGAGGCATAAGCGGATATAAACTAATTCAAACACATTCTGTTCCTACAAGAACACTTACAAATTTGAAATGACCAGTCAAACTAGTTGTAACTTGTAAAAGTAAAATACATGTAAAGTAATGGCTAATTGCCAATGGGGGAAAGTGACTGCTGCTGCTGCTTGCCTTTGCAAGGAATGGGTCCTCCCTCAGAAAGAAGAATAACATCCTACAACGTGAAAAGCTGCATAAACGATGGAAAGTTTTTTCCTTTGGACATGGGCTTACAACGTTCACAATCTTTTTAGAGCAGAAACTGCAGATGAGCAAAAATAGGTGTCAGTGTGTCACCAGAGGCATACTGTGTGGTGGACACTGTTAATTTTTACCTTCCATTCCCCTTGACATGACACTTCATTCTGTACACCTCTTTTCTGGTTAATCATCGTCTATGTAGCTCATCGTTATTGTCGCGCTGGAAGATACGATTGGCCTTAAAGCGATTCTTTTGAGAATTTTCATCTCTTTGTAATGTACACAATTATTAAGTAATCCTGTTAATATGATTATTTCATGTAATTCTATGCCTCTATTTCATTAGAATTATGTTTGATTAATTACTAATGACCCTGACAATATATCAATAAAAACTCCTGGAATTTCCAGTTTGGCCCTGCCTTCACGATCCGTATAAGGCAACCTCATGAATATTCGGAACTTTAAATAAATAAATTAATATACTTATATAGCGCCAACTCTAGTTAGAAACTATTCAAGGCGCTTTACATGTAAAATAGTAATAAATCAAAACAGTAATTACTTAAGTAAAAAAAAAAAAAAAATTATATATATATTTAAATATTAGTATTATCGTGTC
The DNA here is from genome assembly GCA_963995525.1 of Escarpia spicata. Taxonomy (NCBI): domain Eukaryota; kingdom Metazoa; phylum Annelida; class Polychaeta; order Sabellida; family Siboglinidae; genus Escarpia; species Escarpia spicata. The sequence continues at coordinate 30,807,461 of OZ023208.1, read as the reverse complement.
ATATAAACAAAAGATAATTGATAAAAGCTTAATGCCAAGTCTAAAAATAGTAGTAGCAGTAAAAATATTGATTAAAAGAGAATGTTTAAAAGTGCTCTTAAAAGTCTCAGTGTTCATTACATGCATTTAAAACAAGTAGTTTACTCCGCAAATCCGGGACTGCTGCGGCTGTTGGAGTTAAAATATAGATTAAAATAGAGTGTTTTTAATGCGCTTTTAAAAGCTGCTTCACTGTTTAGTTCACGCATTGATGTGGGTAAATTGTTCCAGAGGTCCGGAGCTGCTGCCATAAAACTCGCGTCTCCGACTTTGCATCTTGTTCGCGGTCTCGCAAGTTGACGATTTCCCGCTGACCGAAGGGACCTGGTAGGCACGTAGAGGCAGACAAGCTCGCTCAGGTACACGGGCCCACACTTGTTGACAGCTCTGTGCACGAATACCAGGACCTTGAAACGAATGCGTTCTCGTACCGGCAGCCAATGTAGGTCCTGGAGCACTGGCGTGATGCTTGCGTATTTGGGCACTCGCACGATCATTCTGGCTGCAGAGTTTTGGACACGCTGTAACCGTACACAGTTCTTGTCCATGGTGCCGTACAGGAGGGAGTTGCAGTAGTCGAGCCTTGATGTCACTAATGCGTTGACTACTCTCTCCCTCGTCTGTCTTGGCAGGAACTTGTTGATTTGGCTGATGTGATAAAGGTGGAAATAGCAGGACCGGATAATCGCTGATGTGTTGGCAGACATGTCCATATGACAGTCCAAGACTGCACCAAGGTCTTTAATCTGATGCACAGCTCAGATGAGAGAACCACCAACATTGATGCTGAGATCGTTTATTAACTTTTTTGCACACACTGGGACAATCGGAAGGAACTTGGTTTTCTGGTCGTTCAGTTTGAGGTAATTAGAGGTCAGCCAATCCCGAACCTCCATGACGCAGGCTTCGAGACGCCGTAGGGCCTCAAGTAATGCCGTAGGATTAAGCGCAAACGCACGCATCAGCTGCAGGTCATCAGCATAGTGATGAAATGTTACACCGTGCCTTCTGATGACATCGCCGACTGGTTGGACGTACAGAGAGAACAGTACAGGCCCAAGGACAGATCCCTGCGGCACTCCTGTTTTAAGAATGTGATGTTCAGATTCACTTTGGCCAATTACAACACGCTGCTTGCGGTCTTGCAGATATGATTCCATCCACTGGAGGGCGTAACCTTGAATACCATAGCGCTTGCTGAGCCGATTGAGTAGAATGGTGTGGTCAATCGTGTCAAAAGCTGAACTCAGGTCAAGAAGCACGAGCAGAGTGCCTTCTTTGCGATCCAAGGCCACCCGGACATCACTGCAGACTTTCAACAATGCGGTTTCTGTAGAGAAGCTTTTTGTATGCCGACTGAAAAGGTTCATTCATATCTTGTGAGTCAAGATGGTCAGATAATCGCTGTGCTACTATCTTCTCAATAACCTTGGACATATGAGACAGACTGCTGACAGGTCTGTAGTTATGTAGCACGTCACGGTCCAGAGATGGCTTCTTCAATAGTGGACGAACACGAGCCTCCTTTAAGGACGCTGGCACTGTTCCTTCTTCAAATGACGTGTTGGTAATAGCGGTAATAACTGGTACCAATGATGGCAGGCACTGCTGAATTTGTTTGCCTGGCAGAGGATCGAGTTGACAGCTCTTTGTTAATCCAGACACAATCTTGTGTGTCTCCTCTTCCGATGTTGGCACGAACAAAACGAGAGGTTCATTGAAACATGCCTTCTCTCTCACTGGTGAGTTTGAGCGGTGCATCGTTTCTAACTCTGCCCGAATCTGTTGCACTTTGTTAGTGAAGTGTTGCGCGAACTTACTGCAACCATCATCAGTGGATTCAAAGTCCGGATAAATGTTCTTCTGTTCAGCCCTGAGGGACCTCACGAGCCGGAACATCGATTTGTTGTCGGCTCTCTGCAGAGTGTCTTGATAGTAGTTGCTCTTAGCCTTAGCTATGCAACCTGTCGAGGCATTGCGGGCTTTGACATAGAGCTGCCGGTGAACTTCGAGTTTGGTCGTCCTCCAACGATGTTCACACTGGCGTCTCTTCTCTCTAGCCTCCTTCACCTTTCTGTTGTACCATGGACATGGCTTAGTCCCTCTCCTCACTCTGTTCTTGTTTGGAGCATGTTTGTCGAAGACCTTACGCAACACTGTATCATAGATGTTAACCATGTCTGGCGTGCTTTCTGGGTGTCTGTGTAGGATTTGTTCGCACTGGTAGGCGATATCTTCCCGAAAAAGATCAATTTGGAAGTGGCGGAAGTCACGTACAAGGATGGCAGTGGGGAGGGTGAATGGCCTGCTCACCGCCAGCACACAGTCAATACAGTGATGATCGGCTATTGACATAGGCTTGACCGTCACTGACGTCACTGACTGGTCAACAGCGCGACTAATCACTAGGTCCAGAATATGACCGTGTATGTGTGTCGGATCCCTAACATGTTGAATTAGTTCAAATGTGTCCAACAGATCTACCAGTTTGATAGCTTTTAATGGATCGTCAAAGTGTATGTTGAAATCACCAACAATGAGTGCTGGCACAACGGAGAGGTTAATGTCACTGAACAATATTTCTAGTTCATCAATGAAATCTGAGGTTGTGCCAGAGTTCTTGCTTGCTGCCGGTGGGTGGTACAGAACGTACACATCGAAAGGCCGCACGCTGTTTCCTGTGAGACGAGCACGCAGCAGTTCCATATGTTTTTAGCTATGCCGAGTTAATAGATGCAAGAAAAACATCATCAACGTGTGTGTGTGTTTGGATTAGCTACTGCCATGCGAATGAGTTGTTACCAATAACATTATCAAAAGGAAACGTGGACAAGCTGCTGTTTATGTCACAGATTCAGCAAAGAAAAGAAGGAAAAATATATGGAATAAACAGAGAATGAACATAGCGATAGCTCATGACAGACAGATTGAGCACTTTGCACACGAAGCCGTCGTATGACATTGTCATTGATGACATGTTGAATGAATGGCATTGTTTATGTGGGAATATAAAAACATACACAATCTCATGTTCCTGCCATGTTTTCTGGCCGTCTTGTCTTAGATGGTGACACTAGCAGAAGTCTATTGTTGAACTTGACTTTAGGAAGTGATGGAGGCCTGCCTCTTCCAGTGCCTGCAAGCTTGTTTTAAGAGCTTGAAACTGACCATAATCTGTAACAGACCATTTGTTTCTCTTAAGTTAAGAGTTTATAATTATTAATGAAATGTTTTTTTGGTGAATCATAATTACAGATCATTAATGGTTAAGATGGAAGTAAAATGTTGACATGTTTAGTGGAGACTATATGCATGCCAGTGAAGATACACCTGGAAATAAAATATTTGAGTAGATCGTTTCGTGAAGATTGAATATATTAGTTTATGTGTTATTAAAAATACTGTTGAATTTTATCCCGATACTCTGCTATTTAGGCCGATTTCCAGTGGTTGTAGAAACCTTGCAGGAGAGTTGGTGAGCTGCAATCTTGCATGTAGCACAGTTAAAGGTTGACAGTTGTTTAAGAAAATGTGCACACATTTTCTGTTCTCATATTGCCCCTACCACCCTCCCCCAGAGTGGAAATAACAAAGAGATGCATAGCATGCGTTTTTACTTAAAAACTGTAACAATTAATGACATACCGGTAATACTGATTGAATTGGAGTGAAGTAATAACTGCAACATGTATAGCAAAACATCTGAATATAGTTAAACTGCCCTAAGATACGTCTATGCAAAATTAGAGAAAAAGCTGCTGAACGGTTTCTGAGATATGGCAGCTAACGACGCACGGCGGACCGCGCATGGCAGACTGCCGTGGATGACGCACAGCGGACGGTTAGATCATTAGATTTGCGAGACATACAACAATTAAATACAACAAATACAATTCGATCAAACACTAAATAAAGAAAATACAACAGTTACACACTTATTAGTAACATTACCACAGCGGCCGCCGCGGCTGTTGGATCTGGCCAGTTTTGACGCTAAACTACGACAGGTCACTGGTCACGCAGCCCTTACATCATTAAGTCCGCGTTAAATAATACATATTTAATATCACTGGAACGACAAGATAATGTTCTTTAGAATGGAATAAAGTTTTAAAAAATATTCCTTTATTTGACGAACTTATCGTTCGTGATTGAGCGATGATGCACGCCAAAAGTGTCATGCTGTCGGCGCTCCACGACGGTACGGTTTTCGCAAAAACAGGTTGCGGCAAATTGAAAACCCGCACTTGTAAACCTATTTAGATCGTCATGAGATCTGCTCGACCAATTAGAAGACGTCTTCACTGCAGTCGTTGCACGAAGTTTCTGCGTTAAACCAAACGAAAGTTATGTTGAATTATCGTATAAACATGAATTTTTTGTAATGTTATCGCAAGACATTCAAGTTTCGTGTATATACACACCTACGTGTCAGTTTCACACTGTTCTGATGATATATGTTATGTGATATTTTAAAAAGGTTTACAAGTGAGGAAATCGCATTTTGTGTGACCTAGTTGCACGGTTTCGAGAACGCCACCGCAGACGGTGACGCTCTGCTAAAAATAGTAACATCCGCCTGGTAACGTGAGCATGCCGCTGGATATCTGCCAGGCGGACAACCGCAAGTAGTGATGTACATATTCCCAGCAGAAGCCACACAGAACTAATGTGGCAGAAAAAGTCAGTCACCTTCCCTCACTACTGTTTCAGTTAACACATTGTCCAATTAACAGCACTGCTATGCATTTTGATACACAAAGCTATCAGATGCGCACATCCATTTGAAACACGAAGTGATATACAACTTCCCAGTACCGGTAGATGTTACACAGAACAGAATGGAGCAGAAAAAAGTCAGGCACCATCTTATGTCAGGTGACCCATTTAATGGGACTGTTGAGTAGAGCTCTTCAATTTCCTCTTTCCATCATCTCGGCTATTTTCAAACTGTTGATGGTCAAAATGTTCCTGCAAATAAACAAAGTTGAATTTAGGAAACTGAACCTAAATATGAGTTAACTAATTCAACATTATGCAGATTAATTCAGTTTAGATATTAGATTATGGGACTTATCACCAAGTGTACAGCTGGCTAAATGAAACAGAAATACAAAAGAGCCTTGTTATGCTGATTCAGTCAGACTAAAATCTCAATTAATTACTTTCGCCAACTTTTAATTTGCTTCTACACCCACATCGACTGCTGCCATCGCTCCCCTGTGGACAGTTGGATTGATGGGTTGGATGGTATAATTATACTTAATCGAAAAGTTACCTGATGGACAGCATTAGAAACAGGATAAATAAACACCAGGTTTTGCTGAGGGCGGGTTTGTTTTTGATATTTTGTTATATATATATATATATTCCTAACGACAACATACACTCACCAGATATGTATATAGCGTCGCGCTAGGCAGACTGATGTTTTTAAGCAGACCAAGGTATTATATACTCGACTTTACAACCAATATTGATGTGAGTGAAGTCACAGATAAACGGCAGACCTGCTACATATGCAAAAATAACAACAACAATTGTAACCACATTCAACATTCATATAAGAGGTTCTTTAATGCGAAAATTATTGTTTTTTATTGAAATCAGTAGGGATATCACAATTAATGTGCAGCAGAAGTAGTGGTAAAGACAGATGGTCTTGGGATATTTAGATTGAAGTGTTCAGCTGCCTCGGTGGCACATTAGCTTTCATAAGGTCCATGCAGTAGAAGGCAGTTTCAACGACTGTACTGTTCCTGAGCGTCGCTGTCATCCTGAAGATCAGCGGTCGCCCGCTCCAAGTCAGCGACTTGCCTTTCCAGTCCATGGACATCATCGTTCGTGTGGCTTCGGTCAATCTCGCACGATTCGTACACTTCTTGTTTGATGCGATCAAGGACTCCATGTTCTACCATAGAGTCCATCAGCTTGTCGATGAAATTCAAATTTGTGGTGGTCTTTAGGATAATCGCTTCGGTGACAGCAACAACGATTGTCTGCATCATACCAGCTTCGTTTTGCAGAAGGCTGAGAAAGGCAGTCTTCATATTTTCATGAACGAGATCCACGATCATGCCATCTTGGGTGACCACTTTCGCTGGTGCTGGCGAGGTCGGCATTTCGTTTCCTTGTGTTGTCTTCTTGGAACCTTTATTCTCAGCCATATCTATGATGGTCTGGTCGGTGTGAGTTTATGATAACGTTGTTGCAATTAAAATTCTCCGATGACCGGATTAATTACATTAATACAGATCTTTGCTGTTGTAAATTTTATAACGCCTAACCAGAACCGCCTAGCCAGAAGCTATGTAACACTTAGCATATAAGTATCAGAACCAGTATGACAACGGGGCTAGCACTCTAATATGTCGGGTGAAATTTTCATCATTATGCATCATCATCAATTTACTGATCTTTGAGTAAGCTATTCACAAGGCGAATAGTTCCGTCTTGATTTTATGTCTCGACTGGAGTCAACGCTCTCGAAACATACACTACTAGCTGTTTTCCAAACACATCCTTGACAGAGTCAGGGAGGTACTTCATGTCTCTGATGTGAACAGTAATCCATCCATCATCAAAGAAGACGTATCAGCTCCTCCTATACTTCCATATACAAAGGGAAGTTCTTCTCATCACCTGACTTGAAGAGTACTCTTTGTTTACTGGGTACATGTTCATGTAAGATTTTCCTGAGGTGCAGAAATTGTCAATGTTGTGTGCCATCTCGCCAAAGATGTATGTCTCTAATTGCTGGCATGTGAATGTGAAGGCCAAGCAGTTCCTTCTTGATTTGTGCATGATATGTCTCGACTAGAAGCAATGCTCTCAAAATGCACAGTACTAGCTGTTTTCCAAACACTTCCTTGATGCAGCGGTACTTCATCTCTCTGATGTGAACATGAATCCACTGGGAGTAACTCACACCATCATATGTCAGCTCCTCAACACTTCCTCAAACAAAGGAAAGTTCTTCTCATCAGCTGACTTGAATAGTATTGTCAGTTTACTGGGTACATCTTCATGTAGGATTCTTTTCAGACGCCATAAATGTTCACTATTCTGCATCAGCTGGGGCTGATGAGTCAACGTTGAAGTTTCCTCATCAGCTGACTTGAATAGTATTCTCAGTTTACTGGGTACATCTTCGTGTAGGATTTTCTTCAGAGCCAGATGTTTTCATCATTCTGCAACAGCTTTGGTTGAAGAGTCAACGTGGAAGTTTTCTCATCAGCTGACTTGGATAGTATTCTCAATTTACTAGGTGCATCTTCATGTAAGATTTTCACAAGACGTCAGAAATTGTCAACGTTCTGCGCCTTCTCACCCACAGATGTATGCCTGGAATTGCTGGTATGCAAATACTATGGTGAGTAGATATCGACATTGATTCTTTGACAATGAGCTTTTTCTAGACGGCATCTAAGATGGTAGTGTCTGTCAGTTGACAGTTGCACAACCAAGTCGAACAATTATTTTATTTCACAGCCGACGACATACAATGGTATATTCGTTGAAATATTCTAAATCGCTAGCTGTTTGTTAATCAGTGTAATGCAAACAAAGTTACAACAGAAGTTGCTAATACCTTTACCTCTCAAGAAATTTTTTTCTTCTGTATAATTTTGGCCGCGTCAGCAAACTGAATTTACGGTCATAGTAAAATTATGGCATGACAGTGACACATGTCATACTCATATTGTTCATTGGTATCTGGATATCAACTGAAAGCGACAAAGCCTGTCAAAGACCATGACAATTGACAAAGTTCGTGCTTCGTGAAATTTGACTATTGACTCCGTTCTATTTCGTCTGTTTTCTCACTTCGTAAGACATGTCATAATTAAATTAATGATTTATAGAGATAAATGTCATCGCCTGGTACGTACATGTTTTCATCTTGAAGTTCTTCCCCTTCCATCATTCCCAAGATGCATATTTATGCTGGAAGAAGGTACAATGTACACACGAATCTCTGATGTCAGTAGTAAAGTTAGCACCAGCTGTATGTGGAGGGGTAGCACGAAGCGCTCTCCGTTCTCACAAATTCCGTTGGATGGCATCATAATAGTTGAACAAAATTGTCAGTGAACCATCATCAGTGATTTAAACATTCATAACTGTTAATATGACTGCTTGTGTAATTTACATTTTTTAACTTATATATTAAGCACTGCTGCATTAGAAACAACCAGTCATTTATGTTATTGTGTGAAACAGAATTTTGAAATGGAATTGAAACAGAATTGGCCTTTTTTTGAAACGGAAAGTCAGTGGCCCTATACATACATGTATATTTACTGTAATTAGTAGTAATTTTAGGGATTCCACATATGACTGTTATAAATTTGCCAGTGTACCATGTTATAATGCATACAGTTAGTATCTGGCCACATATTCATACGTTTAAAATTTATTTATATTTCAAACGAACGTCTGTGGTTAATTGGGATTAAATTTGTATTGAAAACACAATTACGCATACGCACACACAATAACATGGCTCCTACTTTATAAATTTGGCTCCTAAAAACATGTAGGTAGGAGCCAGTTGGCTTCTAGACAAAACAATTAACTTAGAAGGCTGTACTCCGTACAGTAGAAGGCAGTTTCTACGACTACTGTTCCTGAGCGTCGCTGTCATACCGATGATCAGCGTTCGCCCGCTCCAAGTCAGCGACTCACCTTTCCAGTCCATGGACAGCATTGTTTGTGTGGCTTCGGTCAATCTCGCACGATTCATACACTTCTTGTTTGATGCGATCAAGGACTCCGTGTTCTACCATAGAGTCCATCAGCTTGTCTTTGAAGTCCAAATTTGTAGTGATCTTTAGGATAATTGCTTCGGTGACAGCAACCATGATTGTCTGCATCACACCAACTTCGTTTTGTAGTAGGCTGAAGATGGCAGTCTTCACATTTTCATGAACGAGATCCACGATCGCGCCATCTTGGGTGACCACTTTCTCTGGGGCTGGAGTCAACACTCTCGAAGCATACACTACTAGCTGTTTTCCAAAGACATCCTTGACAGAGTCAGGGAAGTACTTCATGTCTCTGATGTGAATAGTAATCCATCCGTCATCAAAGAAGACATGTGTCAGCTCCTATACTTCCACATACAGTTGGAAGTTCTTCTCATCACCTGACTTGAAGAGTACTCTTTGTTTACTGGGTACATGTTCATGTAAAATTTTCCTGAGGTGCCAGAAATTGTCAATGTTGTGTGCCATCTCGCCAAAGATGTATGCCTCTAATTGCTGGCATGTGAACATGAAGGCCAAGTTTTAATGATATTACTGTGACATAAATAATTTTTTAATCATTGCTTTTTATTAGTCCTTTGGCCTATTGCCATCACTCTGCGTCTGCTGTCTGCCGTCCGCCGTTAGCTGCCGTATCTCAGAAACCGTTCAGCAACTTTTTCTCTAATTTTGCATAGACATATCTTAGGGCACTGCCACTATGCACAAGAAATCTGTATTTGATTGAATCATTTTAAGGGCTCCCTAGGGCCTCCAAGGACCCCAAAACTGGTAAAAATGTAACATTTGGCCTATTTTTGCAAAAACTGTTCAGCAACTTTTTTTTAAATTTTGCATAGATGTATCTTAGGGCACTGCCACTATGCACAAGAAATTTGTATTTGATTGAATCATTCCAAGGGCACCTAAGGGGCCCCCAAAGTACAAAAGTTTTACATTATCTAGTGATGTGGTTTTGAGAAGGGCTCTTGAGACAACCCCCAACAGTAGATTTTGTTTATTGTGCCACAGAGTCAACACCAAGACTAATTTCTGCAGCCTAGTGCCACTGTTCCATTGAGACCTTGACTAATCTTTAATTGGTCACAGCGCCCAGGCAGAGTAGACACCCCCAACAGTAGATTTTGTTTATTGTGCCACAAAGTCAACACCAAGACTAATCTCTACAGCCTAGTGCTACTGTTCCATTGAGACCTTGACTAATCTTTAATTGGTCACAGCTCCCAGACAGAGTAGACACACTTGACCCCTGTTAGACTGAACAGTTGCCTAACACTTTTTATCTTCAAAACTATTGATTTTCTATAATTGAAAGTTGTGTTTATTTTGATGTTCATTTAATTATTATAAAATGGTGTGACTGTAGAAGATGTATTGTCTGTAGAAACGTGTAGGTGACGAACATAGAAAATTAATATTCTGTCACCTGTAGGTGACAAACATAGAACATTAATATTCTGGACAACTATAGAGTGAAATATCCTACACTTTATTGATATCAGATGCATTCTACTGTTCTGTTTACACTTGCAATGCCTTGTGTAGACATGGTACTGTATAAATCATTTGTATCAATATAGACTAATAATTACAGATTCACAATATAGTTGAAATGAAACAACCAAATGTCAACCATTAGAAGAGTTGACATAGTTCCGCTATACACAAGCAAGAAATCTGTATTTGATTGAATCATTCTAGTGTCATCAGCATATAGTAGAACATATATTTTCTACATCATCATCATTAAGGTTGTTGTAAATTTAACCAGTTGCCATGTCAAGTCCGTTATAATTGTCTAATCGTTATAATAGCCTGGCCCTGATTTATACATGATTTAGCATTTTTGTATATGTTGTATACAACTTTCAACACAATACCATTAATACTGCATGAAATTAACTTAGACCACAGGGAGGACCGGTCTACTAAATCAAATGCTTTCTTATAATCGATGAAGGCACAATAAAGCCTTTTGCGTAGAGACAAATACAATTCAACCAATACCCCTATTTGAACACTGCCTGTTCTTCACCTATTACATTCGCTTTGTTTAGGTATGTGGTCAGTCTGGTGTTCTGAACAATCACTAAGGATTAATGAACACTTGTGCAGAATGTCACCCACTTGGCAGGTTTAATTGATCTATTCAGCAATGAGGACACTGCTTAGGCCTCACTCTGGACACTGTCACTCATAGTGTTGTGTATTGTCTTAGTTGGTGCATTGAGCTGATCTACTTGACCATGAATCAATGGTGGATCTGGTTGTGTATTACACCCAGCTGTGGAGCTAAGATTATCTGCCTGCTATTGTTTAATGGAAACTGACTAATGTGTAATTGGTCACTGGCAGTAGTGAGTCTACCTTTTGTTCTCAAATAATCTGTCCTCTTAGTTTTACACATGAAGACATAATCTGGCATAATTTGATAAGTCTTTGTAGCAGCACATTTGTACTTCCAGTGTATCATTGCAACATAGCATACATATTACATACTGTGTGCCACATTTGAATGTTGTGCATGTAATATTTCCATGCATTCCATTTGCATATATCATGTAAAACTTCAACAGCCGTTTTCTTCATTTTAACTTTTTGATCCCTACCATGTTCAATGCTCCATAACTTTGCCAATTTTTGTAGCAGTCATATTTTTTGAAACCGTGTAAAGCACCCTACCAAACCTTTACAAGGATGTAAGAAAACAATGTTAAAAATTTTCCGACTTATTACTCATTTGGTCAGCCGGAGTCACATATAGACTAAGGACTTCAGGGCCACTTGGCCCAAGGACTTCAGGGCCACTTGGCCCATTTTTATTTCCCTTATACAATTAATGTATAACATTGTTTTGATAAAGGATTCTGTTCTGTATCATAAATGAAAAAGTGGAGATACACAGTATATTTAATATGTGGATTTAGTTATACAAAATAATGCTGATATTTTATTGTGACATTCCATTGATATGTTGTCACAATCTGTCTGGTAAACATCAATGTTTTGTTCACAAATACACCACCTGTGTTCAAACTTCTATGTACATGCAGTGTAATCATAATAGTTACACAATAATTGTATATAATAAAGTTTAGTATCATTGTCATATTAACTAGTCTCAGCAGTAATGTGACATAGGACTGTCTACTTAATTGTCATCGTTATCCCTTGGGCAACCATCAGGATGTTCGGCACAAGGAATGTCTGTAACGATGCAGATGTTGTAGAGAGTGCAGCAGCAATGACTAGACGAACCATCATTATCAAATTGACATTTTGTACATCTCTGATTCTGCAAAACCGACATTTCACTCAGCCGAATACATTCTCAATGAACGATTGTCCACGACTTGGGAGAATGTTATTAATTTTTTTCTGTTCTGTTAAGTGGCCATAACCTCGCTTTGGAGCCAGTATAAAGGAGAATTAATTGCATGTATGCACTGTCACCCAGTAACCTATAATCAACCAACTTCTTTTGCCAGTCCTGATGAAATGGAGACAGTCGCAACATACGTGAATCGTGAACCCGTTTTGGCGGGCGGACAAAAATGTCCAAAAGTCTCCCTCTGTAGTTACATATTGCCTGCAATAATAAGGAATAGCAACCTTTGCGATTCATATAGTCCATGCCATCGATTGCACCAATAACTCTTTGAAGGTGTGTGATTCGGTTAAAAACAGATGCCCCTGCTTGTTTTTCACATTGTGTAGGCCAACGGATAAACTTATATGCAATGGTGCACAGATTATGCATTGCCTGCTTAATAATCACATAGGCAGTACTCACAGCAACATTGAATTTGTTGGACAATTCTCTGAAAGAATTTGTTTTGGCCATATACCACAAAAACATGACAGTCTTAATTTCTAAAGGAATCCTTGGATGGCCTCCAAGTTTTGTTGGTGCTTTGTTCATCCCCATTTCTCCAAGCGTTCGATTCAACGTCTCGAACTGCGCCCGAGTCAATCGTAGATGACGCTGAAAGGTTATGTCATCCATGTCCATGATAAGTACACAACAAACCCTGGACTTGATGACGGGAAGAGGTAGTGCGTTTCTTCTTCGGGAAATAGTGGATGCAATGGCTTTCCTTCAATTAACAATTACAAATTAGGCATATTGAAAAAATCAAGAGCTGATATTAATCAATTACACACACTAACCACAAAATTAAACATTTAAATAACAGGTTGAATTTTTATGCAAGCACCAACACAAGTCATGAATAGTGTTCATCACTATTCATGACTTGTGTTGGTGCTTGCATAAAAATTCAACCTGTTATTTAAATGTTTAATTTTGTGGTTAGTGTGTGTAATTGATTAATATCAGCTCTTGATAAGGCCAAATGAATGACGTTTATTAAAGAGAGTAAGTTAAAGAGAGAGAAATGTGGGCTCTACATCCCAAGGCCAGGCCTGTGACTGAGCCCATACTAGTTTCCTGTACCTCTGGATGACAGAGCCCACATTTCGGCATATACAACATTAGCAGTATTGTTATAGATATATAAAACAACAAGCATTACTACTGTAATCACAGTAGACCTTATGCACTGTACCGTACTAACCAAGCACACCATTCATATCACACTAACTGTAATCCCAACTACCTGCTGAAGAGTTACACTATATCAAGATTTAGCCTAAACCTATAAGTGGGGCCATTACCCCACTGGTCACCGAAACATCTGACCACCCCAATCTAACCTGTGATGTGGAAAAAGCATACAAAGCAACTTCAAGCAATTCTGAAATATTTCCTAAAAGCATCTGATGTCCACCTGCCCGCCGCTCTGATCTGTGCATCAGACTCACCTCGTAATGCTGCCGCAGTGGCCGCCCCAATGCGAAAACTAGTCTGGTAGCCACAGAATACCAATAGCTGCTTCAGCAACACATCAAATTCTCCACATAGCATTGGAGAGCCATCTGGGTATGCAAACCGCAAGGCTTGTCCGGCACCTCTAGCCTGTCTAAACTCTGGAAGGAACGAAGCCAGGTAGATAGCTGTCCCTAACCTTTGACCCAAAATACTTATGCAAGTCGGATATGCTTCTTAAAAGCATCCGATGTTCACCTGCCTGCTTCCCCGATTTGTACACCAGATTTCCCTCACAAAGTTGCTGCTGTAGCTGCACCAATGCGAAAACTGACCTTGAAATGCACTAGTTTGGTAGCCACAAAAGCTGAGCAGCCATTTAAGGGACACGTCAAATTCACACTGCAGCATAGGCGAACCATCCGGGTACGCAGACAGGCTACCATGTACTGGGCCCCTGGCATGAATTAATTCCCTTACCACCGCTGCTTGGTGAATGACAGAACCTTGTAAGCATTCAGCCCTTACCTGCAGCGACTGTGGGCCGTGTCGTGCACTATGTTGAAAACGACCAAGGGCCACTGTAATAAGGTCAGCGGATAGTGTAACATCTCCCAAATGTAAACAGCTTTGTACATTACGCCTTGCCCTCAGTACCATTTCTCCTATACAAAGGTATGCTCTAAGTGCAAGGACCATCACGGCCCGTAGCATAGTACATTTGTACTGTACAGAGAAAACAGTTGAGAGAGGTACTAACGAGTGAGGATGGGTAGTGTGACAGGCAGGCGGACATCACGCAGACCCCAAATTTTGTGCACTAACTAATAACTTGTGCCCAATCAAACTAGTAGTTGGAACAGGAAACCCATTAATCATGTGAAAATATGCCATTGCTGAATCGATAGAAACAATAGATGCTGAGGCTAAGCCTCCAACATGCATGTGTGTCACAAAGATTGGCAGACGAGGATACATGCCTTGTTACTGCTCATAGAGAGCTCTCGTAACAAGACTAAAAAATTCCCCAAGCTGACTGGGGAGACACAACAACTGAGGAGCCGTGTAAGAGACCCGTCGAATTCACTCCGCAACATAGGCGAACCATCCAGGTATGCAAACAGGATACCCTGTACTGGGCCCCTGACATGAATAAATTCCCTTGACACTGCTGCTTAGTAATTGACAGAACCTTATTAACATCCACCCCTCTCCTGCAGAGATTATGGGCCGTGTTGTGCACTGTGCTTAAAACAACCCAAGGATACTGTAATAATTAAGGTCACCAGATAGATAGTATAACATCTCCTAAATACAAACTTCCTTTGAATTCCAACACTAGGATGCAGCTTCTGGTGTGTGTGTCAGGAATGTGTTGAAGCCATCATTAGACTCTCCAATGGTGTATCCCAACAATTAGTAACCAGCTTGCTAATCATGCAATGTTTCACTGAGCGTTATGCGATCTTTGACAGCCATTTTCTCACAAATATTTTTCTTCAAAGTTCTGGATTTGGAAACGGGATATCTCTGGGAATAATTACGCTATATAATAATGTTTTCAGTGATGCATTCAGCACATTCTACTGTGTGTAATGATCAGACACTGTTTAAAAATCATGAATAGTTTGAAAGATATAGCCATATTTGGTGCCAAAAAAACTAGATTTTTTTTCGTATTTTACCCAAAAATAATTTAGCAATTTAAAACACAATATAAAAAAATGCTCTGGTCATTGCACAACAGAATCTATAGAGAACATGGATTTGCAAGAATTATAACTATATATGTGTTCAATAACAAATGGCAGGTTTCCATATTTGCTCAAAATGGTAGCCATTTTGTTTGTTACCATGGAAACGGGGGGGGGGGTCTGGCTGAAAAAGTTCAATATATATTTTACTCGGAAAGACCCATTTCATGCATTGGGCAGACAAAAAATTGAACTGTTTGCACAAATAAAAAAATAATCATATCTACCTTAAAATCACTATTACCTACACTGTTACACAATGTCTGATCATAGGTCTTGCATTGCATAGCTAAAGTCTTCGACCTGTAACATAAAATATGTTGTGTGTACCCTTGATTAAGGCGTCGCATTGATGCTGCCCCAACTCCAGTCAAGTGTCTGTTGCTGGACTGAAACCACTTGCAACTGCCATAAGTGTAGCAGGATGGATTGCTGTTACAAAAGCATGTGTCCTGTGCAGCAGCTTCTCAAAAGATGCCATACTATGTTCTATATCCTGCTCCGACAAATGCCAAATGTATCCTTGCATTCGACTAACTCTCCACCACCACCTGGAGTCTGAGTGTACAGTCATGACTCCTGTGTCGAGCATTCACTGGCTCTGACGTAGGAACTCTCGTTGTCGCAGCAGCGATCTGCCAATGTCCCTACCAGGCAGCCAGATATGTCCAAGTGTATTTTGTCGAGTGTAACCGATCCTGCCTCTGACTCGGCTGTTGGCTGACTCAAGGTTGAATTTCAAGAGAAATTCTACAAAAATAAATCCTGCTTCAGGACAGTACTCGAACTACACAGAAAATCACTCTCATCGGCATGCACGATAATCAACAATGTTGCATTTGTCAAACATATTAAGCATGTATGAAAACTCAGAAACGTGACCATGACGCTGACTAAACACATGGCAGTAATAAATGTGTGTGTTGGGATATGTGGGTGTTGTTAATGTTGGTATCTGTACTATCTGTACAACATGATATTATACTCTTGCATGTTTATATTTGTAACTGAATGTGCTGCACAGACAGAAACACAAGTGCTGTGCGAGGATCAATAAAGCATTCCTATCTTTAATTATATTATTTTAATGCATGGCGTTAATCATATTATTTCACATGCCTCCAGCAATGCATGTCGGTAATCATATTATTTCACATGCCTCCAGTGACGCATGGCGGTAATCATATTTCACATGCCTCCAGCAACGCATGGCGGTAATCATATAATTTCACATGTCTCAGCAACGCATGACGGTAATCATATTATTTCACATGCCTCCAGTAACGCATGGTGGTAATCATATTATTTCACATGCCTCCAGCAACGCATGGTGGTAATCATATTATTTCACATGCCTCCAGCAACGCATGTAAACACCAACCCGACAATTAATGAATATACAAAAACCCACCATAATGCATTGACATGCAAAGAAACTGCCACAGCAGCAAACAGTGACACCAGCACTATATGCATGTAAACGCACAGACTTGATAAAGCAGGAATGTAGAAAAACTGAACATAATGTGTTGACATGGAAAAAAAACTGCACCAGCAGCACTACAACGCATGGCAGTAATCATATTGTAGTGCGTAGAGAAATTGTTGATGGATCCATGTGATCCTGCTGGTAAAAATCCCTATATGTTGTAAATAGTCACTATGTTATATATATATATATATTTTGTTTTTGTTTTTTACATACTTATTTTTTCATTTTCATTCGTTTTATCTCAACTTATTAGCCTGGTTTACTTATTTATATATTTCACTTATTATTTTTAAAGGTGTACATTTTATTCCACTAGCATGTATTACTTATATGTATATACGTACTATGGGTTTTTGTAACCGAAATAAAACATTCATTCAATGCATGTAAACACGGACCCTACAAAGCAATGTGGCGCCACCAGGCGAACATAACATGACAACAACGCGATCCCGGCGAAACCACCGGGAACTACAACCACCGCAAAGGGCCCATAATGGGGGTAGATGCCAACTGACCGCTGATATCATTCCCACCAATATGCACCACCACAACGTCTGCGCGACAAGCAACACTTCGGGACATGACTGCCGGCGCCATTACGGTGGCGACACGAGCCCTGTGAATGCCCTCATACGAGACTTCACCTCAAAGTCGTTAAACTGACTGGTCGGTGTCGGGCTTGTCGACTACGAATGCGTTAACCCAATAAACATAACTATGCCTTAAAACTAACTTACAAGGGGAATTCACTGACATGGTAATGGCCAGTGACGAAATCCGTAAGCAAAAATAAAAATGGCGGATAACAAAGAAAATACTCAGCTGTAAGAACACGGCCGAACAGCGTCAGCAACTTGCGCCCACGAAGTACAGCTGATGCTCCTTGAAGACGACTCACAGGTATAAATGACCGCAAATTCAAACCAATATCGCTCTAACAACCAAACTTTTTGATGTGACCACTCTGTCTGCTTTCACAAAACGAAGAGCTCATTGCACCAAGCGCCATTCCCGCGCGGTGATTGGTTCCTTGTGCCAAAAGAGCACCAAAGACAAAGAGGGGTAATTAGCATCAGGCCTTAGGAGACATTAGGCCAATCATCACTCATCCTGTGTTGTTGCCAGCACATAAATACATATGCAACACGGTGCCGTGGCCGCATATTCCCATTTTTGCTTTCCGTAAAAAATTAACAAATGACAGTAAGCCAACATGTTAAAGTGCAAATTTAATTAAATGTGTGTGCTCGCTATTCCATAATTTTTTCCATAATTGTCTTAATTTTGCTTGAACATATAGGTATGTAAAAAAAACAGCAGCTTCTCTAAATTTTTCTCGACATGCTATTTTAGAAGGGAAATGCCCCCACCCAAGAAATCAATTTGGAAGAAAATGCTTGTGTATGGCATGATAGTATGGGGTGATAATACAAGAATATGGCACCTACTAGACAACAGCAGCAGAAATTCAAATATCTAAATACCTTCTAAACTGTTTCTTTCTATTTCTGCCAGCATCATCTGGTATTGCATATTCGTATATATATATACATATAAAAACAAAACAAACACACAACATTTTTAAAACCACATTAATGCTGTCATCCTATAAAATATAAATTGTTAGCATCTTCTTGCAAACAATTCTCACCAAGCCAACTGTCACAGAAACACATCTAAAAATATCTTGACTAGTGTGGACCATCGGCACTCCTGAATCACTCAGGGATTATTCTGCTCGACTGGAACTAGAATGTTTGTGTCATGGCATTTGTGCTTCAGTTGACCTGCTCATAGTTCACAAGTCCAGGCTTGTTGGTTGCCACATATACATTGCCTTCCATGCCATCTATTAGCTTTGATTCATCATGGAATATATATGTGATTAGGTCCGCATAGAAGCTGCCTTTTCAACACGGACCTTCTCCGGTACTTGGGTGTTTGCATCTAACGAGATCAGCCCTGGCATCGCTAGCTAATTTCTGCCATTTTTTGTTCAACTCCTCGGCACTTCAGAGGGATTTAGACATCACTTTTACTTCTGAGGTGATAACATCCCACACCAGCTTTTTGTCGCAGTTTGACAACATCGACTTGAATCTCCCCTGAAGTGTCTCCTTACTCAAGCTGTGTCATCAAATAATATGAATATAGTAAAAATACAACACATCAGTGAATATAATACAAATCCAGACTTTGATGAGAAGGTCACAGACATCAGGCGACAGATGACAGTCGTTGAGGCTGAGAAATAATGTAAAAATTTGACAGAGATCATAATTATGTACTTTGGTCAATCTTGTTATATATAAATATATGACATATCTCTAAGAATAGAATCAGTGGTGGTTAGAGATAATAAAAAGTAAAGTAAAAATACATCACATCAGTGAGTATAATACAATCCAGACTTGTTGATGAGAGGGTGACAGACGTCAGGTGACAGACGACAGTCGCAGAGGCTGAGAAATAATGTAGAAATATGACAGAGATCATAATTATGTTCTTTGATCAGTTACCCTGATTACAAGGAACAATCACGGTGAACAAGTACTACAATGTTGTTTACATTGTGATTACAACTGCTGGTGTGATTAATTAGAACCATTTAAACAAGTCTCATTGCGTTCAAGACTGGTATGACACAACACACAATCTGGGCGCTTGGTATGTGCTCACAGCTGTGGTTGGTTTCCAAAGATGTTGTAATGACATTTCTTGAAGCTATATAGACTACCTGTAGCTAACATTTCTTTCATAAGTTGACTTTCCTCCGTGGGAGTGAGCGATCTCGATGTGTACATTACTGGACGACCTTCTTGGTGGATACTTCCTAGTTCTTAGCTACTCATATCACACTCTTGTGATGTCGTAATACGTCAACACTAGTGTACAGCAACAGTTTTTTCAAATCTTTGAAACTTCTCTGTTGTCGCTTGTCTAAGTGGAATTTAACATCTTGTTTCATCACATCCCGAGGTAGGACATCCACTATGCTCATGTTTGGGTTGCATTTTGACTCATTGGACCAATCCAACCATCTGTGTAAGTCACTCTTACCCTTGGGGAACTGGCATTTTGTATACAGCTCTGATTTCCAAGACCTCGTTTATCACCAAAATGTCCCACATAATTATCCTTTGCTTGTTTCATTTGACACTTGTCAAACTTGAGCTTGAGGTTCCACTTTGCCCCTCTGTCTACAAGTTTCCTCATGATCGTGCGAGCGGTCTTCAGTGTAGTCTTCAGTATATATATATATATATATTACAGTTCATATCTGTGAATATGTTGTATGGCATCAGAGATTTGGTGGTGCTGGTGTGTCATTTGCATATTGAGATTTGACCCACTTACCTCTATGCTTTCCCACCAGTTGTTTTTCTCTGCAACATTGATGATATTGAACAGATGTGTGCTGCAATCATCATCCCTGTTGAAGCCATACATTTCTTCTACTACGTGAGCGCTTGCCTTGTTTCGGCATATCGATGCAAAATATAAGTACATTTGCTATCTTTAGTGGGGCAACATTCATGCATTCAATTGTACCTGCATTCCTGATATTTCTGCTGCAATGGATATTTAACTTTCTTCTTTGCATTGTCCTAGTGAAGTCTGGACTGAGATTCCGTACATATCCCAGAGTAACACTGTGCCTTCCCCCTGGATATCTGCCTGGCGGGAAGCTTTCCTAGGGAATCTCCCCCCTCCCTCAATGTCTTCCCCAATCCTGTATATATAACATCTTCCTCTACCAAAACTGTCTTTATTGCACAAACTGTGACTAATTTAGAAGAAACTCAATAGAAGCAAGAATATGTTTCAACAATAAAATATTTATTAAGTTTTACCAATTCACCAAAAAGCTACATATGTGGCAAGAATTGAAATCAATTTTTCTATGATATGTAATTGTCCCAAAAAAAACATGTGAATACATGCAAATGGATCGTTCAGCAAATTCAGCATGTATATTCCCATTCATCACTAAGATATTAAACTGTCGGATGGTTGCTTGTGAAATATTTATTTTGTTACTAATCTTTTTGAAAGCTATCAATTGTAACTGAATGTAGTGCCACGGATTGTATGGTTACCCTGTCGACAGAGACCTACCAATAAGAGCATGTCAATGTATATTTGAATAACTGTCATAACAACATTTGTATTTGTTGGAAGACTGTAAATGACAGTGCGTAGAGCACCTCTGTGTTTGCTGGGCTTAGTTAGTGCACTGTTGAATTTGTGGATCACACTTTTGATAACAAAATGAGCACTGTTTGGACTGGACGTGACAGTGAGGACATGGACTGGGGAAACATGCCAACCAGCCAGTTTTCAAGCAAGGCTAGCACGTTACAGTTTACCTCACTTTGTAGGGAGATGCGTGGGATACAACTCAAAGTTATTTGTTCCAAAGGCTCGGATATAGCAGAGCTATTACAAGAGCATCTTATTATTCAGCCACTGCACAGTAGACACAGGTAGGTTGAAGGGAGCCTTACAACATGATCTCAGTTTTCTTTAGACTCATTGTGATCAAATAGGCAAATACATGTATGTACAGAAGATAGGCTTTACTACGTCAGAAATGACTGATTTAATTTTGTTAATGGTGTGATGACGTACATGTATGTTAACAGATTAGACAAGTCTTGTACTGCTGCCGCATGTATTCTCAGACGTTGTACTTGGTCTGCTCATTGCGCTGATTGATTGTCTCCGGGGGTGGTCTGTGAGTGCACGGTATTGCATCGTGATATTCAAGAAGACATTACATATTTATACATGTCTCATTGCCAAGGTTATTTTGGCTATCAGTTTCTGCTATGCATTCACTTGCAGATGTCTTATTACATGTGGAGGGACTTCCTGGATATTCATGTCAGTACTTCTCGTGAAAACCTCAGATTTATTTAATACAATTCTGTCATGAATCTGTTCATCTTTGACACTGTTCATTTTTGACATGTTCAGCCAACTCGTAGAGGTAGCATATAAAAGCTTCCACCCCTTCACCTGGGCTTTGAACAGGTTGATTGAATGTTGTGCGCTTGTGTATTACATTGCGCACGGAAGTGAAATCAAACTTCTACAGCACTGTATCAAAAGTCATTGGCGTTTTCCCAATCTTATCCTGTCGTTACAAATGTCATAGATTTGTATATGTGTTCAGCTTTGGTACCAGTGGCATAAATCAGCCAACTTACTTGAACTTCTTTCTCTTCCCTAGTTAGCATCACCACTAATCAGAAGCGCAAGAAACGATCACACTACTTGTGCAGTGTACGCCAGTGCCGATTTTAGACTTGAGACTTTTAATGTGCGGCCTAACATTGATGTTTGCAAACGTTTGATCTCGTGTGACGTCAGCTGTCACAGACTTGATAATTATGCAACATATATGACAACAGTGGATAAGAGTGTCACCAGTGTCAATACTCATAATGTCAAATCCAAACCCACTGTTTGGGTTGCTGGTCCCCTGGGATGTGTCCCCGTCCTGTATTGTGCAGGGTACACATTGGATTTAGCTGACAGGTTAGCTGACTCAGAAACAACTAGTCCTGGTATTATTGTATTAGTCCTTAAAAATAAATCTGCCCGGTACAGTCAATCAGACTGTTGTATTGTATATATGAGACAGTTATGGCACAGAGTAAAAGTGGCTTTTATTTCATAAACAAAACAAGCCGTTTCTTATTTCAATTAAATGTTCAACTAAATGTCGTTAATAGAAACAAATACATGTGATTGCGTAGATCCAATTGCAACCATTAGAAGAAATGACTAGTTTAATCAGGGGCAGCAAACGGCAGTTGTGGACAAGGCGATGCCAGCAGAATTGAAGCCTGACAGCGACGAAGGACCGACACTGTTGGACTAGCCACTAAGTTGCATCATTTGGCCTATGATTTTCATTAGCGGTTCCTTTCCTGAAGCCGACTAAACAATCAGTAACATTGCTGGCGTTTGGTAACTTGGTAAAATATCACCCGATGCGGGAATAACGCAACTACGATCACGATGGGATAGCACGTAACGATGTCTGTAACCCACGTATGTATGTTTGTCCATGTCGCTCATCACTCATAATCACTAACATAACATAACATAACATAACGTTTATTTGACCCCATATAGGTACACAATTAATTGGTTTTTGAACATCACTTATGCTGTAATAAACAACAAATATAAACATTATGCTGACATACATAAACGAATATCATTATATGTTCAACATACTATTCGGAAAATACAATATACAAATAGCTATTATGGTATTGGTGTACCATAGATATTAATCATATAGCTTATTCAATCGGAGTCGGTGACTCCTATTAAGACACAATTGTCGCTATCATAGGAGCCACCCTATTTACGTGATAAATTATGTGGTCATTTTACAAGGTGTCTATCTCATGTATGTTTTTTTGGGAGTGCTTGTTTAATGTGAGAATGTAAATTTGTATGTGTGCTGGTTGCCTGAAGCTAGCATCAAATGTATTGTATTTAATGGTTCTGTTGACATGTGTAGCAATTTGATAGAGTGCATGAATCATTATATTTGTGTAACAAGTATGTTTTTATATAAAATGAGAAGCCTCGCAAACTGTGAGTATAAATTTTGTCTTTGATTAT
This sequence comes from Escarpia spicata, assembly GCA_963995525.1. NCBI lineage: Eukaryota > Metazoa > Annelida > Polychaeta > Sabellida > Siboglinidae > Escarpia > Escarpia spicata. The sequence goes on along the minus strand of OZ023208.1, from coordinate 30,783,929 downwards.
ATCGGAGGTGTCATTTATAGCATGTGGTAGGCTGTATTTGAGACATTTCATTGCAAATTCATGCTTAGTTCTAAAAGTATGTATATAATTTTTTTCACGAGTATTATAATTATGTATGTTTACACTTGGGATAATTTGCCAGTTAAGTAAATAAGGAGGTAACATTTTATGGATGTATTTAAAGTAAAATTTTAATTCATGTAACTTTAATATGTCTTCTACTTTTTGTAGTTTAAGTTTTTAAAAAAGTGGTTCCATGTGTGAGTTGTATTTGTTTAAGGTTATTATTCGCACGGCTTTTTTTGTAATTCTATTTATTTGGTATCCCCAAACCATGGTACAATAATTGATATGAGATAATATTAATGTGTTATATAACAACACTTTTATATCTAAAGGTAATACATATTTTAATCTGTTTATTATGCCAATTGTTTTGGAGCACTTATTTGAAATTTGTTTTTTCCAATTTAGGTTAGTGTCTAAAGTCAATCCTAGAAAGTTAAATTCATCTACTCTCAATATTTATATTATCTATTTTAAGCGTAAGAGTCTGCGTGCGTTTATTAGGCATATGAAAAATCATGTATTTTGATTTGCTTTTATTTAAAGATAATTTATTTATGTTTAGCCATTCATTAACTTTAAAAAGTTCTTCATTTATTAAGGATTCTGTACTTTTGTTGCGTGTGTTGTTGTTGTTGTTGTTGTTAAGACATTTTAAAGAGCTAGATAATGTGTTGTCATCAGCGTACATGACGAAATTAAATAATTAACTAGCTTGTGAGAAATCATTTATGTAAATGATAAATAATAGTGGTCCAAGGATTGAACCTTGTGGGACGCCGATTGTTATAGGTAAGATGTCTGAATTTATTTGTTCAAATTCAGTGTATTGTTTCCTGTTTTGTAAGTAACTTCTGAATAACTGCAAAGTTGAACCATTTAGGCCATAGTAAGTTAATTTGTTAAGTAAAATGTTATGGTCAATAGTATCAAACGCCTTAGAAAGGTCGAGAAATACATTAATTGGTTCATCATTATTATCCATTTGAGTTATAATTCTATCTATTAGCTCAAGCGCAGCAAATTCCGTTGAATATTTTGCTCTAAAACAATACTAATTATCAAATAAAAGCTTCATGTCATTGAAATATGAATATAACTGAATAACATTTTATTTCTCTAACACTAGAAATTGCGGGAAGAAGGGAAATTGGTCTGTAATTTTCAAATAAAGATGGATCGTCTTTCTTAAATATAGGAATAACTTTTGCAATTTTTAGTTTGTCTGGGAATATCCCGGATTTTAAAAGTTGGTTTATTAAAAGCTTTAATGATTTTATAATTGCAGGCTCAATTATCTTGAGCAATTTTGATGAAATGCCATCAAATCCAGAGCTGTTTTTTGTGGGAAGATTATTCATAGTTTTCCTAATAGTCTCTTCATCAACACTCTGAAACGTAAATACAGAATTAACGTTTTTGTTTAAATAATAACTAGTTTTTGTTACCTTTATATTTAATACCTTGTGCGATGGTCTGACCTATATTTGTAAAATAATTATTAAATTTGTTTGCAATATCCTTTTTATCAGTTATTTTTGTATCATTTTCTAAAAAAAATAATGGTAATTTACGGTTTGTACAATTTTTTGAAAGAAATTCTTTAATAACTTTCCAGGTATTTTTTATATCATATTTAAATCGATTAAATCTTTGTTCAAAATACACTTGTTTGGCTGCACGAATATTTTTCTTTAATATCGTATTATAAGTTTTTAGATTAATATTAATAGCTTCATAGCTTGTCGAATTTGGTTGTGTCAATTTTAATTGTTTATAGAGTTTGTCTCGATATTGAATAGATTTTAGCAATCCTTGTGTAATCCACGTTGATCTTTTATGTTTATATTTATTAAATTTCACCAGGTTAGTTTGCATATGCTTATTTTTTGCCCGTATAATTTCTTCGTAGATTATATCATAATTAAAATTTGTGTCTGCATTTATATTTTTATTTAGCTTATTGTATATCTCATTTTATTTTATTTCGTGTTTAACTTTATATATTGCCTCTTCATTTAGTATACTTATTTTAACATATTTAGGTGGAGATTCAGTCTTTAATGAGACATTGATGAATATAAAATACGGCTGATGATCAGAAAATTGTTTGATTAAAATCCCTGCAGTACTCTCCAATATAGATTTATTAAGTTTACAAAAGAAATTATCTATTAAAGTACCATTTGTTCTAGTAAATCTAGTAGGAAGAGTAATTTGCGGGTAAAGGCTGTGTGATATTATGGTGTCAAAAAAGTTACTATATGCATCATTTTCATTTAATTTAAGCAAATTTATATTAAAATCTCCTGTGATAATGAGATTGTTATTACAGTTGTTTTCCACTAATGATATTATAGAAGTAAATTCATTTATAAAAGCATTTAAGTTATCATTAGAAGTTCGTGGAGGTCTATATATGTTTCCAATGGTTATGCTCTTAGATAGATTACCACCATTTATTTGGACTATCATCCCTTCCCACTGTTCGTACATGTTTACATTTAATATGACCTCTGATCTATATTTGTTGCAACATATATTATTAGCCCTCCTTTGTTACTGCACGTCTTACCTTGAGCTAAACCGTCATAACCATGTAAGGAAAACTGTGATAGGTCATCGTTTTCTGATTTCCAAGTTTCTTGTAAGCAAATGACATTAAATTTAAAATTTTTACTACTTTGTTCTACAAAAGCTTCCAGTTTGTTAAATTTAGAATTTATTGATTGAATGTTAGTGCTTAAGATACTAAAACGCGTAGTGTTTATCTGTGTAAGTTTGCTAAACTTATCAAAGTCATAATATGATGACCGACGTATTAGTTGAGGTTCATAATTTTCAACATCATTTGTGTCTAAGATGTTAATTAAGTCATTGTTATTAATACCTCCTAAAAAGGAGAGGAACGTATCGTCTAATGTCATGCCTTTATATAATTTTGTATTTATCATATGTATTTGTTATTATATTTGTATGTGTGAATGAGTGTTCAACAAATTGTGATATATGCATATACCAATAATGAAATATATTTATGGCATTGTCTGTCGTAAGTTTTATAGACGTAATGCACTGAACGTAAATGTGAGATTGATTAAACATGTAAATGTGAAAACAGTTTGAGATAGACATCTTGTAGTTTGGTATATATATATAAAAATAACATAAAATAAGAATGATTTGCATAATGAATGCAAGAAGACCTTGTCATGGGAGAGGTGTAGAGCATACAGTATTAAAACGGTTTTACAAGCCACAGATATATTACCTGAGTATTCGTAGTAACATACTAATGCATTTCACAGCAACAGAACGAATACATGTATTAAGATAAGTTCAGTGAGAAGCTAAAGTTTTTGTTTATATAAAGTACAGCAGTAAAACATAGTGCAATACAAGGTTAAGCATTTTGCTTCATTAACCATTATTACTGTGATATGATAAGATTTAATTATACACATATAATCGCACACATACATGTACATACTTGAAAGTTATTTCTGTGTATATAGTAATATGACTACAGGTTTACATTTCACAAAAACAAAGATTCTGCGAAGAAGCTACCGTATTTACATCATGTGCAATAACTAACACAGTGCTTTCATTTCAGATTTATACATCATATTTGTCAATCCATTTTTCTGACAATAAAAAAGAGAAAAATATATGATTAAATTATATATATAAAATACATACGTATTTATATATTAGCTGTACAACTATTTCAGCTAACAAATGTACAAAACAACATGACTAGCATTCAACTCAAACACAATTATAAAATATATATTTTAATAAGAAAACAAAATAAATTACAGTTTCAGTTTAACGGGATGTGCATCAGTGCACAAGGAGCTGGAGCTAATATTTCTAGGAAACACTAACACTAAATATTATGTTACTAAAATCACTAGAAAAGAGTCCACAGAGAAACTGAAAGTCGAGAGTACAACAAGTCATTTGCAATATAAATAGAGCAGTTTAAGTAGATTGATTGTTCAGCATGTAGTAACAGCCTAACTAGCTAGGAATGTCACCAGATACATTGATAATATTCCCAATATCTCTGATGGCACTGCAATAACACTTGCATGTAATCACTGAATCAAAGTAGAAAATACAGTTTAACATTATGCAGAAGTCGACGTAATGCTGTAATGTGTTTACGTCAGCTTTACAGATATTGTAATTTGAGAGAAGGAAAAAAGGAGAAGAGAAAGGGGAAAAAACCAGCTTGTAGAGAAAGAACTAGAAAAGATAATAATTTAAAACGATTAAAGATAATATTAACTGACATTACATTATATTATCCCGGAGTCTGCAGAGTCAGTAAAGAGGACTTATCTCTCTTTTAATTGACCTCGCTGCGTAGATCACGTCTCGCTCAGTGGACTCACGTTACGCAGTCTCGTGTAACGAAAATAATAAAACATTAACAAAATATCGTTCGTATACAGGGGCCAATTCCCGGTCGCAGGCCACGTGTTCAACGTAAAGTGTTTATATCCTCCTGCGTGTGGATGACCCTGATCGTGTTTGCTAAATGTCTTGATTACCACTTTCCCATTATAGGTCCGGTCCAGCAGTCGGCAATTTTCTTCGCACGTTTCAACTGCCTTGTAGCGCTAGCCAGCGCGGCGCTGCGTCAAGTCCTCGTTGACGAAGATTTGGTGTTGGTTTTCACTGACGCTGTTACGCAATCGACTTCTAGCCCGTATGACTTCGTCTCGCACGTTAACTCTGTTGAATCGCACAATGACTACATGATGTCGATTGCCTGTTTCTGCCCTTTTGCCAAGCCTATGGCTGACTACAATGTCCTCTTGCGTCACTGGGGGGGTCACTGCCATTTTGACATTGATGGTTTCCACTACTTTGGCAGTAGTGTCCTCCCCCGCCCCAGTTTCAGGGATTCCATGAAACCTTAAGTTGCATCGTCGGGAATATTGTTCAATGTTATCGCACTCACTTTCAAGACGACCAACTTTTTCTTCGAGGGCTACAATTCTGCGCTCTTTGGTTTCAAGCTTCGAGTTCAGGTCAGCGATTGTCTGCGTAAGGATGTCGATCTTATCGGCCCGTGCTTGAGGGTACAATGCTAATCTCAGTTTTCGTAATACAGCGTCATCATTCAGCAATTCCACAAATTTTAGCAGCTTTGATGGCATGATTCTCTGAATTTCTGTTCTCCCACAAAATGACCACGACTTAGACCACGGCAGCCATCTTGCTTTTTAGGCGGCGGCACTACCTATCCTATGCTAACCGGATGTAAACAGTCACTATTTATTTTCACCGCGTTCAACAAATTTCCCATTCAACGGTCGTACAGAATATTTAGCTGCGTGTTATAAAAATGCTAGTTTATTGTCTTATTTTGTTTTATTCTATCACAACACCCAACTAGCTTATACACAGCATAAATTAATTCACATAATCACAATTAGTCCGATGGGACTTCTCCACTACAATATGGACTAGTCTGATCACTGTAACTACTCGTCCGGGACGATCGGACCGGCCTTATTTTGCAGCCTGATTGTGTGTATTTTTCAATGGCCTTTCCACATCATCTTTAGTCCTGCGCTCAGTTATCAAATTTTCGTAATTTACTTCACATGACATTTGTGTAGTGTTTCTATGGTTCTCTTTTGACTGCCTAATCATAGTATGATTGATCACTTCTTCTCTCTATGTTAGGTATGTCAACAAAAACAAAGAATATGTTATATCATCATTTAAATGGTGTCACACGATGGGTATGTAGTTTATTATCCTTTTTGAATTTTGTTGATACAGTAAAACCTGTCTTGGAAGACCGCACAGCAAAAGTGGTCTCTCAAGACAGATGGTCTCTCATAACAGGTTGCACAAAAGATCATGTCGGTATAATTATGATTATGTACATGTGTGTCTAATTTATGCAGGCAGGCAGGCAGGCAGGCAGGCAGGCAGGCAGGCAGGCAGGCAGGCAGGCAGGCAGGCAGGCAGGCAGGCAGGCAGGCAGGCAGGCAGGCAGGCATTGTACTAATATAATAACAAGAAAATAATTATAATTAATACATTTTGTTTTTATGACTGTATAAGTTATGGTACAAACACATTGGGATGCAGGGTCTTCAATATCATTTTTAGCATTTGTTGTCTATTAGTTTTCAGTCCATGCTTTGGAAGAAACAATTCACGAGGTGCCCAGAAATTTATTTTATTTGAGTCAGTGATCAGCTGGGCTATTCGTGTACTAACAATGTGCCGGGCTTGGTCAAAATCATTTGGAACAACATAGTGGCTGCCGGACTTAGAGATTCGTGTTAGAATATGGCACATCACTACCTGTAATACAGATGTTATTGAGGTCAGTTTGTGAGCAAATGCCACAATACCTCTGCCAGTTCTTCAAGTGCACAGCCGTTGCATAGATCATTTGTTCCTATGTCAATCAAAACAACATTCGGCGCCTCTGCACACACATCTCAAAATTCACGGAACAAACCATCCAAGATAACTTGCCCCTTTCCTAGAAAGACAACCTTTCAAACATGCAAGACAGAAGAAGGATAGGACAGAAATAGCAGTAGTCAGCATTGCTGGTACACGCTTCTGACATGCGACGCACGAAACTGTGTCCAACAATCGGCAGCTTGGCCTTGTGTGCTTCGGAATCCATTCTGAAAATAAAATAAAAAACTACATTTCTGCACATATTTATACACAGCAATTTCATTGTACTAATACCACACTGCTCTTAATGCACACAACATCGATATCATTTCGGTGTTGTGATTCACGACAAAAGCCATGTGGAGGCGACAGTGTGAAAATTCTGTCTTTGTATGTGAGTATACAAGATTATTTGTATAAATGTGCATTTCTGTGAATTCAGTCATTCCATGTGAAAAACGAGAGTAGTGGAGAACAAGGGATAGGGAAGAGTGGAGGCAGCAATGTAACTGGACAACTGATATAAATAAAATTTAAATAGGATCAGCATCAGGCCAACCCACCCTGGACATAATGCAAAATTATTAAAATCAACACTTTTTAAACTTTTTATGTCAGACTTATCTGTTACAACATAGTATTAGTAGTAGTAGTAGTACATACGTGCAAGTACACATTGTACATTGTGAATATGTGGCAGTTATAATATTGTGTTCATATTCTGCATCATTCAAACTCCACCCGGATCAAAGATGAGAACAATATGCTAAATTATCAAATTGCACGCACGCACGCACGCACGCACGCACGCACGCACGCACACCACTCGCATTGAAATCGCCATCAAACAGAGTTTATTGTAAATTGTGCTACCTATATATATTACAATGTGCTAATAATAAATAAATAAATATATATACTACATGAGTTTTGCTTGGGGCCTTACTCTGGATGTATGCTTAACTCCCTGCTTCTTATATCAATTATAACCTCACCAGGATGGAGGAAGACGGGACCCTCCTCATTGTCATATGAAACTTTGAATTCATTGGTGTCTCATGAATCATCTACATGCCCATAGTCCCAAGATATTTCGTTGTTGGAACCAACCCACTGATGCAAGATGTAATGGTCAGTCAGGGACTGAGGATCTATGATCAAATTATATATATCCTCAACTTCCATGGGAAGTTCTGTCCCAATGAGCTTAACCAGATGTTCTTTAATTTCACTGACTGGTGCATTTGATGTGCGGAGGTGATCACTGGTATGCTTCAGAATGTTGGTCTGAATATTAATTTGGGCTTTCAGGAGAAGCTTAGTTTTTGTTGCCGAGATATCTTTGATGTTTATGTTGATGTCATTTTCAGACAGTCATAATAAAACTATCAGTTGGACAGGAAATGGAACTTTAATAAATGTAATATTAAAATCTTATGAACAAACAGTTTTATTATAACTACATTTACAATCATTTTCTCCATGAAATTTTAGCAGAAAAATTTAAATTTTACAAAACTTTTTGATATTGTAACTTATCTTTATTCTTCACCACCAGAATTCCTGAGTATTTGTGGCATGAAATACAAATCACAACAAGATATTATGATTCACATAAAAACACCATAAACAAAACAGTAAATATTATTAACAACATCAACAAAATGGATAGTGAACATGACTATAGACTGAATTATAAAATGTGAATTACAACAATATAGGATTAGAGTTGTGAGGTGATGCAAATTAAAGTGGAAATATTAACTGTTCGTAATTTCTATCATAAAAAATACTGATACAGACACAATAATAATAGACACGTATTAACTTTTATTAACACAACTTACTAAAAATTAACTGTTGAAAATGTGGATCGTTCAGATTAAGAACGTATTCCTGTATTTATTGAAAAGGAAGTAGAATGCACAGATAATCATGACATCAATACACACCGCCGTAAATTTCACTGTTTTTCACTGAAATTGTGTAAAATTTGTCCTAAAAATATTGATTATTAGATAACAGTATTGCATATATAACAAATATCCAATCATAACTTTGTAACATTTAACTGTTAAAAATGGGGACGGCACAGATTATAATATCGATCGCATACGTTAGAATGGTGCCTCGCCTCGCCTCGCCTCTCCTTGCCTCGCCTCAGCGCATACATTATAAACAGCCGCTAATGCTCCGAGCGACATACAAAACACATCAAACTGGCACGCTACTGGTCATCTTAGATTAGTCTTCCTTGTGTTCTGCATGGATATACAATGTTCATATTTATACCATATGAAAGCTAGGATTCTAGTTTCACATAGACACTTTTTAAGGTACATCTAAAATATATTAATAATTTTATACATAAACACTACGCAAAGTTCACCAACCTTAATCTTGCATGGCCGAATACAATGTAACAGATTTTACCCGCCGATCATCTTCTGATGGCATTCATTACTCGATATGAATGTCAACAGTAAACACAATTAGTATGCATATCGAGGTCCACGCCGTTTCCGAAACCATGTGATCCAGCAAATCGACTGCACGGCAAAAAACCTGTGCCAACTTCCTACATGATTATTATGTCCATAATCTAGGTACATGGTGTCACAGACAAGCTGTTTATATCTACTCATAATTGTTCCCACAAGTATTATATCTGGTTCATCTGAAGCCACCAGGTAAGGTGTTTCTGTCACAGTGAGCGTTGTGTCTCATATTGTGACATACGTTGTCCTACAAGAGATGTCACCAGATTAGGCATGTGCTACAATACAAGTCTTGTATTGCTGCAGTTGCATGTTTGTGTTCTCAGACACTTTGCATGTGACCTCAGGCTCTCCAGTCTTCTCTCTTCTTCCATGCAACTGTATATGAAGTATATTGTTCATGGCTCCAAGATTCCACTAGACAGCAAGAAATAAACATACTTTGGATCTTGTTCGCATGTCATCAGTGCATGAACAAGATCCACTGTAGATGAAACGTTGCATATGTTTCAACATTTGCTCCAAAGTAAGTATTTCTTCCATGCAACTGTTCAAACCAGTCTGTGTGGTGATGACTGACTGCCAAACAACGGATCTTTTTAGCTGCAGTCTGTTGATCTCTTGTGTTTCTCACTCAAGACCTGTCTGGGCAAGAGATGTCTTCTGCTCAGTCTCCAACAGTGCATGCGTATCATCGGCTGTTGCCATGATGATGCAGAAACTACTCTACTATACTGTTGAACAACTAAATAGTAACTTATTTAGCATTGCTCCTGTGTCTCTGTACTAATTAGAATGGACTGCCTCGTCGTGGACCTTGTGGCAGTAACATTGTATAACAGCTCTCACAAGATTCTTTAGAATATTCAGTTTTCCTAATGCCCATCAGTGTTTGTATAGTCTATGATAAGGTTTACCACAACAAAGTTCATCATATTTAGCAGCAGTCAATACAGATTCCACAAGCAGTTGTCACATGCTGTGATAAACAGATTGGAGCATAGAATAAAATATGACACATCCTCAAAGACACCTGGGTATGTATTTTTCGCAATTATATCACGAGCCTCTGTTGGCGACCAGTTTGCTGTACAGTGGGGGTGAGCATGCATACAAGTCTATTGGCTGTGTGAGCTGCAAGATAGACAGCTTATTCAGCCTAACTACTAGACTCGTAGAGATTGATCATTGATCATTCAATGTAGTCATTGGGTAATCTGATTTCGTAACAGGTTTGTTAATAGTATCTGCTCAAACAAATTATGCAGGAATAGCCTGCAATCCACTACACAATAAGTCTTAGGTTTCGATGCAATTTATTAATTTATCTTACTACAGGCTGTATGTAGAAATTTAGCTGTTAATATTCGCTGGTACCAAGTCTCTCAAAGTGCTTACTTGTATAATTTAGCAAGATTTAATAAGATTGCCACCAGAGAATTAACTAGATGGCAGGTGGACAAGGAAGCCCATTGGCTTGTCAAGAGTCTAACCTTTTTTATCTACTTGTATCCCGCCCTTCTGAGGTATGTGTCGATTTTACTTTTAAACATATTCACACTACTAACACCCACAAAATCTGCAGATAATCTGTTCCATTCATTTACAGTCCTTTGTGAAAATGAGAACTTTTGTATATCTAATCTACACTGCTCCTTTACTAATATAACTTTATGTCCTCTAGTCCTATCTTTCTTAACTAACAACAAAATATTTCTATCAATATGATCATAACCAATCAATATTTTAAACACTTCTATCTGATCGCCTCACAACCTGTTCTGTAGTATTGTTAAACCACATTCTTTTAGGCGTATTTCATAATCTAGATCCCTCAGTTTTGGTATCATTTTAGTCGCTCTCCTCTACTCTTTCTAGCATATCTATGGCCTTCTTGCATTATGGCCTCCACGCTTGTATACAATATTCTAAATGAGGCCTAACTATTGTTTTGTACAGTGGTATTATTAGTTCTTTTTCCTTATACATTATATTTTGCCTAATTAATCAAAGGGTTTTGATTTTCCTTTGAAGCTGCAATTCCGCACTGCTCTGAAACCTTCATATCAACACTAATGATTAACCGTAAGTCCTTTTCTTTTACGGTAGTACTTAACCCTTTCAAACCCACGTGGTCGCCAGCAAAATTTGACCCAGGAACCACAGTTTTTTCAGTTTCAAATTTCCATAACCCCCCGTAGGGGATTACCAAATAACAGGATAATAGTAAGAGATAGACCTATAAAAGTATATATTTTCTGAAAGCTGAATAAATGAGCTATCCATACAACTACAATTTATTCATGAAAATACAAACAGGTGCATGACAACTGCCATGGAAAGAAACAACAAAATCTACGAAAATTGAAAAAAACGATTGTCCAAAATAAAAAGTGGTTCTCTGCTATAAATGTTCAACTTCTTGGAGTATTAGCAGTGTTTACATATCTTAGAACAACAACCTATACCAGTCAACAAGTCTGGAGTTGCTACAATAATAAAAAACATGCAAAAAGATTGAAAATTGAATAATAATAAACACAAAAAAGAAATGTCCAAATTCTGGAATAGCAGCAATGTCTGCACCTGCTGGAGTGTCAGCCAGTCCATACAACAATACTACTCTGTAGCAGTCAACTCCAGTCTGATCAGTATTCACACATCAGTGCTTCCTCTTCCTTGCGGGAGCAGCACCGGCTTTGTGTGGATCACTGTAGGCGTACTCGTGCATGTAGTGGTAGCGATGGAAGCACGGCACAGGGCACATCCGCACTTTACACACACCACATGCATAGAGAGTATCGACTCTCTGTGTGTGAACGGCACACTTAGATTGAGTTTCGTGCTTGATGGGTGCATGCTCCAGTGCCCTGTTGAAGCGCACATCAGCAGATGGCGGCGCACTTGCTGTGTGACGTTTCTGCGTGAATGTGCGCCCGGCAACCAGCCCGTCGATCAACGTGACAAAGAACTTGAGCTGTGTCTCGTTCTTCGCAGGGTGCAGCTCTCTGTGCATGAGGAAGGCTTGCACACCTGACAGCTGGACCAGATGAAAGAACACTTGGAGGTACCAGGTCAATGATTTCATGTGGCCACAATAGGATGACACTTGGTCAGACAAGTTGACACCTCCCATGAATGAGTTGTACAACTCAATTGCACTTGGCCTGCTGACAGTGAACTCTGCTCCCCCTTTCTTGTCACGCCTCTGCACAGGTGCATCACCCAGGCAACCAGGCACATTGCACAGCAAGTTGACAACTCGAGTGTCCTTCCATGTGACGGCCAGCATTCGTCCTTTCATCCTCTTCAGACTTTCGCCACGTTTCAATTTCCTCACTTCAAGGCACTTCTTCTTCATGTCTTTGGGGAGGCCGACACGGTTGGAGTTCACTGTTCCACAAGATAAAGTGTCTCTTTCCTCCAGCTTTTTCATCAGCTCGACACTGGTGTAGTAGTTGTCAGTGAAGAACCGGTGACCCTTGTCCAGGTAGTGCTTGCCGACATCCAGCACTGTCTGTGTCGTCTTGCCTACAGCGGTGTCCTCCCGTTTGCCAACGTATGGCAGAAGATTTAGGACGTAGCCTGTCTTGGCCTCTGCTAGCATGAATATCTTGATCCCCCACTTGACAGGCTTGATCTTTATGTATTGCTTGATGCTCAGTCGCCCTTTGAATTTGAGCATCGTCTCATCAATCGAGAGCTCCCGACGTGGACAATACACATCTTGGAACCGCTTGTTCAGGTAGTCAAGAATGTTCTGAACTTTCCACATTTTCTTACTCTTGTCAATGGACGGATCTTCATTATCCACAAAGTGGATATATCTCAGAATTTGCAAAAATCGATTTCGTGGCATGGTGTCATTGAATCCAGGGGTCTGGGTCAGCCAGTGAGTTGACCAGTATTCCCCCAAACGTCCCTTCTTCTGGACAATCCCCATCGCCAGCAAAAGACCCAGCCAAGTCTTCAGTTCAGGGATTGTCACATCACTCCACTCTGTGTGTTTCCTCCCCTTCTTCGGCGCCTTTCTCATGCATTGGGTTGCATACCTGTTCGTTTCACCAACGATCAACCGAAACAAATAGTCGGTGAAGAACAGGCCGAAGAGTTGAGCAGCGGTCATGTCACAGCACCGTTCAGAGTCATTGACACCCACGTTGGCTTCATCTACGAATGCAATGTCTGGGGGATCGACCAGATTGTCAGTCCACTGCCGTTCTTGCATCGAAACAGGCGCAGCATCCACACTTTCCGGGTCTACCACCGTGTCATCGTCGGAGCTGGCGACATCGCTGTCCTCGAAGTCGGTGATGTCAACTTCGTCATCGCTCTCTCGACCGAATTCGCTTGGTCGATCTCTGATCTGTTTCTCTACTAACTCGACATCTCTTGGGGAAAACCCAACGAATTCTTCTTCACTGTCTGTCTCAAAAGACACATCAAAAGACGCATCACCAGCGCCACTCGATCCGGCCATTTTCACTTTTCGAAAACCTCGACAAATTACGATGAACGACGCGGAAAATTCACTTATACGATCACAATGCAAAACATTGAGAAAAGATGGCAGACGTGTCATCAGTGCGCATGCGTGCCTCTTTCCGATAATGTCACAACAAAGCCTACTAATGCGCTGATTGGACCGTATTTATGAATGGAATTCCGAGTACGTATATTTACGTACGCGGGTCGCAACGGCATTTAAATGTGATACGTATATATACGTACTCGGGTCTCAATGGGTTAATACAGTACCCCCATTGTATATTCTACATCTTCGTTCCAATGTCCTGTGTGGAGGCATTTACATTTCCCAAAACTGAACAACATTGCCACTTTTCAAACTATTTGATCAACTTGTCAAGGTCATCTTGTAAATGCTGTCTATCTTCATCACTTTTAACCCTTCTAAATACTTTTGTATCATCTGCAAATTTCAACACTTTGCTTGTTATAACATCGTCCAAATCGTCGATATATATTAAGAATAATAAAGGTCTCGGTACTGATCCGTGTGGTACCCCACTCAAAACTTATTTCCAGTTTGAAACCTCCTCTTCAAATACTACCAGTTGTCTTCTGTCAATCAGCCATTTTTCTATCCAGTTAATTATACCATTTCCTATGCCATGGGCCTTTAGTTTAAGCAGTAATCTTTTGTGTGGCACTTTGTCGAAAGCTTTTTGAAAATCGAAGTAGATGATATCTCCTGGTGATCCCTCGTCTACACACTTAGTGATATCTTCCAAAAAACAACATATTTGTTAAGCATGACCTCGCTTTTAGAAACCCATGTTGAGATGGGTTTATCAAGTTATGTTTAACAAGAAAATCCACCATGTGATCTTTAATTAATCTTTCTAATAATTTACAAATCACTGATGTTAAACTGTTTTCAATTTGGATGTATATGTAAATAGGACGTTGTATCTACAAGAATTGTGAAGTCAGATGTATTGTGTAAAACATAGACAGTTACTTGGTACACTTTGTTTGTTTGTTGGTGTGAGTTTTGACCTAGTTTCACTACTCGCAGCAGTAATTACAGTTCACTAGACCACGCATATATACACAATTGTACTTGAAGACCATACCAGCTTACAGCTTGTAACAATGTATGTCCACGCAGATTATTAGCAGCATTATCCTTGGCGAGTAATCGCATGTTGCGGTGTGAGGTGGGCCAACATATTTACCTTGAGCTTTTGTAGGTGGGAAGAAACATGATCTTTTGTTGATCCGCGAGATCAATTATGTTTACCCAGTGGCGGTGGAGAAAGCATTGACATGCTCTACCTGAGCAGACTGTCTTGCTACAAGGTACATCACAGCGGGACATCTGTACTGATGCTCCTGCCAGGTCACCGACTTCTCTCAAGTAGTTGTAGCACCTGTAGAGTGTGAATGCTTGCTCTCAGACAATGGAGACCAGTGCAGGACCTAAGGACTGTGTTCAGATTGTGTGTATGAGTGGCAGTGTAAAGGACACACATGTTTCACAACACCTTGGTGTCGATGGTAGGCTGCTTGTACATTCACTTGTGCATCAGACTGACACACATCAGAGGTGTCATGCAAACTTGCAAGTTCAACTGCTAGGATATTAACATTTAGGATAGTTTCAATCAGTGGACTTCACTGAGAAGCACAAAACTACCACCCACATGTGACGTGTTGTGCAAGGATAAGTCATAAGGATGGGACAGTCACCAAGAGTGGCTGCCATCAACAAACATTTGAATGCGATCCGTGCTAGTGGGGCGGACGATCTGCCCCCCATCCGTGCATACGAGGGCAAGATGGTGCGTCTGAGACTGATGCATGGCGGCAGTCACCAACACCTCTTGAAGCCTCTCGAGTTCCCCACCTATCTCACGTAAGCACACAAATATTCACACAAATATTCATAAGCAGTGAAACTCTTCCCAAATGACAAGCTGATATGTGAATATCAGCTTGTCATTTGGGAAGAGAGTTTCACTGCATATGAATATGTGTTACTTTTTTCACCATGAAATTGTCTACATTTTCACAAATGGCTGAAGCCTCCTGCAGTTTGTAGACCAGTGGAAACTTGCCAAATAGTTAAATTTGATTGGCTGTTGGACATAATATCAGTATTCTGATGTTGTATTACTGATAATTATTATGCTGTAGTAAAACTTACCTAATAACAGTAATAATAACATATATTGATGTTCTGTCATACAGTGTATCCCAAGTTTGTTCCTGTCATTCAAGACCAGCAAGAGCTCTAGTAATGTTGACTTGGGAAACACACTTGTGTCCTGAACCATTTGTTTTCTTGGTCATGTCATAGTGCACTCAGTAGCAATAGTGCACTAGAACAACTAGAGCTAGAGCCAGTGACAAGCTGTATTGACAACCCTTCCTAATGGCACCTCCATATAGACTGCATATTTGGTCAACAGATCAAATCATATTGGACACTGTTTGTTTTAGTTATACAGTCTGGGTAAATGCAGCTATTTTCAGCTGTTATATGACCGATTACAACCATGAGCTAGAGGTTTGTAAGTTTTGTTAAGTTAAAAAAAGGCTTGCAGTTTTGTGTATAAAGAAAGTCGGACACTGGCTAGTATGTAATAAAACTAGAATATTTTAATTTGTGATCAAATTGTATATTTTCTAAAATATTAAGAAAAAAATCATGATAGTAAAACATTTTGTATGGATATCATTTTTAACCGACCAAGTACCCTGCAAGAAACCCAAGTAATTGCTGATATTTTAATGAAACAGCCATAAGTAAGTCTCAGCTTGTTCTACATCAGTCTACTTTGTATCTTGGTTGTAGCAGCAAGTTTCCTACACTTGTTTCCTGCAAGTACAAACACGTATCACATGGAGTACCAAGTGCCCTTTCCTCATAAAGGGTGTAATTGGTCTGGCTTAGAATTTAAATCACATGCAACAATTATGATTTTGTCAAGGCTAGAAATACTATGTGTTGTGCTAAATATGGTTCATCTTTTGCAGCAAGGATCACAAGCATTATGACAATGACAAGGTCACAACCTCACAGGGTAGCATTTAGAGAACCGATTCTTGGAATTTAACTGCAGTTCTGTTCTAGGAATGCCAGTGCTATAGACCTCTGCAGTCAATCTGTAGAATATATGATTCCTTTATTTCACATCTTTGCTTCCATAGACAATTGGTGTTGATATTTCTCAGCACTGATGCTTTGTGTCCTGCATGCAAAATACACAAATAGATATGCAATATTCACACATGCTAATGCTGTTGTTTTCTATAAATCATCCATTCACCTGTTTTGATGATACTATTTACCAAGAGGCACTGCTAAAGTCTACTTCAAGACAAACAGTGCAATCCATCTTTGTTACTCGCATTCTTGTTCATTGAGAGCCAGAATACTGTTAAACTCTCGGCTAGCCTAAAATGTTCATGACTCGATTTCCAAACTTAAATAATAATGGTGATCAATTTGTGATAACCTCATCTGTGCAGAAACCAGTTGGCTTTCCAGGGTAAGGTTGCTGACTTGTACATGGGCAGTATTTGTAGTCGATGTTTAATTGGGGAGGTGTGGCTGAAAGCCCACCCATTTGGGCCTGGAAAATAATATTTTTAATTTGATGTCTTTATTTTTTAAACAACAAGACACTGGCCAACATAAACACAAAAAGTGTTTATAATGACGTTTGTGTGCATGACTGCACTCCTGTCTTCTATTGGTCGCTAATCGCCTGAGCCCTCACAATTTGTTGGGGTCTGCAGCACACTAGCTGGCAAGGCCTGTCAGGATGTCCAGAGATTTAGCACTGTCAGATATTCAATAATCCCCAATCTTGTCAGAAATTGCGGTACACTAGCATACCCAATATACCCCATACAACACATGTTTAATCCATTTATTTACCTGTACTTATTACTTGTTTTCCTGGCATCAACTTTTTTCCCCTTGGCACTGACATACTCTGCCTTCTGCGCTTATCTTCTTTCTTTATTTCTACCCCATTCTGCTTAGTTTCAGTTCCTTTTTGTTCTTCATCACTTGAGTTCATGTACTGAATGGGCACATCCATCTTGAATTTCTGCCGCTGCTGCTGCCACCTATAGGCAGATGACATGTTTCATGCAGGATGGGCCCAAATTCTGGTGTTGGGCCCATTTAGCAATTGCCGAATAAAAGTCACTAAGAGTAAACACTTTTACAAAGTGGAGTTGAGCCATTCTTACACATAATCAGATAGCTTGTTACATAAAGATTGTAATACATGCAAAACATGAAAATAAAAATGTGGATTGGACCCTTAATGACTCCACTGATTCAATTAGATTTCAACATAACTTTGTTGAAATCGGCAACATCATCAACTTCAGACATAAATTAAGGTCAGGTATAAACTTTTATCGGTTGTCACTTTGTCCAGCAATTGTTTACTCAATGAGTTTCTGGACATGGCCACAGCATTCAAATTTTGTTATCCCTACATTCCTATATAGGGGGATCAGCTTGGAATACATTTGCAAAACTCTTAGAGTCACCATTACCCAAATAGCCAGTGTACATCAAGTCGTGCAGCTGCTCTGAGCGTCTAAAGATTGTCATCATGCCCGTAGGCTCCATCTGTCCGGTGTGTCTCGTGGTTCTTCAAACAACCCGTCTTGTGTTTTTCGAACCAGGTTGCAAAGTTCACCTCGTTGAGCCGCAACTTTGCCTTGCAGCACACATCACAATGGTTACTTGACACATGAACATTGATCACCTTGGCAAGACTAGAAGTGTTGACAGACAGCACTGTCGTAATGCCATTCTTGCTGGCAAAACCACGCCTTTGTGCGGTCACATGACAAAGTCGCCTTGTTCGACTGCAGAGCAGCACGCAACTCTCTGGCCCCATTCACCATGCTCTGCATCACTACATGCTCAGTTGCCTCGCCAGTCACACGCTTGTAATGGCTGGGACTTGTCACGCTTACAGATGGAGTCATGTTCGTGTTGGCATGGAAGAGCTGCCCATGAATGTAATGGCCCCCAGTGCTGTAGACAGCCATCTGGAAGCTACCACCGTCAGTTTGCTGGACACACAATCCAGAGTTCTTGCAGTCTTCTCCTGCTCAATCTTTAGCATTGCATGCATGATCTCCATCTTCTGAGCTTGGATATCGTAAATTGTTTCTTACCACAAATTTATTTAAGACATAAAGTGGCCGACTTATTCAGCATTGTTTTTTTGTTGAATTATAATGTGGAAGTCACTAGATCTGAAAACCATCATACTGTAACGGTCAGGACAGTTACATATGTATGGTTATCAAATGACAAAACATTGTTATATCTAAGATACCACTGCATAGCACTGCTACAACTGTATGTAAGTCATCATGCCACACCTGCCATACCACGCTCTGCTGACTGTGTTTAATTTCAAAATGTTGCTGTAACTGGGACACATTGCACATTGCCAAATTCCATATTCTAGGAATACATCAAAATTATGACACAGTTCCTCATCATCTTATACTTTGACTGGGCACTTATGAGCAGTTGGCTGATTGCCCGGAAGATGCAGTTATCTTCTCCATAGACAGTGCATGTTTTTGATGGTGCTCTGTGACACTGACAGAGGTCTTTGTCTTCCTAGTTGGTAGTGGGACTCGAACTACAAGTTTCAGAGCTGATGGTCATTCCTTCTGCCAGTCATAATTAAGAGGGGTGAAGTCCATTTTCTCCACCGCGTGATGTCCAATGACTTCTTTCCCCATGGCAGCCACTCTCTTCTTTGGAGGGAACTTGTAGAACGTGATGTGCAAGGCATACACCACGTTCTTGATGTGTGTGGCATATGCCGCCTTCTTGATATGCATGGCATATTCAATATTGATTCCTTTCAGCTTCATGAAATAAATAACCCTGTGTTCTTATATAAAAATTTGCAAAATGTCCATGTTACAAACTATCACAAAAATATAAACAAGTAAACATTTTCTTTGGAAGCTGCATGGCTATTCTGGTCACCAAGACGACTCGGTGACAAATTCTCACTGCATACACAGACATGAACAAAGACTTTTTGTATAATGTCGAAGGGTGATTAGTTGTGAGATAAAGCTGCAGGATTCCTCAAAAGTGTAATGAAAGCTAAATTTATACCAATTAACCTGGAAAGTAATTACAGCTGGGTAAACCCCTGTAGGACTTCGTCCCGCATTTGATTCCTTATCGGGAAGTCAAGATTCCACTGATGACAGAAAGAGGCAGGGTGCATACCATGACATTTGGCACAAGAATGTTTGAATTTACACAATTTGTTTGGGCTTTTTTGCCGCACATTAGTCGGCAGGAAAGAACTGCTTCTGATTGGGAGAGGATTGCTGAACATGGCATCAGCCTTGCTCGTGCGGGGAGTAGATGCATTTGAAAAACAGATCCGATTTGGTTGGTCCAAGAGGAAGCTACCAGGGTCAACATGTTGGAAAGCACGGAATTGTTCATGATACTGGCACCAAGGGAAAGGTGGTCCAGTCTGCGCTATATCTCTCCCAGTGTCACAATATGTAAACAAGTGCGGAGCTAGTTCTAGGAAACATTAGGTGTAAATGGCCTCAAAAATAAAAATGCAGACATCCAATGGTAGGTAGCTGCAGAGGTTGGCCATGCAGCAATTTGTAGAATTCTATGAAGTCATTCGCCTAAATACTAGACTTGAAAAGGTCTAGACAGGTAAATTGGCTCATCGGGGTACTCTAAAGGAGAACAAGAGAATAGAGAACACCAACCTATGCCAGTCAAGTCTGGAGTTGCTACAATAATTAAAAGACATGCAAAAAGTATGACAATTTAATAATAAAAAACACAAAATAAGAAATGTCCACTTTCTGGAATAGCAGCAATCTACACATCTGCACTACTCTACCTCAGTCCACTGCAGTCTGGTCACACACTAGTGCTTCCTTTTCTTTGCTGGAACTGCACCGCCTGTGTGGGAATCATTGTATGCATACTCATCCATGTAGTGCTAGTGGTGAAAGCATTTTAGGCACACACTGCAAACATAGAGAGTGTCGACTCTGTGGTTGAACGGCACACTTTGATTGGGTTTCATGCTTGATGTGCGCATGCTCAAGCACCATGTCGATGCGTACATCAACAGATGGTGGCATGTTTGGTGCGTGATGTTTCTGTGTGAACGTGTGCCCGGCAACCAGCCCGTTGATCAGAACTTGAGTTGGGTCTCGTTCTTCGCAGGGTGCAGCTAGAGGAAGGCTTGCACACCAGACAGCTGCACGAGATGGAACAGAACACCTGGAGGTACCAGATCAACGACTTCATGTGGTAGCGATATGATGACATTCGTTGGTCGGATAGATCAACACCTCCCATGAACGAGTTGTACAGCACGATTGCACGTGGCCTGCTGATGGTGATCTCCGCTCCTTGCTTCTGGTCACGCCTCTGCACAGCTACATCATCCATACAACCAGGCAACCTGGCACATTGCACAACAAGTTGAGATTGGTGAACAGCAGGCTGCAGAGGTTGGCCATGCAGCAATTCGTAGAATTCTACAAACTCATTCGCCTAAATACAAGACTTGAGCCGATCCTGTAAATTGACTCCCCCCCCCCCCCCCCCCCCCCCCATCGTGGTACTGGAAAGGTGAACAGGAGAAGGGAGAATAGGCTCACCTCCTAAACTATCTGGCAAAAGGGTGTTGATAGCACCAGACACTTAGTCAAATGGCCCAATGGGGTCCACACGCGAAGACGGCCCTGCAATAGTCGGGGAAGGAATAGCAGCTATATATATAACTGTCTCAGTCTGCAAGTGCTTAAGAACCTTGGAAGTAACGAGGACGACCATCTCAGCTGTGGTACTTGTGACCGAGGAGGTAGTGCAAGTTGTAGCACTTGAAGACGCAGTCTGTCATTGTCTGCTGGTTGGTGTGACAGTGAAGCATGGCACTTAGGGACTGTCCCATGAGGGAGGCGTCCCTTCCGAGATTGGGACACAGGTGGAAATAAAATCAGTAGTAAAACAGGTGTTCATTTCTCATAGTGACATGTCAGAGAGTATGTCACAAAATGAGAAACAGCAACAACAAAATGCAAAATATTTATGATATTATACACCTACTGCAAAAACAAAAACACTGGTACACAAATTGGCACCAAACAAATGAAAATAAGATACCAAAAGGATATAGTGAAGAAGGAATACTGTGTACTGCAAAACAAAGTCAAACGACAGACCACAAGTGTGGAGACCACTGGGGTGAGGGAAGATATAACTATTGCAAAATAATATAATGGTGCATAAATTTGATAGGTGCCAACTGGGGTGCAGACCTCCCCAGAGAGTAGTCTGTCAGCACACAAAGTTTACACATTGGTCAGGCCTGAAGTTGGTGCTGACTGAGGTTTAAAACACCCCAGGGTGCATTCATTTCTCTCTACAAGGACATGTCACATGTGACTCAGCTGGCGGTGACTGGACATCTCTACTATCTGTTTTCTTTCTTGTGATCTTGTCCACGTCACTCGGTTATCTTCTCATGTGATTTATGTTTCTCCAGCACTGAACACCATGTAGTTGAATAACCTTTTATGTCATGCGACAGTTTGCCAGTGGTTGGCGATAGGCACAACTGACTGGCTGTCAGGCTGTGCTGATGTTTAACAAGTAATACACCAGGTGGCAGCAGAGTCTGGGCTGACTTCAGGTGTGGCATTCTCAGTCCACTCTGGCTGTGTCTGTTGTCCAGACATGTTTTGTACTTACTAGTATTACCAGTACCATGCATGGTAGATCTGGTTAATTTGATTCAGTGTTAGGAGGATCTTAACCCTCTCGTGATCAGAACGCCCGAATCAACCCGAGTATGCCTCACGGCCAGAACGCCCGAATCAACCCGAATACAGGGGCACATTTAAACTGGTACCGCAAAACAGTGTCATCCAATAACGGCAATTTATTTCGGCAGTTAGCATATAATAATATTGAAGTTTCACTGGGAAGCATCAAAAGTGAGAAATTATGGCGATTTCCGTGACTAAATAGCGCCAACCACCACGCGGTTTTGTAGTCGAACGCAGCGACACACAATTTCCGGTCCCTCTTTTACGCCATGCAGTGAATATTTTAATGGTGATTTTCAGCCAATGAGATTAAAGTTTAACATTTGCTGCGGGCATAAACATGGAAGCACCAGGAATTATTCCAAAACACGCGTCCGCAGGCGATTTCTACGATTAAATGCTAACTTTTGAGCGGTCTATTTTGTTGTAAAGAAGTATAAATGCGCCGTGCAACGAAGCGGGTGGTGTTTTTTATCTTTGTTGTAATTCTCGACATTGTCATTATGTCGAACTCCAGTAATTCGGACTTTGATGGGATTTTTGAATCGAGTTTATAACGAACGCTGCCATCGAAGGGGAATGTTTTGTACTATGATTACGCATTTTAAATATAACACCAACTTAATAGTTCAAGCGGGATGACGGCTATGATCACAAAGAACGCCATTTTGTATAAAATCTTGAAAATACATGCACTCTGAAAAACTGAAATTATTTCAGTTTTATTTACCATAGACATTTAGTTAGTTTTCAATTCTGTAGCATAGTAATTTATGAACATTTCATATGCAGCATGTAACCGCTAATTATTAATGAAAAATATTTTTAAAAATGAATTGTTGAAAAGTTATTTAAGTATTTTTGTCAAACTTTAGCAATTCATATTTGGGTAATAAATTGACATATATGTCACATACTTGGCTAGTTACACCAGGAATTAGTTCCTCAAATGTAGTGAAAATTTTACTTGAATCGGATCAAAAATTATTTATTTATTTGCATTTATGCAACCCGAATATATCACATGATTCACTCACAGCACATTCTCTCGATTTAATAGGATTCAATAACAGGCACATATTTGCATTAATCTGGCCTTGAGAGTGTTAAAGGAGTTTCCCTAATGTACTAATTTTAATGAACTTGCACTTATGCTCCCATTCATGATCACAACAAATGTATTTCTCAGTTCAGGTTCTACCCAAGTATAAGAGGGTTGACACTGCCAAGCTTGAGCACTATATATACTAGCTTTGTAACAGTTGGTCATAGTTAATTGAATGTCATTTTGTACCAAATTTGGGACAAACGTTTGCACAAACTATCAATATGCTAAATCACTTTTAAAGCCATTATTTCATAAATAGAATGCAAACAAATTGTTAGAAAAGTTAAATACTTACAATTTGTTCAGTGAGGAAACCACACTTCACAAAGCGATGCTCTCTCACAAATTGGTTATGGCGAGTTTGATTAGCCTTACCCTATGGTAAGACAGCACATTACTAAATCAACTGCACGGGTTCATTCAGTTTCATTCCTGTGATGAGTATTATAATTATTTGCATGTATTTTCAGCTATATGTGTTTTCATCACCATCATCAATTTGCACCAGTGTGGTACAATAGTACTACCCCATATACTAGATACATAAATACATCTATAAAAACCTGTTTGTCAATTTTCTTTTAAAATGTTAACTTAGTAGGATATCGATACTCTCAGTGACTCATTTATCTGACTAATAGCTATTTATTGCATGATCCAGTGAGATGTCAAAGCAATGTGTGGTCACTCTTAATGAATTTGTAGTTAAACAACCCAACATTAATGATTGTCAGTTTGTACATTACTGTCTGTATTTGACAGATTTGTCCACGGTCCTTGTTCCTGGGACACAAACGCTATATTACATGATGAGTTAGTTGTACAGGCACACTTGTCTGCGATGTCCACGCATGTTGTGTTTGAAGCAGAGTGACCAGCACAGTAACATATTAAGTACACTATACAGTGTGTACACACACAGTAACATATTAAGTACACTATACAGTGTGTACACACACAGTAACATATTAAGTACACTATACAGTGTGTACACACACAGTAACATATTAAGTACACTATACAGTGTGTACACACACAGTAACATATTAAGTACACTATACAGTGTGTACACACACAGTAACATATTAAGTACAGTATACAGTGTGTACACACACAGTAACATATTAAGTACATTATACAGTGTGTACACACACAGTAACATATTAAGTACATTATACAGTGTGTACACACACAGTAACATATTAAGTACATTATACAGTGTGTACACACACAGTAACATATTAAGTACATTATACAGTGTGTACACACACAGTAACATATTAAGTACAGTATACAGTGTGTACACACACAGTAACATATTAAGTACATTATACAGTGTGTACACACACAGTAACATATTAAGTACACTATACAGTGTGTACACACACAGTAACATATTAAGTACACTATACAGTGTGTACACACACAGTAACATATTAAGTACACTATACAGTGTGTACACACACAGTAACATATTAAGTACACTATACAGTGTGTACACACACAGTAACATATTAAGTACACTATACAGTGTGTACACACACAGTAACATTAAGTACAGTATACAGTGTGTACACACACAGTAACATACTAAGTACAGTATACAGTGTGTACACACACAGTAACATATTAAGTACAGTATACAGTGTGTACACACACAGTAACATATTAAGTACATTATACAGTGTGTACACACACAGTAACATATTAAGTACATTATACAGTGTGTACACACACAGTAACATATTAAGTACATTATACAGTGTGTACACACACAGTAACATATTAAGTACATTATACAGTGTGTACACACACAGTAACATATTAAGTACAGTATACAGTGTGTACACACACAGTAACATATTAAGTACATTATACAGTGTGTACACACACAGTAACATATTAAGTACAGTATACAGTGTGTACACACACAGTAACATATTAAGTACATTATACAGTGTGTATTATGTACATATTGAATACAAGACTTTCTCTGATTACCCCATTAATGTTACTGTTCTATTTTTGATGATTTCTTTCAAGTTTTACAACTGGATATTACTGACATTTTTATTTCAGTGCTGTTTTCTTAATAGGTTGTATGATTCCTTTTGTAACTTTCCACTTTCACGGTTGCTATATTGGTTTAAATCTAGTGCAAGGTCAATATTTCTTCAGCATGGTTAATGATTGATGGGTGCTGCTGGGTGCCATTTAAGCACTAGCAAACACCTGATGTGAAAAGCAAATATAGTTGTCCAGTAATGAAACGGCTCATGCATAATTCACTGAACGTATTGGTGGATTTGTAGTCCAAATTTGGTTTAAGGTTGGTCAGTTTTAGAAAGCACTACAGCTGTACTCATAATTAGTGCGCTGGTATCAAGGGAGCAGCTTATTATTGGATCTTCTGTGAAAGAGTTCTAACAATAATCTGCCTTTCTCACCACAGCAATTTGTCTGGTTCCGTAAGCTTTTGTGACAGTGGAACAAAGGCTAGTTATTGGCAGTGGACAGTACCATGAAGAATCGAGTGAGAGCCCTTGGACTACAAACATGTCTTGACTTGACCACAAACAGCCTGACTATGGTCCTTTCTACTGGTATACGTTATGTACTGGGAATAGTTTTTGTGTGAGGCCACAGCTTGTGAAAAGCAGAGATTATTACATGTACTGTCCGTTGTTGCCACTGTCTAATCAGCATGGCTAGTAGACAACATTTTGTTCTCAAGTACAATTGGCAGATCTACAGACAACACAACAGTGAAGTCTGTAAATAAATAATAACACTGTCAACAGACAAGCAAGATAACAGTGTGTGAGTGTTCATACACATGCAGCAACCCTGCCTTGTGAATGTGGCAATGTTGCTTACATGTACACCCGGTAGTCGAGGTCGACCATCACACAAACATGCTTGATGCCAGTTGGAACGTTGAGAGCTTTACATGTCCAGTACAGATGGCTGGTGACTTGAGTGGCCGTGACTGGTGCAGTTCATAAGAAACCATTGATAATCCATGCTGAACAGTCGACTGGATTAATTTGTTTCAGCTTCGGTAAAGGTCTCCTTATTAATTCCATTGCGTGCAAACATTCGGAGCCTACTGCGAATCGTGGATCAAAAACATGCGTGGATTATTATGGATGCTATATGTGGAATATGTTGTGCAATACTGGTGACTGGTGTGAGGACAGAGGCGCAGTAGGCTTCCTGTGAGTCGGCTGGCTGTCCTGAAGGGAGAATGCACAGGGAAGGCAGGGCACAGACTATGTCGCAGTTGGACAAGAACAAGTTGTTTCAGACTCGACTTGTGCGCATGCAGATGTCGACTGGCATCCCACCGAATGCGGGTCTGTTCACTGACCAGATGCACTGGCTGGCAACTGAGGCTCCATCACCTGGCCTCTTCTCCTACCAGTCTCACTGGCTCCCGTAGGTGGCTCTTTGTCTCTCTACTGCTAGCGCACTACTGATATAACAACTAGGCAGTATGATATCATGAAATATGCATTGCATGAATGATAATACACAGATATGACAATGAGGTCACTTGTTATGACACCAGAAAATTATTGTATTTCCTATAGTGTCGTAAAATGGAATGTCTTGACTTTTTATTCTAGGCTCCTTGTTTGTCTCTGTTTATCAGTTTTTGTTTTTCTCTGTAGGATCTTAACTTGACTAAATTATTCTGTACATCTTTGTCAGTTCCATGCTCACGTCAGGTATCAGTACTGCTGCAATTCTCTTGTCAGTTATTAAATTAATCCGTTCATCTATAATAATTCCTTAATGGATTAATCGTGTGAAGATGCAAAATTAAATAGACTAATACACAGCTTGTTATAGCAGGTTTGTATAGCGAATATAATGTTAGTGTAGGTTGTCTGCTATATTCCACAGTCTTCATGGTAGTCTACTGTGTACTTGCAACTGTCAAGAAGCATGTCTAATTGGTAGGCTGTCTGCTAAATTCCACAGTCTTCATGGTAGTCTACTGTGTACTTGCAACTGTCAAGAAGCATGTCTAATTGGTAGACTGTCTGCTATATTCCACAGTCTTTGTGGTAGGCTACTGTGTACTTGCAACTGTCAAGAAACATTTATAGTTGGTAGGCTGTCTGCTATATTCCACAGTCTTCGTGATAGTCTAATATGTACTTGCAACTGTCAAGAAGCATGTCTAGTTGGTAGGCTGTCTGCTATATTCCACAGTCTTCGTGGTACGCTACTGTGTACTTGCAACTGTCAAGAAACGTTTTTAGTTGGTAGGCTGTCTGCTATATTCCACAGTCTTCATGGTAGTCTACTGTGTACTTGCAACTGTCAAGAAGCATGTCTAGTTGGTAGGCTGTCTGCTATATTCCACAGTCTTCGTGGTAGTCTACTGTGTACTTGCAACTATCAAGAAGCATGTCTAGTTGGTAGGCTGTCTGCTATATTCCACAGTCTTCATGGTAGTCTACTGTGTACTTGCAACTATCAAGAAGCATGTCTAGTTGGTAGGCTGTCTGCTATATTCCACTGTCTTCATGGTAGTCTACTGTGTACTTGCAACTGTCAAGAAGCATATCTAGTTGGTAGGCTGTCTGCTATATTCCACAGTCTTCATGGTAGTCTAATGTGTACTCGCAACTGTGCCTGACCACCGTATGGCAGCATGAACTAGAGTAGCATGGGTCAGACACCTCTTACATAATGTCTGTTCACACCAGTCTGAGTACCTGGTGGTGGGAGAATGATGTCATTGAGTAGTCTGCACATTGATCAAATTGCTGAGTGCTTCTATCTGAGACAAATCAGGATCTTATTCTTGGAGAATTTAAAATGATAAAGATCATGTCTGGCAGGGATACTTGAAAACAGTTGAAAATTAATATAGTAAAGGGTAATAGTGATAATAGAAAACAGGAGTTTGGGTGCTCCTGAAATACCATCAATTGATGATCTGCTTTCTGCAGATGTGGTGGCAGTGCACAAATTTGCTCACTGCAAGTGGTGGGGGAGGCCGATCTTGTTGTTTATTATGTCAGTGATGTTAACCAGTGTCCTCCCCACTTGCTGACCTTATTCCGTGGAATTATATATTAGTTCTCATAAAGTACTGTTCCAGGGTGTCAAGATCAGACTAGTGTTTGTATTTTTTGTTCAAGTTCCCCGATGCTGGCTTCCCTTTTTTATAAGTTTCTTTAGATGTTCAGTTTTGTTGTCATTGTTTCAATGTTGTTAGCCAAGCCTTGATGAAACAGGACATTCCTCATCTTTAGAAGCACAGTTTCATCACACAAAATCTCAATAACTATCAGCTTGAATTGGTCTGTATGAAAGCCTCAGTACTGGTAGGTTTATTCAGCTGTGGTATTGTCCTGTGTGGTAGATTGTAGCAGCAGTGTTTTCAGCACTGAATAAATTTAACAATCCGTTGTGGCAGACGCTCACCAGTGTTGCCCACTTAACAATCCCTTGTGGCAGACGCTCACCAGTGTTGCCCACTTAACAATCCCTTGTGGCAGACGCTCACCAGCGTTGCCCACTTAAGTTTGACATCTCCCCGGTTATCTCCCCCGGTTATCTCCCCCGGTTATCTCCAGTAATGTATTGGTTGCCATATATAATATAAATACTGACCATAATATGAATATTGCCATAAGAAAACTTAAACCTTGAGCCTTAGAGTAGCAGTTACTGAGTAACCCAGCATGTCCCAGTCCCACAGGAAGATGAATGCATGTCTTAATATTGTTACCAAGAGTAAAATATTTGACATTTGTGCTCTGATATTGTGGCGTGAACTTGAGAATACATGCTTGCTGTACTGGAGTGTCTAATGGATACCAGTCAGAATGGTGTCTACCCGGTAGTCATAATGCCCAGTTACACGGTACACTACCAGCATTGTCTGCTTGCCAAGCAAACCTACTTCAATCATGCACATATTATTCACAATGCTATGTGCACAATGATTCAAAGCCAACGATCAAAGTGGGCATGTCTTTTGTGGTTTGATTACTATGATGCAATGCTGACACCTCAAATACAGGATCAGTGTTTAGGCTTCCAGAACATGTACAATCTAGTGGGTGTTTCCAGACATATGAACCTGTCTGCTTGGCGCACACACTACGGGTGGTAATCACATGTCTCTTGTTCTGAGCAGTCTACCGTTTATGATATGGAGCAATTGGCATGCTGCATTCGTGATATGCAATTGAATGCTGCTTCAGTTTCTTCTGTGCCAATTTGAAGAAGAGTTGTAAGGACCAACTGTGCCATGGCCGTATGTTGGCACTGAAGGCTTCAAGAAGGTGATATTGTTTGGTCAGAAGTGGACGTATCTGGAACAGGTTGGTGACTGCTATTGCCAAGTCGCAGGCAGTCAATGTTGTCTCTACAGCTTTGCTGTAGTGTTGATACATGCTCTGGCATGCTGATAACAGTTCACTCAAAGTAACTGGCTTACTGCATCTGATTTAGTGCATCAGAACGCAGCATGACAGTTGTGACAGTGGGTCATCATGATTGCCACTATGGTCTCCACTGGGCCACTGGCTCGATCACGACAACGAAAATCGGCATTTGAGAGATTTGATTACTTGTACAAAATGTAAGCAAACACATCTGATCACGTTTCTACATATGTATATGTGTGATATATTCCAAAGTTATATAAACATTATTACACTTCAAAAAATTTCAATATATTGGAGGAGATATTGCCTTATCTGAAGCTTTGATTTAGTGATGATATTCCGTTTGTCTGCTACTAGTAGGCAGGCATATAACATGTCATTCTGTAGTAACGCTGCTTACATAATTATTCTGTGTGACTTTGGTGTGAACATCACAGGCATATATATATATATATATAATCTACACTGCACAGCAGGTGTTAGTGGACTAACTTGAGGTAGGTACATAATTAAACCATTGAAGTGAATCTGGTATTGTCCCGCACTTGTAAAGTGCTTTGCAATAGATCTTGGCTTTATGGTTCAAGGGTGAGCAAGATATTATATATCAGTTAGCGAGCTGAACTTTTCTCAATGACCGGATTAGTGTGTGAATGTGTCTGTATTTCTCTTGTGGCTGATCCTGCCTGACGAGATATCAGCCACGGAGTTGTTTTGGACTTGACAACAACGTTACTCATTACTTTGGCCACAGCACCAAGATGGCTACCACAAGAAGTCTCGACTCACAAAAGTATTTTGGTCATTATTATAGAAAGTTTCTCTACCACTATCAGTTCTCTAAGTGGAAGCTGCTGCCACCCATACGCATGTAAGTGACTGTTGCACCGGCTGTAAGTGACTGTACAGGAGCACTCGGTGGGCTTTTACCATGAAACAGACTGGACATTGTGTATAACATGTGCCTTTATGTCGTGTATTGATATAACTCTAATGTGCAACTTTGAACTGCTAAGGATTTGGAGCATGAGCAATGCTCATGGATGTATGACACTCAGAGACCTTGAATTGAGTAAAATTTAGGGCAAGGCCAGTTAGCCTTGAGTTTAATAGATCTTTGGTGTACCATTAATAGGGGGAGCCAATTTGGCCAAGAACTGTTGCTTAATTTTTGAGGTTTGGTAGCCAGTTGCCAAGATATTGCTATAAATGGCCACTGTGGCCACCGTATTCACTGTCTGCACATATTCACCAAGCTCTCCGTTATTCATTGTTTTGAAAATGTTTGTTATCATTGTTCACTCAAACCAATACTCTCCAATACAGTGATGCGCCTGTCTGCATGCATAAGATGTTCTGCAGAGAGCCCATCATTACCACAAGCTTTACCACAGACTTGTCTATAGCATTCTGCACCATGCAAGGTGTAATGTCTAGCACTGTCATTATATACATCCCCAGTGTTGTGTATATGCTCTTTTACATTTTGCATATTTACATCTAAAGTGACATTATTCAACAGTGATTCAAGATGTGTTTTCCACATGGCGGATATGGAACGCAGGTTACTAGGACCATTGACAGTAGAAGCATTAGGTAAAACTCTCTTGTACGTTTTGGACACATTTTTCCAAAAAGAAACTGTATCTTTAGTATGCATGGATTTAGTCTTGGCATCTGCTCGAGCCATTTCTTCTCTTTGTTGACACTGTTTGAGCAAATATTTAAAATGTAGCCTAGTTCTTCGCATGGGTTCACATATTGGGCCATGTTTGGGTTTTCTAATATTGCACCACAAAATATAGGAATTTCTGGTTTCAGTATGTGCCTGCTTTACATAATCGTTCCAGCCAGGTACAAT
Organism: Escarpia spicata; assembly: GCA_963995525.1. NCBI lineage: Eukaryota > Metazoa > Annelida > Polychaeta > Sabellida > Siboglinidae > Escarpia > Escarpia spicata. Next base: position 30,752,180 of record OZ023208.1, on the reverse strand, counting down.
GTAATCTTGACACAATGTTTTTTGCATGTACTGATAGTTTCAAGACTGGATTCCCGAAGTGCAGTGCTTGCATCATCAAATAGTTTATCAATGTCACACATATGCTGTCCATTTGAGCAATCAATGTTAGTGCATCTAAATGATTCTGGAATTAGTACTTGGTCCAGATGTACAGCGCTACTCTACATATTCTTGGATATTTTAATCTGGTGGTTTAGACCATTTAAACATTGGACAAATTGTATCAGCACACTTTGCTGCAGAGACATTATCTTGACTTTCTGCAGTTACAAAAGTAGAGATAACAAGTCCTACAGGGAGATGATCCGAACTAGGGCATTTATCTAAAAAAAATGTCAGTGATCTTTGAGTGAACATTATGCGAACAAATAAAGTGATCTAACCTCGAGGTACAATTGTGTGCATCATTCACATAAGTATACGTATTGCAAGTTAGACAAAATTTTCATAATCCGAGATTACCAGACCTATAGTGTCACACATATCAATTAGCTCCCCTTCAAATCGAGTGTTAAAAGCAGCATTAAAATCGCCAGTTATAACAATATTGTTGATGTATTTTTCCTCTATTATTGAGGCAATTTTACCCAGATACTCGTAGTTGTCAGGTGATTCATAAGGTGTCTGCATTTAGGAGACACAGTTTACCATTCTTAGTATCAATGTCAATTCCCACTAACCTGACATCTTGAACATCAAATTAAAATAATATTTACTGTAAAAACATTTATGCATTCTAATCAACATTCTACTCCAACATTCTAAACTTTCTGTCTACCAAGACAGCCAAGTGAGCTACTTTCATCGGGAAGCTCCTTGTCAGTATTATCATCAGACTTGTCATTGTCACTGATGATAGTGATGTTGTGAGGATCCTCCGTGCCAAAATTCATGAGATCAGGAAGTTCCTCGTCAGAATGAGACTCCTCATCGTCACTAATGCTAGTGACGTTGTGAGGCTCTTCTGCGCCAAAATTCATGACATCAGGAAGCTCCTCATCAGAATGAGACTCCTCATCGTCATTGATGATAGTGAAGTTGTGAGGCTCCTCTGTGCCAAAATCACCATTACTGACGATAATGACTCCATCAGACGACTCGTCTGTGTCAGACGAACCTCCGTCAGATGAATCGTCTGTGTCAAGACGAATCCTCTGTGTCAGACGAACCTCCGCCAGGACCTGCAGATGTCGAGGTAGCAGGTTGTAGATGAAGGTGATGGCGTCGTCTTGGAGGTGCTTGATGTTGCCGCCACGTATCGTCAGAATTCTAACCATGAGGATGGCCTGTGGTGTGATATATTTGCCCGTTCCTGGCAGATACTGACTTGGACAGATGAATTTAATTACGACATTAATATCGGCCGATGAAGCCATTGTTCCTGGGGTATTTCTTGTAACACAAATTATATTGTCAGGGTCTCATAAAATGTGCTTGAACGCTTGCTATCCATTGATAATGTTGCTGAGGAAGTATTATCAAGGCATACATATCAAAGAAGTGTGTGTAATGATGTGCAGTTTCAAAAGGAGTAAGTAAAAATTCACGTGTAGTTTCTTCCATAGGTAGTACAGATGTTTACAAAAGATTTTATTGATTCACATGAATATTGTTTATGAATGGAATGGACTTGGGTATTTATAAAAACAGGTTGTGGTTATTGGCTGTAGTTTGACTCTGGGGAGCACATTCCTTTAATGAGTTCCTGTACTCTACAAGGAGCATGCTATTCATTCACCAATATCTGCATGCTTGTCCTTATTTATAGACGTCCGGTCAAGTAGTTGTACTAATGAGTTGGTGTATTAGGTCTCATGGCGTAATGGCACGCAGAGTTGCAGGGCCGACAGCCAGTGCTACATTAGGTCTCATGGCGTAATGGCACACAGTGTCGCAGGGCCGACAGCCAGTGCTACATTAGGTCTCATGGCGTAATGGCACACAGTGTCGCAGGGCCGACAGCCAGTGCTACATTAGGTCTCATGGCGTAATGGCACACAGAGTCGCAGGGCCGACAGCCAGTGCTACATTAGGTCTCATGGCGTAATGGCACACAGAGTCGCAGGGCCGACAGCCAGTGCTACATTAGGTCTCATGGCGTAATGGCACACAGAGTCGCAGGGCCGACAGCCAGTGCTACATTAGGTCTCATGGCGTAATGGCACACAGTGTCGCAGGGCCGACAGCCAGTGCTACATTAGGTCTCATGGCGTAATGGCACACAGTGTCGCAGGGCCGACAGCCAGTGCTACATTAGGTCTCATGGCGTAATGGCACACAGTGTCGCAGGGCCGACAGCCAGTGCTACATTAGGTCTCATGGCGTAATGGCACACAGTGTCGCAGGGCCGACAGCCAGTGCTACATTAGGTCTCATGGCGTAATGGCACACAGTGTCGCAGGGCCGACAGCCAGTGCTACATTAGGTCTCATGGCGTAATGGCACACAGTGTCGCAGGGCCAACAGCCAGTGCTACAGTCTTAGAGCCAAAAGTGCTCAAGTCACTTGAAGTTTTTACGGTTCAGATGCAAGTTAGTGGCAATGCTCTGGTATTAATCAACAGCAGGTAGATAATCAAGAGGAACTGTTGTGACAATTTGTTTAATACACACAACAAAATACTTCTTGTTAAGTAAGAGTGTATGCCCATGCAATAACATCGGCCCACATTATATGTCAACATTGTTTCCACAGTGGAGCAACAACAGTAATAATTATATTATTTGTTCTCATCAACTTTTACTTGTGTTCTCAATTTAGCAATGTACAAACGTCCTTGTCCTCCCTGAAACATACATAAGTATACATAGACATGTGTACATAATAATTTATGGGCTAGTTAAAGTTGACTATTTCATATAAACAAATAGTTATAATTACCACAGTATTTAATAATTCTGAATCAGTTCTTGACTAACCAGAACTAGAAATAATACAAGTGAATAATAAACCAGGTTTGTTGACAAACTTGATCACGTACAGAATTCCTCGAATAAACACAGTCTGTATATTGAGAAACTGTGTTGTGTAAATGCAGAACAGGTATAATATTGACACCCTAAACACAAGCAATATTGAGTCATTGATAATACAAATGATAAACAATGCAACATTACCAGAAGTGACTTGTGACATAGACATTAGTTCTGCTGGTTGTTCAACAATCAGAAGATAAGACAGTATTGAATGACTTAATTAACTCTTCAACTTTTACTTGTCTTCTCAATTGAGATCACACACATTTGTGTGTACATTAATTGAAACAAACAACAACAATAATAATAATAAAACTTTATTTTGACACCGTCAAATCCAGGACAGTTGCTCCGTTCACGGGTGTGTACAAGCATTAAAATACTAAATAGCTTAAAATTATACTTAGTCCAGGTAAATAATAAAATAATAATGATGATAGGCTATAAAACATAATGCTACAAACGGTAAATAAAGAAACATTACCAGAAGTAATTTGTACCGTTGACAGGATCAACAGTATTTGTTCTGATGGTACCCCAAACACCCAAAAACATTGGCGTTTTATCTGGGTTTCTAACCCTAGTATGATGTCAGTATATTACAGGTTACACACCTCACTCAGGCTACTAGGGTCAGGTTGTGATTAACAGAGAAGCGTAACCAGGGTAATTGGGTGGGTGATATTACCCCCAAGACATTGTTACAGTGAATGTACTGTGACCACCTTGGCCTGACCTCCAGTGTCGGCACCCAGACGGTGACAGACGTCAGGCGACAGACGACAGCAGGCGAGGCTAAGAAATAATGGATAAATATGACTGAGATCATAATTAGTTACTCCGGTCGATTACACTGATTACAAGGAACAATTACTATGATGTCGTTTATAGTGGTTACAACCGTTGGTGTAATTAATTAAGACCAATGCTAGACTAGTTGAGCGAATGTCAAAGTAACTAAAAAATAATACATTGCATCAGTGATACAATCCAAACTTGTCAATGCGTTGGTCACAGGAGTCGGACGATGGACGACAGCAGGTCAGGCTAAGAAGTAATGAAGAAATATGACAGAGATCATAATTAGTTACGTTGGTCAATCTAATTATATACCACATATCTCTTAAAATATCAACTTGTCAATGAGACGGTGACATATGTCAGGCGATAGATGACAGCCAGCGTGGCTAAGAAATGTAGACCTATGACCGAGATTCACAATGAATTACTCTGGTCGATTACACTGATTACAAGGAACAATTATTACAATGTTGTTTACAGTGGTTACAAGCGTTGGTGTAATCAATTAAAACTAATCAATACTAAAGACGTAAACAACACTACATTACTTGAACGAATGTCAAAGTAACTAACAAATTAGACATCACATCGGTGAATATAATACAATCTAAACTTGTCAATGAGTTGGTGACAGGAGTCCGGTGACAGACGACACCTGACCAGGCTAAGATGTAATGAAGAAATATGATAGAGATCATAATCAGTTACTTTGGTCGATTACACTGATTACAAGGAACAATTACTATGATGTTATTTGTAGTGATTACAACCATTGGTGTAATTAATTAAGACCAGTCGTTACTAGAGACATAAATAATGCTAGACTAGTTGAGCGAATGTCAAAGTAATTAAAAAATAATACATTACATCAGTGATACAATCCAAACTTGTCAATGAGTTGGTCACAGGAGTCTGACGATGGACGACAGCATTTCTTCATTACCCGGACACTAAGAAGTACCGGGTAATGAAGAAATATGACAGATCATAATTAGTTACTTTGGTCGATTACACTGACTACTAGGAATAATTATTACAATGTTGTTTACAGTGGTTACAACCGTAGATGTAATCAATTAAAATTAGTCAATACTAAAGATGTAAACAGCACTACACTACTTGAACGAATGTCAAAGTAACTAAAAAATTAGACATCACATCAGTGAATATAATACCATACAAACTTGTCAATGAGTTGGTGACAGGAGTCCGGTGACAGACGGCACCTGACCAGGCTAAGAAGTAATGAAGAAATATGATAGAGATCATAATCAGTTACTTTGGTCGATTACAATGACTACTATGAACAATTACTATGATGTTGTTTACAGTGGTTACAACCGTTGGTGTAATCAATTAAAACTAATCAGTACTAAAGACGTAAACAACACTACATTACTTGAACGAATGTCAAAGTAACTAAAAAATTAGACATCACATCAGTGAATATAATACCATCCAAAATTGTCAATGAGTTGGTCACAGGAGTCCGGTGACAGACGACACCTGACCAGGCTAAGATGTAATGAAGAAATATGATAGAGATCATAATCAGTTACTTTGGTCGATTACAGTGACTACTAGGAACAATTACTACGATGTTGTTTACAGTGGTTACAACCGTTGGTGTAATCAATTAAAACTAGTAAATACTAAATATGTAAACAACACTACACTACTTGAACGAATGTCAAAGTAACTAAAAAATTAAACATCACATCAGTGAATATAATACCATCCAAACTTGTCAATGAGTTGGTGACAGGAGTCTGGTGACAGATGACACCTGACCAGACTAAGAAGTAATGAAGAAATATGATAGAGATCATAATCAGTTACTTTGGTCGATTACACTGACTACTAGAAACAATTACTATGATGTTGTTTACAGTGGTTACAACCGATGGTATAACCAATTAAAACTAATCAGTACTAAAGACGTAAACAACACTACACTACTTGAACGAATGTCAAAGTAACTAAAAAATTAGACATCACATCAGTGAATATAATACCATCCAAACTTGGCAATGAGTTGGTCACAGGAGTCCGGTGACAGACGACACCTGACCAGGCTAACAAGTAATGAAGAAATATGATAGAGATCATAATCAGTTACTTTGGTCGATTACACTGACTACTAGGAACAATTACTACGATGTTGTTTACAGTGGTAACAACCATTGGTGTAATCAATTAAAACTAGTCAATAGTAAAGATGTAAACAATACTATACTACTTAAATGAATGTCAAAGTAACTAAAATTTATACATCACATCAGTTAATATAATACCATCCAAACTTGTCAATGAGTTTGTCACAGGAGTCCGGTTACTTTGGTCGATTATGCTGACTACTAGGAACAATTACTATTACACAAATTATTGTTAGTGTAATTAATTATAACCAGTTATTGCTAGAGGTAAAAAAAGCTCTAGTTGAGTCAATGTCTGCAACACATTTACTTACTTTACTGTCAGCTCATCCTGGACACGGTCCAACTGTAATGTCTTTCCATACCTGTAATTGAACCTATATTTGATGGCGAAACTTTGTTTATTTCAATGCATTCATGACCATTTTAACCATATTTGGTGGACCTGTCATATTCTTGTTTCAAATATATGAATTGTATACACCAGATGGCAGCACTGCTTGCTTTCTGTTCACATTCTAAACGAGCAGGTATTCATTCCATTTTGCAGTCTGGTACTAATAACTCATCGTAGCTGTAAGTCTATGGAAAACATGTGAATGAAACCGATTATTTCTAAGCAGGTTATCATTGCTCTTATAAAGGATTAGGATTGAAATTTTAGTTAGATATTTGATTGGGTGACCATTAAGATTTAAACAAATGTATGCTGGAACAAATCAGCAGTATACTGTGGTTGTTGGAACTGACACTGAATAAATATCAGGTAACCTAGAAGCAGTGTTTTGAGCAGTGACGTGATGGATATAATTAGTTGTGGGAAAGCAGTTGTCACAGGAGTCCGGTTACTGGAAAACACCTTATGCCAAAGGTGTGATCCAGCATGGTACCAATAACTACACAATATGGCCATAGTATGATAGAGTGTGTCTGTTAATTGCATTAGGTCTTGTATTTCATGAATTCTCCTTCACGAACAGCCTATCCTGCATACGCCTGCTGTCAAACAGAGGCAGAATGAGCTTGAACAGTTCTATAAACAGCACCTTTTCCAAGGTTGCTTTCATTGCAGCAGAGCATTGTAGTTAGATGAGTTCCATGTGTAACATTCTAACATGTCGTCAACTTCAACCCAGAACAGGTGGGATAACAGGATAAACTCTCTGCTATCGACATTAACATATAGCTTTGGAAGGAGTTAAAGGTTGTGATGGGTACATCTGGAGACCTCCAGTGTACAGCTTGGCCTACAACAGGCATTGTAAGATGGTCAACTAAATATTTATGACTCGTTCATACTGACTCTATTGTGATAACACCAAAGGGGTATTATTACAAAATGATCAACAAACTCCCTTCTCAGCAGCTTAATGAATGCTATAATGTGTATCCAATGAATGTGGTATCAGTAAGAAATGCAAAATCACAAAGAACACAAAATCACACATTCATATGGGATTAACAACTAATGACATGACTCAGGTCATACATGCAACGCAGCATGGCACCTCAGCCTGCACACTTAGCGTAGTTCTAGAGCAGGTCATGATGTTGTTCATTCATCTCAACCAGAAGTTGTTGGAATTGCTGGTGGTTTAAACTGGGAGCACAAACATAGATCACAGCCTTCATGACAATGCCTACTGCTTTCAGCATTTTCACAGGTTTGCCTCACAGCATTCTTGATGGGTGAAGTTTGCCCTAAAGAACTTCACATAGGGTCCTGCGTCTTCTCTCATCTTTTCCATCAGTGACACAACTGCACTGACTCTTTCATCCATGGAAAGTGCCCTCTATGACATTTCACACAACATTAATTGAATATGCTGCATTCCACATCAATTGTTCTTTCCATTCCTTTCCAAGTTTGTTATTACAAGTTTATTAAAGGAACAGAGAAAAAATATGTAATCTTCTGTGATGCGGTATTTACAAAAAAATGTATGTGGGACGTATTATAACCTTGATTTACTTTTTTATGTATCTACAATGGGGCCGCATGAAATGTACTCTGAGTGCAACAGGCCACAGGTTGCCGATGCCTCACCTACATAATTAATACTGTAGTTTATTGATGGTGTAGCTGTTCTGTGCAAGTCTGGTAGTTGGGGAAATCATGAAACAACTAATAACATAAAATAGCATGTCTTATGTGAAGCATTGTTATATAACTGTAGTAGTGCATATTGTCCGGAAGACGAAAACAAGTAATAGGGTCATTCTCCAAATACCGCTATATTTCGAAGTAGATATTTGGGCGGAGGTGACCCAGTTGGAAATTGTCCTGCTGTGGCTATGATTAATGTTCACCTATCATACGAAGCTACCCTGAGTGGATAGAGCTGAATCTGGCATATTTATATCATATCTGATAATGATGACGTCATCTTTATTTTGTTATTGGTGTTACGGACAAAATATACACGTTTGCATGCGTCCTGGCAATTTGTAAATATGTATTCTACTGTCTCTGATATGGGTAATGTGTCGTAGCAATGTTTTATAAAAAAAATTAAGCTAAAAATTGTTTTCACAGTCAAATCTTGGTTTTTCACATGCCATTGGAAGTTAAAGAGCATATGCTGACCAGTATCATAACGCATAACTTTTGTTAATGGACGCACACCATAAATTGATTACCCTGATTGATGCATACCGGTACATGTCAGCGTAAGATTAAATATTGCTAAAAAGCTATGTGCAGGGACGCTGTTTTGGTTCTAGAAATTAAAATGAGGGGCATAACACCAGTGACTGATGGAGTAACACTAGTGACAAATATTAACAGGAGTGACCGTGCGATCAACCACCATACTTTATTGCAAGGAATACACATCTCCAAATCAAACAGTTGATTAAAGCGGCCAACAGATCAGGATATGTAATAATCCAAAGTATCACACAGCATATTTTGATAATAATTATCTCGACACATTATTGTAATCCCTAGAAAAGAAAGGTAATGCTGATTGCCAAGTCGAATGCTTTTCTAAGATTAGCTCAGTGTTATTTCTCCCACCCAAAGAGACTCCATATGACTGTTGATTGTACGATTCTCGTTATTGATTATCATATTTTGTATGACCTGCGATTAACCCGCATGGGCTCGTCAATCAAACAGAACATCCTCCTCGGAATAGGTACTTAAGTCAACTCTCAAATTAGACCCAAAAAAAGTTCTTGCCAAGGCTTGTCATGTAGTTTGTTTATGTTGTCATCATCAACGCTCATAATAATACCGGGATATGATTTGTTGTCTTATAGAACCACACAGAACTTTCCCACATGGGCCTGATTGATTACATCAGGCCTTTGAAACCCCACATCACCCACTGAAAATGACATGTTCTTGGCTGCTTGGACATTTGCTTCTTGATGTTAACAAAACAATGAATTGGTTTCGCAGTAAGACTGGTACGGACCAGGGGGTGGGCAGTTAGACCGGGATGGACCAGGGGGTGGGCAATTAGACCGGGATGGACCAGGGGGTGGGCAATTAGATTGGGATGGACCAGGGGGTGGGCAATTAGACCGGGATGGACCAGGGAGTGGGCAGTTAGACCAGGATGGACCAGGGGGGGGCAATTAGACCGGGATGGACCAGGGGGTGGGCAGTTAGACCGGGATGGACCAGGGGGTGGGCAATTAGACCGGGATGGACCAGGGGGTGGGCAATTAGACCGGGATGGACCAGGGGGTGGGCAATTAGACCGGGATGGACCAGGGGGTGGGCAATTAGACCGGGATGGACCAGGGGGTGGGCAATTAGACCGGGATGGACCAGGGGGTGGGCAATTAGACCGGGATGGACTAGGAGTTGCATATCCTTGGTTTTGTACACAGAAGCGGAATTCTCTCAAGTCATAACAAAGACAATCAACAGTCCCTTCCGACAATGCACAGATACATCTGACGTCACGGTACTTGACGATCCCAGCCTTTGTTGAAATTATTTGGTGGAGCTTCATGGTGCCCTTTACAGTTGGTAGGTTGAGTTTACTGAGCTCCACTGTATTCCAGACAATGATGTCCTTGTCAACATAATACAGTCGGATTGTGGATTGTTGGCTTTGAAGTACATCAAAAAGGGTTTTTACATTTGAGATGTCCCGACACAGTCTAACATGGCGATCTGCAGACCGCTTGATTGATCCACCAATCCCATCTGGGGCTCCTTTCCCATGTTCCGACACCAAAAAATGCCAAGACACTGCACTGAATCCTAACTTGAATGGTTCAGATGACAGGTGATGAAAATTCCCTTTCTGCCTGTACTGAATGGTCGGTCCATCGTTGAATACATTCAGGATCGTTACATCCGGATAATTGTCTCTCACCATGGTGAGAACCAGGGGTCGTTTTAACAGTATTCCATTACTGCAAGCACCCCAGATTTTGCCAAGGATTACGAGACTAGACGGTACGGTGATCTGGCCGGGTTATGGCTATATGTTGGAAAGTAGTGGTACATTTTAGCAGTATTCCAATACTCTGAGCACATGTCTGTATGAAGTCCACTTTGTAGTTAGCTAAACCAAATTTGATTAAACATGTGCAATGACTAGGGGACTACAGTATTGACAGTGTTGTGGCATGCCAGATGTGAAGTGCCAGTTGTGCCGTTGTTTATTTAGCAATTCCACCTAAGACTGCATAGAAGGTATGACTCAATTGCAATCAAGGCAATCCTTTATTACTGCAACATACATCATCTCATATGAATTCATTGAGCACAAATTAAATGCACAAACATAGCTAAAGCAGACAGACCGCTGCTGTGAAATCAAAGGCAAAATTGCAGATAGCAGTGACCCAACTCAAAATATCGCGGACCGAGACATCGCGATATTTGACTCAAGCCAGTTTAGGCACGCAGGTATAATCAAAAAGGCCGTATGAGTCCACTCAGCACATGTATTTTTCATAAGTTTGTGATCATCAAATGTATAACTGTATGGTGTCATATTAGCAGAGCAAAGTGGCCGGAAGTTGTGGATGCAGTAGCATCGAAGGAGCCCGACACGACTTACGATAAGACCAAATGAACAATAAAAAATTCTGGCCTGGCTGGACACATTTTACATGAATTAGATGGATTACCAGATTTCCAGATGGATTATTAAATGCTGTATGTTGGTAATCAGTCTGGGTTACCAGACTTTTTACCTTAAGATCTACCCTTGTAAGAACTGGTGCCAGATGGGCCCAAATGGCGGGTGGGTCATGCTGCAAACTAGGTGAAATGGAGCAGAATGGAATGACCTCAGTATTCACATAGAGTACTCCAGTATGGAGAGATACCTGCTGCAGCGACCCGCCAAAATGTACAGACTGAATCTCGCACTAGAGTATTTTCCTGTGTAGTTTTTGCTAAAATCTATGTGAATGAGACGTTCATGATCTCTCCGATTCTCACGAATGGTTCGATATACCTTGTATTAATTTCGAATGTTATACATATGCCTCTTCAGGATATGCAGTTCTGTTTGAAACAGATCCACCAAGACGCCCATTGTTGTTGTAAGCTCTTCCCTTCTTCATGATTGAACATTCTTGGACAGATGACTTTGATTGATCTACACCATCACTGTGAGGAACTTTCTTTAACATCCACTGGCAATATCTAACTTCTTCATCTTTAATTCTCCCCCTTAACGGATTCAAACCAGGGTACAACTTGTCTTTGCAATCTGAACATTTGTCATACGCACATTCTTTTGAAGCCACATCACACACTATGGTGTTTACCACCACTTCCAGATCTGACGTTGGAATTAAACCATGTTAGTGCAATGAATCTACCATAAAGTAGACATTCTCATGCTTTTTGCACAAGCACGTCTGGTAGTCAGACTGCATTGGTGGAACAACCCAAAACGGCATAAGTTTACAGAAGAATGTGTAGCTGATTTTCAATTGACTCTGCAGAGAATTTCCTATGCAAGTTTAGCAGTGTTCCTGTTAGCAACCTATGCTGTCGCTTAACCATTCCGTGGGTAAGCGTGTTTTTAACACCAGAGGTCATCCGACTATTATCATCTCGAAGAAAGAATTCACGCACTTCGGCGTGGATGGGATTCACCCACATCTTACGTTTGAACTCAGAATCACCCCTCAAATACAATCGTCACATAATAAAAGTCATGCATGTCTGGGCGAAGTGCATTAGCTTTTATTTGTTATTACATTTTTTTACACAAACCTGCAAAACCCTTGTTTATGTCATTTCCTCTGGGTTTGTTCAAACCTTTTCTTTATGTCTGCTAATATAGTGAAGTAAAACGTTAATGGTTTTCTTCACTTCTGGCGACTTGCTCCAGTTCCTCAAAAGACGACGGGTCTTCGTCGTGGGACTCAGTGTTGCTTGAGGAGATCGTGTTAATTGGCGTTTCATTGATTTCAGCAATCATTAAATTATCTTGTGGTACCTGTTTGCTCTCCGCTTCTCGTCACTAAACGCGGCTTGTAATTTTCTCATAGTGCGATAACATTTGACATGATTGCATGCAACAGTCCTTCTTCCTCTATTCCTATGTCGGAAAGAAACAGTATGATGAATTAGCTGGAATGCATGGATGATACAATAAATGGATTATCAAACAGATTGTATTCAATGGATGAACTTTTGAATATGTGTACTAAGGATTTAAATGATATTCAGTTATCATTGTACTCACATGTACGGAAGGACTGCAGCCGCACCAAACATGCCATCGGGTGACGTTGGGGGAGTGTCAATGACAGCCGGTTGAGACCTGGCCTTTTTGGGATGATCTCTGTATCTTGCGCCATTCTTTTCTTTCCGACCGTTGTTCCCTTTCAGGCATAGCCGCAATTGTCTTCCTTCGACCTAAGGCTATATCTCTTTGATATGTCTCCTTCTTTTGATTCAGATACCTCTCACGACGCACATTGTTGGCATCCCTTCACTGTCGATAGAGTCGCTGGTTTTTCAGCATTGCTGATTTTTATTCTCATTGTGAAGTCTGGGAAAGCAAACCAACTATTCATGTTCTGATGCGAAGTGGTGGCGAAAATTTGAGAACAACCTATTTAGGCAAGAATGTGACAACAATTTGGAATTTGCAATGAGGATGTCACTGGTGTTCCAATTCACGAGTAACAGAATGACAATAACACCAGTGACATATTCAACAAAATGGTGTCTAATAAACCTATGCACTGATTCAACATCCTTTGTGATTAAAAAAGAAAGAAACAAAGTATATTCTCACCTCGATTCTGCGCCTCGTGCATATCAGTGCTCCGGCTAGTGCGTCTCACTCGGAACGAGGTCAGGCATGCTCCCAGTCTTACTACAGCCTCGAATTCGTGCCGAGTAACACCACTGACCAAACAACCGGAAGAGACTGATTCACAACAACTTATCTACTCAGGAATTCAAAATAATACATTGAGTCATTGGTCATGAAAAATTTGGCTATATTCCTGTTAATAGAAAAATATTTTTTATTTTCAGTTTCATGCCGAAGTATGTGTTTCACTGAGTGTAAGGTGACAAGCTGATCCTTAGACAAGTAACACCAGTGACATTTAGATGGTTTATGTCCATGCCGAAGGACAATGTTGCACATATACTGTTGAAAAATGTGTCGGGTTGCATGACCTATTATGAGACATGGCACCAGAAAAAACAGATATATATATAATACAATGAAAAGACAGTGAAGACACAAATATCACGCTATTTGGAGAATGACTCAAAGAGAATCTCTTATGGCGTTATTGTTCTGTGCAGTTTGTTAGACATGTGGAATTATATATATTTAATTAACTGCCCTCCCAAGGGTAGTGTGAGTGCACGAATGGCTTTTTTCAGTTTCTGCCTGAGAAGCAAAGGTTACAATGTAGTACAGTTGGTTATGTGTCGGTTGTAAGAGTAGGAGTAGGATGGCTTGCACATGAAATATTTGTATATGTAACTGTTTATGTATGTGGATATATTGAAAGAAACAGGAGCAATATCTGCCTACAAAATACATTTCCATGACATCATGTAAATGTTTAATAGCTCTGACCGAGTATGCAAGAACTATAGAGCGTGTTGTTTCATGTGCACAGTTTGCACGTTGACCTGCAGTTATTATAAGTTTGTTAGGTCAGAAAATCGTTGCCGTCAAGTACCACATAAAATAGTCAGAAACACATATTCAATAAATACCTCGTAAATGTCAATACTGAATGGGTCATGCTTTCACAGCTCAGTGATTTAAGGCTTAATGTCCAGTGTTCGGCCATGTCAAAGTTTGCAGATTTCAGTTTTGTTCATAACACCATTGCATACCTTAGTAGCACAGATTGCAAATCAATATTATTGACAGGGAAATTGTTTACCTGCACAGCCATTTGGGGGATACATGTAATGGCTTAGTTATGGCGCTTGAGATTGATTTAATCTTTTGACTGCGCTCTTCTTGCCGAAATTTGCGATGCATGCACTGTTGGTCCTGGAAACTGCTGGTGACTAGACAGTGTCATCTGCGGTGAACCAGGTCACAGGCGTGGAGGCAGCTGGTGTGACAGGATGTCTCTCACCTGTTGTCTTGGTGACAATGACAACAGCACCGACACCTTTGTCATTGTGAGCAGATGACACAGAGATTATAGTTGGGGAAACCATTAATTTTCTCTGCCTGGCGGACTGATTATAGCTGATGTGATCTATCCTGTGTCTTCGGAGCTATGAGTGCTGGACGCACTTCACTGGCTATCACGCACTTGATTGTGACAACCTGCCATTGGTTTTAACAGTTTTGTTCAAGAATAGATTAAGCAAGCTGAGACTAGTTCAACGCTAGTCGGATAGATGAGGATTTGCAACAGGTGGTTGTTGAAGATTCTCTGACCTACGGATAGGATGCTGCAGGCTCCCCTCTGTGTCATGCTGTGTTTTACTCAACGTTAGTAAGCATGACAATACGATTGCCGAAGTTGAAACAAAAGCGTTTGATGGCGGCTGTACATCTGCCTTACGACAGTTTGAAGCTGCGGTTCCGTGGAACCCCGGTTCCTAGGTTGTTACCATGGCAACTGAGACATGACAGCTGGTAAGATGCTTTCTCGTTCGCAGTGGAACTGGTGATTTTTATTCAAACGACGTCACCTGTAAATTGGGGAAAAACGTATCCAAATAACTGTTATTCTATCAATTTCAGTGGCTGTTATTAGTTGTCAGGTTCATGACATGATTGATCAACATACACTTTAGACATAGTTTTGTTCTTAGGTTTGGGAATAAGTTGAATTTAAATATTATTAATTTCACTTTCTGTATGATCATAGACTGCCTGGATACCACGCTGTATACTAAGTAAGGAGATTTCTTTGCAAATAAGTAACCATGCAGTTAAACTGACTGTGTTAATCAGTCTGTATTGACAAACTGACCTTCTTTTGGCCATGCTGGCATTTAATGTTTTCAGAGTTTTTGTCATGTTGTATTTGAAGGTATGTCTAACTACATACTGTTGTATTTTTTTGAAGTGATGATTTGAGCATGTTCATGCACGATGGGTGATACAGACTGATATATTGATAAAGGCGTGAATGAAGTCAACTTCCCAAAAATTACTTAAAGTTTGTTTTCACTGTCTTGCTGTCTGAAACCGGAGTGGACGCCATTAATTACCTGCTGACAATGACAAGTTGTCATTGGTTCATCAGGAGCAATATCACCAGTTTGTTTTTTGCATTTTTCTGCATTTTACCTTTGCAAAGTGTTTTCAGAATGTTGTTGATTATAATCTATTGGTGGAGAAAAAGTGAGAGAATGTAGGTTTTTCAATTTTTATGTTTGGCAAACAGTTCAGATTCAAGAAATTAGTCAAATTGCCTGTTTCTGTGACAAAAAAACTTGGCATGTTTATTAGAGAAAACTAATGTTAAAAGTTCCGCATTACTGCAATTGTGTAAGAAATGAGCTGACCCTTGTGTATACTAGGTCAGTTTGAAATAGGTTATGTTAATCTATTGTTAGTATTGAGCTCTAACTCTTCTTAATTTCTATTTAAAAAAAATTGTTTTATTAAATAAAAACAAAAATACTAATGCTTATATGTATACAGTGGTAGCAATTAAATTGAGTGACACTGTGCATGTCCAACATTGATGTACAGCCATCTTTGAATTACTTTCAAATGTTGTTCATGATGTATCCAGCTGGTATTGAATTGGGCTCAATGTTGTTGAAGAATTCTGCATTAGATGACACTCTCAGCCCACTGTTGTTGGATTCCTGCCTGTTTATCATGTTATAATTACTCTCTGATTTGTGCTTGATTAGGGATTTGAGATGTCGCATTGATTCTATCTGCTACAGTGAAAGCATCGTTAATCCACACAGATCATTAAATCGGTGAACTCTGTAGGCAAGTTCACGGCCCAGCGTGAAAGTGAATCCGCCACAGGCTGTAGGTCTACTTCTTGTATCTCAGCAGGGTTCTCGCTGTCGTCTTTATTTATTTTCCTATACACACTGCTGGTATCCTCCATAAAACCATCCTCTTGATGAAGCTGGGTTTTGAGAAACATATTTGTGCTGCCATTTTGTGTCCCAGGGGTACTGGGCCAATGAGCCATAGACATATGAAAGGTCTTTATGAAAGCTTTCTTGTCTTGCCTGTCAACAATGTCCTGTGGTTATGCAGCCTTGTTCTCACAAAAGGAGTTGTTAATCTGTCTTTATTTGGTTTGTACTTGGTGGTACCCGGCCCCCTTTGCCAATGACTGATGTTTTAGTTGTTGAACAAAGTCCTTATCATCTTAAAACTTGTCTTTGTCGTAGCTATAAATGTGAACAGATGTTTATGTTCACATTTGATAAAACTAAGAATCATGATGTTTCCGCAGAAAACTTCTTAAAGAGCTCCCGCCATTTACATTGATGTACTATGTTTGTATGTGTGGATATATCCATGTACATTACACTGCCAGTGCCTGTTTGCTCGTCGTGAAGGTAAGTCAGGACAGTAACTCCCTCTCTCATTCTATTTGTACTCTCACACAAACACGCCTCAGGTAAATCATATCTAGCAATTTGCAGTTTTAATTATTTACTGTTGCCGTTCATTGATGTGGGGTAGTAATAAACTTAATTGCAAAAACATCTTGTTCAGTACTCATAATAGCTGTTCCTTAAGGGACATTGGCTCATGGGCGTTATTGGCATCTGCAATATTAGAGGATTGCAGTTTGACGTTGCTAATGGACCCATAAATCAATAATCTGTCAATATCTCCCTATACAGCTCCCACAATATGCCTGTCAGTAATTTCCATGGGTTTCAGAACAAATGCCAAACATATAGTTTGTAAACTTGTAAATGTTTCTCAAATCAAATGCACAAAGAATTTTACCCCTGGCTTTTAATTCTGCATTTTCTGTTAGTTCTGTTCTACCTGTGTCACACGGCCGGTGGTAGAATGACATTGTACAATCCTCTATTTTTAGGACTATATGAATACATGCTGGCTTACGTATTTCGTAATGATTAATAGATAATATCACGTAGCTGAATAGATTTGGTTGTTAGACAGATTAATTTGTTTCATGATGTTGTCAAAAAACAGTTTTGTGCTGCATACAAATAGCCTCCATCCTAATTCAGTTACGAATTCCGGTTCCAGTTCATTGTTATTGCAGACACATACCAATATATCATGTTCATATCTTCCAGAAAAACTTGACAACCTGATAATAAACATGATCGGAAAAATACAAAATGCATGTCAACAGAACTAGATACAGCCTGACTGAGTTGTGGAAATTATTCACAGTTTTCCAAACCCGTGTCTTACATTAGCCTCTCCGTTATGAAATGAGTGCAGTCATGTGTACCACATTATGGTGCCAGAATGCACAGGCTACAAAAGTAGTATTACTTCATTCACTACCGGTAGGTGGCAGTAGTGGTGCAACAATAGCCTATGCCATGTTGTAACAGGGTGGCACTTACAGTGTATATTAGTACTATTCAGTATACTCTGGCATTTCTTCTTTAATAATATATGAGGAAATGCCTTCAACATACATCTCCCAGTCATCCGTATCCTGCTAACATAATTTAGGCATGATGTTTCATTGAATTTGCTATTTTCACATCTTTGTATGGTCGCAGTGAACTAGTATTATTTATTCCCTGCTAAAAAAATATTACGGTTTACTAAAGTAAATTTACTATAGTTTACTATAGTACCATGCCAATAAGTGGCTCCTATGCCCGTTTGACCTACTCTTTCATACTAATCATATAAAAATGTAATGTACATTATAATCCAAAAATTAGCATGTTTCAACGAGTGAAACATTGTACCATTTAACAAACCTTTTGAAGACATTTTTTACTGAATCAGTGAAATGGATGAAATAAAGTACGAAGGTGTCAAGGCAGTAGACAATGCATGAATTTAGGAGATAAGATACTTATGCTGCACAGATGTGATAATCTACTGTTCAGAATGTTGGTACAGGCGACTTATGACAATTCAAGTATACGTAGTGTTTCTGTAATGACATGGTAATCTACGGTCAAGTCCTCTCTCAGAAAAGTTGATGTCTCTCGTACAGTGGTATACAAACAAAATTGAAGAGTTGCTCCATCCAAGACTTGAAGGGATATGAGTGTAGAAGGGCCATCCTTTCCCAAAGGCACGTCCACTTTGATTGTTATAAAGCCAGTTTTGTAGTACAGCCAGTTTTATGAGACATCCTAAAACCACATGTAAGCCTTTTCACATTGAATAATGGCAGCAAAAAAGTGTCTTACTATCATTAAGCTTACAATCCTTCAAGAAGGAAATGTCATGATGTAATAGTGGGCAAAGTCCATGTAACATGGTTGAAATCACTGGGTTTTAATTAACCATATGTGTGATGGCGCTGAAACAGTTAATAATATTATATGAAACTGTTCAGTGATACACTGAAAACACAAAGTAGAAAAGTTGTTATTTTAATGAGTTTTACAGCTGAAAATATCCTTGAGGAGATGTATGCTATGTAAATGTCCTTTTACAAGAACTGCATAAAAGTCAACCAATCCTTCACTGAATGCCCACAAGTGTGCTGGTGACTAAACCTCTAAGTCTAGGGCTTGTGGTGTCATCACCTTGTAGCTCACCATTAGCCAGACAAACAAGAGAAATTAACTAAATGTATCTTTTTGCCTTTGGATTCCCTTTGCACCAGCTACATTAGTAGTGGAGTAGAGTATTTCCTGGGTGAATACCCAGTCAGTGGGTTCCTTGGCCTCAGCTTGGTAACCCAATCATGTCAGCCTGTTCTGTATCAGTCCCTTGGCAATAGCCCTTTGGCATGGTCCATGCATCAGTCCAGTTGATCCAATCTCTATTTCGGCAGTGAGACTCTTCGCCAACCGACTTTCCAATATCTCTCCCCTATGTAAGCCCTTCTTACTAATGTATCATATATAGGCTATGTATAGGCCACAGTAATAATTTCTGTATATATAATATAAACAAAGTTATTTTGTGAAAGAGGTCGGGGAAAAGAAAAGTAATCCAAAGTAACAAAGTTTAATAACAATCAAGAAAGAATTTAGTAGTTCTCATGTACCACAACCAGAATGAAAACTTTACACAAAACCACAGCTAAAATACTAAAATAACCACTAAAACCCTTACAACAACAACAACAACACTTTTTCTCGAGCATGGCCTCCTTCCTACGTGGTCGAGAATCACCATTGCTCAATCCGCATTCTGCATTCCCGCTTGGTAGGCATACACATCAAATTCCTGTAGCTATTCAGCCATGGTTGGGTCTCCAATCTTTTTTGGGTATCCCATGAATTTTGTTTCAGTTTCACAGAAGAGACATAAGGGACCCTCTCACCAGACTGCAGTCATTCATACAGTGGCTAAAAGACACAAATTAGATGAATAGTGCACTTTTTGATAAAGGCATCAAAATGGCATACATGTAATTAAATTAGAAACTTTCATTTTTCATATCCAAGAATCATGTTAAATTACCTGGTAGAGGCTTTCGGTGACGTGTCACGCCGACTTCATCAGTACCTATGACGCTGAATGACGTCATCGTACACGTGAGGCAGTTCGTAATTGCCCTCGTCTCGTGTTGATGGGTGTTTTGGTTTTTCTGATCCAAGGAGCGGGAAAAAAAGATTGATGTCTACCATCAATAAATCCGCCCTTACAGACCATACAACAACTGAAAACCATATCATAGACTGGGAGGGAGTGAAAATTGTAGACAAAGAATCCAACAGAAGGATTCGGCATATCAAAGAAGCCATCTGGATCAGAAAAACCAAAACACCCATCAACAGAGACGAGGGCAATTACGAACTGCCTCACGTGTACGATGACGTCATTCAGCGTCATAGGTACTGATGAAGTCGGCGTGACACGTCAACGAAAGCCTCTACCAGGTAATTTAACATGATTCTTGGATATGAAAAATGAAAGTTTCTAATTTGAAAACGAACTATCCTGAAGAATGGCATACATGTAGTTTATGATATTTAGGCTCATATAAAGTTAGGTACCCATCGCAGTCGACATGGTATCTCGCCACCATCCTAATTTTTAAAATGGCCACCATGGAAATCCATTACAACATTTTCAGGGTCAGGGAATCCATTTGTGCTGCTTGCAGTATCCTCACATGATGGCCAAAGCATGCAATATACATATGGTGAAAATCATCATTGTCTTTTTCCTCATGTTTCTGGTCTCCTCTGATGTGTGTTTCCACTCCTGCTTGCCTTTGATATTTGTGAACATAAATTGTCCCTGTCTGTACTTTGCCACCTGTCTTCAGTATTGGAGGTTCTGAATGGCAGACAGTGATGATGTGTCCCACTTTGTTACACCTGTGGCAGACATAATCCTTGTATCGACATTCATCTGGTGAATGTGGCTTTTTCCACACTTGTACCACATCATGGTAGCAGGGCATTTATTCTGAAAACGATTAGCCTGTAGCCAGTTAACATCTGCAGTAGCAGCAGACTAACCAAATGCCTCCAGAGACCCTATAAGAACTGCTATTATCAAGTATGAGTTAGTCCACAATCATTAACACCATGAAAAGGTGACAGAGTTGTAACTTGATTACACACTGCAGTGCCAGTAGTCTAAATGCAAACTCACAAACATCGATCGCCATTAGGTGATCAAATGCACACTTCGAGTCACACAAACAAACACTAGTACGTATGCGTAACTAGAACAGTGTTTTAATAAGAGAACACAAAACTGCAACTCACAACAGGAAGTATCCAAACATGCGAGGCCGTGACCCGGAAACTAGGGGTCACAGACAATATTACCATTGAACTACAATCATGGAATAGTAACTAATAGCCATTGGCGTG
Organism: Escarpia spicata; assembly: GCA_963995525.1. NCBI lineage: Eukaryota > Metazoa > Annelida > Polychaeta > Sabellida > Siboglinidae > Escarpia > Escarpia spicata. The sequence goes on along the minus strand of OZ023208.1, from coordinate 30,730,848 downwards.
ACTTCTTCTCATAATTATGTATGCTACTATGAGATAGCTATCATATAGACATACAATAATGATTATAGAGATAAAGGTTCATGAGATGAAGTCTTTCAGATACTCAGGAGGCTTCCGAGTTCTTGTAGAGCGTCTCGGAGGTTCCTCGGGCGGACAGCTATGTTGATCTGGCTCGTATGACATTGTTGATTCGTTGTTGACTGTCGCCGTTTCTTGTCGATGAGACTCGGCTGTTGATGGTTCTACGGGCTGAGCTGCTATGACTGGAGGGTACGAGAGTTGAACTGGTACGTCTGGAGGTTTCTCTGGAGGAGCTGGGTCATCTGCGGGTGTTAGTTCGTCATACTGGTACGACACTGGAAGATCGTGGGTAGCTTCAGCTGCCACCTTGTAGCACTCTGTTCGCTTCACTCTGTATGACGTGGCACGCAACTGGTTACCGGCGAACTTGCTGATGTTGAGCCATTCTCCTTCTGTGCTCACTACGAGATACCGACACCTGGAGCGTAGTTTACTCTTGTCTGAGTACAAGTACGCGATGTCGCCAATGTCGATATGTTGGGGTCTGGGTACTGAACCGCGAGGAGACTTCGATATTTGACTGTGTTCGTGGTTAGCGTTGCGCGAGGCATGCTGTTGTTGAATGATGCTATAGTCGTTCAGCGGTAATTGTTCGTTGGTGAATTGGTCACGCTGGGTCCACAGCTCACGAGCTGACATTCCTCTGTTTCGTACTCGGGCGTTGAGGCTGGCAGTAGCGACAGACAGTAGCACCTGCGTGATGGCGCCGCCTGTCGGTTGTTGGTGTAAAATTTCACCCTCGAGTTCCCGAATGGCTTTTTCGGCCACAGGGTTTTTGTTGATGTTTTTGACCCGTCCTAGTTCGATGGTGAGTCGATACTTGTTCAACAGTGCGTCGTTGACGAGAGCTGCGAATCCAGGAGCTGGGTCTGTGCGTATTACGGCAGGAGGTCCATCAAGCGGTCGGAGGCCGATGCAGAGTTGAATGATGGAGTCCCGTAACGTGTCGCGTCGTTCGTCGTTGATGAAGCATGTTACTGTGTATGATGTTACACACTCGCGTAGCACCAAGATCAGTTGTCTTTCTCGTTTGATGATGTCGGCTGCATATGAGATACCCACTACTTCTGGGGGATCGTTGGTAGATTGCGCGATAGTTAGGTTTGGGGTGTTCCGTAACGACGTACAGTGATGACAGCTGCGCGAGGTGGACTCGACAGACTTGTCGAGGTCGAGAGCGAATACATAGCGATGCATGACTTGCTTTAACTGGCACGAAGACGGGTGATCCAGTTGGATGTGCAGGGCCGTTACTAGTCCGTCTAGGACTTTTCGCGGTACGATGATGCACTCTCGTGTAGGACTCAGTGGGTCGTTACGTTGTACGACCAGTAGACCGTCACGAGCGATTGATGCGACGTTAAGGTATCTTTTGACGTCTTTCGCGTTTGTCACCTTTTTGGATGGTCGTGTTCCTTGTGTAAGGTGTGAATGAGTCCTTTGCAAGTTTTGGCAGTCTGCTTGAATGCCGAGCCATGCTGAACGATTGGTGAACGGAAGTCGAGCTTTCCCAGATGTTATGTCGTCTGTTGTAACGCGTTGCATCACGACTGACTCTTCAGTCTGTCGTATATAGGAGCACACTTGGCACTGTTGTTCCCGGCATGTGGGTGCGTTGCGACTCGCGAAGTCTGATGGAACATTAGCTGAACCGGCGAGATGGCGAATAGTTGCCTGGTACCGACTGACGACTGATAGGAATGTCGATACGCGCGGGCTGACGGAGAATTCACCGCGACAAAGCTTCTCGTGGGCTTGTACGCAAGGCTTGCTGTCTGTGAGTATCGCTGTGTTGTGTGCTGACTGTACGATATACGGGCTGAAATGTCTGATAGCGGCTGCGATGGATAGTGCTTCTACTTTGCATGGCAACCAGGAGATCTGTCGTCCGCGGAGTTTTGCGCTGAAGAATCCGGCCAGCATCAATTTGCCATTGCGCATCACGTACAAGGTGGCTCCTAGACCGCACTGTTTGACAGCGCCGTCCGTCACTAGCCATAGTTCGTCACTTGGCCGAGGTAATGTGATAGCCTTGTTAGTCTGAAGACTGGTTTGTGCGTGTTTGAAGGCTTCTCTTAATGCATCGGTCCATGTGACGCGATCACTTGACTGTTTGCCACCCGTTACTTCGTCGAACGGGGCGAGCAAGGCGGAGCATCCTGGTATGACGGGTGCTAGCATTTTGTAGGCTCCGACGAATGCTCGCATCGCTTTGACTGTGAGTGGAGCGTCGCAGCTGGCTAGGGTGGCGATGCGATGTTGGCTTGCATGGATGGAGCCGAGGTTCCACACCCAGCCAAGTATCGTGGTCGTAGTAGGGCACATCGTTGTTTTGGCAGCGGACAGGCGCAACCCGCTGTTGGCGAAGCTTTGGAGCAATCGTCTTACGTTCTGTTGGAGTTCGGCGATGGTGTTTCCTCCACAATATATGTCGTCTGCCAGTTTGGCGACGACACCTTCTTCGAGTAGATCTCCCAGTACGCGGCACAACAGCTCTTCGAGTGCGGTTTCGGACCCGGGCATGCCCATCGCTGAGCGAGCGTATACGCGTACACCGCGGAACGGAGTGACTACTCCGCAGTACTTCATTGATTCACGCGATAGAGGGATTTGGTAGAACGCATTTGACATATCGGTAGTCGCTATGTACCTCCATTGTGCGATTTTTCGTAGGGTGTTGTCGACATCAGGCATCAATGAAGGCTGCGGCTTTCTATAGCGGCCTACGTCAGTGAAGGCAGTGACGAGTCGGTGTCCTCCGCTTTGCTTCTTTATCAGGAATGACGGGTTGAGGTACTCGACGTTGACCGGTACATCCTCAGGCTGGACGAACACGCCCATCGTCACGAGTTCATCGAACTTGTTTTGGAGTTCTACGAACTGGTTTCGTGCGTATTGGGGTAGGCGTCCTTTACGTTGGGGCGGTTGTACTGGGCCCATGTTGACAACAGCTTTGAATGGTCCCACGTGACCATTGTATCCACTGTAGCTTGGGTCGAATACGTCGTCATACTCTTCCACGATCGATCGGAATGCCGCTCGTTCGTCGGGGGAGAGCGCGTGATCAGGATCGATGGTGACCGCTGTTGAGTGTTTGATGGCAGTAGCATTCGAGCTGCGTGTGCATATGCTTACGGCTACGCTGGTGCATTGACTGTCTGGTATGGATGTTGCCTTGTCGGGTACGAACACTTCTCTGATTTGGCAAAAGTGTTCGTTTCTTTTCAGTGTGCGAGTGGAGTTCGTGAGATTTGGTATGCGCAATACACCTTCTACCCTGGTGATTAGTGAAGGTTGTGGCCACACATCGTTCTCGTGTACTCCTTTGTTGCCGGTGGTATCGTGACGTGGTTCCAGAGCGAATGTGGCGTCTGCGATATACGCGTCTGAAGGCAGGTCGACTTCCACGAAGTCGCCTGGCCACACAGTGATGTTGGTTGGTGGTGCTCGCAGTATGTGGGCACGGCGGACTGCATGCCTGTTGAGGGCCCTCTGTGTTGTACCATATGTGTACGTGGTGCCATCTGCGAGGGTGATGGTTCGTTTGGCGGGACGGATGGTAATGTCGTTGACTTCCATAAATGGTGTCCCGGCCAGCATCTCGACATCCAGATTCTGTACCACTAGTCCACAGAACTGGAATGATTTATTTTTGCGGGCGAGTGATATGGTAATTTCGCCAACTATGGTTAGAGGCGATGATCCGTCAGCTTGGTGAGCCGATTGGGAATAGTTCTTGATAGTACACCCCAATCTCACTGCCGTGTCATGACGGATCATATTGCCCGTTGCACCGCTATCGATCGTCACTCGAACGGCGTGATGGTCGTGGAATGCGTCGAGGTAAGGCGATTGTCGTACATCGATACGTTGCACGGTAGTGGTGTTTACGGGGCGTTCGTCATAAACTTCGTAGGTATCGTCGTCGCCTTCATCGACGGAGTCGATGATATCACTGACTTGTCGTACCTTAGCCATGTAGCGGCGATCTTGTTCCGGAAGGTATGAGCACTCACTGAGGAAGTGGTGTACATCACTGCGGCCTACTTGTTTGCAAAGAGGGCAAGTCTTCACGCTCGTGGGACGCCTAGGGTTGTTAGATGGTGCCGGTTGTCGTCTTGAGAACGCTGGTCTTTGTCCGCGTAGGTTAGGCCTAGTCTCGGTGCGCATAACCTTTGCGGTGTCAGCAGACGCAATCTCGTCTAGTAGTGATTCGAGTGCCTGTGATATTTCTGGCTTGATCGATGCTAGTGTTCTTGACCTCAGCTCTGTGCCATATCGTTGCTTTATGAGCTTAGGCAGTGCGGGGTTGATAAGTCGTAACCAGGTCAGTACTACCATGTTCTCTAGGGAAGGAGACATTTCTTCGTCAACGTGTATGACGTCACCGTGGTGCAGAATGACACTTCCCTCTTGTAGCATGTTGTCTTCAACGAAGGCCACTAGGCGCTGATACAAGTCTTCGGGGCGTTCGTCAGCTTGTAGGTGGATATCAGCAAAGTCCAGGAAATGGGCCCCTGTAGACTGGAACCCATAGTGCAGTCGGATAGTTTGCCAGATACCGGATAAACTGGTTGAGTTTTTGGCGATCGTGTTGCGCGATATGACTGGGCAATAGTTCGCTATTTGGCCTAACATTAGATCGAGCATGTAGGCTTGCTGAATGGCTGTATGACCATTATCGTCGGTGAAGCCGCGGTTTGGATGTGCTGCACATCGCTTCTCCCATTTAGCGTCAGTGGCGATAAACTGGGCGAAGTTTGGGTCGGGTGAGAGGGTGTAGACGAGGTTCTGGCGCCAGTTCTCAAATGTGTTGACCGTTTCCGTTTTTGTGAGGCACCACTGTCTCGGTGCGCGTTGCATGTTGTTAGCCATGTTGTTACCACACCTGCTAGTGATACAGAGCCGTTTCGGCTAGCTGTTTGCGCCGTGAGGTCGGCGGACTGTCAATGTGTATCTGCTTTTATTGCGCCCGTTTTGGTGAGCGGGTTCGTTGTGAGCGCTGCCACCACGCCATTAGGTGATCAAATGCACACTTCGAGTCACACAAACAAACACTAGTACGTATGCGTAACTAGAACAGTGTTTTAATAAGAGAACACAAAACTGCAACTCACAACAGGAAGTATCCAAACATGCGAGGCCGTGACCCGGAAACTAGGGGTCACGACAATATTACCATTGAACTACAATCATGGAATAGTAACTAATAGCCATTGGCGGATGTGTAAGTGCGGTTCAGTTCAACATTGAAAGTCTATGAATGTTCAACATGCAATGTTGATGCAGATTGCGATAAAGCCATTCCATTCTTGTTGCCCATTGTGGTGTTCACAAAACCATAACACAACATGTGCTAGCTAACAGCAGATGGAAACACGCCATTTTAGAAATGAAGATGGATGCTAGATATGATTTTTATGGCAATGGGTATCTAGCTTGATTATCTTCCTACATGTCTGTTTCCAATCCCACAAATAAATCAAGGATGAAGCACAAAGATCCCGGCATCAAAAGCTAGTTACTAGTACTAATCGTAATTAAAAATAATATAGGCCATCAATTATTAGCCACTCGTATAATTGTTACCTGGTGCAGTTAGGTTGTAGAATACATGCATTGATCTTTTGTCCTTCATCCTAACAGTGTAATTATTATTTGGCAGGCATATCATGCATTTGTGTATCATTCAATCGTTGCAATATGAGTATGCCAATTTTGTTAGTAAGTCTGGGGAATAATATTCATATTCTGTTAGTGTAATTGCATTATTACTGTCAGTGCAGATTGCTTTTTAGTCTCAGCAGGTAGGTAGTCTCTTTCTATGCTGTTGTGCATTTGTATATATACATAACATCAAGTAGTCAAGAGGGGTCATTAGACAATGTAATCTGTTCGTTCTTGGGGCATGTATTGTTATTGATTGATAGACATGTTGGACTTATAACACAGGCTTAAATGTTTGAGCACTCAGTGTTTTGAGGATGTCTTTGAATGGTTGTCCAGTGCTGCACTGATGGTTTAGTTCTGTGTTTGACCTCAACAAACAGAGAATGATTACAGTCATTCCTGATTGTCAAAGCATTGGTTTGGAAACAAGCTACTGTGTTCTTCTTGCGAGAAATCTTGTGTACGAAGCTTGTGTACACTCTCCATACAGGATTCTTGTTGACAAAATACAGAACATTGGTTAAATCACAGAGTGACTGAAGGAGTACAGCTGTAAGTGAAGTGACAACTCAGTCCAAGTGATACTGTGACGTCTTGCGCTACCATGTCTGGGCAGTGAGGGGCAACTGATGCTGCGGGTCAGTTGAAGAGTGATGGGTGGTCGGAGGGTGCTCTTGCCGTGGTCAGTTCAGACCAGTGACGAGCCAACTGGACAGCTTGCACTACGACCTCATGAGGTCCGTACTCCCGGTCAGCAACTCAGTCTGCTTGATGTCGTCAGGAAATTTAAGATGACCCGTGCCATAGCACTGCAGCACCGGAAGCGTGATGTCTTCATGCCAGTAAGCGTGTGCAGTATGTATGTGTAAGTATTCGAGAGAATCTGTGGTCACCTTCCTACTGGTTCCGTTGTTCACCAGAGTTTCACATCTCGCAGTCATACTTGTGTGTGTACGCGCCTATGAATGGGCTGGTCCTGGAGATATGGCGCTATAGAAATGCTAGTAATAATAATACTAACAATAATTGGTGATGGAGACATTTAATTGCACTAGTTTTCACCTTCAGTTAACGGTAGTTCCGGTAGTTATCGTGTCAGTTGATGTTTTTATTGTTTTCTTCACAGAACATTAGTAGGTGTTGGTATGAATATATGTACTACAAAATACATGACACAAATGCCATATGTCACCATTCCGTCCTTTAAAAACTACTACTTTGCGTGTCTCAGTAGAATTCCCCTTCAAATTCAAGGAAAGTATGACGACGTGTGTTTCATGATGAACGCAGATCATACAGTCTGGTTATTCTGATACCAGTACCAGTAACTTTGATACAAGTACATGTTTATACAAGTATAAGTACCTTTTAGGTATTATCTTTAGTTCCATAACATACATACATACACAGACATATATACGCTGGCTTGCTAGCTAGCTGTAGTTACATGACATGTATGCTCAACCTGTATGGATGACAGCATTTGTTTGCAGGAAAGCTTTGGTGCTGCTGTCTTTTTGTGCTGGCTTAGCTCATATGACAGACAAATAATGTCTTCAGTGTTAATCTGTGCTGTGGTGTCAGGGACAAGGCGAGGTGCATCAATCTTAACATTTACATGCTGTAGGCATTGTCATGTAGCGGGTTAATCAGGTGTCTTGTTACCATTAGCATTGTGCTTATTTATTCACACAAACCCAAAGTGAATAGACAGGATGGACTTATTGTTGGTGAAGAACCAAGACTCCAAGCAGTGGATTGTTTCTGTTGGCTTGAGCCTCCAGGGCCTTGCGTTGCATGTGCAGCTAAACTGTGAATAATTGCACTAGGCAATGTTGGATGGCAGCTACACTCAAGAGGCAGCATAATTGGTGTGTTCTGGTGTATTGATCTAATGAACACAAAGTTTGCTGCTGTCCAAGGTACAAGAAGTTGTATTTAGTTCTAGGCTTTGATTGAATGCAACTGACGTCCTGCATGGGTTATTGTGCCTTTGTGATGGTGACCTGGTCAGAGCATGCTTGAATGGACTCACTAATGACAGACAAACACCTTAGTTACCTGTTGCCATCTGCTACTGTAGCCTGAGACCAGTGAGTCATATCTCGTTACACATCTGGCTGAACCAATGTATGGATTGCGGTTTCGTGGAACCGTCGTAGCTTTACACCTGCAGTATGCCTTCCTGGCAGAGCCAGTGCAATAAAGTGGCATGTAACCAGTGCCGGTCCGCACGCAAAGACGCCTCTCCTGATGTTCAGTGGACCAAGCAACGTGTGTCTTCCTGCATGACTGACCTACACTACTCCAACTTCTGTCTGCCCAGCTATGATTCACTTGCACCATCAGTCAGGTATTGCTCTTCTCTTCAAGCACATGTGCTCTCTCTGCCATGTGTAGCACCACGATCTCTGTCATTGGCTGTACACTCAGTACACAGTGGATCAGAGGCTGGTAAGTTGCATGGACCAGTTAGATACAGTTATTACAGGTTATGTAGCGCTGCATCAACACTTTTTTCTGGTAGGCTAAACTGGAAAATAACCAAGTGATGTGACTTGTTTTGTTAAGTTAAGAGAATATCAAATATTGAGCTTTGATGGGTCATCTCAAGTAGTTATATTCCAAACAGCCCATTCTTCAGCTGATGCAGGAGTTTGTGGTGGTATGTGCACAATTGCGCATGTGTTGTGGATATATTTTAATAGCAAGAATTAAACTTACTTTGGAGCTGTATTTGAAAGTTGCAATGGTTCTTGCTATTAATCTATATTAATCTTGGAACCATGAACAGTATCTTCCATGATGTGAGTATTGTTTATGTAATAATTTATTGATAGATCTGTTTACTGGTTGATGAGTATGTGGAAGCTGCCCCTGTCCGGCCTCACATGCTAGAGTCAGCTTGCACACACCAGAGTGAGAATATGTTTGTTTATAAGCAGCCAAGGTGAGTGGGTGTAGTGGGAGTTTCATGGTGGATGTAAAAATGTCATGGGGCTTTTTATTTCAATAATTTGTTACAGGATCATATCCCATGTATAATACTTGATAATGACGATTGATCAATCAGTTGATTAGCTGATTGGAATACATGAGCTGCCCCTATCCAGCCTCACATTCTTGACTCAATCTCCGCAGTGGGAGGTTGTATTCAGCCCTGATGTTGTGTCACTTATCCCTGACTGGGCTTATCATACGGAGCACATCTGGATGCTTCCGCATAAGCCCCCACCCATTTGGTTCAGGTGTGAGCAGTATCCAACAGCTCTCCTGACTGTTCTGAGCACTGTATCGTTATTGCATATTACAGCATGATTACGAATGCATGCACTCATGCATGCTTGCATGGAAATAAGCAGTATTAACCTGTGCGCCAGACATGTGTAAATGGTGGATGTCTCGTGACAGAGTGGGCTAGATCAGTCATGCAGACTGCACAGAGCTAATGCAAACACATGCAGTAGATACATGCCCACTCCATGGCACCTACTGGAATCTATCCACTTATATCAATAGTTAGTAGTAGTTTGATGGCTGAGACAGGAGCAGATTGTGAGGATAAGGAATGGGTGTTGTGGCATCTGTTTTGAAACCTTGCAATAGGTATGTACCCAGGTAATAGACACAACATTAGTTTTCAAATTGAAGAACTTGGACGGCTGTATTACTTTGTCTCTGTACAGATTTGTTAGGGAAATTATTGTTGTATTTCGTGGTCTCTTCTGAGGATAGAAATATCCAAGATGGTTGATACCATATGAAATGTGCTAAGACTAGTTGTGATCTGTCAGTTCTCATATGGTTATGTGAACTACTAAAAACATAGTCTACACAAGGGACGGTTTCACAAAGCATTCATACTGAATGTTTGACAAAAATTACTTAACTTAGAACATTTGTTCATAATGCTCTGTATCTGTTCCAAGCTATGAACACAGTACACTGATTATTTGAGGATGGCTTAAATTACTTGGAATAATCATAGTTCAGTTGTACATAAAAAGAGCAACTGTCGGGAGAATTTTGAAGAAGAAAAAACAGTTGTGTTGGGGGGGGTCCTTCGTTGGGTTGTAGACGAACCTCTCAAAGTTTGGACGCCTCATATGCGAAGTGTTTAGCAAGAGTATAATGTTGAATATTTTTGACATTTTTATTTTGTAGAATCTTGAAATAATAATGTGTTGGAATTTGCCATGCATATTTATAAATCAAATGGTGAATCCATGATTGTTTTGTCACTAGCCAGAAGCCAGCAGACCGTGAAATGTATAAGATTTACGTGCAATCAAAACACTTGCATGTAGCACTCAACATTGATTTTAATGTTAAGGTGAAATCACAAGGGAATAACACCATTGTTACTCCACACATCGGCAGGAAAGTCATTAGCAACAGATTTCAGTGCCAGCAAATAGTCCAGCTAAAACACTTCAAGGGTCTGAATAATGTACGACCTGTACATATCAGGTGTTCATCAATGTCGGACCTTTCAACTCCCGGAGTGGTCCTAGTTGACTCCTCTTGTAGTGTTAGGGTTTACACAGGTACATAGTGAGGCCAACAACTAGGTGTTGAGGCCATCAACTAGGTGTTGAGATGATAAACCAAGTGTTGACACAAGGGTGTGTCAATGTGCATGTGTCAGATTCATGACACTGTTGTGTATGCATGTACATTGACAACAGAGAATGTGTGCAGCCATGGCGGCCAGTGATATTTAAATTAGGCAGTAACACTATAGTTGTGTCAACCGTTGGTCATTTAACCAGGCCAGACCCGTGTTTGTTCAGTGAATAAAGTGACATTACACACAATATTAATGCTACTTTTAGCTGCCGCTGTGAGCATATTCATTGAGGGTCCAGTCAGGCACCAACTACAATTATCATTAGTGTTTATATGTGTCTTGCCAGGTTGTGCTGTGTGATACTCAACCACAATATGTAGGAGACAACACTTGCAGTGTGTGCATTGTGCAGGTTCTCGTGTATCGGTAGTAGAATGAGCAGGAGACTGGATATGTTGAGTGCACCTTTGGTGCCTGTCATCTTTCCACAGTGTCCATGGATGTTCCGAGTGCGTCTTGATCCAATAGCCGGGTTCGTTCATGCTCTGTCATTTGTCTTGCCCCACCGGCACACTACTTGGTATATCTTGTAATCATAGGTGTATCAGTATTTGACATCATTTGACATATACAGCAGCTTGGAAAGGGATCATGATGTTGATCAGTGAATACCATTCCCTGATCATGATGTTGACCAGTGAATACCATTCCCTGATCATGATGTTGACCAGTGTATACCATTTCCTGATCATGATGTTGATCAGTGAATACCATTCCCTGATCATGATGTTGATCAGTGAATACCATTCCCTGATCATGATGTTGATTAGTGAATACCATTCCCTGATCATGATGTTGACCAGTGAATACCATTCCCTGATCATGATGTTGACCAGTGTATACTATTTCCTGATCATGATGTTGACCAGTGAATACCATTCCCTGATCATGATGTTGATCAGTGAATACCATTCCCTGATCATGATGTTGACCAGTTATACCATTTCCTGATCATAATGTTGACCAGTGAATACCATTCCCTGATCCTGATGTTGATCAGTGAATACCATTCCCTGATCATGATGTTGACCAGTGAATACCATTCCCTGATCATGATGTTGACCAGTGTATACCATTTCCTGATCATGATGTTGATCAGTGACTATCATGCCCTGATACTGACGTTGTTCATTATAACCATGACATTGTTGTTTCAGTGGACTGCCCTGCCCCCCAGATCCTATAACTGTGTTGTTGTGTGTTTCAGTGCTGTGACGGCCCTACCCCCCACATCCTATAACTGTGTTGTGTGTTTCAGAGCTGCGACGGCCCTACCTCCCACGTCCTATAACTGTGTTGTTGTGTGTTTCAGTGCTGCGACGGCCCTACCTCCCACATCCTATAACTGTGTTGTGTGTTTCAGAGCTGCGACGGCCCTACCCCCCACGTCCTATAACTGTGTTGCTGTGTGTTTCAGTGCTGCTACGGCCCTACCCACTACATCCTATAACTGTGTTGCTATGTGTTTCAGTGCTGCTACGGCCCTACCCCTCACGTCCTATAACTGTGTTACTGTGTGTTTCAGTGCTGCTACGGCCCTACCCCTTACATCCTATAACTGTGTTGCTGTGTGTTTCAGTGCTGCGACGGCCCTACCTCCCACGTCCTACAGTTCACCGGGAGACCTGTCAGTTGACCCATACCACGATACCCACAAGGGCAACAGTGGGGACGAGATACGTGTCAATGGCAACCTGTCGGACAAGGAGAAGCGACGCAATCTAGAGTTTGACCTTCGCCGACCCAGCAGTCGCAAGGACTCTATACGAGGCTTCAACAGTAGAGGTGGGTGTCTCTTGTGTTACAATAGTTGTAATAATGGTGATAGTAATGCTCTAACATTGGCAAGTGATGTGTGGCTGATAGGTGTTTGGTACTTAGGTAAGTACCCTGCTAAATGGTCATACAATAGCATAGCAGTGTTTATGAATATTGTTTTATGACGTGTAGTCATACCCATCTGTCGTATAACTGTGTCATTATTTAGTGAGAAGAAACAAAGACACTCGTTAAAGCAGATTGTGACACTGAATGGTGTAAACAGTTGAGTTTTTGTGCACAGCAGTTTCTCGTATTTATCCAACATATGAACCACTGGTATAGACCACCAGGTTTGTATTATTTAAAAAATCTAGTGTATGTGCATATGCAGATTGTTTGCATGATTATTCCCTTTTGTTCTGCTAATTGGTGAGATCAAAGTAAGCCTTTGTGCCGGTAGATTAGCCATGGTTCAGTCAACGATGAATGCATATGGTATTAAATAACTACAAACGTAGTTCTCCTGCCATGAGAACGGTCCAATCCAGTCAATATATCAGTAGCTATATACCATTGTTGCAGTATTACATTGCTGCTTTTGAGGTTACATGTGATTATGTTATCTGAAAACACAGCTGTAGCAGTTGTTACAAATCTAAAGTTGTTAAACCACAGTACACTAATACATAAACATTCAGAACCCCACACTACAGTCCCCTAGTGTTACAGGTTCACCAATATATTGACCCCCAATGTTATGTATGCCTGCATTTCATATCATCATGATAACTAGGATAAAAGTAAATAACACATACCGGATATTTCAGTAGTCATAACACATTGATAATACTTTCAAAAGTCACCAGTATTTTAAAAGGTAAGTTCTTATATAGCGGAGTATCCAGTCCTTAGGACTATTCAAAGCACTTGACACTACTCCCTGGCAGACCTGTTCAATCAAACACCATCTTGACTTCTCTGGGAAGTATTCAGCCATGCTGCAATTAATGCACGGAGACTATTCGTACACAAATATCCACAATTGTTTATAGCCAGGTACTCATTCATACAGCAGAGTGAATTGGAGCAATGCAGAGTGAATGAACTTGCTCAAGATTCAACATGACAGTACAGGGTTTGAAACCATGTTCTCTTGATTGAGAGTCTGATGCTCTAGATTCAACATGGCAGTACAGGGTTTGAAACCATGTTCTCTTGAATGAGAGTCCGATGCTCTAGATTGAACATGGCAGCACAGGATTTGAAACCATGTTCTCTTGATTGAGAGTCCGATGCTCTAGATTGAACATGGCAGCACCGGATTTGAAACCATGTTCTCTTGATTGAGAGTCCGATGCTCTAGATTCAACATGGCGGCACAGGATTTGAACCCGTGTTCTCTTGATTGAGAGTCCGATGCTCTAGATTCAACATGGCAGCACAGGATTTGAATCCGTGTTCTCTTGATTGAGAGTCCGATGCTCTAGATTCAACATGGCAGCACAGGATTTGAACCCTTGTTTTCTCTTGTTTGTGATTGGTCCTAACTTTGGGTGATTGTGAAAGTGTTGTTGTATGCTGATGGTTTGTTGCAGGTTACTTTGAACGAGACAGTGGGGAGCAGCCCCTGCACTCAGCACGAGATGGCCAGCTCCCGCCCGCCACAAAGTATGGACAGTTCCGACCAATGGGGGTGAGGAACAACTTCCTCAGTGGTCAGCAGATCCCGCAACAGAGGGCGCCACAGCCACCACCACCACCAACGACATGTATGTTCAGTCACTTCATATCTTGGAGTATCTACCATCTGTCACCTCAGAGTAGCTGCCATTTAGTTATTGGAATTACTGTTTTAAATAAATATGACATACACCTAAACATAGTTGGCAATTTAATTGTGTTCTTTTCTAGTTTGTGGTATGATAGACAACCTGTTTGCACTTTATTTATTTTATAGAAACTAGGTTCATACTTCACATCGGTTATCAAGTTCTTGATAGCATTCAATACTGACAAAGATCTTGGAATAAGACCCTTGATTTTAATCATAGTTGATACATATTTCTGGGTTTAAATGATATATGGCTATTTAGTTTATAAATACATTCATACAACAAAACTTGGTTGTAACTTGAAAATTTACCAAAGTAATTATTTATTATTATATTTACATATGTTTCTGATGCATTTCACCTTGCTTTGTACATTATGCAGTACAGAAATACTACAGATTCAACTTAATCTCCATAAACTAATTAAGCAAATAAATTGCAGGGAGTAACTCATTTATTTTATCTTGTGTTTACAGGTCGCAGTGAACAAGAAGATCTGGTTGCCATGGGAACAAATTGGAACTCGTTAAATTCACATAGGGGTGGTAGATCATTTACTAATGGTGGCTCAACCATGCAACTGTTGCAAGGGGGCGGTCAAGCCCGCAAGGTCGGCAGTCGAAGCAGCATAACAGGGCTCAATGGAAACTACAGAAACCATTGTCATAAAGACAGTAAGTACAGAGAATGCCTAGTGATGTTTTTGTCAGATTTTATTGGAGGTGTTCAAATCAGGTACAGCATTCACTAGTTCCTAGTCCTCATAGTAGATTTGCTCTACACTAATTGATCTTCCTCATGTCCTAGGTGGCATTAAGGCTCCCTCAAGAGAGTGCCAATGTAGCAAACCTACTGATGATGTCCAAAGCCAGGTCATATGCTTTCATGTCTTTTTCCAAAGAGAGATCACCATACTAGACCATATTCACAGATACAGCCACGTAGCATAAACACAGCTCACCATACTAGACCATATTCACAGATACAACTACGTAACATAAACACAGCATACCGTACTAGATCATATTAACAGATACAACCACGTAACATAAACACAGCTCACCATACTAGATCATATTAACAGATACAACCACGTAGCATAAACACAGTTCATCATAGTAGATCATATTCACAGATACAACCACGTAACATAAACTCAGCTCACCATACTAGATCATATTAACAGATACAACCACGTAGCATAAACACAGTTCATCATAGTAGATTATATTCACAGATACAACCACGTAACATAAACTCAGCTCACCATACTAGATCATATTAACAGATACAACCACGTAACATAAACACAGTTCACCAAACTAGATCATATTCACGGATACAACCACGTAACATACACAAAGTTCACCGTACTATATCATATTCACAGATACAACCACGTAACATAAACACAGTTCACTGTACTAGATCAGATTCACAGATACAACCATGTAGCATAAACACAGTTCACCGTACTAGATCATATTAACAGATACAACTACGTAACATAAACACAGTTCACCGTATTAGATCATATTAACAGGTACAACCACGTAACATAAACACAGTTCACTGTACTAGATCATATTAACAGATACAACTACGTAACATAAACACAGTTCACCGTATTAGATCATATTAACAGGTACAACCACGTAACATAAACACAGTTCACTGTACTAGATCATATTCACAGATACAACCACGTAGCATAAACACAGTTCACCATACTAGATCATATTCACAGATACAACCACGTAACATAAACACAGTTCACTGTACTAGATCATATTCACAGATACAACCACATAGCATAAACACAGTTCACCATACTAGATCATATTCACAGATACAACCACGTAACATAAACACAGTTCACTGTACTAGATCATATTCACAGATACAACCACGTAGCATAAACACAGTTCACCATACTAGATCATATTCACAGATACAACCACGTAACATAAACACAGCGCTCTGTACTAGACCATATTCAAATCTCAACAATGCTCTTCGTGCAGACCCAAGCCTTATTACCTCATTAGATGGCTAGCCTCAACTCTTCTACCCTGCTGCCTGTGCACCCCTTTGGTCATCCTGTTATACTGTTTATGTTTAAATATCCATCCTTTTCGTGCCTTCTAGCCCATAAGGCTGCGTGCATCATATCACGTTCATTCTGTCTCTGGCTACATGTCTGGTTTAATTCCACTTTTTTTATAATTGTTTGGAGTACTACTAATAATAATGCTGTATATTATCAGCAGTAACAGCATACATCAAACCAGAAAATTACTTTGGCCAACTATTTCAGTATTGAATCAAATAAACTACACTTTGCCAATATCATTGAATATACACTGAAGTCTAGTGTACAGTACATGGTAAATGTACGAGGGACAGAACACGTGTTTAGAAATATCAGATATTGCACCCAGTTGGGATTTTAACAATCAAGGTGAGATACGTTTGCAAAATAGTAGTTGTTAGATCAGCAATAATAGGTTCACAGCAAAAAATGGCTTGCATGTGACAAATTCTTGTGCAGAACGTCAATGATTGGTGTAGGAACTAGGGTAAAGTTCATATCCTTGTTTAATATGAATAAAATATTTACGCTGGTTCCTGGGATGGCCTTATGTGCACATTATTAATTCATACGTCGACATGACTCAGATTTTTCATAGTTCTGAACTAGATGCTACCATTAATACTGTGGTACTCACATATGACTGTCTTGGCACATTACTTATTACGGTCCCATTACCAGGCTAGGGATGTATCTGAATATGATCTAGTATGGTGAGCTGTGTTTATGGGATAGGCACTTTGTTAAAATAAAAACTTACAGATTTGGCCATAAACTTCACAGTGTTATTGTTTTATGTTATCATTTATGTTGTGTTACCACTATGACATACATGTTGTTATTGGGTTCGAAGCTTCAAAACAGATACTGTCAAAACACATTAGCATACGCGTTAGACAATCTGTTTTCTGTGCAATATTTTCACTAATTTTATCATAAAGAATCTTCAGTGCAGGTTTGTTGGTGGAGAAGTTTGTAGATATGATTCTGTAATGTACTGAAACGGTTTTGTGTAGTTGATAGCACTGGATGTTGTTTGTTGCAGCTGAGCCAAGATATCCCGACCCGTTCATAGGAGCGCCCCACGGCTTTCAACAGCGCATTGCCGAGCTCGCCTCCCTTGAGGCTGAGACGATACGGAAAGAGAAATCGAGCAAGGCAAAGAAGAAAGCCAAAGCTGAAAAAGACTCTTAGACAATTTTACGTGTCATTATCTTATGTAATTCGTCATACATCAGACCAGGTGGTTCTGGCATCTCCTGGCATTACAGTGCCTGTAGTGACCTGGATGAGCATGCAACACCTTGCGTGCAGCAGTGGTTGTGATGTACCTTGCGTAGGTACATGAAGCAGCTGAGGTGGCAGGGTTGTCGACAGGCTGGCTGCACTGCCAGTAACAGCAGGTCCCCTTACACGTTCAAACAGCAACTACACCTGTTGGTCTGATTCAACTAGACTATGAAGGCCTCGCTGGCTTGTTCTTGTGGCATCCATGTGACACCACGCAGCTCCATATATTTGCATGGCATTTACTGCGTGATCTGCTCAGCAGAACAGTCCAACACTTCATTTGGAACTCGGCTGGTTTGTGGAAGAACTTGGAAAGTGGCTACTATATAGCCAAACATCATAGACTGCAATAAAACTCTGCCCCTCCAACAGTGGATAATATTAACTGTTCAGTATGGGACGGTGCTTCAAGATGCCACACACAAAGATAGTGTGATCAATCAACCTTCTGTTAACTGAAGGCCAACAATGCCATGGAGGACAGAAATGTTTTTGTCTGCCTGTACTGTTATCGTGCTTGTCTATACAAGTCTCATAGACTTTGTCAAACTCGCTAGCAGGTTGTGTCCTAGATGGAAAAGACAATGTAAATAGTGAATGACCTGAGTTTTGTTTAATGACAGTACACAAACTGCTATTAGGTTTTGCCCAGTGAGTCGCGGAACCGAGTTTACCAACTCACAGCAATTGTACATAGTACAAGAACAGTGTGCTTAATCAGTTGTAGGTGTATCGTCTTGAAAGACTTGAAACATTTTGAAGTAATTTTTTTCATAATGGTAATGTCTAATATGGGAGATTCAACTGCAAAATTGACTTACTTAAAGTTCATTACTTTTGAGAATATGAACATTTGGAAGTCATTTTCTTTCATAATGGTAATGTATAAGATAGGAGATTCAAATGCAAAATTGATTTACCGGTACTTTAAGTTCCTCACTTTTGAGAGTATGAGCCAAGAACTAAGGACTATTCTGGTTTAACGAATAGGATAAACAAAAACTCTGCTCTGAATGCATGCTGTTGTTAAATTAAGTGCATTTAAAAAAAAAGTAATTCATTTGTCATATGTTTATGTGAACTGCTAAAAACAAACACAGTCTACACAACAGACGGTTTCACAAAGCATTCATACCGATTGTTTAAAAAAAAAAACTTAACTTAGAACTCTGCATCTTGTTTAGTCAATTTAGACTTAAAATTCCTGACACTCGCATTTTAAACGAAAATTTATAAAAGTATATATCGTAAATTTTATAAACTGTTTTTGTGCAAGACAGAAGACATGAGAACTTGTCTGCCAAAACAGTATTAAAAATTATTTTTAAATAAACAGATTACTAGTTTCGAGAAGCTGCATTGTGGAGCGCACATGCTGAACAGATTAAATTATTGACACAATGATAAACTTAGCTCTGATATAGTACAAATACACTGTAATCAGTGCAAACTGGTGGAAATACATCCCAGACTAAGTTAGGGTTTTTGTATGAAATTTGCCAGCCCAAAACAATTTATTTTATGTATCGTCCTTGCGTTTAGTTGAATAAACCAGGTAGTTAAATACTTTTAATGGCAAATACAGTTACTGGGATGTATATAAACAAGTTGATGTCATAAAATTGTATGAATAAAATTATTCTGATTGTAAGGTTTGTATTGGAAATTGCAACAATGTACTGCAATTACATGGGAACATTCCAGTTAAAGATATTTCCACTAACTAGATCTCATACACGTTAATTCATAGCAGGCATTAGTTAATTTCTATTTTAAATTTGTTAATTAAATTTAATTAAGTTTAGCAGAAAGACTCATTTCATTTTAGGTAAATAATGGCTTGAGGTGATTGGAAAAGAACAAATCCTACACTATTCATATGTATTATTTTTGTCATGTAAAACATCGGGTTTACCGCTAATTTTAATCACATTGTCAGATTTTATGAAAGAAGTAAATGGAAGTTATGAAGGTATATAAAGCCTACTTAAAATTCTATTTAAATAACTACAGTTCCGTTGTGTTTTTTATCACTCTTAATTACGTCATATGACATCAGTGAGTGATCAACATTCACTGTAGACGGATCGAAACGTTGCAAGTTTCAAATATAGCTCCAATGGAAGTTTAATTCTTGTTATTAAAATCGTAATTACTTATTTGACTACATAGTTGTCGAAACGTGGTGAATATTGGGGGGCTGAGGCTCACAAACCTTTCAACTGCACCCCACTTACCGAAATATTTGGGGCTAAACCTATCCAGCAAATTATTGGTGTGGGCTCTGCCCCCCCCCCCCCCCTCCCAGGTCCCCCTCATTCTGATGCCTGTGGACCACCATCACCAATGCAGGAACAGGACGTGACAGGTACACTGTTAAAGTGGTAATTTTACAGTTCAATTTCTGTGTTTTACTGTGAATGTTCAAATGTACTACTACATTCCCTTTATCTCATCTCTGCTTTAAATTTATATACAATTATCTATTGAGACAATCTGCTAGGAAATATTAAATTGGATTGTCTTTAATATTTCAGCTACGTCATTTGGTTAGTAAAGATGCAAATTTTGTAATAGATTTGTAATTTGAATGAGGTTGTTGTTTTGAAGAAGTATTATTATGATGTGCTGCTAACTGAAGAGTTATCAGGGGACTAGATTTTAATCATTGTCATGTATGTATGGACTGTAATATTGATGTGTCATGTCACCGACATTCCCTCAACATGTGTAGATACAATGTTGCATATTTCAGTATTGACAATTCATGAATGTTTTTTCTACATTATTAAAAGAGATAAATACAATATGCATGTTTCCTTCTGTTGGCAATGGTTAGAATTGGTCCAACCTGCAAATTTATTTTAGGATCATTATTACTAAATTCAAAGTTATTCAATTTCACATAGATTTAAAATGTTGGACTATCGATAAGTCAAAGGCTCCCTTGCCCACTTGCCATCTGGGACTTCAGCTCTGGATTACAGTTCAATCTTGTAATGTAAACAGTTGTTATAATGGAGTCATTACAGTGGTAGCACTTGCTTGATTATGCACATTTACACATTCAGTTGTTAGTGATTGTGATGACATTCAGTGGGTATGGGAATTACAGTCATTTGCAAAAGGTTAAGACCAGGCACGATTTTGTGAAGAAATTTGACAAAACTATGATTTTTTGGCCTTCACATAACATTATATCAGTTTATTTCACCAAATAAACGTAGTACAACATAATATGAAACTTTGTCGTCCAAAAGTGTCGGTGTCTCTTCTTTTCAGTATTTAGTGTGGCCTCCTTTGCTGTCAATGACCGCCTGGATGCGATATGGCATGCTAGAAACCAGAGATTCGCAATAGTCTTGGGTGATTTCGGTGACCCAAACGTCCTTGATAGCTTGTTTCAAGTTTTGAGCGCTTGATGGTTGTTTGTCTGCCACCTTATCCTTCATTATAGTCCACAGGTTCTCAATGGGATTGAGATCTGGGCTGTTCCCAGGCCATTCCAGCATGGAGATTTTGTTCTTCTTGAGGAAATCAGTGGCTACCTTGGATCGGTGACAAGGAGTGCCATCTTGCATGAAAATCGTACATTTGTGGATGTCCATATGCAGTTTCAGCTTCTCCTTCAGCAACTCCACATACCTAGGTCCATTCATAGTGGTGTTAAGTGGAATAAAATACAGACCAGAAGGGCCAAAACATGACATGGCACCCCAAATCATCTGACTTGCGGGTGTTTCATTGTGGCTGCTGTATATTTCTCATCAAATCACTTACCTACTGGCCGCCTAACGTGCCTCTTGCGAGGTATAAACTGTTGCATGGTCGATTCATCCGAGAACAACACTTTCTTCAACAGCACGAGAGTCCAGTGGCGATGTCGTCTGGCAGAGTCCAGTCTCTTTTTTTCATCACAGCTGCCAGGCGTGGCTTCCGGGGGACTTGAGCCCAAATTCCTTGCCGAGACATCTCGAAACAGTACTGAGACTTATTTCTGTACCTTTTAAGATTAAAGCAGCCCAAATTTTCTTGCATGAGCTCATTGGCGAGCGCATCACGATGCGTCTCATTGCGTGGTCATCCCTGAGCGTAGTTTTCCGTGGACGACCACTCCTTTTACTGTCACGAAAAGTGCCATCAGTATTGAATTTGACGATGGCGTTGTGCACGGCTGTCTTGGAATAACGTAATTTAGCACTAATGTCTCTTTCCGTATATCCTTCTCCATGTAGAGTCACTATTTGTGCCTGAAAAAAAAAAACCTGAAAAACACCTAATCAATACTGACAGCAGCAAACAAATGACCTGGAAGTACTGACTAGGCGTATTGCTTCAAGGCCCAAATAGGATGATTACCTGATGCCATACCACAAAATGCTTAAAAACGTGCCTGGTCTTAAACTTTTGCAAATGACTAACATAATTTTTGTGAAGTTGCAATTGTTTTAAACAATATTTCAAAATTTCTTATTGCATAAAAGTGTCTTCCAAATGTCAAGGTATAGCAACCTGCTCTTGTGAATTGAATGAAACCTGTAAGATGACATAGGCATTGTAACCAGCTGGTCTGGCTTGACCCCCAATATGTCCTTATTTTCGGTACAATCCAAGTATAGATTTGGTGGGCATCATGTGACCCTCACCTCCACCCAAGGCCATGGCCCACAGCTGTCAACTTTGTCTCCAATAGTCAGCAGCATCTGCTGCCTATGAATTTAAGCATATCTATCTGTTAGTAGCATTTTCCATGAGAAAACAAACAATAAAACGATGATGACATTTGAAACAAATTCTGCAGTGTGACAATGTTTTATTGAAGACATGTTTAACAACCAAGTCCTGTTACCTCTATATCAGATGTTCTCCTTGGATCCACACTGTATATGAGACACAGTCATGACTGGCATTGTGTCGTATGAACCAGTTAGAGGTCCTTACAAACAAGGAAGTCTCGTAGACACATCACTACCTCATTGCATAGCTCTGGCTGCATCATCTCATTGTGTGTTGCCACAATCAGTAGGGTGGCTGTCTTGCCCACACTACACCCACTTGCTGGCATTCCCTGTTTCCCCATGATCCCACACCGACCATCCGCCAGGTGCACCCTGTACCTGTGTCCGTTCACACAGACCCCTTTGTCATATCCATACTTGGAGTCCCTCAGTCCACGCAGAAGGTGCTGCAATTCTTGCTGTGATAAGCTGAAGGTTTCCCTGCTTGTGGCCAGCAGCGTGCCGTCTGTGTGATACAAAGCAGCATCACTGACGTGGTTGGAACTAAGCATGTCACTGATGTACGCACTCCAGCATTTGATGTAGGTATCATCAGTGTCTCCTAGCATGCACCAATGTTTCTTCTCTTGAACTTTGTTCCGCCTTTGTTCATCTCTTTGATGTGTAGTCATTGTTCATCATGGATTGTTCAACACATTTTAGGCAGAAATGTCTTCAGTATTGCGACATTTTGCAATAATCCAAGGCTTAGAGCATTGCTGTAATCCAAGAATCTCTGTTTGTCAGACACTCTTGTGTTTGTACGTGAGTCACTGGTTGTTTGCACTGACTCCTGTGCAGACGAACAGTCTCGTTTATATATACACACCTCCTGTGTACACACCAGCACCTTGTAACTTATGCATACCTCCCATGACTCGTTCTCACAGCCAGTATAAAATTGGATAGTTGAGAGTCGCAATACTAACTTTTGTGTCTACACAGACCTCCGCAACATATTCGATGACATGCTGGTTGTGTCCATGGTGTTTGAGTGACATTTTAATGTAACATATATCTATTCTGTTAATAAGACACTCGCATATCTATCAGATTGCCAGCATTGAGCAGGTGACATGATTATGTTAAGCCATTCACCGTCAGTTTATTGCCCTCGGCAACACCAAGCACACACCGACAGATCAAGCTATTGACAACAATATAAGCCATTAATATTACATCATCAAGATAAACTCTCAGTTGGCATTGTCTGTGCTATTTAGTGCAATCAGTTTTGTTTATTCACAGTGACAGTCATGCATTCAATTGTGACCCCATGCGAGGTGTTTGGAAGAATTGACCGTCTCACATGATAAACGCTTCTACCATGACTTTTGTGTTTTAGATTATAATCCACAGCAGGTTACTCGTGTAACCCTGTTTAGGATGTTTTAATTTCCTTGGCATGCTAGTAGACTCTAGACACCAGGTAGATTGGAATGTCGGGGAAAAAAGTAACAGAAACGTCACAGGAAACAAAGTCACAACTCCAGGTGTACCCGGTATAGATTGTTCTTCATATGTACAAATAATTACAATATAAATTGAAACAGTAATATCTTTGTGTAACTATTCATCTTAATCAAATCCACCAAACACAACACAAAAACAGAGCATGGTTTTGATACTGAAATGTCAATTAAAATATGTAAGAATATGACAATGTTTCTTTGGAATATGAATCTTATACATGAATCAAATTTTGATGTCTTAAAACTTTGTTCAATTATCACTGGAAATGTGCAAGACTTTGTATAATTGTGTAACATTCTTCAACTAAGTAATATCGTGACTTAATCTCAAATGTTACTTTTTTCTAAACTAGTTAAAACTGAGACTTTATTTCTGTAACTTTTATTCCTGTGAATGTATTTCTGTACACCTGTAGATTGGACCAAGTGCGTTTCGTCGTTTCAAAAATGTCTAAGCAACTTCGAGTGACCAAAATCACCTCAAGTTTTGAAAGGACAGCAGATGGGCTCAAACCCTAATCCTATAAATTGACAGTCCTTGCAGCGTTCTGTACAGCAGTGTTAAGAACAAGTACAATAAGTGGTAAATATATATCTTTTTTTAATGCAAACTAGTAATACTGTACTCTGCACAAATAGTCATCATATACATTGTTTGAAAGAACATTGCTGTCACACAAATCTGAATTACATGTGTATGTTTGAGCTTCAGTTTTAAAGGAAAACCAACCAGTACATTAAACCAGTACATTTTGTTTACATTAGTACGACCCCTACAATACAGCAGGTATTTATTTTAAAATAGTAATTAATAATTGTGTAAAATTGTAACAATAATACATTTAAGTTCCATATTACATTGCTAGTCTGATATAGCACCTAAACTATAGTCCGTATAGAGGAGATGCCAACTGCCTAACTCAAGTTATGGCTCCACATCATCCTACTGATGTTGTGAATACTAACAGTATGTTTTAAATAAAATCTACAAACATCTGATAAAGGCAAGTGAAAAGTAAATGACGCGCTATACAAAGCTATACAAGAATGTGTTGCATCTGGCGGCTAACGCAGATAGATGGTGGCACCACCTTGTGTTGACTGGTTAATGAAAGTTTAGACAAAATAGTGAGTATGAAATTCTCGTGTGAAGTCTCGGAGCACCTGCGGCGCCATTTTCTCTGTGTTTTGAAAAGAAACGTGTGAGTGGATAATTCTAGAATGAACTTTGTAGAATCTCATTAATAGTTTTTGTTAAATATGTAGGCCTCAGCAATGGTATTCGCAACATCGTGTCCGTGTGCTCACGTTGTTGCAGTGTTATACCACTGCTTTGCGACGAAGAGTCGCGAGTTCTGCCAAATCAAATTGCACCCAATCAAATTTGAACTAAAAAGATACCGCTTTTGAGTTTTGTGATTATTAATAAAAGCAGCATCTATTAAAGTATAAATGCTGAAGTACGTTTGAGGAGACGTTGGAACTTGTGTCGAATCCGGTCCAACATAATCATAATGTTACGTTTTTATGTCACAATATTAGACTGATGATCAGTCATATAATAATAATTATATTACGTATAATTATTGAATATTGGATTTTCAGTTTTATTGCATTAAATGATTAATTCCACGAATGATCAGTGCAGCTTGATACAAACTAGTGTTGACGTTATATCACAAATCATTCAGTCCCAAATCACAAGTCAGCTTGAAGGCGCACTCTCAACCAATCATAAAATCAACCACCTAGGCTAGATGGTTGATTTTATGGCCTAGGGCTAAAGCTGCAAAACTTCTTCAAACTTCTTCTCACATATCTGACATGCATATAATACACGCTGTTGCTGTTGGTCCGGACCCGGATGTACAAAGAAACAGCTATAGCTCCGGCACTTAACTGGAGCATGTGCAATGCCAACAGACCGGTAAAATCTTGCAGTAGCTAAAGTTTCGTCACCACCAGACGACTATAAGTCCAGTACTGACTGCCAGGATGTAACAACTACTACATTATTATAATTTTGTATTAATGAGTTATGGAAATATATGATCTTATAATGATGTCTATGTTTCTGTATATATTAAGAAGCTTGCATTTGATTTCCATTTGTAATGTTATTTAATTTTACAAAACAGTCTGGACAGTTATTTCATGGCTATTGATCTATCACACCTATAGGGCCTGCACAATGTAAACATAATAAAAAAATCAAAATGTGAGTATAACATTTTCAATGTGGGCCGAAATGCTGCTTTTAATTCTCCATGCGGATTTCTGTGAAATGACTCGATCGAACCATCCGTCGGTGTGGGCCGAATCCATCCACAAGGGTGGCATGTAACGATCGAATTTGAACTGTCGACCTGGTTCTTTTATGTTCATTTTCACGTGTACTACGTCTTTTAAAGTCAGTCACGTGCTTATTCCCTTTGATACATCTCGATGATTGTTGCCAATCGGAATAACAACAAAAGGATTGTCAAACAAGCATTGTGCATGCCATGGTAACGACCGTGCCGCGACATACACAAAATACGCCTACTACGCATATGATGTCAATGCGTCTGGAGTGCTAGCTACTTTGTATAATATATTCACACACTGTCAGGGTTTCTGCCAGAAAAAATAATTTGAGTACAGAGTTAGTAAATTTTGAGACGGTGGAACTGGTAGGCGAAGCCTGCCACGGGCTCGTAGGGGGCCCACCCCCCCCAAAAATTGGATTTCTAGATCGGAAATCCCGCCCGGCTCATGGTGATCATTTCCATGTTTCATAGAAGAATGAATAACAAACTTAACAGTCAGCAGGACAATTTTAAACTTCCCTTCACATTTTAGAATAAATAGTCCGATTTATGATGTAGTATGGTATCTCGTTGTGTTATTTTTCTTCACGAAAGAAACGATTAATACTCGAAAACATCGCGAAAAATGTACAGCCATGACAGCACGCCGTATTGTTTACACTAAGCCTACCAATATGCCGGTATGCCACGTTCTATCCTGAGGTGAAGGCTTCAATCCCGTAGTGAATACCACGTTTAGCTAATCACAGAATAGCTAGCATAAACGTGTTGGCATGGGCTCATTCTTCACCTTTAAAAACGTCATGAAGTATGAGTTTCATTGCACAGAATTTAAACAAAATAAAAAATCTGGATTTATTTTGGGTACGTACCCTAGAATTATTTTGGGTACATAATTTTACCCTGCTGGCGGAAACGCTGACTGTATTTTCAAAAAAATTACAAGTATATTCTTGTAACAATCAGAACTCGCACAAAACTAAGCAAAAAAACTTGATATTTCTGGTGGTGACTAACCATAAAAATTACCATCAGGGGCCACCAAACTTCTCACATATCTGTTATGTCTATAAATACACACTATGTTGTAAAACATTACACATACTTGTAACAATAAAAATTCAAACTAAAACTTGACATTAGTGGTGACAGCTACCGTAAATATGACATTGTGTTGCATCGTCGCTATATAAATGAGGTTCATAGAAACCCTGTACACAGTAACACTGTTAACAGGTGTAATTTTATATGTGTGCATGAACATCGATATATTTATATGTATGTGTGCATGTATATATATATTTACCATATGTAAGGACAAATGTAAACAATGTAAAAATGTGTTTTCAGTAAGCCATGGAACAGAACGATGCTAATATCCAGACTCTGGCAGCTTATCTGCAGAAGACACTTTCTCCTGATCCGACGGAGCGGCGTGGAGGTTAGTACCTACAATTACCAGTTATCTAGATTTTATATAAGAAAATACAATTTGCATCCAGATAGTGGTTGGTTATCTTGAATTAGGCATAATGGTAGGAACGTCAAAGATTGGGATTAGTTCTCTGTAAAAATTGTGGTTATTTAAGACGTTAAATTCCAGAATTAAAGTATCAGTGAAATGGGTATGGTTTTTCAAGAAATTTGAGCATAACTGGCTTTGTATCTGCTGGCCCAGGGGACCAGTAGATATGAAAAGTTGCTGGCCCACCCAAAAAGTTATTGGCCCAAATTTTGTTTTTAAAAAATCTGCTGATACAGAGGTGCTCATCGCTTCACAAGAAGTCCACAAAAGTTTGCTAGGAGTGATGTCACGCAGACTTCCAGAGTTCTTATCTGTGCATGTTAATTTACAAAATTCAGATAGCAACTATAAAAAGTGAGAATTTGAAGTTAAATGAAGAGTTTTAATCATGGTGTCACTGCTATTAATAAAAAATCTGAGGTATAGTTTGCAATAAACAATCTTTGCACATTTGTGTACACACTCCATTACAGCAATAAAAATGTCTGCTTCAATGGCAAGAGTCACTGTTAGTGTTGTGTCACTTCTGTGTACATAACATACCACATAATAAAGTTGGTTTAAATTCATAGAATACTGTAAAACTAAAACAACAAAATGCAATCAGTGTGACATTTTATAGGCCTAGTATTATCGGCTCTGGGTGTGATACTTTAGCTGGCTGTCCTCAGCACATTGAATGCATTTCTTGACTTTGATTTTGCCTGAGGCTCAAGGCCGATGTTTTCAGGAACAGGCATACATGATACCATTATATGTGTGCATCTCAACACTGATACCATGTGTATTATGACTGGCGATGTAATTGTAAACAACACGTCGTGTGCGACAATGTGAACGCTGCCCAGAATCCTTGCTCTTGTTCCACCAAGTATTACAATATCCACCGGTGCAGCCATGGTCTTTTGCAACATTGGCAAACATTTGGCAGTATTACAAATTCCCTTTATTATGTCTTTTCATTATGGAATAAGATGAATACGCACTAGCGTTTTATCAATTAGAGATCATCTACCATTTGTAGCCAGGATGTAACAAGACCACTTATTGGTGGAATATTTAATGACCCCCCTGCCATTCGTCAATCGTGCGTGCGGACACAAATGAGTGGCAGTGCATACATATCATCGTATACATATGGCTAAATTTTAGTCGACGTTTATTTAGGTGTAACAAAAAGTGACAACGAGCATTGATTAAAATATCAAATAAAAAGATTACCGGTAGTCTTTAGGGTTGTCCCTAGGTAGGATTGGGTTACTGGAAACATGACGGTGGTCAATTGGACGCCGGGCCAGCGGGCCAGTTGTTATGTCGAGGCCTGCATAACTAACAAAATATTTAACTGAAACAATGATTGTATATTTAAATAACATTGACAAATAAATTGCATGGCAAGTAATTGCAAATTGCATATTTGTGTCAGCGGAGAAATTTCTAGAGTCGGTGGAAAAGAACCAAAGTTATTCGGTGCTACTGCTGCATCTGATGGACAAACAAGACGCAGATATCCACATCCGCGTCAGTGCTGCCATCACATTCAAGAACTACATCAAACGCAACTGGCGCATTGTGAGTACACAAGCAGTCAAACAAACATTCGGGGGTTTCTCATGTTGCATAACTCGCACTTCCCACACTAAAAATAAGCTCAATACGTCATAAACTGTACCAACATATTCATGGTGGACTTATAGTTTTTTCTAGTTCAGAGTGCTTGCTAAAATAATGTCAAGTCTTGCATATCATTGTTCTTTTTGCTACATAAATTTCTTGGTCATAGTTGAGAATTGTTGATAATATATGGTATAGTGCAACCTTTCATAATTGTTTTTGTTGAGAGGGACTTGCATCATTGCCTTTCATGTTGGCAGTTTTAAATATATGTAAAAGGTAAAGGTAAGTTCTTATGTAGTGCAGTATCCAGTCCTCAGGACTGCTCAAAGCGCTTTACACGTTACTCCCCGGCAGATCTGTTCAATTGAACACCATCTCGACTTCTCTTGGAAGCAGTCAGCCATGCTGCAATTAATGCGCAGAGACTATTCGTACACAAATATCCACCACTGTCTATAGCCAGGTACTCATTCATACAGCTGCGTGAACTGAAGCAATGTAGAGTAAAAGAACTTGCCCAAAGTTCGACACCGCCGCACATGATTTGAACCCGCGTTCTCTCAGTCAAGAGTCCGGAGCTCTTACTGCTGCGCTACTGCGCTCCACATGTCGGTTATAGCTTACCATCAGATGCTTATGGACATTAATTATCTAAAAGTTTATTAAAAGTCAGGTCGGAAATGCTGTTTAGCATGGCTGTTGATGTTAGTTGAGCAGTTGGTGATATTGAATGGTATTGTTGTTTGTTGTCAGGCGGAGGATGACGGTGATCTGATGCACGCCTCTGATCGTCTCACCGTCAAACAGAGCATCATAGCACTCATGCTCAAAAGTCCTGAACAAATACAGAAACAGGTACAGTGATCTACTTCTTTTAGAATGGATCTGCTTAACAACTTACATAAACTTAATTTTTTTAAATATTTGTTTATATTTTCTATAGACATCTCATGTTTATGAAGGTGAAAGAGGTTTAACTAACGGATTGATCAAAGTATGTTTTGGTAACACAAACAACGGTTGCTTATTGAAATATACTGTTGACATTGTGTAGTTTTATAACAATGTGGCTCTTTACTTTGCATTACAGTGTTGGGTATGTGTATCCTGTTTGCACATGTAGCTTGCTGTGTATGTCAAACAAGACGATGTGTCTTCAGTTGAGTGACGCCATCAGCATCATTGGGCGGGAGGACTTCCCAGACAAGTGGCCTGATCTCATCCAAGAGATGGTCACAAAGTTCAACAGCGGTGACTTCCACATCATCAATGGAGTCCTCAGGACTGCACACTCTATATTCAAAAGGTGGTTTCTCATTCGCTGATGTAGAAAATATTAATGTAGTAACTGGTAATGTGGTGATCATTGCATTTCATGTGCATTATTGTTTTCAGGTGCCACAGTAGCATCACAAAAACTTGTCAAAATATCTACCATTTCACACAGGGTGAGTTTGTTTTGAGAGAAACAGTTGGATAATTTGTTATTTGCATTACAAAAATTTCAGTATTAAAATCGGTGGTGTAAAATTCAATTCAACCTTCTGAAGAAGATTCTATGATTAAACTTGCACCTGTCTCTAGTGGAGATTGTTGGTGGGAATGGTCTGGATGTGGTTGTAGATACAGACATGAGTTCAAATCACAACAGCTGTGGACAGAGATCAAGTTTGTGCTGGACAACTTTGCTGCTCCACTCACCCAGTTATTTGCTGTATGTGCCACTTCAAGTTTACTTCATATCTGTGCTACGAAAATATGTTTTACTTGATGATTTGTATAAAAACGAGAGGAACATGTAAGCATGTTATCATGCCATTTATCACTGGGTAATGATGATCTATTGTATGAAATTAAGGAATATGATACAATGACATGTGCATGCATTATTGATTGTATTATACACAAAGCAGTACTGCCATAAAAACTTGTATTTTGACAAACCTCTGACTTTTTACTGCTGATATGTTTTTGTTATTTAGTACTATGGTCGTTCATGGAATTTGAATCACGTAACTCTGCACGTTGTTCCAGCTGTTAGCTTGTCTTGTACTTGCAGACAACCATGGAGCTTGCCAAGACTCACGTTGCTGACTCGAATGCCCTCAAGATAATATTTAGCTCCCTTGTACTTATCGCTAAGATCTTCTACTCACTCAACTTCCAGGTAAGATACAGCCAGTCCCATGTCTCCTACAGGAAAGACAGCTGGCAAATTAACTATATTTGTTGCTTTAGTTTCCAAACTTGGTTTAAAATGTGTCTGCATTCTTTCACACATATCCCACTTATGGTTATCTCGTGTTGTATCTAACATAATAAACTTTGTTTCTTTGTGTTAGATATGTGTCATTGTGCAAGGCAAACCAGTTCATTTAACTAGTGACAGTACTTGAATATATTTTGGTTTGCACTCTTTTTAATGGTTTAATTGTTCCACGTGTTAATAAATGTTTTTATGCAAGCACCAACACAAGTCATGAATAGTGATGAAAGAAGGCCAAATGAATGACGTTTATTAAGAGATTAAGTTAGAGAGAGAAATGTGGGCTCTACATCCCAAGGCCAGGCCTGTGACTGAGCCCATACTAGTCTCCTGTCCCTCAGGTTGACAGAGCCCACATTTTGGCATATACAACATTAGCAGTATTGTTATAGATATATACAACATCATTACTACTGTAATCACAGTAGACCTTAGGCACCGTACCGTACTAAGCAAGCACACCATTCATTCACCTAACTATAATCCCAACTACCTGCTGAAGAGTTACATTGTATCAAGATTTAGCCTAAACCTATGTGGGGCCATTAAAATGTTTATATGCATATAGCTTTAAATGTGAGTATCTGTTGCAGGACTTGCCCGAGTACTTTGAGGACAACATGGCAGCGTGGATGGACAACTTCCACACACTACTAACAACAGACAACAGGCTGTTGGAGACAGACGTTAGTGCAAAGATTTACATGAACCCTCACATCTATGACTGATATAAAACTTGTTGTATTAGTAGCATTTACATTATTAATTCTGTGGTGGCCCATAGTAATTATTGTGGAACCTGGTAGCTTGGTAGTTTGGTCGTCAGACTCTCAGTCGAGTGGAACGTGGTTCAAGTCCACCATGCTGCTGTTTCGGAACATGGATAGTTTATTTCACCCAACACTGCCTGTCTTTCGGAAGAGCCGCTAAGAGCCATTGGTCCATTGTAGCTGTTTAAGGTAAACAGTAAGTAATATATCACACACAGATGAATGTGTAACCTTTGGTGAATTGCCATCTCTACAGAATGAAAGCATTGCAGGTGGAGATGTGATCACAGTAGTTATAGCAAGAGAACAGACACAATGATGAACTAAAACAGTTAAGAGAAATCCATTCAACCTTATAATTATTATTGTCAGGCAGTACTTTTAAAATACCGTAATGACAATGTATCCGAACACTGTTTTCGGATACCTTGGTCAACTGTGAGAGATTCAGTGACTGTGACATACCAAAAGAGTGGAGGAGCAGCCAATGTGTATATTAAATTTTTTCTGAATACGTACAGTAACTAACGGTAATGAATCTTACCTGATCTAGTAGAAAACACATTTGTTAGATGCTCATTGCATTATTGTTGATGCCAATTTGTTTGTAGATGTCCAGTCAGAATATGTATGAGGATTGTATGTAATCGTGGATTTGTTGGTAACCTGGTGTGTTGACAGGATGAGGAGCAGGCCGGTCTACTGGAGCAGGTCAAGTCTCAGATCTGTGACAACATCGCCCTGTACGCACAGAAGTATGACGAGGAGTTTGCTCTACACCTGCCCAAGTTTGTCAGTGCCGTCTGGAACCTGCTCATCAACACAGGCCCTCAAGTCAAATATGACCTCGTCAGTTCACATTTATACGTCATTTCATCGGCTTTAGATGTATTGACCTTAAAAAGCAGTAATTGATAAAATAATCTTTTCTTAGCCAATTTATTGACATGCTTTTCGTTAAATCCTAGTTAATTTTTGTTACTTATCCTGACATGTTGTTGCTTTCCTCTTTGTCCTTGAAGTCAGGGAAGATGCTAGCATCAATACGGGTCCTCAGTGTTTTCCTTCCATCACTGACCACAGAAGGAGAATGAAAACAAACATTTAGGTACAGAGTGATCATAGCATTTGTGTCAGTTCCAGTCAAATTTCTCGATGAACAAAACAATTTAAAGACTGGTATCACATAGCTAACAACAAGTCGTTAACTGTAATCTGTTGATTAAATAACACAATTTTCAGAATATTTGTGCTGTAATAGCCAGTTTAGCTTATGTGTTGGTTTCAGCTGGTGAGTAACGCCATCCAGTTCCTGGCGTCTGTGGCAGAGAGACCGGCCTACAAAGGTCTGTTTGAGGCCAGCGACACACTCGCCAGCATCTGTGAGAAAGTCATTGTGCCAAACATGCAATTTAGAGGTATTACAACACTTTATATTTAAAACAATTTTAATAGTTTTGAATAACGTATATACATATATTTTTGTTTTGTGTGTTGCATATTTGTATACAGATGAAAAGATGTTGGTTTGAAATAGATGTAAGATACCTCCAAGTATATCATGATGTCAATCAAATTCATTGTGTTTTGTAGAGGCTGACGAAGAATTGTTTGAAGATGATCCAGAGGAATACATTCGAAAGGATATCGAGGGATCTGGTAAGTTCCCACAAAACAGTAATACACATTTGTTTTCCGTGTGTGTTTGCTTCTAAATTACCTTTTGTAATGATCTTGTAATGAGAGATGATGACAATGCAATGTTGACTGTCTCAGACGTGGACACGCGGAGGCGGGCTGCGTGTGACTTAGTGAGGGCACTGTCCAAGTCGTTTGAGGGTGCGGTCATCCAGAACTTCTCCACCTATGTGCAGGCCATGCTACAGGTACATCACTTAAATGTAGGGTGCATGATGTGTACTTTCTAGAGGTAATGAAGTATCTGGTGTGGATTGTTCCAAAGTATGATACATGTCGGCACACCAGGCAGTCATATTTTCCAACTGGATAAATTTCTAGCATGAATCTAAATGATTACCATGTTTTTGCATGCACCCAGTGGATCTGTGATAATATTTGTTGGCCATTTTTAAAGTGTACTTTACTTTTTCTTGAGTTACTTGTACAGTTCCCCAGTTACTTGTTACTCAAGTACAGAAAAAATGTACTTGTACCAGCTCTGGCCATGCAGATGTACAAAGTTGTACCTTGGTAATCATGTTTGCCTTCAAGAAAGAAAAACGAGAACGTTTGTGTCACAGGAGTTTGGTTTCATCTGCTTCGTCTTATATCAGCCAACGTTTTCTTATATGTGGTAACTTCGTCCACCATGATACCTTGTCTCGTCTTTCTCTTCAACTTGCCACAACTCCATCTCCCACTTCATGACGTTGTACATTCTTAACTTTTCTTGTCTACTTTGTTTGCCATCAACCTGTAATTTACACCTGTTTATGGTATTACTATCCTCCCTATGCATAAAATATCCAAACACTGCAGTCTGATTTTACTCCCGGGGTTTTTGTTAAGTTTGCTGAAAGCAGGGACTATGACCATCAAAGCAGGACCGCATAACATGCTCTGACCAAGTCATACAATTGGACTGCGATATGATGTAACACTGTTAAATCATAGACAATGTGTTTTGACTTATGTAAGTTAAATTCCGTCTGTGTTAATTGTTTAAAAGAAAAAATCAGTGTCTAGTTAACATAAATGTAGGCCCGCGTATCTCTGATTTTACAAACGCTGTTTATCTGTAGACGGTGCTATGTGAACATTCATTCTAGAAATGGAATCCATGCATCCAGGAATCACCTCGATTAATATAGCTCCATGTTGAAGCACAGTATAGCTGTTTCCTCAAGTGCTCATAAGTTGGTTTTATAAAATCAATCACTATCAAAATAAATATTTAGTGTAATACTTTAGAGTTTCACAATGGTATCACCGGCTATATAATTTAAGCATGTGTTGATGTACATTGTCAGTCCACCATTTCTTTAATGCAAAACAAGATTGATTATTAACATCAATTATATGTTATTTCCAACATAACAAGATTGTGACATTGTGTTTGGTGCTAGCAATGTTACATAAATTACATATATTACTATACATATACGCTACTTTGAATGGATATAGCAAGCTGATAGCAAGTTAATTCTAGCAGTGTAAATATGTTAAGAATTTATAAATATCTAATACGGGCGGGTTATACATATAGGTGAAACTTTGGATTATCAATAAGCGGTAAGCTTCCTAGTCCATAAAGATCTAGAGCCTGTAGCTTTGGATGGGAATCTTCTTTAGTAAGGCATGTAGAAACCAAGCCCTCCTCAATGTCATCGATATATATATTATGACTAGGCCTAAATGTTTGTCTGCATTTTAAACATCATGTGATGTTAAAAGTACAAATAAAATATTGTGTTCTAAGCCACCATTAAGACCTAAATAGCTCTCCGGTCTGCACCACAACTGCCCTGGGTTACACGCAACGTGCATGAAAAGAGCAATGTAAATGCAAACCGGTGTGCTATTTGGACTTATTGAATCAATATTGATATATAACAAAATGTATGGCTATTTCTGCTTCTTAGCTTAGTCTTGGACTTTTAATTTGTGAAATAACGTTGCTACGTTGACATTGTTGCTGAGCGGTTCACCAGGGGTGCTCGAGTACGAAAAAGTGCAGTGGCGGACTCTATCGGGAATAACAGCTACCGCTAAGAATTGTAGAAAGTCACCTCGGAGGAACAACACGAACCAGAAACGGCACGAACCAGAAACTCGGGACACGAAGTGTGCCATTTATTAGCGCAAAAGTGACAGTCGTTGATCACGCTGTTTTGTTGCGATATGTCGATATATTAAATCATTGAATGCTTTCGAAAGCGGTTTCTTGCAAATCACGCACAGGTGCTAATAATAAGCTTCCCTTCTCCGTTTTCGATGGCCGGGTACATGGATCGCTAAAGCCTAGTAAATTACCCGGGGCCCGGCTCTTAACAAAAACCCTGTCTCTCTATCAAAGGCTACAAGGTCTACAGAATGTATTAGACTTCTAGAACATCATGATAAGGTGTCATCTTTCAAATGGCAGGGCTGTGTTAGTCAGATGTGTAGCCATGTCCTGCTAATATGTATTGTCTCCCTGCAGGAATATTCAAAGAATCCAGCTACAAATTGGAAGAGTAAAGACGTAGCCATCTTCCTGGTGACATCCCTTGCTGCAAAGGCACAGACACAGAAGGTACTTCACTGAACACTAGACAGTTGATACTAGCCTTGTGTTGTCATCAGCACTGGTTGTAGCTGTGGCAGTGATAGCAGAGATTCAGCTAATTGGCAATGATCATATTTCAGTCTCGGCATCTGTGCACATTGAAAGTGGTGATTGATTTTTGTTGACGCTGATATGAATGAATTGTGTACATGGTCTGTTGGTAGTAAACCGGTGCTAAGGAATGACACCAAGTGTCCAGATGTGAGGTCAATGTCATGTGCAGACAGTGAGGAAACATATAAAAGGTTTTAGGGAAAACTGCAATATATTAATTTTTTGGACAAAAACTCCCTTCATCCTCACAGCGTAAGTGAAAACATAAATCACATTGCAACATCTTAAGAATGCGTAATTATAGTGGCTGATAGAAAGGCCCAAAATTTGTTTCTGTACATGTAAATTATGAAATCTCGCCTAGTCAAAACAAAATTGGCGTTTATCATATTTTGCCCTGAAACCCTTCATATCTACTGTCACTCAACTCTTGTCAAGTTTATTTATATGACAACAAATTTGCCTGTTGTAGCTGATCGTTCTGGGTGCCACAATGGTGAGCCGCATCTATTAGACTGTGATGTCACATACCCTCAGTGTTGTTGTACCCCCTCAGTGATGTCGCACCTCCTGGGTGATGTCATACCCCCTCAGTGATGTCACATCCTCTCTGTGATATCACGCCCCCTCTCTGAAGTCACATCCCCTCAATGCTGTTACAACCCCTCTGTGATGTCACACACCCTGCTCTCATACAAGCTGATCTGTGTCTGTTACAGCACGGCATCACCCAGACGAGTGAGCTGGTGAACATCTCGGACTTCTTCAACTCGCACATCGTACCAGACCTGCAGTCTGCCAATGGTACAATCTCCTTCAGATTACATATGGTCAAAGGGGATGGCTTTTCTTGCCATAGCACAATCTGAATGGTTAACAATGCTTCTGGAAATAACAAAAGTTTGTGCTATTGCTGTAGACATGAGAAATAATTGAATCTGTACTTTTGATTGGACTTTTTATAAACTTTAATACTCATGTTTAGTTGTTATGGCTAAATGCTGGTTGCTGTTTTGTAAAAAAAAATTATATAAACATGTACACACACAAGAACTATGACTGACATTACACAGAATTACAGCTGAGCACACATTGATACCACCCATACTAATTTCTGGATATCTTCCTCCATGGGTATTTGAATACAATTTTAATATAAAGACACTTGTTAGAGACACTTTACACTATTTTTGGCAAGTGCTTATTTACTATAAATTATAATCCAATGCTTCCTAAGTATTATCCAGCTATTAGTTTTGATTTTCACTTTGTTAAACACAACTAGTAACAATGATTGTGTTTTGAATTTTTATGACAGTTCATTCTCCCAAATAATAACTGTTTTGTCTTTCTTTCAGTAAATGAGTTTCCTGTGTTGAAAGCTGATGCCATCAAATACATCATGGTGTTTAGGACACAGGTAGGTAATGATAAATTTATCCAGGCTGTTAACTAAGTGGTCAAAATACTATACATTGTAATAATTTCAAAAAGCTTGTTCCACAAAAAGCAAAACTTGTTTGTTAAGCAACATGTGTCCAGCAGTATGGTTGAGATTGTGATGAAATATATTTTGTGGTTCCAGTTATCTCGAGACGTGCTTGTCGCCGTCATCCCTCTACTGGTGCGCCACCTACTGGCCACCAACCGCGTCGTCCACAGCTATGCCGCGTGTGCACTTGAGAAGACCTTTACAGTGAAAGCCAGCGGAGGACAGCCAGCGTAAGTCAATGTCAACAGGCTACGTCCTGTATGACTAAAATTTAAGGTTTAATGGTCTATGCTGCATATAAATTGACTGTCTTTTGCCCTTTGCTATGTTTCAATCTATTTGTCAATATGGGAGTGGCATTTGCTAAGTTGTTTCTGTTGGTAATAATAAAACACACATGTATGCATCATTACTGGAAAATAAAAACACCACTTCTGTTGACTTATTGCAATACATAATCTTTATGATGCATGGTGGCAACCATGCCTTGTATTAATCTACAAACATCTGGCATTGGTTGATTCATGACTTACCAATTCTAGGAGTCAACCCTGCAGCTTGCTAACATTTGATGTGCACAGCCTATTACAGCAACAGGTCAGACACAACATACACAATGATGTGCACAACCTACTACAGCAACAGGTCAGACATAACATACACAATGATGTGCACAGCCTATTACAGCAACATGTCAGACACAACATACACAATGATGTGCACAGCCTACTACAGCAACAGGTCAGACACAACATACACAATGGTGTGCACAGCCTATTACAGCAGCAGGTCAGACACAACATACACAATGATGTGCACAGCCTATTACAGCAACAGGTCAGACACAACATACACAATGACGTGCACAGCCTATTACAGCAACAGGTCAGACACAACATACACAATGATGTGCACAACCTGCTACAGCAACAGGTCAGACACAACATACACAATGATGTGCACAGCCTATTACAGCAACAGGTCAGACACAACATATACAATGACGTGCACAACCTACTACAGCAACAGGTCAGACACAACATACACAATGGTGTGCACAGCCTATTACAGCAGCAGGTCAGACACAACATACACAATGATGTGCACAGCCTATTACAGCAGCAGGTCAGACACAACATACACAATGATGTGCACAGCCTATTACAGCAACAGGTCAGACACAACATACACAATGATGTGCACAGCCTATTACAGCAACAGGTCAGACACAACATATACAATGACGTGCACAACCTACTACAGCAACAGGTCAGACACAACATACACAATGATGTGCACAGCCTATTACAGCAACAGGTCAGACACAACATACACAATGATGTGCACAGCCTATTACAGCAGCAGGTCAGACACAACATACACAATGATGTGCACAGCCTATTACAGCAACAGGTCAGACACAACATATACAATGACGTGCACAACCTACTACAGCAACAGGTCAGACACAACATACACAATGGTGTGCACAGCCTATTACAGCAACAGGTCAGACACAACATACACAATGATATGCAGAGCCTATTACAGCAACAGGTCAGACACAACATACACAATGATATGCACAACCTACTACAGCAACAGGTCAGACACAACATACACAATGGTGTGCACAGCCTATTACAGCAACAGGTCAGACACAACATACACAATGACGTGCACAGCCTATTACAGCAACAGGTCAGACACAACATACACAATGACGTGCACAGCCTATTACAGCAACAGGTCAGACACAACATACACAATGATATGCACAGCCTACTACAGCAACAGGTCAGACACAACATACACAATGACGTGCACAACCTACTACAGCAACAGGTCAGACACAACATACACAATGACGTGCACAGCCTATTACAGCAACATGTCAGACACAACATACACAATGATGTGCACAACCTACTACAGCAACAGGTCAGACACAACATACACAATGGTGTGCACAGCCTATTACAGCAACAGGTCAGACACAACATACACAATGATGTGCACAGCCTATTACAGCAACAGGTCAGACACAACATACACAATGGTGTGCACAGCCTATTACAGCAACAGGTCAGACACAACATACACAATGATATGCAGAGCCTATTACAGCAACAGGTCAGACACAACATACACAATGACGTGCACAGCCTATTACAGCAACAGGTCAGACACAACATACACAATGACGTGCACAGCCTATTACAGCAACAGGTCAGACACAACATACACAATGATATGCACAGCCTACTACAGCAACAGGTCAGACACAACATACACAATGATGTGCACAACCTGCTACAGCAACAGGTCAGACACAACATACACAATGATGTGCACAACCTGCTACAGCAACAGGTCAGACACAACATACACAATGATGTGCACAACCTGCTACAGCAACAGGTCAGACACAACATACACAATGATATGCACAGCCTATTACAGCAACAGGTCAGACACAACATACACAATGATATGCACAGCCTATTACAGCAACAGGTCAGACACAACATACACAATGATATGCACAGCCTACTACAGCAACAGGTCAGACACAACATACACAATGACGTGCACAGCCTATTACAGCAACAGGTCAGACACAACATACACAATGATATGCACAGCCTACTACAGCAACAGGTCAGACACAACATACACAATGACGTGCACAGCCTATTACAGCAACAGGTCAGACACAACATACACAATGATATGCACAGCCTATTACAGCAACAGGTCAGACACAACATACACAATGATATGCACAGCCTACTACAGCAACAGGTCAGACACAACATACACAATGATGTGCACAATCTGCTACAGCAACAGGTCAGACACAACATACACAATGATGTGCACAACCTGCTACAGCAACAGGTCAGACACAACATACACAATGATGTGCACAACATGCTACAGCAACAGGTCAGACACAACATACACAATGATGTGCACAGCCTATTACAGCAACAGGTCAGACACAACATACACAATGATGTGCACAACCTATTACAGCAACAGGTCAGACACAACATACACAATGATGTGCACAACCTATTACAGCAACAGGTCAGACACAACATACACAATGGTGTGCACAGCCTATTACAGCAACAGGTCAGACACAACATACACAATGATGTGCACAGCCTATTACAGCAACAGGTCAGACACAACATACACAATGATGTGCACAACCTACCACAGCAACAGGTCAGACACAACATACACAATGATGCTGTTCGTTGCAGTGTGTCAGCGGCAGACATCCAGACAAGTATTGAACCACTGCTGATGAATCTGTTCTCGGCAATGAATCTGCCTGGATCTTCAGAGAATGAGTACCTCATGAAAGGTCAGTTCTTATATGAGGAAGTATCAGTTCAGAAAGTTATAGAACGTTAGACTCTCAAAAAAAAGAAACTGTTCTTTCTCAAATGTGACCTGCCATAGTAAAGTGGGCTTTATGTTGCAAAATTGTGAAATTGAGTTTTGTACCTCGGGCTGCGAAATAAGGCCGGTCCAATTGTACTGGATGAATAGTTTCAGTGATCGCACTAGTCCATGCTTAGAGGTGCAGTCCCATCGGACTAGTCCATGTGTAAAGGTGCAGTCCCATCGGACTAGTCCATGTGTAGAGGTGCAGTCCCATCGGACTAGTCCATGTGTAGAGGTGCAGTCCCATCGGACTAGTCCATGTGTAGAGGTGCAGTCCCATCGGACTAGTCCATTTGTAGAGAGGTGCAGTCCCATCGGACTAGTCCATGTGTAGAGGTGCAGTCCCATCGGACTAGTCCATGTGTAGAGAGGTGCAGTCCCATCGGACTAGTCCATGTGTAGAGGTGCAGTCCCATCGGACTAGTCCATGTGTAGAGGTGCAGTCCCATCGGACTAGTCCATGTGTAGAGGTGCAGTCCCATCGGACTAGCTGTGATTATGTGATTATTTTAGCAATGTTACTAATTAGTTGGCTTCGGGAAAGGATCCGCTAATGAAAAGTTTAGGCCAACTGATGCAACCTAGTCCGACAATGTCAGTCCTTCGTCGCCGTCAGGCTTCAAATTCTGCTGGCATCGCCTTGTCCAACACTGCTGTTTGCTGACTTTGCCACTGGATATACGAAATCACGTGTAGTAGTTGTTTCTATTAATGACACATTTAGTTGAACATGAAGAAAATGAAATGAGAAATGGCTTGTTTTCTTTATGAAATAAAACCACTTATACTGTGTGCCATAACTGTCACACATATGATACAACAGTATGGTTGATGGTAGCTGGCATATTTATATTTATGCAAGCAACAACACAGAGTCCAATATAGTGATGAAAAAAGGCCAAATGAATTATGTTTATTTATTAACGTGATAAGAGAGAAATGTGGGCTCGACATCCCAAGGCCAGGCCTGTGACTGAGCCCATACTAGTCTCCTGTACCTCAGGTTGACAGAGCCCACATTTCGGCACATAAAACAAGCAGTATTGGTATACATGATATCATATATCAAACAATGTCATTACTGCTAAAATCACCATAGACCTACTGCACAGTATAATACTAGCCAAGCACACCAATCAACCACACCAAATCTAAAACCAACACTACCCGCTGACGCATTACACTATATATAACTGAGGCTAAACCTTAAAAGTGGGGTCGATTATGCCTGTCCTACCTAACTAAAATCATCAGTGGAAGAGAAGCGAGCTGTCTCCGCATCAAAACCCCGTGAACACATTGTCCACCTGAACTAAGAAAATGGGGAAAGCGTTGAGATATGCTGACGACCCCTCTTCCACTAATGATGCACATGTGTTATTAATACTAAACTCTACAGAAGTGGGCGGGATGGGAGGGACGCAAAACTCTCAACCGAATAGTTTGCTCTCTCGAACCAAAGTGGCCGACTTCTAGCGCGCGCTACAACTGCTCGCTACTACTATGCGCCGATTGGTCCTTTGCGCCCACGGCTAAGCTGAATTAGCATATAATTAGAATAATCCACTGGGCCAATCATCACTTGTCTGCATTGTTGCCCGCACAAAAATATGTATGCCGCATCGTGCCGGTGCAGCATACTCCCATTTATGCAAGCAACAACACAGAGTCCAATATAGTGATGAAAAAAGGCCAAATGAATGACGTTTATTTATTAACGTGATAAGAGAGAAATGTGGGCTCGACATCCCAAGGCCAGGCCTGTGACTGAGCCCATACTAGTCTCCTGTACCTCAGGTTGACTGAGCCCACATTTCGGCACATAAAACAGTTGACAGTGGAAGATGATTATTCCAATTTATAAATTTTCTGCCAAAATCAAAAAATGATGGGACACGACGTAGACAGCTATTTTTGCCTCTTGTTCAGAATAGGCCTGTGCCACTTAATAGGTGGGTTCACTGTGGCGGGCCACGAGTTATTTAAGTTAGTGTTGTTTCAGTTACGAGAGTATTGTGTGACAGTGCTGTGTGTTTCAGCCATCATGCGGTCCTTCTCCCTCCTTCAGTCAGCCATCATCCCCTACATCTCTGTCCTCGTCACCAAACTCACAGAGAAACTCGTCGCAGTCAGCAAGGTAACTCTCTCATACGTGTTGTTAACATTCATGTAAACTTACCTCACACCTACAATGGTAGCTGAAGAGTCTCAAACTCTTAGATCGTATGAAAGCTATTCAAGTTGTTGCCATGTTGTATGGTTGACTTGGATTTCTGATAACAAATTGCAGTATTTTTTTTTTAATCAGAAAATGTGTTCAGTGTTAACAAGCTAGTTCAAGCCAGTGTGAACAAGAGCATACATTATTTGACTTTATCACAAACTTTAAGCGACGATTGCTGTAGTTTTTATTGTTACAACTCGTACTATACTGCAGCTTGAACATCTATATTTGAGAACATTGACATCATTTTAAATATTTGTTAGTTTAAAGTGATTATTATTGGTGGATTTGGAAGGCAAGTGCA
Source organism: Escarpia spicata (assembly GCA_963995525.1). Taxonomy (NCBI): domain Eukaryota; kingdom Metazoa; phylum Annelida; class Polychaeta; order Sabellida; family Siboglinidae; genus Escarpia; species Escarpia spicata. Next base: position 30,686,931 of record OZ023208.1, on the reverse strand, counting down.
GGAAGTGTACCCATTTTGCAGATACTGTTGTCTTATTTGTTGTCATGTTGCGGTTGATTACTTATAATCCAGTTGATCTGTGTGTTTGCCAGAATCCGAGCAAGCCCCACTTCAACCACTACCTGTTTGAGTCGATCTGTGTTGCCATCCGCATCACGTGCCAGGCGAGTCCCGAGGCCGTGTCGAACTTTGAGGAGGGCCTCTTCCCTCCCTTCCAGGAGGTGCTTCAACAGGACGTACAGGGTACGTCAGTCTCTCTCTCCCACTCTACACTTCACGCACACATTCCCTTCGTGCCTTAGGTGGCACATAAGGCTGCATTAAGGCATCAATAAGAGGACTGCTGTCGGTCGGCAGCCTGTATGTTGATCGTCCTCCAGGCCTTCATTTCCTTGTCCACTGTTTTCTGTCTCTTTTGGGTGACACTTCACTATTACAAAACAAATTAAATTCTAAGGGCAAAATGGTTAGCTATCTGTGGTACTATATGGCCCCAAATATTGTTATAAATATCATTTTTTAAATAAAAATTGATATTGATGGATACTTATACATTATATGCTGCCATTGTTAACTGAGTTTTATATAATGTGTGAGCGATTTTCTTTTCTTTTGTATTGATGGACACCTGTGCTGCCGTTTCGAACCTTGGGCAATTTCATTCACTCTATATTGCTCCAGTTCACTGGGCTGTACGAATGAGTACCTCACTGTGGCGGATATTTGTGTACAGAGTTTTCACGCATGGCTGAATAATTCCCAGAGAAGTCAAGATGGTATTCGATTGAGCAGGTCTGCCAGGGAGTAAAGTGTGAAGCGCCTTGAGCAGTCCAAAGGACTGGATACTGCGCTATATAAGAACTGACCTTTTGGGATCATCTCAGAAGGTTGAGGTCCAATAGACTAAATTACTGACATCAGCACATTGATATCATCATATCAATGTTTACAAACTTGTCTGAGGATGGGAGGATGGGGGCCGAGGCCAGATGATAGTAATTTCGTATTTGGTATCAAACATCGACATTCTGAGATGATCCCTTACTTGACCTTTCCCGTGTTGTTGCAGAGTTCATCCCGTACGTCTTCCAGATCCTCTCCCTGCTGCTGGAGATGCACACAGACAGCGTTCCCCCCGCCTACATGGCCCTCTTCCCCCACCTTCTCCAGCCCATCCTGTGGGAGCGGCCGGGCAACATCCCCCCACTGGTGCGACTTCTCCAGGCCTACATAGAGAAAGGAGCAAAACAGATCGAGGCGGAGAAAGTGGTAGGTTTGATCATACGAAACACTCAGCATAGTGGTTAGAACATGAGCTCTCAGAACATCTGCTGTGAAGTTTGTGCAGTTTTGTTCACTCCACATTGCCATAGTTCACTCATCTGTATAAATGAGTACATGGTTATAGATAGTGGAGGATATATGTGAATGAATAGTTTGTTTTTGTGCAGTAATTCTGGCATGACTGAATGCTTCCTGAGGAGTTAAGTAGGTGTTGGGATGACTGCATTTACCACGGGGTGAAACCACATTGAATAGTCCATGCTATGATTAAGAACCTTATTTAAAAAAAATGAAAATGGTACTGCTATATTTATCCTATGACACTATTCAAGCTAGAGATCTTACTAAATCTTTACTATGAACAGAACTGGCCAAATTTATAGTGCTCAGCTAAGGAAGTTGTACACAGAATTTATTTCTTTTGTAACTGTTTCATATATTACTTGCCTGCTTTTCAGAATGGCCTGCTTGGAATCTTCCAAAAATTGATTGCATCACGGTCTAATGATCACCAAGGCTTCTACTTGCTAAACACCATGGTGGAGCACATGCCTGAGTAAGCAGTGTGGGGAATTACTGTGTAACACTAACAAATTGATTGCATCACGGTCTAATGATCACCAAGGCTTCTACTTGCTAAACACCATGGTGGAGCACATGCCTGAGTAAGCAGTGTGGGGAATTACTGTGTAACACTAACAAATTGATTGCATCACGGTCTAATGATCACCAAGGCTTCTACTTGCTAAACACCATGGTGGAGCACATGCCTGAGTAAGCAGTGTGGGGAATTACTGTGTAACACTAACAAATTGATTGCATCACGGTCTAATGATCACCAAGGCTTCTACTTGCTAAACACCATGGTGGAGCACATGCCTGAGTAAGCAGTGTGGGGAATTACTGTGTAACACTAACAAATTGAATCTTCTTGTATGGTTTTATTACATCTTATTATGTCTTGTCACAACTGGAATATTCTAATGTACATATACCGCTGACTGCTTTAATAGATTAACAGTGTGTTTACATTTTTTCCTGTATCCCTGTATGTTCAGTGTCATAATGCAGCATTATGTAACTTAAAATGGTCAAGGACTAGCCTTAGTTATGTTGACAGAATTGTTCATGGACTAGGCTTAGTTATGTTGATTGACTTTTATTTGGTTAATTAGTGGTTCATGAACGAGACACCATTTGTACGTGGTTGCTAATGGTTGTCTGCATGTTGCTGTTGAGTTAGTCTCAGCAGGCGTGTTGTTATTTTTTGGAAATGTATAGAATACTGATTTAAAGGACCTGGATTACTACCTTATGTAGGCCTAGAACTGTTGCAACATCCTGCTGTGCATAGATGTGAAAATCGTTGCGTGTTTTTTGATATTGATTGCATTTTAGAAGTGTTCACCTAGTTGTTGGTTGACTGTGTTTGTAGAGCAGTCCTGACGACCTACATCAAACAAATTTTCTTTGTCCTCTTCCAAAGACTGCAGAGCTCAAAGACCACTAAGTACATCAAGAGTAAGTCTGGTCTTCCTTCATTCCGGGCCACTTTCTTCCCCTTATTCATTTGTGAGGAGGAGTCACGTGATATGATCTGCCATCTAAATGATCTCCATCAGCCATGATCCTGTATGATTCTATACCATTCATTCAGTCTTCTATCACCCTCTTGTGTTTTCCGTGTTCTCTTTGTCAACCTCCTCACTCAGTCTCACTCCGTTTTCTGTCCATCCGAGTCTGCTTCCAACTACTTTATTTTGCGAGACTCGTCATCTTGCATGTATTATTGCATGAGTTTTTGTTTGTGCTGTCATTGTGTGTTCAGTGCGAGTCAGTCAAGAACCTGTGACACAGTCAGACATAGTATCACCCAAGACTGGCTGTAACTGATGCACTTGTGCAAACCAGTATCCAAGTTGTGCTGATCGGAAAGTTAAAGGTTCTTTGTGTCCTGATCAGTCGGTGGCAAGATTGACAATATATAGTGGGTAAGATTGTGTTTCATTGTATCCAGTGCACACTTGGCAAATTATTACGTTTACGTATGGTTACATCTGAGTCTTTGAGACAGAATGTCTGTTTTAGTTTCTAATGCTGATTGTCTTCGATGTTGTTCACTCTTGCAGGTATCCTGGTGTTTTTCTGTCTGTTTGCCACCAAGTACGGCCCCACTGCACTCATAGACACCATTGACTCTATCCAGCCAGAGTCAATCACGCCTAAGTAAGTGACATGATGTGTGAAAGATAATATTTTGTAGTGTGTGTATTCTGTTATGATTTTGTAGTATGTTTATTTTATTATAACATTAGCAAAGTTTTGGAAGATATTGTTCAAGGCTCCAAGATAAAATTTTAAGGGGAGGCTCGGGTCGAAATTTGCGGATTTTAGAAAATAAAATGAGTTTTGAGTTATTGACATTTCTATGTAGAAAAATTATTCAACTTCCCATTCATATACGTTGTACTACCAAAATACACCTGTTTATGTCACAAAACATGCATTTTGTTTGATGCCTATCATTGCTAAGTCTTTGTTTTTGTCAAACAAAGCGTGAATAATGGAAGATTATGCATTTTTCCGCAATCAATTGCATCGCGAAAAATATTCCATCATGGCACATATCATGGGAAAGCCCTGTTTTCGCTCTGCATGATGATATAAACTATTTTAAGATGGCACCGCTGCTGCCTGAATAATCCAGCCTATAAACGACCGCCTCTCTTGTCGCTTCGGGGACAAAGGAATAGGTAAACCTACAACGATTGGTCAGGCTCATCACGTGATTCCGTCAAGTCAAATGTTCTGATTGGTTGTAATGCGTCCAACTTATGACGTCAGCTTGTAATACAGCTACATTCGATAGGATTGATAGTTTATTCTCCGCGTTTCTTTAGCTTTCTAAAACGACATTATGCCGTTTGGTCGAAAGTTTCCGTGCCGCGAAGCGACGCAATATTGCGCAACTGCAGTTAGCACGTGAAAGAAAGACTATGCAAGTGGAATTTGTTGTTGAATATGTGACGACGATGTCTTCGGGTCCGACCACGATGCCAGGCCCAGGGCAGTGACTGTGTCAATAGCACCCAGAGTAAGTACAATTTCTGTGTTTGATATGTTCTCGATAACACTGACAGTGTAAATAACACAAATATATTCATGTTGTCTCCATAGTTAGTCTTGGAACCCTGTATCAAGAAATTATTGGACGCTTGCCTATAATTTTATATTTGTGGTCTTGTTGATGTTCAGCCATCCAGGGTAGGGATTATCCAGGCACACCAGAACCAGTATAGTTGACATAAAATAATAGTGATAATTATATACATGCTCAGATTATGTTGTTTTAGGGATGACAGTTATACTTTATTCAATGGAATTATGGTTTATATTAGTACAACTTGCCTTGGTATGTCCCTTTATGACATACAGTTACACTGTATATCATTCAGTACTAACAAAATAATCAAAAGGCGCAACATAAACTACAGTCACAGACCTATAATACTGGGGAGGGGCTTTTATTGTTAGTAATACTTGTGTTCATCAAATACATTGGTATTGTGTACTTGTTTCATAGCGTCAACTTGGCTGTCAGTGTCACCCGATCCGTCTCAGACTGTCTGCGACTGAGCAGAAGTTTGGCTACACGGATCTTCTGGATGAGATGGGGGCCTCACACTTCCCGGATGCTGCGACTGAGCGGAAGTTTGGCTACATGGATCTTCTGGATGAGATGGGGGGTCTCACACTTCCCGGATGCTGCGACTGAGCAGACGTTTGGCTACATGGATCTTCTGGATGAGATGGGGGGTCTCACACTTCCCGGATGCTGCGACTGAGTGGAAGTTTGGCTACATGGATCTTCTGGATGAGATGGGGGGTCTCACACTTCCCGGATGCTGCGACTGAGTGGAAGTTTGGCTACATGGATCTTCTGGATGAGATGGGGGGTCTCACACTTCCCGGATGCTGCGACTGAGCGGAAGTTTGGCTACATGGATCTTCTGGATGAGATGGGGGGTCTCACACTTCCCGGATGTTGCGACTGAGCGGAAGTTTGGCTACATGGATCTTCTGGATGAGATGGGGGGTCTCACATTTCCCGGATGCTGCGACTGAGCGGAAGTTTGGCTACATGGATCTTCTGGATGAGATGGGGGGTCTCACACTTCCCGGATCCTGCGACTGAGTGGAAGTTTGGCTACATGGATCTTCTGGATGAGATGGGGGGTCTCACACTTCCCGGATGAGGATGAAGGAGATACTGGTGCAGATCTGTCGACTGTACTTCTACGCTGCGCCATGTTGCTGTCGCGAACCTGCCATGCTCTTTCTCTTCTTCAGTGAACTTTATTTAGGTTACAGTGAACTTTATCTGAGCTCCGGTGAACTTTATTTGTGCTCCAGTGAACTTTATTTGAGCTCCAGTGAACTTTATCTGTGCTCCTGTGAATTTTATCTGTATAAATGTTGGAATGGTATGCTAATTTACAAATACGGTTTCCTGTGCTGTAATGTTTTTGCTACATTGCTTTGTTTGACATATTATTATGCTGTTCAAATCATTTTGAACAATGCCATTTGATAGATTATACATTGAGTAACATGTGTACAAAGTTTCAATCACTTAGGTTGCTTTTCAGATATTGAAAAGTGTGTTCAAGTGTAACTAAACTTTGAACGCGATTTTCTCAGAAACATGATTTCACTCACATCAGCTGTCTTCTTGTTTATTTATCATTTTATGTTTGGTGTGATCTGGAGTTGTTCATTGTCTCAATGTGATACTGTATGTGGGTTGTTTGGTGTGATCTGGAGTTGTTCATTGTCTCAATGTGATATTGTATGTAGGTTGTTTGGTGTGATCTGGAGTTGTTCATTGTCTCAATGTGATATTGTATGTAGGTTGTTTGGTGTGATCTGGAGTTGTTCATTGTCTCAATGTGATACTGTATGTAGGTTGTTTCGTGTGATCTGGAGTTGTTCATTGTCTCAATGTGATACTGTATGTAGGTTGTTTCGTGTGATCTGGAGTTGTTCATTGTCTCAATGTGATACTGTATGTAGGTTGTTTCGTGTGATCTGGAGTTGTTCATTGTCTCAATGTGATACTGTATGTAGGTTGTTTCGTGTGATCTGGAGTTGTTCATTGTCTCAGTGTGATATTGTATGTGGGTTGTTTCGTGTGATCTGGAGTTGTTCATTGTCTCAGTGTGATATTGTATGTGGGTTGTTTCGTGTGATCTGGAGTTGTTCATTGTCTCAGTGTGATATTGTATGTGGGTTGTTTCGTGTGATCTGGAGTTGTTCATTGTCTCAGTGTGATATTGTATGTAGGTTGTTTCGTGTGATCTGGAGTTGTTCATTGTCTCAATGTGATATTGTATGTAGGTTGTTTCGTGTGATCTGGAGTTGTTCATTGTCTCAATGTGATACTGTATGTAGGTTGTTTCGTGTGATCTGGAGTTGTTCATTGTCTCAATGTGATACTTTATGTAGGTTGTTTGGTGTGATCTGGAGTTGTTCATTGTCTCAGTGTGATACTGTATGTAGGTTGTTTGGTGTGATCTGGAGTTGTTCATTGTCTCAGTGTGATACTGTATGTAGGTTGTTTGGTGTGAACTGGAGTTGTTCATTGTCTCAATGTGATACTGTATGTAGGTTGTTTGGTGTGAACTGGAGTTGTTCATTGTCTCAATGTGATATTGTATGTAGGTTGTTTGGTGTGATCTGGAGTTGTTCATTGTCTCAATGTGATATTGTATGTAGGTTGTTTGGTGTGATCTGGAGTTGTTCATTGTCTCAGTGTGATATTGAATGTAGGTTGTTTGGTGTGAACTGGAGTTGTTCATTGTCTCAGTGTGATACGGTATGTAGGTTGTTTGGTGTGATCTGGAGTTGTTCATTGTCTAAATGTGATACTGTATGTAGGTTGTTTGGTGTGATCTGGAGTTGTTCATTGTCTCAGTGTGATATTGTATGTAGGTTGTTTGGTGTGATCTGGAGTTGTTCATTGTCTCAGTGTGATACTGTATGTAGGTTGTTTGGTGTGATCTGGAGTTGTTCATTGTCTCAGTGTGATACTGTATGTAGGTTGTTTGGTGTGATCTGGAGTTGTTCATTGTCTCAGTGTGATATTGTATGTAGGTTGTTTGGTGTGATCTGGAGTTGTTCATTGTCTCAGTGTGATACTGTATGTAGGTTGTTTCATGTGATCTGGAGTTGTTCATTGTCTCAATGTGATACTGTATGTAGGTTGACAAGAGTAGAACAGATTATCCTCTCAGGAATTTTGCCAGTAATGGGAGGAAGGGGGCCGACATATAGAAACTGCAAGAGGATGGCGATCAACGCACTAGTTGAGCAGATGTGTAAAGAAGAGGGGGTGGGATTCGTAGATTTATGGGGATACTTTGTTGGGAGGGAAGATATGTACATGAGAGATGGCCTACATCTAAGTGGAAAGGGGGCAGCAGTTTTCTCAGAGAACTTGCTGCAATCTGTTGACAGTGGGACAGGCTGCATCTATTTAAACTAGATTCGCAGGGGGGATTCACAGAGAAGCCTGAAACTGGAGGCATAGATAAAGACAGCAGAAATAAATCGGCAAAGAACAGCCTGGAAAACTGTTCTGAATCAGGATATAAATGCATTTGTTTAAATGCAAGGAGCATAGTAAACAAAAGAAGTGAACTAAACATTATGGTAGAAGATATTGACCCTCACATAATAGGTATAACCGAATCGTGGGCCACCACTGATATATCAGATGCCGAATTGGGACTAACAGGATATGTAATGTTTAGGAAAGATAGAATAGGAAGAAAAGGAGGTGGAGTTATTTTATATATTAAAGAATCTACCCAGGCTTATGAAATAAAATTAGAAAGAGAAGCAGATTGCGAAGAAGCTGTTTGGTGTAACATAGTTACAGGAAACTCAACGTTAACAGTTGGGTTAGTTTATCGAAGTCCAAACATAAGCATAGAAGAGAATGAAAAAATACAAAACGCTATAAGGGAAGTAAGCAAACGGAACTGTATTATTATGGGGGACTTTAACCATGGGCATATACAATGGAAATCTCTACAGAGTATGGGGAGTGAGGACCACAAGTTTTTAGTTTTAGTACAAGATAGTTTCCTTTCTCAACATGTGCTAGAACCAACCAGGGGAGAGAATGTGTTAGACTTAGTTTTGTCCTCACAGAAAGAATTAGTTGACAATGTCAAGATATGTGAGCCACTGGGGAGTAGTGATCACAACCAGATACATTTTACCATCAAAGTAAAATCAGAAAGGAATAGTAAAAAGCAGTATAGGAGAAATTTCCACAAAGGAAGGTATAAGGACATGAGGAAATATTTAGCAAAGATAGACTGGAATAACACACTGAAGAATAAGACAGCAACCGAATGCTGGAATATCTTAAATAGTGAAATTAAGTGCATAGTCGATAAATTTGTACCTTTAAAAAACAAGGGAAACGGTCTAAAAAGAAACACTTATCGAAAGAAGCCATTAGAAAAATTAAGTATAAACAAATGATGTGGAAGTCATATAGATGTACTGGAAATGATGAAGACTACAACATTTATAAAGAAGCACTTAATCAAGCTACAGCTGAAATTAGAAATTCAAAGAGAAGCTATGAAAAAAAATTTGCTAGTAATATAAAACATGACAGTAAGAGTTTTTATGCGTATATTCGAAGCAAACAGAAAGTTCAGGATAAGGTCGGTCCTCTAGAAGATAGTGCTGGAAATACAATATCAGAGGGATTCTTAATGGCAGAAGACCTGAATGAGTATTTTAGTTCAGTGTTTACCAGGGAAGATATTAGTTCACTGCCAGTACCAGAGGCTAAGTTCAAGGGGGCAGATTCAGACTATTTAGGACAGTTAGTTGTAACCTCGGAAATGGTAGCTAAGAAAATAAGGGCTATGAAGGATAATAAATCACCTGGAGTGGACGGGATTCCGCCCAAACTACTATTGGAAATTGTAGAACAAATTAGCGCACCGCTTGCAACAGTTTTCAATTTGTCATTAGAAGAGGGAGTGGTTCCTTTAGAATGGAAAGAGGCAAACATTATACCGTTATTTAAAAAAGGTTCGAGAAACAGGTCAGAGAACTATAGACCAGTGAGTTTAACATCAGTGATTTGCAAATTATTAGAAAGACTAATTAAAGATCACATGGTGGATTTTCTTGTTAAACATAACTTGATAAACCCATCTCAACATGGGTTTTTAAAAGCGAGGTCATGCTTAACAAATATGTTATGTTTTTTGGAAGACATCACTAGGTGGGTAGATGAGGGATCACCAGTAGATATCATCTATTTAGATTTTCAAAAAGCTTTCAACAAAGTACCACATCAAAGATTACTCCTTAAGCTAAAGGCCCATGGCATAGGAAATGGTATAATAAACTGGATAGAAAAATGGCTGAATGACAGAAGACAACGTGTAGTAGTTGATGGGGAGGCTTCAAACTGGAAATCGGTATTGAGTGGGGTACCACAGGGATCAGTACTAGGACCTATATTATTCTTAATATATATCAACGATTTGGACGATGATATAACAAGCAAGGTGTTAAAATTTGCGGATGATACAAAAGTGTTTAGAAGGATTAAAAGTGATGGAGACAGACAGCATTTACAAGATGATCTTGATAGGTTGATCAAATGGTCTGAAAAGTGGCAAATGCTGTTCAATTTTGGGAAATGTAAATGCCTCCACACAGGTCATGGGAATGAAGAGGTAAAATATAAAATGGGGGGTACTGTTCTAAGTACTACTGTAAAAGAAAAGGACTTAGGGTTAACCATTAGTGCTGATATGAAGGTTTCAGAGCAGTGCGGAATTGCAGCGTCAAAGGGAAATCAAATCCTTGGATTAATTAGGCGAAATATAGCGTATAAGAAAAAAGAATTCATAGTACCGCTGTACAAAACAATAGTGAGGCCTCATTTAGAATATTGTATACAAGCATGGAGGCCATATCGCAAGAAGGACATAGATATGCTAGAAAGAGTACAGAGGAGAGCGACTAAAATGATACCAAATCTGAGGGATCTTAGTTACGAAATACGCCTAAAAGAATGTGGTTTAACAACACTAGAGACCAGGAGATTGAGAGGAGATCACATAGAAGTGTTTAAAATATTGAATGGTTATGAAAATATTGATAGAAACATTTTTTTCTCGGTTAAGAAAGATAGAAGGACCAGAGGACATGAAGCTACATTAGTAAAGGAGCAGTGTAGATTAGATATAAGAAAGTTCTCATTCTCACAAAGGACTGTAAATGAATGGAACAGATTATCTCCTGATTGTGTTGGTGCTAGTAGCGTGAATATGTTTAAAAATAAAATCGACATACACCTTAAAAAGGCGGGATACATGTAGATAAAAAGTATTGGACTCTCGATAAGCCAAAAGGCTTCCTTGTCCAACTGCCATCCAGAGTAATTTTCTGGTTGGCAATCTTGTTAAATCTATGTAGGTTGTTTGGTGTGATCTGGAGTTGTTCATTGTCTCAATGTGATATTGTATGTAGGTTGTTCGGCATGGTGCTGGAGAAGCTGTTCATTGCCGAGCTACAGAAGGTGTCTGGACAGATGGAGAGGAAGATCTGTGCTGTTGGGATCACCCGACTTCTTACAGAGACAGCAGCAATGATGCAAGGGGAATATCAGAAGTACTGGTCAGTGTCAGTTTTGCAGTAATACGAATTTACAACAATCTGCTGAGATTTGTTTGCTACAATATGTTTTGTTACTTTCCTGTAGGGGGTGATTTCTTCTTTTGCCATTTCCCCTCCCTGCTCTCTCACCTGTGGGTTGTCAAGATCTCTTTAGACTTCCTCTGTTCCATCCAAGTAAAGGTAGGGTCTTATATAACGTGGTGTCCAGCCCTTATGGCTGTTCAAGGTGCTTTACACTTTTCATCTGGTAGACCTGTTAAATTGGACACCATCTTGACTTCTCTGGGAAGCATTCAGCCAGGCTGCAATTAATCAGCAAAGGTTATTCTTACACAAATATCCACCACTGTCTATAGCCAGGTACTCATTCATACAACTGAGTGAACTGGAGCAACGAATAGTGAACGAACTTGCTCAATGTTCAAAACGACAGTACAGCATTCAAACCCGGGATCTCTCGTTTGACAGTCTGATGCTCTAGCAACTGTGCCACTGCACTCTACATGCAATAGACTTACATGACTTAGGATGACCACTACCCTCCTCTACTTTCTGTACTTCCTTTGACAACCTCTCACAACCTATCCTTGTGACATGTCCAGCCTATAGATATCAGTTGTTCACTGATTACAAAACAAAGTTGCTAATTTATGTATATGTAAGTTATTTAACTCTTTTGATCCCAGATGCCTGTCCCAAATAAGCCTCCTAGTTCCCAAGCAGATTTGCTTTCGTACGGATGTCATGTTTTTTGTCGGCATGGTCTATGTTCATTTTGTGTTTGTTATGCTTTTTTCATCAACAAGCATCAACAAATTTATATCAAATTAAAGCTAATAAAACTGTCTTTGTAATGGTGTGACTTTTGTAAGTGTAGGTATATCTTAACTTTACAATACAATTGTTTTATAAATGTTTGAGTTCATACAAACTTAAGAGAATTACAGACACAGTCAACTTCAGATGCCATTACAGAGTGCACGATGGCTTTAGCTGACTCGGAAACAACTAGTCTTGATATTGTTTTACTAGTCCTTAAAAATAAATGTGCCAGGTACCATCAATCACACTGTCATATGCGTGACAGTTATGGCACATAGTAAAAGTGGCTTTTATTTCCTAAAGAAAACCGGCTGTTTCTCGTTTCAATTCAATGTCCAACTAAATGTGTCATTAATAGAAACAAATACATGTCATTTCATAGATCCAATTGCAAAGTCATCACAAGAAATGACTAGTTTAATCAGGGACAACAAACAGCAGTGTTGGACAAGGCGATGCCGAAGGACTGACATTGTCAGACTAAGTTGCATCATTTGGCCTAAACTTTTTCATTAGCGTAAAAAGTAGCGTTTCCTTTCCCGAAGCCGACTGAGCAATCAGTAACATAGCTGGCATTTGGTAACTTACTAAAATAACTACCTGATGCGGGAATAACGCCACTAACAAACAGCCGCCATTTACATTCACTGCGTTCAGCAAGTTTTCCATTCGACGGTCATACAGAATATTTAGCTGGGTATGATCAAATGCTACCTTATTGTCTAATGTTTGTTTTATTCCATCACAACACCCAACTAGCATATATATAGCATAAATTAATCCACATAACCACAGCTAATCCGATGGGACTGCTCCTGTAAACATCCAGTCACTGAATCTACTCGTCCGGGACGAGTGGGCAGGCCTTATTTCGCAGCCTACATTATGACAATTATGAATACATTTTTTACCGCTAGTATTAGTTACTGAAATCTTCGTAATTAAGTTCTGATTCTGTTGGTAACAAGTGTAATTGTGTAAATTGGCTGCATGTGGACGTGTAAGATTTTGAACGCCATTGAATACCAAAATCGCAAACGTTTCTAACCGTGAAAACGTCGACCATCCGTCCTCTGTGTCCGTGAAAACCATCGAATAAATATCTGCCGCCATCAGACTCTAAGTATTCAAGTTTAAGTACATGTTGCATCCATCTTGTTATAAACATCGATACCAACTAGTACTTAATTTCGATCTAGTGAAAACAACCGCTGAATTACAGTCCAAAACATTGTCCGAATCATCAGAAAACACATGAACATTGCTACCATCACGCAGAGCATCAATGGTATCAGCTGCTTTGCAACAAAATGGAAAATTAGCAGTGTATTTATTCACTTCAAGCGTTCAAAATCTCCGTTGAAACTTTCAACCAAGTACACATACACACATCTTGTGATGTCATAGAAATAAGTGTACATTTTCTTGAGGTAATTCGATATGCCTATGCAACTACGTGAACATTTGTAGTTGGGATAGAGTTAAGCAGCATTGAAGCCCTACTGTTTGCAGGTAACCATTCATGTGCCACAGAGCCGGTTCTGCCGATCACCGGTTTTGCAGAGAAGTGCCATACAGCCAATAGCGCCAATTTAGTGTTTGTAATGTGTGCTGGCATTGGCTGGTGTCTATGACATCATTTTAAATTGACCAATAAGATTAATCATTACAAAAGGGAGGTGTTCGGTTCCTGGTTTTACAATTACACTTTGATTTACACTAGTTTCATAGCAAGAATAAACCGAATAAACCGTTTGCCTTGCAAAATGTGTCGGATGACAGTCTAAGCACATATATTAACGACAGTAAGTTATGTTGTGTCATCTGACTGAAATGTTATTTTTTTCAGAAAACGTATAGTTTACTTGGTGATATTTGAACGCTAAGTGCATAAAAATATAAGTTTAGAATGGCGTGCAAGTCTCAAAAAAGGCTTGGCACTTTTTGTGTGTCAACACAATTTTGGCTGGCACTGAAATGTTTAATAATACTGCTTTGGTGTTTCAGGGCCCTATTACTGCAGAGTCTCATCGGCCTGTTTGAACTGCCAACTGATGAGACTATCCCTGAGGATGAACACTTCATAGAAATAGAGGACACTGCAGGTTAGAGTCAGACATTTTAGTTGTGAACTTTCGGATACAGACTCTTGTTTGGTGACTCAGTTACTGATGACATCTACTTTTCGTCCAGTTTGTATGTACAGTGCAACACAAACATAAATTCTTTATAGCCATCTGATCTGTCAGACCCTGAATTCAGTTAACATTTTAATGTACACTTTGTGAACATGCAGATCTGAGATGTCCCTGTTAACGCGTGTCTGACTTGCCCAGGTTACCAGACGGCTTACTCTCAGCTGATGTTCGCTGGGAAGAAAGAACGTGACCCGTGCGCTGTGATTCCCGATGTAAAGATTAACCTTGCTAAATGTCTGCACAAGTTGTCTACGGGCAGCCCAGGCATGGTAAGTGGATGCACATCTAACCATATCAATGTGAATACTTCTTGTCATTGCCATCTCGCTGAAGTTAGCTTGTTGTGTTGCATTGTGCTGATGTTTTATAGCTCAGCTTAGTATGGTAATGGCAACAGTAAGACAAGGCTTGCAGTACAATGAGACTGTTTGTTTGTGCAATAAGCTGTTGCTAGTGCTAATGATCCATCAATGAATCTCATGAGAATGGTAGCATACAACCAATGTGATGAGATGACGTATTGCTCTTTGGAATGGATGTGTGATCACTGGCAGATCTTTGTAGTGTTAGATCAGTTCTTGAGTAGTAGTATACACGGTCACTCACCATCATCCTCAGACACTGAAGACACCCAGGTCATCACACCACCATCTGAGATCATTACACCACCATCTGAGGTCATTACACCACCATCTGAGATCATTACACTACCATCTGAGGTCATTACACCACCATCTGAGATCATTACACCACCATCTGAGGTCATTACACCACCATCTGAGATCATTACACCACCATCTGAGCTCATTACACCACCATCTGAGCTCATTACACCACCATCTGAGCTCATTACACCACCATCTGAGCTCATTACACCACCATCTGAGGTCATCCGAGTCACTCATTTACCCAGGTCAGCTGACATGTGTGTCACTGCCTGTTTCTGTTGCAGTTACTGCCACTCATCAGTGGAGGTCTACAGCCAGACGCGTCCACCTTCCTGCAGCAGTACCTCAACGCAGCCGGGGTTTCTCTCTCCTGATAGCCATGTCACACGTCCTACTGATGGCCATGTCATTGTTCTAGCTGACAAGTCACCATTGTGCTATCACTGTCTTGATGTTTATATGTCTTTGTTCCTACTGACACGTGTCTGTTCTGTGATCACTGTCCTTATGGCCATGCATCTGACCCACCAAAACTTCACTACTGTATTCTCATAATCCTGATGGCCATGGTTTGGTGTCATGTCGCTGTTCTCATTTCTGTTCCTTATGTCCATGTCTTTGTTACTGTCCATACTGTTACATCGGCACGGTTGAAACTTCCTCGTCTGTTTATTTAGCCCATTGCGAATAGGATTTGTTGATGTCTAAATTTATATGTGTACGCAATTTAAAGAGAGCATGTTCCTTTGTTGAAATAATCTAAAAAAATTACTTTGATCGGGTAAATTGTGAAACTGTGACCATTGCCAATTAACTTTGACCAAATCCTATTAAAGAAATGTTATGGATTGTGCAATGATTTAAACAAAACTAAATAAAAATGGTACAAACCAGCTGGCAGTTATAGTGGATAAAAGATAGATTTATTTTTTGCAAAGTGAATCGGAAGCAAGATGGGCAGACAAAATTAAACAAAGTTTACTGAAATATATATTATTACGTGACAAAGATTATACAGTGTCATTGTGTAATTCAGGTCTTTCCTTTGTGTGTGCTTCCCGTATTGTCTTCTTTGTGCTATGCTATATTCTCTGTTCATGTAAATGCCAATGATATGAATTTGTTAAAATGTGTTTTTCTATCAAGTTTGGTAAAATGGAGTCAAATCACTATTTATAAATGCATAAATAAATGTTGTATATTATTCTCAACTTGCTATTTCTGCAAACCTTAATTACGTGATTGCATTTAATAAAATTATTTTTATAACTTACAGTGTGGTTGTCAGACTATTTATTTGCAAGCCAGATGTGAAATCGTACTATATTTGAGTGCATGTATTCTACATTTACAAATCCAGTGGTCTAATGCTGGACACCACAGCATACAGGTCTGCCAAAGCAATGGGGAAACAAAATTGTAGTCGTTGTTACTTCGTCCTCTTCGTGCTCATTGGCACATACGGCAGAAACAAGGGTCCCCCATCTCTTCCTGTCTGCAGCCTGGCCCCGGCTTGGATGTAGTTGCATTTGAAAGAGGTGGCTAACTGGTATCAACAACCCGAGAAATATCTTCAACACAAATAAATATTTGTATTTGATTGAATCATTCTAAGGGGCCCCCAAAGTGCAAAAGTTTTACATTGTCTAGTGATGTGGTTTTGAGAAGGGCCCTTGAGACCACCCCCAACAGTACATTTTGTTTAATGTGCCACATAGTCAACACCATGACTAAACTGCAGCCTTGTGCTACTGTTCCATTGAGCCCTGGACTAATCTTTAATTGGTCACAGCGCCCAGGCAGAGTAGACACACTTGACCCCTGTTAGACTGAACAGTTGCCTAACACTTTTTATCTACAAAACTATTGATTTTCTATAATTGCAAGTTTATTTTGATGTTCATTTCATTATTATCAAATGGTGTCTATTGGTTAAAGATTTTTTGTCTGTAGAAACCTGTAGGTGACAAACATAGACAATTAATATTCTGTCACCTGTAGGTGACAAACATAGAAAATTAATATTCTGGACAACTATAGAGTGAAATGTCCTACACTTTATTTATATCAAATGCATTCTACTGTTCTGTTTATGCTTACCATGCCTTGTGTAGACATGGTACTGTGTAAATCAATTGTATCAATATAGACTAATAATTACAGATTCACAATATAGTTGACACCTGAAACAACCAGATGTCAACCATTAGAAGAGTTGACATAGTTCCGCTATACACAAGCAAAAAATCTGTATTTGATTGAATTATTCTAGTGTCATCAGCATATAGTCGAACATACATTTTCTAATCATCATCACTAAGGTTGTTGTAAATTTCACCAGCTGCCATGTCAAGTCCATTATAATTGTGACTAATGGTGTTCAAAATGATTCAGGTAAATAGCAAATAACAAAGGACAAGTGTTCTCCTTGCCATACCTATACATCACATGAGAAGAAGGCTGACACAGCCTGGCCCTGATTTATACATGATTTAGCATTTTGTTACATGTATACAACTTTCAACACAATACCATTAATACTGCATGAAATTATCTTAGATCACAGGGAGGACCAGTCTACTAAATCAAATGCTTTCTTATAATCGATGAAGGCACAATAAAGCCTTTTGCGTCGAGACAAATACAATTCAACCAATACCCCTATTTGAACACTGCCTGTTCTTCACCTATTTGCTTTGTTTAGGTATGTGGTCAGTCTGGTGTTCTGAACAATCACTAAGGATTAATGAACACTTGTGCAGAATGTCACCCACTTGGCAGGTTTAATTGATCTATTCAGCAATGAGGACACTGCTTAGGCCTCACTCTGGACACTGTCACTCACAGTGTTGTGTATTGTCTTAGTTGGTGCATTGAGCTAATCTACTTGACCATGAATCAGTGGTGGCTCTGGTTGTGTATTACACCCAGCTGTGGAGCTAAGATTCTCTGCCTGCCATTGTTTAATGGAAACTGTGACTAATGTGTAATTGGTCACTGGCAGTAGCTTGTGTTAACAGACAGCATTAAGCCATTAGACCCCTGTTAAACTGGACAGTTGCCTGTAGGTTTTAAACTGTCAAACAGTGAGTGTACCTTTTGCTCTCAAATAATCTGTCCTCTTAGTTTTACACATAAAGACATAATTTGGCATAACTTGATAAGTCTTTGTAGCAGCACATTTGTACTTCCAGTGTATCATTGCAACATAGCATACATATTACATACTGTGTGCCACATTTGAATGTTGTGCATGTAATATTTCCATGCAATCCATTTGCATATATAATGTAAAACTTCAACAGCCGTTTTCTTCATTTTAACTTTTTGATCCCTACCATGTTCAATACTCCATAACTTTGCAAATTTTTGTAGCAGTCATATTTTTTGAAACCGTGTAGAGCACCTACCAAACCTTTACAAGGATGTAAGAAAACGATGTTACAATTTTTCCGACTTATCACTCATTTGGTCAGCCGGGGTCGCATGTAGACGTGTTAGTCCAAAGGACTTCAGGGCCACTTGGCCCATGTTTTATTCTATGCCTAGGTAGCAATGGTACTATTTACCCTCCACAAGATGGTACTAATGCTGCGTTCAAATCACCTCGTGTATACCGTTAATACGACTCCGTAACCCCATACTTGACTTAGTTGCATAAATGTACAAGTGGTAAACTGGAGGAGCTCGTGAACTTTCCAAGTCGCGTTTACGATATAAACGAGCCCATTGGAACGCAGCATGCCCGAAACACCACAGGATAAGTTTAGCTCAGTTGTGTTACCAGTGTACCGAATCAATGGTAAAACACTTGAATGGGTTAATGCATTACTATCCTTACGAAGGGAAATGGTCTAGAGGAAGACCGGCGAGACGGTGGAGAAACGAGTACTGGAAGGGCACCATCTGCCAGAGGATAGCGCAAGACTGGCAGATTGGGAAACGACATGCTGAGGCTTGCCCAACCATGGGACACTACGGCTGCACAATGATGATGATGCTCCGTGTTCACAAGATATTATATATTTTTATACAGGGTTAGTAAAATACAGCATCCACTTTCTTTCCGTGGCAATATTCATAATCGGGTGTTAATTTAATATTTGTTAGGGATATTTGTCTATTGTTTTCCAAATCGGCGCCACTTTGGTTTGCTTAACGGAATGTACACCTATGGGCTTACTAATCAGTCTATCATTTAAATTCGAAGTGTCGTTCAGTTCTTGATAATCGCATTGGTACTATTTTCCCCCCGTGTGTCCTGTCAACATCGCAAGCGATTCTACGAAATACTGGCAACATCCCGAAGGATGGCTTCGGCCAGTGGTGTTGCTCATATTTAGGCACGTCCCTTTACCTGATTTTAAGTACATAATACTGGGTGACTCCTCAAGGAAGGGGTGTCAAGCCCTTTCACAGGTTGTGAGTCTGTGGAGTACCTAGGACATTTACATTTTAATTTGACAAGGGACAGGGAGTTTCGTTCCACTGTCTACATGTGCGTGGCCATAAAGAGTCAATGTGTAGTGTAATGTAACACGTATGGGTAAACGTAGGCTGTATTGAACACGAAAGTATATAGGCCAACGGGCTGAATAACCGGGAGCTACGAGGAGTCTCGTCGAATGATTGTCCCTGTAATTAGTGCGTCGGAATTATGATGGGACAGCATTATGATATCTCCCTTCGTAAGCATAAAAAGAACACACTATCTAAATCGCATTGGCGGGATGACCATCCGTCCACATCTGGTGTGCGTCTGCGACGTAGCTCTGCGACGTAGCTCTGGCGCCTCGTCATCAGGTAGGGCGACGTATGACACATCCTGAAGATGTCGTCGATTTCGCCGATAGTCGATGCCATCCTCCTTCCTGACGATGTATGACCGGTTCATCGGGTCACTTCGAATGACGGTGCTTGGCCGAGACCACGACTTCTCGTTGTCGAGTTTTAGCAAAACTCGGTCACCGATTTGCAAAGGAGGCAGACTGCGCACGCCGTGGCGTTTGTCGTAATTACGTTTGTAGATCGCCTTTGTCTTGCGATCAGACTCGCGAATGTCTGCGTCGCGGCCATGACATGGTTGCAGTTGTTGATTGATGACTGGCAATCTCGTGGCGAGTTGGCGACCCATCAAGGCCTCTGCAGGCGACACGCCAATCGCGCTATGAGGCGACGCCCGATAGTTCAGTAGGCCGATCTCCGGGTCGTCAAGGAGGAGCAGACGTTTCGCTGTCTGCACAGCTCGTTCGGCCATGCCGTTCTCCTGTGCGAAATATGGGTTCGTTGTCTGTTGTATGAACCCCCACGATTTGGCAAACCGACAGAATTCATTCGAAATGAATTGTCGGCCGTTGTCCGACACGACGATGTCCGGAATGCCGTGTGTGGTGAAGATAGCCTTGAGACGAGTAATCACACTGTCAGACGTTAGGCTGTTCAGCTTCTTAATTTCTATCCAGCGTGAATAGTAGTCAATGACCACCAAGTAGTCCTTGCGCTCGAACGTGAATATGTCCATTGCGATCTTCTCCCACGGTCGTTTTGGGATTTCGACAGGGCGCAGAGGTTGCTCGCGCTATGACGGCCTGTTCCGTCGGCATGTTTGGCAGTGCTCGACGAACGCTGTGATGTCTCGGCTGATTCCCGGCCACCAGACGGCGCGTGCTGCTCGTTCGCGGCACTTCGAAACAACCTGGTGGGACTCGTGTAGCCTGTGAAGTATGTCGTTGCGCATTGTTGCAGGTATCACGATCTGCAGTTTATACACGACTACTCCGTCGACGGCTGATAGTGCTGCTCTCTCACGATAGTACTCTCTTACCGTTTGTGGGACCGATCGTTCGTGACGCGGCCACCCATTCTTGATGAAGTCGAAAAGTGATTTCATTGTCGGATCGCGTGACGTCTCGATTCATATCTCAGTGAGACGATCCTTGGTCGCGGGCCAACTCTGTTCGATGGCGCCGACGTAGGCTGCTATCTCGTCTGAGAGTTCGATGTCGTCACATTGAGGCTTGTATGCCTCCAGTGGTTTTCTCGACAGTGCGTCTGCGATGACCAGTTGCTTGCCCGGGACGTATTCGACTATTGGATTATACCGCATCTCTCTCATTAGCAGTCGTTGACATCTGATTGGTGTTTCGTCGATGCGCTTTGTGTTCATGAGTGGTACCAGTGGCCGATGGTCTGTCAGTAATTTGAATTCTGTTAGATCGACCAGGTACCTTGAGAATTTTTCACATGCCCACACTCCTGCGAGACACTCCTTTTCGATTTGCGCGTAGCGTTGTTCAGCGGTCGTTAGCGTACGCGATGCGAAGGCCACTGGCTTCAAGTCGCCATCGGTCAACTGCAACAGAACTGCTCCGATACCGAAGCTGCTTGCGTCCGCGCTTACTACAGTTGGTTTGGTAACGTCGTAGTATGCCAGCGTCGGAGTGTTGACGAGCAGTTGCTTTGTCTTGTCGAATGCAGTTTGTTGTGCGTGATCCCATGACCAGACGACATCAGACTTCAATAGGTCTGTCATCGGCTTCATCACCGACGACAAGTCGTAGGCAAACTTGGACAGATGTTGGAACATTCCCCCCTCAATTCTTTGACGTTGTTGTGTCGTGAAAGTTCCAGCAATGCTGTGACCCTCTCTGGGTCGGGCCTCACGCCATCTTGACTGATGATGTGGCCAAAGTATTTCAGTTCAGTCTTTCTGAATACGCACTTTTGACAGTTGAGTTTCAAGCCAGACGCATCGATTCGCCTCATGGCGGCGTCCAGACGAGTGACGTGTTCCACGACGTTGCGGCCGTAAACGAGGATGTCATCCATGAGGACTTCAACTCCATCCAGTCCCTCTAGGATTGATGACATTTTCCGCTGGAAAATCTCAGACGCTGACGAGATTCCAAACGGAGGTCGGCGGAATGCGTACCGCCCGAATGGCGTTATGAACGTGGTCAATAGCTGACTGGCCTCGTCAAGCGGAATTTGCCAAAATCCGCTGGCTGCGTCTAGCGATGAGAAGACCTTCGAGTCTGCGAGTCGCGGTGATATGTCATCTAGCGAGGGAAGCATCAGGTGTTCACGACGAACTGCGACGTTCAATTGCTTCAGGTCCACGCAGATGCGCACCGCTCCAGTCTGTTTGACGACGGGAACCATCGCGGAGCACCAGTCTGTAGGTTCCGTGACCACTTTGGTAACGCCTGACGCGACCATGCGCTCAAGTTCTGCCTTCACCGCTTTCATCAACGGGAAAGGGACACGCCTCGCTGTTGGTAGACAATGTGGCTCGACCCCAGGTTTCAGCTGTATTGTCACAGGTTCGGTCTTCAGAAGCCCAATCGATTCGGAGTTTGATGAGCCGACTTCATCGAGCCGACTGACTAGACCCATGTCGACAGCCACGTCGCGAGCCAACAGGTTTGAGGCGCTGTCACCTTCAACCACGATTACATCGAACCGATAGACGGCGAGTTTGTGCCTAGCGGTGGCGCTAAATTTTCCGCAGGCCTTTAACTGCCCACCCACACTGCTGAGGCAGGTGGTGGTTGGTTCCAGTGCTGGTTTCTCTTTCATTGCCAGCCACGTTTTTTTTTATATCACTGAGACGTCGGCACCTGTGTCGATCTTGAACCGCATTCTGGTTCGCTTGACTGTCAGGTTGACGAACCAGGCCTCGTTGCGTGTCGTACAGGCGACGACGCCGAGAAACGATTCTGCAGTGTCGCTTTTCACTTCGTGCGATGAACTCAAAGGTCGTACTTCGCTTCGAACGACAGACAGAGGCAAAGTGACCCCTGACATTGCAGATCTTGCATTTTTGCCCCGAAGCCGGACACTTTCCCTCGCGACCGTGTCGCGCGTAACCACAGCGGTCGCACGTTTGACGCATGTTTTTTGTGCGCGACGAGTATGGACGTTGTTTAGTGTGCCAAGCACTCATCTTTGCTTCGGCTACATGTTCGTTCACTTGAATGGTGTGTATTTGTTCGCGCATTTGCGATTTTACTTGCTCATTTTGGCGAGCAATAGTCACAGCCTTGTCGAGACTGAGATCTGTACACAACTGCAATTTTTGTTTCACTGACGAGTCATTGATGCCCATCACAAAACGGTCTCTGACCATCTCATTCGTGTCCGCATAGTCACAGTGCAACGCCATTGTTTGCAGATCTCGTACGAATTCTTCAATAGACTCAGATGAATGCTGCACTCTGTCTTGGAATATGCAGCGTTCGTGGATGATATTTCTCTTCGGGATGAAATACTCCGTTAACTTTGACACCAACGTGGCGTAATCTGTATCTGTTTCAGGCGACATGAACGTCAAGGTACGAAAGATGCGATTCGCCTCACGACCACCCATTGGCATAGCATACAGTAACGAGTCGCGTTGGACTTCGCCGTCTTCTTTATGTAGCTTAGTCGCCGTTCTAAATCGCCCGAATTCCTCGACCCACTCCAACCATTCACTCGGCTTGAACGAAAACTTCGCTGGCGGGTCGAATTTTGCCATGTTGGCTCAACGTAGCTGTAGGCGTAGCGCTGTCTTGGCGTAGCGACGGACTTGTCGTGTGTTCGATTTCGCGACGACAATGTCGCTTTTCGTCGATGTTGCCGTACGTTATAACTTTTTTCGCTGAGTAAGTTAATGCATATTGCGCTTAACTCACCCGCAAACCGCTTCAGACACCATGTAATGTAACACGTATGGGTAAACGTAGGCTTTATTGAACACGAAAGTATATAGGACGACGGGCTGAATAACCGGGAGCTACGAGGAGTCTCGTCGAATGATTGTCCCTGTAATTAGTGCGTCGGAATTATAATGGGACAGCATTATGACATGTAGTTTCATTCGGGAGTATGGTTGTGTGTATTTGTTCTTGTTTCGTGTTTCGTGCGTACTGCTTTTGTTGGTAGATTGATGGCAATGCTCAGCTCAATTTTCCCGTTTATTCCATTGGTTAGTAGCTGGAGTTTGGCGTGTTTGCGTTTTGTCTGAAGTTGTGGCCATACTAGGTCTTCCACCATCTTTGTTACCTTTTGTTCCCGATATTGCAGTTGGTAACATACCTGGCAGCACGTCTCTGCACAGCCTCCAGTTGATTAATTAGATGTTTGACTGCTGGATCCCTGCCACAGATTGGCGAGGTCTCCGTAACTAGATAGCTCAAGTCTAGTAGGGTTCAGTATTAATTACGTCAAACGCTTGTGAATGAGGGCAGTGTTGTATTCTCGATGTAGTCGAGATGCAAGTTGTACGGATTCTAAGGAAGTAACTCGTAGTTTGCTCTAGAACATTTATTCTACATGTTGTAGCCATCAACTTCTGGAACTACAATACTAACTCGGAATCCGTGAACGGAATTATACAACGAACAGTGATAGCTAGACACAACATATCTCCCTCTCTTAGAGAAGCAATCGCTAAACATACATGCATGATTCTGTCACGTCTTCAGCCTACTCATTCAAGCAATCTTCTAGGGGCATGTCTCACACGAGAGCTCCTTCTAGTTACTGCAATATCATCATGCACCGGCCTGTTAGGAACATCAGTGGTATTAGGCCCTGGTTCTACTTGTATTGCCTGTTGATTGTTGTTGCATGCGATGTCCATATGAAGGACACTGTCATTGTGATTGTGGTCTGAATGTTGGACCTGAATAAATACAGTGGCTGCTCTACACTTAACAACCCTAGACATGTTCCATTTCCTTCCATCTTTTAGAGTAACACATGTACCGTTTACTTTGTGTACTTCGATTGGTTTGGAGTACTTCACCTCCCCTTTTCCTACATGCCGTGGATTTTTGATTCGTACATAGTCACCAACTTTCACATTAGATGACTTAACACCCGGTTTGCTGTCATGATACGCTTTGTAGCGTCGTTGTTTGGTTAGGACCGTCCTTGCCATTTGCTCATGATCATTAACAACACTCTCAGTGGGAATTATATGGAGTTTTGTTCTTCCATGCACCTCTGCCCCTCATCAATTCAAACAGAGTCTTACCCGTAAGACAATTTGGGGTTTTGTGATACGCCTTTAGTCGTTCCCGTGTAGCTAGAACAGGTGATTTTCCCTCTAACGTGCCTATCTGAATACCCTCCTTCACAGTACGATTCATTCGTTCTACAAGTCCGTTAATTTGGGGGTGATACAAAGATGCAAGTAAGTGAGCTATGCCATTGCTCTCCTGAAAGTCCTTCATTTTTTGAGATGTCAATTGCACACCATTGTCTGTGACTAAGAACTCAGGTAAGCCTTCTCTAGCAAACACATTATCCAAGAACTGGATCATCTTATCAGTTGTTACCTCAGTTTCGTGCAACGTCACACCACTTTGAATAGTCATCGACGAGAACTATTACAAACTTGTGTTTAGGGTCGTCAAACGGTCCCATGATGTCCAATGCAAGTTTTTGCAATACCCGTTCGGGTAACTGCCCTGGTTGTAGCGGAGTAGTGTGGCAAATGTAAACTTTATCATTTGTTGCACAATACTGACAGTTGCGAATTGTCTCTTCCACGTGTCTATCCATTGCTGGCCACTAGTAGTGCTGACGGAATCGTCTCTTGACCAGCGTCATGCCGAAGTGTCCTTCGTGCGCCAGTTGTATCACACGTGGTTGCAGTGCGTGTGGAATGACGATTCGGTCGCATCGGTGCAGTATTCCATCGTTGATTGACAGTTCGTCGACTATGTCGTAGAGCGTTAGCAGACTTCCAGAGAATGTCTTCCGTGAAGGCCATTTTGAGGTCGTGTACCTCATAGCGAGTTGCACATTCACGTCGTTGAGCATAGCAATTGTCAGCTCGCTCAGAGAGATAATACCTCGAGTAGTCTCTTGTATCTGCGCAATGAATTCGTCATCTGCGGTGTCATGGCTGTATTCGTCAGGCTATGCTTGCAACGGTAGTCTCGATAAACAATCTGCCGCGACGTTGTTGACGCCTTGCAAGTATGTAACGTCGAAGTTGTATTCCAACATCCTCGATGACCATTTGTTGATCCGATGACTCGTGCGCTCGGAAGCTGAACTCTTTGTAGTTAGAATGTTCACGAACGGCTTATGGTCGGTTCTGAGTGTGAAGTGTATGCCCCAGAGAAATGTTCTCAAGCGTTTTTAGCCCAGCTAGGCTAGCATATCTTTCTTGATTACTGAGTACTTCTTCTCTGTGTCTGAAAGAGTTCGTGAAATAAACGCAATTATTTTCTCTTGGCCACCCGAGATCTGGGTGAGTACTGCGCCCAAGCCGTAACAGCTCGCGTCTGTTGTTAAAACAGTATCGACTGCGTCAGAGCAATCGAATCGGGACAACACCTGTTTCAGTTCATTAACGATTCGGTCGTGCTGCGATCCCCATTTGAATGGTACGTCTTTCTCCATCAACGTTCGTATTGGTGCCCCTTTGGTCGCAAAGTTTTTGATGAACTTTGAAACGCACTCGCAAAGTCCGAGAAACGAACGTAGTTGGTCTTTGCCTACCGGTGCAGGAGCATTTAGAATTGCCCGCACAAGGTCATCTTTGGGTGTGATTCCTGCAGCGGTGGTCGCGTGACCAAGAAGTCCACCGATTTCTGGCTGAATCTACATTAGTCTTTGTTCACGATTATACCGTGGTGTCGTAGTTTTGTCAAGACGATCCTGAGAATACGATCATGCTCGCTTTGGCTAGTTGCGTGTATTAGAATGTCGTCTTGAAAGTAGTGCACGCCTTTGACACCCTTGACGATCGTGTGCATCATGCGTTGGAACAGTGAAGATGCAGATGGTAGGCCGTAAGGTACTCGTACTCTAGTGTAATGAAGGCTGTGATGTCCTTCGATTCTTCAGTAAGAGGAATCTGATTCAGCGTGGTGTACACCTCTGCTTTGTCAAGTGTCATTAGCATTTCGTTGATGTTTGGCAGTGGATGCATTTCGACAACGATTTTAGAGTTCACGTCGCGCAGATCGACACACGTGCGTATGTTGCCATTTGGTTTTCTCGCCACCACGTTTGGTGAAACGCATTTTGAAGCCTCAATAGGCTCGACGATGCCTTAATTCTGCAAGAGTTGTATTTCATCCGTTAGCGCAGGCTGCACCGACAGAGGTACTTTGCGCACGTTGTGTTGTACTGGCGTGGCGTCATCTCGTCATAGTATACGATGCTTGATGTGTTTCGTGACTGCAGTGCTGTTCTGTTTGTAAACATCTACGAATTCGTCAACTACAGATGATGTTGTTTGTAGGACTGGCTGTCGTTGTGTAGAGTCGAGAACAATCTTAAGTTTTGTTTGAGTGGGCCAACCTAAGATTGCCATGTCTAGAAACATACACTCGTTCATCAGTTGTACTGCAGTTTTGCATTGAAATACCCCCTAATGTTTATGGGTGTGCCCCCGTGACCTCCGGGTGATATGTCGCTCTCGTACAGTTCACGGTGTGAGAACAGATTGCCGTACAGTGCGTCTGGTATGATTGTGTATGGAGTGCCTGAGTCCACCAAAATGTTCATTGCAATGCCTTTTATGTTTGTTTGAGCATTTTCGTTGTCTTCTTCAACAATAAACACGTGATTTTGTGACTCGTCGTGTGCCTGCAGGACGAGGTGAACATCTCGTATACGGAACGTGTAACGTTCAGCGCGTTTATTTTTGATAAGCTTGTATTCGTTTGCCAATTTCAGATTCGTCTTTTCGAATTCCGTTGCACAACGGGATAGTTGTCGAGTTCTTTCAACTTCGAATATCGCCTTTGCCCTTCAGTTCCCAACGAATGCAATAACAAAGCTGTTCTTCGTTTGTCGCTAAATTGTTCTGCATCAATCGAATCCATGTACGTGTCCCATAGACGCTTCCACTCATTCCACGCAATTGGCAGTGGTCCGGCAAGTTCTAGAAACTTCGCCGGCGGATCGATTGAATTAGCCATCATTGTTGCTTTAGTTCAGGTTAGGCTACTTTCCTGCGTGCGGTTGTAGATCCTGTTTCGTCGCCATGAATATGTTGTGTTCTCGATGTAGGCGAGATGTAAGTTGTACGGATTGTAAGGAAGTAACTCGTAGTTTATACTAGAACATTTATTCTACATGTTGTAGCCGTGAACGGAATTAATCAACGAACAGTAATAGCTAGACACAACAGGCAGTACCCGTGAACAACACAACAAGGAACAATGGACATTTAATGAATTTTATTACATATATAGATAACAAGGAACTCTTTTATAATAACGATCTACCCGATCTAGGCTCTCATCGATTGCTATCAAAAACCGTAGTTATCCACAGCTAATCTTTGATACCTGAAAAAATAATAGAATGGCGCTTTATCATTCTCAAATGAACTTCAAATGTCAATGCATTACAAGTTCAGATCCGCTCGGACTGAGGTAAGTAACATCGAAAAATACCATCCTAAGTATAGGGAAACAGTCTCTTAATTACATACAATACATTGAGACAGTTCAAAGAAGTCTAGCCGGCAACTTAACATCTAAATATAACATTTGAATTGTCACTTCCCTGTGTATCGTCTCACCGTGTAGTCAAGTGAAAGTTCGTTGCGCTCGCTCCGATTCGTCCCGTTAGCCCGACTCGGCTAGCTCGCCACGAAATCGCACCACGACTCGACGACCGTCCTCCGGAAGTGTCCTTCTCTGTTGTCCGGACGCTCTGATCGTCGTCACACGCGTTCTTTCGAAGCCGTTGAACCCGGCTCGGCCGACCCGCTACGTAGAGTCGCTCCCGTCTCGAAAATCGTCGTCTATGGACATCACTCGTCTCCGCCGCGATTACCCGACACGTGTCTCCGCCACACGCTCGCTCTGACTGCCGCCGGACCATTCGGTCAGCTGCCGTCCGCACGAACCGCTGTTAAGATAATATAATGCTTTATTGTCTCAACTATGGAGGTGAGAAATTTGTCTCGGGTGAGAACAGACATAACTGCAATATGTACATAAAACCATTAAAAAAGCAGCAGATAAATAATACATGCATACACATTACTTATCCTAAAACGACAATTGTTCACAGGTCTGACTATAACTCATGACCTGAGATGGGACCGACATGTCAACAAGATCACAAAAAAGCAAACAGTGTCCTTGGATTACTCCGGAGAAACCTGTGCATCAACAGCCGTACCATCAAAGCGTTGGCCTACACAAGCCTTGTCAGACCTAATGTTGAGTACGCTCAGGCAATGTGGGATTGTAGCATTTCTGCTATTTATATATTATCAGAATCTTATTTCCTTGTTATTTTGTTAAAGTAGAAAGGTCAGGCTAGTAAATAAACAGTCGTAGACAGAACAAATTGTGTTACGCAATAATTTACAGACGAGTGCAGGTGCACTCAGTGAATCGCGGTTATAATTAGCTTATCAGTAATTCGCGTCGTGAACGATTACATTGCTATAGGGGTGTTTTCACGATGCATAAATTAGGTATGGCTAATTGCCGCGCATTTTATTGGCTCAATCCGGTCATGTGTTACGCTGTTTAAGACTAGGTATAAAAGCCGCTGTCAGGTAGAAAGAGCATCTTGCAGAGATCGTGGTACGTCTAGATCTTGGAG
Source organism: Escarpia spicata (assembly GCA_963995525.1). Taxonomy (NCBI): domain Eukaryota; kingdom Metazoa; phylum Annelida; class Polychaeta; order Sabellida; family Siboglinidae; genus Escarpia; species Escarpia spicata. The sequence continues at coordinate 30,657,662 of OZ023208.1, read as the reverse complement.
AGATCGTGAACAACAGAACAGGGCTGTAATGGCGTTTGCCACACTGCTGTTTAGAGGTAGGCAGAGTAAACATGCAACGTTGTATGGGAAGCAGTAACAAGGTTATGTTTCCATTTTAAAACGGTGTGACAGCGGTTCGAGTGCGTGCGGCAGCGAACCGAGTGCGGCAGCAACTCCACGTAGCGGGTCGGCCGAGCCGGGTCAACGGGACCGGGCGAGGGCGTGCAGAGGCGGTGTTCTTTTTATCGCTCCATTATTGAAAGCATACTCCGCTGCATATTACTGCTTGGTTTGGCAATCTGTCTGTTCAGTTAAAATCACAGCTTTCTCGATTGATGAGAACTGCCATGAAAATCACTGGTTCCACATCTCCCATGATCTCCCTTCAGGAGATTTTTGAACAGGCATTAAGAAGAGAGTCAGTCAAGATTATTTATGATACTAAACATGTCCTGCACAATGGATTTCAGCTCCTGTCATCTGGCAGACGTAATAAAACTTCTCGGTGCAGGTTTAATAGATACAAACACTGTCCATTAAACAACTTAATTCATGATGTCTGCACTGGCCCAGACTATTGTGAGTTTTATTGGAATGAGCTTCTCTGTGTCACTTTGTATGTCAGTCTTGCTGTCCATAGCTCTTCTGTGTTCCAGGTCTTATCAAGATCTATACCCTCAAGGTCTTTCGCAAAGGATGTCCAGTTGGCTTTGTGGTACAGATATTTGTTTCTTCTTTTGCGCTTCTTTCGCGTCGCATGAACGATGAGTTGAGTGTACACAGCGTCGTGATCTCCTATTCCTGGCACGACTTAATGTGCGGTTTATCTGTGATGGTCTGTTGGTTATAATCTGGTCTAGGACGTTGTGAGCTCTGGTTGGTTCTACAATTTGAGATAGGCCATTGTCGTCAAGGATCTCTTTGAATGTAACATGAAGATCCCTGTAGGCGCAATTAGCCTTGATTGTGTTGTCAGCCCAGTTCCATCCAGGGAGATTGAAATCCCCACCAAGAAGGAGGATGCTGTTCTTGTTTTGTTTTGTGATAGTTTTGAGTGTTAGATCTAGGGTACTGATGTTTTCTGCATCATTAGTATGGGGTCTGTAGAAACACCCAGACATGAGTTTTCCTCCTTTGGATAGTGAAACTGAAGCAAAGATTCGGATTCTTTATTGTCAACAGCCTCATAAGTGGTGAGACAGGATGTAAATGCTGAGGTGATGGCCAGAAGTATTCCTCCGCCCTGTTGTCCATTATTTCTGCCATGTTTGCAAGTAGTAAATGGCTCTGAACTTATAAATTCAGACGTTTGCATGTCCGGTTTCAGCCATGTTTGAGTTATCATGTTAATGTCTGGCTTTGTTGTCTCAATGAGGTTTAGCAATGCTCCTTTCTTGTTGACAATTGACGGTGCATTGAGGTTTACACTTTGTAGAGGTCTTGCTTGGTGAGCGGGTTTTAACACGGGTTTAGCAGGTGACGAATGCCGGGGTGCATGGTTTGAAGGATGCCTCCTTGTCAGGCGAAACGGCAGAATCTGTATGGTACTCATCGGGTGTAGAACAGACTGAACTTGAGGCATCACTTACTGTGGATGGTAGATCAAACAAAGTATGGCTGTAGTGAAGTGTTCTACACTTTATGCAGGTCCAAGACTTGCCTGGATAGACTGACCTGACATTCAGCATAAAACCAGTCGGAACAACATTCACAATATATGCCTTTATGTTTCCAGTTAATTGTACAATACAATTAAGATATTTTAGAACTGCAACTGGCATGTTAATATGTGTGTGTGTGTGTGTGTGTGTGTGTGTGTGTGTGTGTGTGTGTGTGTGTGTGTGTGTGTGTGTGTGTGTGTGTGTGTGTGTGTGTGTATGTGTGTGTGTCAAAAGTTCTAATACCAGCAACTCAATAAGCAAATTACTGTATAAACATTTAAGTAGGATTACAATACCTGTCATAACCTAATACCATTTGGAACACATTGTTGTTGTAAATTTTCTAATACCGTATACTTATGAAACCTCCATCATAAGGTAGTAAACAAAGTTTTCTTTATATCATTTGAACAGATAAAATGTTTTTATGATCATGTTATGTCGTGCAAATAATTGGCGGCATTACCTACATAAGTATAGGCCTAGATCATTGTTATTTAGTGTGTAGTGTTTGAGATTATTGTGACCCAAATAGTTTACAGATTCTGCTTCAATTAGTTATAATTATTATTTCAAAGCAGATTTTTTATAATTGTATAAAACATATTCAAAGTATACGCTAGTAGACCTATTTTAGTAAGAAGTACGATAAGTAATGAGTCTGAAAAAAAAGTGCTCGGACTTATAACACCGATGAACATAGTTCCGATGCACCGTGTTCAAGCGCCACAACATGCACTTGGCAGGAGGACAAGGAAGCTTTTTGGCGTATCGAGAGTCCAACCGTTTTTATATATGTGCACTCCGCCCCTCTGAGGTGCGTATCAATTTTATGTTTAAACATATTCACACTACTAGCACCCACGCAGTCGGCAGATAATCTGTTCCATTCATTTATAGACCTTTGTGAAAATGAGAACTTTCTTAAATCTAATCTACACTGCTCCTTTACTAATGTAACTTCATGTCCCCTAGTCCTTCTATCTTTCTTAACTGAGAACAATATTTCTATCAATATTTTCATAATCATTAAATATTATAAAAAACTTCTATCGGATCTCCTCTCAATCTCCTGGTCTCTAGTGTTGTCACACCACATTCTTTTAGGCCTATTTCGTAAATAACATCTCTCAGTTTTTGTATCATTTTAGTCGCTCTCCTCTGTACTCTTTCCAGCATATATACGTCTTTCTTGCGATATTGTCTCCACACTTGCATACACTATTTTAAATGAGGCCTAACTATTGTTTTATACAGCGGTATTATTAGTTATTTTTCCTTATACGCTATATTTCGCCTAATTAATCCAAGGATTTCCCTTTGAAGCTGCAATTCCGCACTGCTCTGAAACCTTCATATAAGCACTAAATGTTAACCCTAAGTCCTTTTCTTTTACAGTAGTGCTCAGTACCATACCCCCATTGTATAATGTACATCTTCATTCCCGTGTCCTGTATGGAGGCATTTACATTTCCCAAAATTGAACAACATCTGCCATTTTTCAAAATATTTGATCAACCTGTCAAGATCATCTTGTAAATGCTGTCTATCTCCATCACGTTTAATCCTTCTAAACACTATTGTATCATCCGCAAATTTCAAAATCGTTGATATACAGTATATATTAAGAATAATATAGGTACTAGTACTGGTCCCTGTGGTACCCCACTCAAAACCGATTTCCAATTTGAAGCCTCTCCATCAACTACTATCCGTTGTCTTCTGTCAATCATAATGACATTAACTTGAACAGTAATAATGGTAAAGTGACTGCACTTACCTTACTAGATCTCTCTGCCGCTTTTGACACGATTGATCACAACATTCTCATTGAACGCTTATTGAAGTGGTACGGCATATCTGGCACAGCTCTAAGCTGGTTTTCTTCATATCTAATTGATAGATACCAAACTATAAAGGGAACTGCTTTTCAGCTGCACTGCCGACTTTCTTTAGTGTTCCCCAAGGTTCCGTTCTTGGGCCTTTGCTTTTTACTCTTTACACCACGCCACTAAGCTCTGTTATACAAAGACATAACTTGGATCATCATCTTTATGTTGATGATATTCAGATCTACATTTCGTTGGCTACCCCGGATAAAAATCGCTCCCTTAACCAACTTAGTGATTGTCTTCAAGATATCTTCCACTGGATGACTGACAGCAAGTTGAAATTAAATGCAAATTCAACTGAATTGATAATTATTGCTACTCCAATGCAGCGTAGTAAACCGGATGGTTTTCTCCCTACGCGTACTTCGAACCAGTACATCACGCCAGCAACCTCGGTGCGGAACTTAGGAGTGATCTTTGATAGTAACTACAATTTCCGACAACACAAATCTTAAACTTGTCGCTGCTGTTTTTATCATATTCGTGATCTTCGCCGTATTCGCCGGTATATGTCATTTTCTGTTGCTAAAACTATTGCAACAACGCTTGTTAGCAGCAGATTTGACTGTTGCAATTCCCTCCTTTATAATATCGCTACATGATACATGACTACAATAACACCTACAGAAACCTATACACACCATATGGCATTGTTCCAATTGCTCGGCACTCTGTGGCATTTGTCACAGGGAAATCTTAAATGACCACCATGCAATACAATGCGACCACTGCCAAAACTGGATACACACACACTGCTGTAAAATAAGCCACAACGAAAATAAAATATTAGTTAATTCATCATGCTCGTGGGCTTGCCCCAAATGCAGTAGTGTCATCTTCTCAAATTCCTTCTTTACAGATACACACATTTTTACAGCTAATCCTTTTCATCCACTGGGTAGTGGCAACTACAGCCATAATTAAATACATCCCAACACAGCCGAAACTCAAGATCCAGTGTTTGGACCAAATCCCCGAAATGCATCAATCCCTGAACGACTCGGGAAAACCAAACGAAACACACTCAGTGGTATTCTGATGAACACCAACAGCGTCAAGAGCATTAAAAAGACAACCCAACTAAAGGCAACAATCCAGTCAAACAATCCCGACACCATATTCCTTGTCGAAACCAAAATAGATGAAAACTATCCCACCTACTCATTTCTACCACCAAACTACGATGCTATTAGAAAGGACAGAAATGTCCATGGCGGTGGAGTACTTATAGCCTTTCGTAATTAAATCGTTGCAGAACCCCTTCCAAACCTTAACTCCAATTGTGAAATAGTATGGACAAACTTTGCACGAAACAAATCCATATACTTTGCATCCTATTACCGACCCCCCGATGACCATCTCCAATTGCACGAAGTTCTCCATGAATCTTTGATGAACCTATACAGATCACAAAAAACTCCCCCTAATAGAACTGCCAGCAAACACAACAAACTACTAGAAATAATCAGTGAATTTGGATTCCAAAACATGGTTAATGACCCCACACGAATCTATTCTGGCAATATCCTCGACCTAATACTAACTTCAAATCCGTGCATAATCGTCAACATTCACACCACTCCCGGCACGAGTGATCATCAAGCCGTATCCTTCAGTGTCAACCTAAACCCAGTTCGCAACAGGAAACCACCACACAAAGTATTTCAATAAAAATCCGCAGACTGGGGCAAATTTAAAGACGGCATAACCCAATTAAAAACAGAATACTTTAACGTGGACCCCAATTCACGAGACATTAACACAAACTGGACCTTTTTACGGACACAACTTGCCACACTGATCAACAATATTATCCCTAATCGCAACATCAAAGCAAAAACCCACCTCCCTTGGATTACAGGGTAAAATAATAAGAATGCAACGAAAACGCAACAAAAGCAACAACAAAGCAAAACAAACTGGACTTAATAGCGACTGGGAAAAGTTCAAAGAACTCAGAAGGCTGCAGCCAAATCTTACAAAGGTTACGTAGACAACAACATTGGAGACAGCTTAAAACAAACCCTATACAATTCAAGTCATTTATCAAAGCAAACAAACAAACGAGAAAACATTGGCATTCCCACACTGCAAGTAAACGAACAACCGATCATCAAAGATCATGACAAAGCAAATGCACTGAACAACCAATTTAGTTCCGTGTTCACCCAAGAAATCTCCCAACAAGCACCTTCCTGTCACTCTAATATGCCCACTCTTGAAATCGGGATAGCTGGAGTAATTAAGCAACTGAAAAATATAAACCAAAACAAAGCTACTAGCCAAGATGAACTCCCAGCCAGAGTTCTTAAAGAAACTTCAGAGGAAATAACTCCAATTATCGCACACATCTTCCAACAGTCATACAACACATGCAAACTCCCTGACGACTGGCTGCAGGCACTAGTAACTCCAATACACAAAAAGCTACAATTCTGACCCGCAAACTACAGACCAATATCACTAACATGCATCCTCTGTAAAATCATGGAACACATCTTTCTAATTAATATTTGGAAACACCTGAGCAAACACAACATCATCCTCCACTTTCAACACAGATTCCAGTCAGGACTGTCTTGTGAATCTCAACTGAAAGTCCATGACTGGATGACTGCTATGGACAACAAGACACAAATAGATGCCATCCTGCTTGATTTCCACAAACGCCTCCTATCCAAACTGCCTCCTACGGAATAACTGGAAACACAAAACTGGATCAAATAATTTCTGTCACAGAGAGTCTCAGTAAATGGACATATGTTACATCTGGTGTTCCACAGGGCTCATGCAGTCCTAGGACCAGTCCTCCTCCTACTCTATATAAATTACATAAACGAAAACATCCAATCTCCCATACGCCTCTTTTTGCAGACGACAGCATTATATATCATAAAATCACCTCCGAAACCGACCAGTAAATTCTTCAAACTGACCTGATCCAACTCCAAACATGATCTGACAAATGGCAAATGGAATTTAAAATTTCTAAATGTGTCCAGCTCCCAATAACAAACAAAACTAAACCCAGACTATTGAGTGGTATTTTTACTTATTTCACAATAAGTTTACTTTTTGTTCTCGTGACGTTTCGACTGCTCTCAGCAGTCTTCTTCAGATGATTACCGCTAGATGGCGACACGGTAGTACTTCAGCGCACACGTAGTCACTCAGGTGTGTGCCTTCCACGGCTGCGCCCTGGGAGGCTCTTCAAGAGATCGTCGTAGATGTGTGAAAACCGGTACCGTCCTTCGTCTCGGTTCATGCAGGCCTTGGTTTTTCTCATCCAGATCGCTTCTTTGATGCCTCTTGTCCTCCAATCCGACTCCCTGTCCACAAAAGTCTACTATGTGATTTTGCTGTGTCATGTGGTCTGTGATGGCTGATTTCTTCATCTCCTTTTCCGATATTTATCTGTTGTTTCTGGTGTAGGGTCTGTTCATTGTTGCTTTGTATGCATCATCTCTGTGTTCTCTGATGCGGGTTCCAAGTGTGCGTTTCGTTTCTCCGATGTATGTGGCATTGCAGTTCTTACATGATATAGCGTACGCTCCTTCACACATCTTGTGTGGTTCCACTTTGTCTTTTGGTCTTACAAGTGACCTCATGATGGTGTTGTGAGGTTTCATTGCTGTGTCCACTTTGTATTTATTCATGATCCGTGATGTGGTTTTGGATAACCCTTGGACATACGGAAGTACTGCCATGCCTTTGCCCTTGTCTTTTTCCACAGTCTTCTTCCTGGTGTTGGCTTCATTCTTTTGTTTCATCTTTCTCTGTACCGTTGATATCGTCCACTGTGGATACCCGCATCTCTTTAGGACTTCTTTGACGCGTTCTCTTTCTTTGCGTTTATCTTTCTCCTCTGTGACAAGCGTTTCAGAAGCGTGAGGAGAAATTTAGATATTGGTCCGTATGAGTACTTTTTCGGAAGATCAGAAGTTTCACCTCCCCCGATTCCTTTCTGGTTAGTAATGTATCTAAAAATGGCATCTTTCCTTCCGTTTCTTCTTCCTGTGTAAATGTTATGCCGTTAGTTTCATCCACGGTGTGTGTGGTCGGTCAGGTGTTGTGTCATCCCTGCCTTTATAACTTCTAGAATGTCATCAACATAGCGTTTCCACATTCTTGGTTTGCATGTGACAGGGGCTGTGGTGATGGCCTTTTTCTCGAGATATTCCATGAAGAGGTTGGCAACAGTGGGGGACACAGGGCTACCCATGGCTGTGCCAAATTTATGTTGGTATACAGTGTTTCTGAATGTAGGCTGTGTTCAGAACAAAGTCCAGTAGTCCCATAATATCTTCTATTTCCAGTCTCATCCGGTCTGCTAATGTGGCGTCATTCTGTAGTCTGGTCTTGATTATCTCCATTGTTTTCGGTATAGGTGTGTTCGTGAATAGAGACAAGTGTCTTGAGTTTTTCACATGGTGTTGCGTCAATCCTACCATAGGGCTAAGAAGATCTGCCAAGCTTCGTGACACGTTTTATGCTATTGAGCCAATAAAATCCACTATACGTCTCAGGGTGTTATCTTTTTTGTGTATTTTCGGGGTGTACAGTAGTCTATGGTTAGCTTCTGCTGAGTGGTAAAGTTAATAGTACTGTTGTTCTGTGATGTTACCCGGTCTCTTTAGTCTGGTGAGGATGGCAATTAGTTTTCTCTTGTACTTAACAGTTGGATCCGACTTCAATTTGGAGTATGTTTTCTCGTCATTCAACATCTCACGTACTTTCTTCTCATACTGTGCTTTGTCCATTACTACCGTGGCACGTCCCTTGTCCGCCGGTAGAATGATGATTGTTTCGTTTTTTCGAGTGATTTAAGTGCGTTACTCTCTTCTTTACTTATGTTGGATTTGGGAGGCTTTGCTGATTTAAGAATCCCTTTCATGCCTGTTCGCAAGCTTTGTGCTTCTGTTTGTGGTAACATAGAGCAAGCCTGTTCAGTGGCTACTATATATTCCTCTATTGGAATTTGTTTCGACGAAATAGCATAATTGAATTCTTTTGCGAGAACCCTCATTTCTGCGTCATTCAGTTCATACTGCGAGATGTTAACTACCCACTTCTATAGCTAATCATCTGATAGATCAGTGGTGGTCTCTGTCTCTTTATTTTGTTGTTTCCAACGTTTCAGCTTTTGTTGATGTCGCCATTTAGTGTTGTTGTACACAGATTCAAGTTTTCGCGCTAGTGACTACGTCTGCGTTGAAGAACTACCGTGTCGCCATCTAGCGGTAGTCGTCTGAAGAAATGTTCTATTTTTTTACAGAATATTCTATAGGAATTTTTTTATAGAAAACTACATGATTTTTGCCCAGTTTTCTATAGAAAACTATCGGAAATGTTCTAGTTTTTTTTAAAGAATCTTCTATAGGATTTTTGCGCGTAGTTTTCTATGGGAAACTATAGGACATTTTCTATAGAAAACTATAGGAAATATCCTATAGTATTTTTGCCCTTTCTAAGAATATTTCCTACAGGAAATATCCTATAGTATTTTCTATAGAATATCTCCTATAGGAAATTTCCTATAGGCTATTTCCTGCAGGATATATCCTACAGAATATATCTTGTAAAAAATATTATGTATAACATACTCATTAACAGAGGTGTACGTTAATCTTCAGATATTTTTATTATACACTGTATTATATATTCAAACACATTAATCATACTGGCAATCTACGGTAATATCCAAGCATATTGAATGATCAACTAAAACAAATACAAAATAAAGTCTATTAAGCATACATGTACATAAATGAGTATAATACACTTTAATGCTCGGAGTTTAAAAGCTAACTTACCCAAGATTAAAGATACTATCCAAAGCATGGAGTATAAATTTCATATAATTGCTATATCAGAAACGTGGCTTAAAGAAAACAATTGGGACGGAAGTGAAGTAAAGTGTAACGATGTCGTATTTTCGGGTTACAAACTGTACTGTAATTCCAGAAAAAACAAACACGGTGGCGGCGTTGCCATATATGTGTGTGAATCTGTACTTAACAATTGCCAGTCTTCTGATATTTGTCTAAGGAATATATCGTATGCTGTTGATGACTGTTTTGAAAGCATCTTTATTGAGATACAAATTAGTAAACACGAAAAAATCAATGTCGGTTGTATGTATAGAGCACCGAATACCAGCTTCAGCAAATTTAATGACAATCTCTCATTCATACTGGGAAATCTCACCAGCAAAATCGTGTATATATGTGGTGATTACAATATAGACCTATTGCACTGCGAAGAGCAAGCTGAATCAAAATATTTCATTGATCAAATGTTCAGCTCTGGATTATATCCCTTGATCACCAGGCCCACACGAGTAACAAGCACGACTGCTAGTATAATAGATAACATTTTCTGTTCTGAACTGTGTAGAAACAAAATGTGCGGCATTGTTTTAAGCGATGCTACAGACCATATGCCAATTTTCGTCCTGTGTGACAACAGCACTTATGCGGTTATTAACGATGATCCAACATATAAATATAACAGAACGTTAGATGAGGACTCATTAAACAAATTTAAGCACGATTTAAATTATGCAAACTGGGACACTGTAATGAACGAGTCAAACCCTGATTTAGCATTCTCGCGCTTTATGCAAATACTAAATAATACTTATAACGATGCCTGTCCTGTAAAAACTACAACGTATTCAGGAGAGACAAAAAAGAATGATAAACCTTGGTTATCAAGAGGGCTAAAAAATGCTTGCATAAAGAAGAATAACATGTACTTAGCGTTTCTAAAAAATAGGACAGAATTAACAGAAATCCGCTACAAAAATTACAAAAATAAGTTAACAAAATTATTACGTCTAGAAAAGAAAAATATTACAGAAAAAAACTCGACGATTGTAAGACTAATATAAGGGCAACTTGGAAAACTCTTAACAGCATAATAGGTAAAAGAAAATCTGATACCACATATTTGAAAAAGTTTCATGTTGGCGATAACATAGTAGTATTAGAAAATAAAGAAATAGCTAATCATTTTAACAATTTCTTCGTCGATATAGGTACTAAATTATCCAACCTCATAGAACCCTGCCCGGGAACAAAGCCAACCGACTTTGTAAAACGTACTGTATCACAATCAATGTATATGTCCCCCGTTACTGAGCAAGAAGTACTCGAAATTGTGTCTGGATGCAAAAGTAAAACTTCATACGGACCTGATGAAATCAGCATGAAAACAGTTAAGCATGTAATAAAGCAAATTGTACAACCGCTAATCCACATTTTTTACAGATCTTTGATCAGCGGATCATTTCCAAATGATATGAAATTAGCAAAAGTCATTCCTATATTTAAGTCAGGAGATCGTTTTCAGTTTTCTAATTATAGACCTATATCTCTCTTATCCCAATTTTCAAAAATACTTGAAAAAATATTCAACAAAAGGCTAAGGTCTTTCATTGAAACACAACACATATTGACAGATGGGCAGTATGGCTTCAGAAGTAATCATTCAACTTCACTAGCTTTAACAGAATTTGTCGAAAAAATTACATCCGCAATGGATAAATGCCAAAGCACGATTGGGGTCTTTATCGACCTAAAAAAAGCCTTTGACACTGTTGACCACAACATACTGCTAAGTAAACTGCAATGCTACGGAATCAGGGGTCTGGCTCTGGCCTGGATAAAAAGCTACTTAACCAACCGTAGACAATATGTATGCTATAACAACAGTAACTCAGAACAAAAGGAAATCAAGTGTGGAGTCCCGCAAGGTTCAATCCTTGGCCCGTTATTATTTATTCTGTACATAAATGACATGTGTGAAGTCTCAAAATTGCTTGACATTATTTTGTTTGCTGATGATACAAACATTTTTTATTCCGCTAGTAACACAGCTGAAGTAAGCACTGTTATTAACAACGAACTAAAAAAACTAGACCTGTGGTTTCGAGCGAACAAATTATCACTTAATGTGAACAAAACACATTTTATAATGTTCAACAATAAAAAGCAACTTAGAACAGGTGTGAATATAGTTTTGAATGGGAAAAACATTGAGCAGGTATCATATACTAAATTCCTTGGAGTAACCATTGACGAAAACGTAACATGGAGAGAACACATAAAAATGGTTGAATCAAAAGTATCAAAAAACATAGCAGTTTTGTATAAAACTAGGCATGTTCTTGATTGTCAAGCGTTACACACATTATATAATTCACTTGTTGAACCACATATGTCATATTGCTGTGAGATCTGGGGAAATACTTATCAATCTAGACTTAGAAAACTATTTATGTTACAGAAAAAAGCTATACGGATTATTTATAATCTTAATTATCATGATCATACATCTGTATTTTTCCATCTCTCAAACATGCTTAAATTTCATGATTTAGTTAAATACAAGACTATGATCATACTTTATAAAGCAAACAACCATTCTTTAAATGGTCGTGTTCAAGCATTATTTGAACCAACCGCAGCTATCCACATACATGATACAAGACAAAGCAAACTTTTCTATGTTAAAAAGACAAACACCACCCTCCGACTGCTGTCAATCACCGTCAAGGGTATAAAAACGTGGAACAATTTACCAAATAAATTGACTCAGCTTCCAAGTTTAACACAATTTAAAAAAGCAATCAAGTTGTCATTACTTTCTACATATTTGTGAATTGTTAATTGAAGGTGACGTTTTGTTAAACCCATGAAATAGTAACACAAGCACTATAGTAAACAGTCTATAAAATTATATGAGTTGTGAATATTATTTTGTGATTTATTTATAATTCCTGTTGTATTTATTCAGTTTTCATAGTTCGAGTAGGGCATAGCAACACATAAGTCTATGACTTCAGCTATGTCCTTTCAGCAGCAGCAGCAGCAAACCATACTGTGCATGTATTATGTTGTTGTTGTTGTTGAATAAACGTTCATTCATTCATAAATGCAGTGCTAATAATGACACAAATCATTTCTCAAAATCCTTATGTATACATTATAATACAATATGAACAATTAAAGGAAATAAAAATAAGGCATTAGCTAAAATCCTTTTTCCATGTGTACACAAAGTTTAACATTGTATGTAACATTTGACAACATTAAACAAATACAGAATATATGTTTGTAGCATAAATTCGATTTTAAGCCCGTCTGTGAAGCGATTCCCGCGGAAAATAAAATTTTAATGAGCTAGGCGATCACGTGGTATCGTGACGTCACTTATGACACACACTCGCATCAGGCCGACCCTTTCCATGCATTCAGAGCATGTTTACAAGGATAACGTTTGGGTCGAAACGAGCGTCAGAATGAGTTATATTCCAACGTAATACAAACACTAGTCATCGTAGAAGAATAAGCAGTTATCTTACGGTTCCACATGAATCGAATTTTATTCAAAACAATGAATGCGAATGGGCCTACAAGTTGACTAGGTTTCGCTGAGCTTGGGCTCGTTTTTAGAATAATTATATCGGATGCAATCAACGGGAGATAATCTACACCAATAAACATACATAGCAAACAGATATTGTATCCAGCTACAGAAACAAACGTGTATAATCTCATAATATCACTAGAATATCGATATATGAAGCAGGAGTTGTACAATTTATCATAACAACTTAAATCAATCAGTATATTTCTGTTGGTGCCGCTAGCTCAGTTGGTAGATGCTTTGGTTTCTTATTATTTATTTTACAATCGGGGGACCCCGGTTCAATCCTGACAGCATGCAAACCATTGATTTTCTTTACATTTTTGTAAAATGTTTTCACGAAGTAATATAAACCAAATCATACTATGATGCACTGTTTGTAAATATTTTTTTAATTTTTGTAGTAATTATTTATTCGCCACAAAAATGAAAATATGGTCATTATATATATATAAAATATAACGATGTTTCTAAATTTTATTTATCCAGACAGATCACAATCTGCTTTCACATATATAATTACACTATATTACCGTACAATATATTAACAAATTATAAATTATATATCCCTTACATTATATTTGTTTGGATAAAATTGAGAAACATCGTTATATAATGACCATATTTTCATTTTTGTGGCGAATAAATAATTACTACAAAAATAAAAATTATTTACAAACAGTGCATTATAGTATACTAAATGATTTGGTTTATATTACTTCGTGAAAACATAAACAAAAAGTGTAAAGAAAATCAATGGTTTGCATGCTGTCAGGATTGAACCGGCGTCGCCCGATTGTAAAATAAATGACAAGAAACCGCGCCTACCCATTGAGCTAGCGGCACCAGCGGAAACTCTCTGACTGATTTAAAGGTGCTCAATCAGTTCGTTTGTCCATCGCCAATACGATTCTTTTATGTCCAGATGTGTAATGTGTGAATAGTTTAACTAGTGCGCACAGTCGGTTTATTTAAAAAAATGCGTATGTGTTTTTTAATCGTCAAAAAAAGATTTGTCGTTACAGCGGGTATCGCTGGCGAAAGCCATTTGCGCTGTTTGCCTACTGCGTCACTTCGGTCAAGATGGAGATTATAATTCCAAAGTGGTTGTACGAAGGTACGTATTACACTATCGCAGTTAGCAGCAAGAACGCGTAGCCATGTATTAATTCAACGAGAATTGCAACTTGCGAACGTCTACACTCGACTCGAGCCTGTTGTCAGTGCCGAGGCTGACTTAGACATTAAGTTCTAACTCAAAAGTCTAAGACTAGTCTAAGACAGTCACCATATCAGCCAGACATTCAGTCAGAGAGTGACAACGAGCATGATATTTGATATGTATTGTATTTGGTTACGCAGGATGTTGTTAATAAGCTGTTATTGCGACAATACATATAGAGAGTAGATGACGTGAGGGTGCGAAATGACAAGTAACATTGCTTTGGCAGCAGGCCCCTGTTGATCGTGCAAGTAACTTAGTCAGGGAGCATCCGTAATTTCGTGCAACAGAACGTCAAACACGGGAGTATTATGTTGGTGATCGTAATTATTAATACATGTTTTGGTGACTCATATTTTTGATACTATTACTGCAGAATATTGTTGATTTGCATTGTATTTTATGCAAAATAATTTAGAATTTTATATGACAAGCATGATGGTGATGATTTTATTCAATATAAAAATGTAAACGTGTAAATACATAAAATATCAATACACCTAGAGTACACCATATATAAGGATTACACAAGAAAATGCACGCACTTGTCTCCATTGTGGTCCTTGATGCCTGGCTATAGTGTATGTAATGCATTAATTGGTATCCTGTGATACCTTTCAACTGACATATGCCGGCTATTCTTATGTATTTATCAATATATGTATATATTCTCACCAAAGCAATATATGAATACATAATAATATATGTAACCTGAATTATGATATTGCTAGAGACCACACTGCAACCCACGAATGAGAATGAGAGGAGGCAGAGGAGGGGCTAGAGGCGGTCACAAGGGCCAGGCAGACACAGGGAGGACACATAGTCTGCAGCAGGCCCACATTTGATCAATCCAGGTAATTTCAAATTTATTACAATCAACCACGTATAAGTTATCAACAAATTTTAATGTGCACATTTAAATATACATTTGTTTTCATACACATTTTAATAATAACATCTTGGGCATGGAAAACTAGATTGACTTCTGCACTTGTATATTATACCCATAAGTGTATCAACACAGACATATTAATACACTTTTAAGCAGTATGTAGTATATGGCGATGACTCTGAAATAAGTTTATAAAATAAATTAGTCATTCTTGAAGAAGGTAGACATACGTATTATGAACCTTTGAATACTTGATGAGGAAAATATATTGTTAGCATCACAATAACACCTCATTCTGTCATTTTCAACATTCACCTTGACCATTCAACCTCAGGCTTAAAATGTCAAACATGAATATGTATACTAGTTACACATGGCAGACACCGACATGAATTTGTATATTGAAAACAAAACAAACAATATAAATGCGCTTTACTGATGATTTAGTGATTAGCAGAATTCAAATCAGTCTATAATATTGACTAAGATCAGGCGTCACTGCAATGAAATTGAACAATTTTAAATTCATGTAATGACAATGAACACCTAGTAAAGAAAAATTGTTAAAATTGTTCACCGTTTTGAAAAATTGCATATTCCACTAATGTCTGCATGCTGTATAAAGCCACTCTTCCCCGGAACAACCCTGGTAAACACTGACTGTTCCTTAGATATCAACATGTATATATGCAGCTGTAGTAGAACATTTCTAGCTACCTTTTTTCTTGTGAAATGCTGCAGGTCATGCAACATGTTGCATATTAACAGTTTGCCATATGAATGTCCACTGAGTGATCCCAATTGTGTCGTGTTGAATCCATGACATATTCCCCAGTGCCAATGGGGTGTACACTGGCTTCCAGGTCAGTCAGTTAGCTTGACTGACTGGAAACCAATGTTGACTGCAGGTTGCTCGACATAAGAATGTGGTGACACCTGACTAGCTCTGCAGTTGGTGATGGAACGGTGGGTGCCAGGGTCTGCAGATATGGCAACAACTTTCGATGCTGTCAGACAGGTTCAGTGTCGAGCATTCTTCAGTGAATTGCATCGGTTTAGATATCAATGACATCACTGTATGTCTCGCTGTCTTTGATGGTGCTGCATACCAGCTTCCTGACTTTTTGCTGTACGTTTTAGACATACGTATTATGAACCTTTGAATACTTGATGAGGACTACAACAATTATAAAGAAGCACTTAACCAAGCTACAGCTGAAATTAGAATTTTTTTTTTATGCGTATGTTCGAAGCAAACAGAAAGTTCAAGATAAGGTCGGTCCTCTAGAAGATAGTGCTGGAAATATAATATCAGAGGGATTCATAATGGCAGAAGACCTGAATGAGTACTTTAGTTCAGTGTTTACCAGGGAAGATATTAGTTCACTGCCAATACCAGAGGCTAAGTTCAAGGGGGCAGATTCAGACTATTTAGGACAATTAATTGTAACCCCGGAAATGGTAGCTAAGAAAATAAGGGCTATGAAGGATAATAAATCACCTGGAGTGGATGGTATTCCACCCAAACTACTATTGGAATTTGTAGAACAAATTAGCATACCACTTGCAACAGTTTTCAACTTGTCATTAGAAGAGGGAGTGGTTCCTTTAGAATGGAAAGAAGCAAACATTATACCGTTATTCAAAAAAGGTTCGAGAAACAAGTCAGAGAATTATAGACCAGTGAGTTTAACATCAGTGATTTGTAAATTATTAGAAAGACTAATTAAAGATCACATGGTGGATTTTCTTGTTAAACAAAACTTGATAAACCCATCTCAACATGTTTTTTTTAAAGCGAGGTCATGCTTAACAAATATGTAATGTTTTTTGGAAGACATCACTAAGTGGGTAGATGAGGGATCACCAGTAGATATCGTCTACTTAGATTTTCAAAAAGCTTTTGACAAAGTACCACATCAAAGATTACTGCTTAAACTAAAGGCCCATGGCATAGGAAATGGTATAATAAACTGGATAGAACAATGGCTGATTGACAGAAGACAACGTGTAGTAGTTGATGGGGAGGCTTCAAACTGGAAATCGGTATTGAGTGGGGTACCACAGGGATCAGTATTAGGTCCTATATTATTCTTAATATACATCAACGATTTGGATGATGAAATAACAAGCAAGGTGTTGAAATTTGCGGATGATACAAAAGTGTTTAGAAGGATTAAAAGTGATGGAGATAGACAGCATTTACAAGATGATCTTGACAGGTTGATCAAATGGTCTGAAAAGTGGCAAATGATGTTCAATTTTGGGAAATGTAAATGCCTCCACATAGGACATGGGAACGAAGAAGTAGAATATACAATGTGGGGTACTGTACTAAGTACTACTGTAAAAGAAAAGGACTTAGGGTTAACCGTTAGTGCTGATATGAAGATTTCAGAGCAGTGCGGAATTGCAGCTTCAAAGGGAAATCAAATCCTTGGATTAATTATGCGAAACATAACGTATAACGAAAAAGAGCTAATAATACCGCTGTACAAAACAATAGTTAGGCCTCATTTAGAATATTGTATTCAAGCGTGGAGGCCATGTCGCAGGAAGGACATAGATATGCTAGAAAGAGTGCAGAGGAGAGCAACTAAAATGATACAAAATCTGAGGGATCTTAGTTACGAAATACGCCTAAAAAAATGCGGTTTAACAACACTAGAGACCAGGAGATTGAGAGGAGATCGGTTAGAAGTGTTTAAAATATTGAAGGGTTATGAAAATATTGATAGAAATATGTTTTTCTCAGTTAAGAAAGATAGAAGGACTAGAGGACATGATCTTGCATTAGCAAAGGAGCAGAGTAGATTGGATATAAGAAAGTTTTCATTTTCACAAAGGACTGTAAATGAATGGAACAGATTACCTGCTGATTGTGTGGGTGCTAGTAGCGTGAATATGTTTAAAAATAAAATCGACACAAACCTCAGACGGGCGGGATACACATAGATAAAAGGGTCGGACTCTCGATAAGCCAAGGGCACACTTGTACACCTGCTACCTAGAGTTAATTCTCTGGGTGGCAATCTTGTTAAATCTTGTCTGCATCTGCCTATACCAGTGACGAAGTGACAATTAGGATGGCTCTGACATGTATGATATTTTTATATGTAACGACACATTTATCAAAAGTCAATAATACAAGGTATTTGTATTCAATTCAACTATAACTTTTAGCAGTGTCCATGAAAAAATACATTAATTATCCAGAATGCAACATACACCAGGCACAAGTTTGTGAGGAAGTAATGGTATTGAAAGCCTTTTCACATTTTTTAACAACAATCTGTTGATACACTGACAGCAGCATTTTACTTGTTTAAATTCTCTATGTATCACGAGGACTGTTATATATTTTTCATGCCATGTATCATTTTTTTTAATTATTCTTTTTTATCACTGTTTTATATTTTCACAAATAATTTACATTAATTTTCATTTTGCATGATAATTAAACAACACTTGAGTAAGTTAAGTTCTGATATGGTGTAGTATCCAGTCCTCAGGATTACTCAAAGCGCTTTAAACTTTACTCCCTGGCAGACCTGTTAAATCGAAAACACCATCTTGACTTATGTGGGAAGAATTCGGCCACATTGAAATTAATATGCAAAGATTATTCATACAAAAATACCCACCGTCTGTTGCCGGTATTCTTCACACAGCTGAGTAAACTGGAGCAATGTAGCATGTAGCGATTGTACATGTAATTCTCAGTCACATGGCGATGACCCTGTCTAGTCTAGTCACTATTTTTTGCGAGCTGTAAACATACCGAGCATTGCACAAACTACAACAGTTTGAATTTTATATCCTATTGATGTTTTTTTTAACCAACAAATCATAATAATTATAGTTATTTGATATATTAAATTTGTTCATCTAAACATCTTCCTAAGTAATTTTTTCTCATTGGTTTACATTTTATGGGCATTAAATATAAAAAATTGTTAAATACACATAATTGTTTATTCACTAATTTTTTGAGTTGTAAACATACAACTAGCATTTGATATCACATGTACTAGTGTTTTTTTGTAACAAAGAATTGTGATAAAAGTAACTGTTTGTTTTGTTATAAGTACCTGACATTTTTTCAACCTCTTCAATTTTTTTTGTCTATTATTGCTTTGCATTTTATGTGTGTTATAAAAATTATTACATTATACACATCAAGTGCAATGATTGTACCTGTAGTTGATTTGTGCTTTTCATAATTTTGTAGTCATGATCTCATCAAATAGTTTCAATAAAATGGTTTTATTTACATTGTCTTTACTTTAATTCACATGCATTTCTAACAACAATATGCAATTTAACGAGGACACCCATTACTGCAAAATCCTCATGCAGACAAACAAAACTATCACATACAGGGGTGGATCCAGAAATCGAGCCTGGGGGGCACACAAACCTCCACCAGCGGCTGAACCAAGACAGATGTCTGGAGAACCTCAAGGTGGTTTTTTTTGGAACGCCCCCTTCCCTGTTCCAATGCCAGTGACTTGATATACACTGTACTCGGGTATACTACCATGGTATTTTGAAACAGGTACAACATGGTATTTTTATACATGGTACAAAGATTGCCAGTCAGTAAGCGACATCTCATGTCATTTTTGTACATAACATCGTCAAATTATGTTGATAAACAAAATATCTCAATATAAGATTTGCCATTATTTTTGCTATTGGTGGTTTTGTAAAATGAATTCTGAAAAGTACCTGAAATACACATGTGTATTTAAATATATACTTTTTCATTTTATTGTATTTGAATTGTATTGAACCCTTCAAGAGTATTTGTAAATACATGTCAATGAATTTGACTCATATCTGCTGGTATACTACCATGGTATTTTGAAACAGGTACAACATGGTATTTTGATACAGGTACAACATGGTATTCCATTTGATATTGACAAAGAGAGCAAGGAAAACATGTGTGGTAGAAAGAGAAAACCGATATCGCTTGGCATGATAGTGTCAAGAGGGTAGGGGTGAACAGTTGATAGTGACTCTAAGCAAGATGGGTTGTTTCTCAACACTTCTAGAATGTTTGATTGAAAACTGTTGTTGGGTCAGTCATTCTGACTGAACATAATTGGCATGGCTGAATGATTTTCTTCCATTACTTTGAACGTGGTGTACCGCACTGTATTTATACACTCATGCATTATTACCAGTGCATAACAATAGTATATATATGAAGGGTTTAACGGCAAAATGCAATAAACGTCATGCGGCTCTGGTGACATATTTGCCTAGACAAAATTGCAGAATTGAAATGTACAGTATAGAGCCTGTCTTGAGTGACCGCCACTTCAGCCTAGCAAAAGTGGTTTCTCAAGACGGGTGGTCACCCACGACAGGTCAATAAACATTGAAAATATGGTCAATGTCAAGAGGAACCGAGAAAGCAGGTGGTTATCCAAGACAGGTTCTACTGTAAAAAAAACAGTTTGGGTCTAGATATCGGTCATTGTGATTTTGTATTATTGAGATATTCAATATCATGCCAATTTTAAGATGATATTTCCACTATATTTACACTATTGCGCTTTGCCCTGAAACCTTACACATGTACCATATTTATTGGTCAAATAAATTGATTCTGAATTCGGTACGGCAATATACATTATAATTATATGTTATCATAATATTCAATAATTCAGAATGTATACACACAAACACTATAACATTTATATTGATATCATTGTTGTCAGAATGGACACATCTTGCTTTTGGACATCAGTGATGACATCAACCTGAAATAACTGGAACAGAACACAATAAAAATACAATATGTGTGGCTTATGTTATACGTCATAAATCTAAAAAGTGAAGCATTTTGACAAATACTTATATTCTGGATCTTCTAAATTATTCAGTAAAGTCCTATTACAATGTTGCACTGTGGTTTGATCTCATAATATCCTCATCTACAGGCCCAACAGGTAGTGAGTCCACTACAGGATGGATTCAAATTAGTTCATTTATTCCATGCATGGGATATTTTATTTCCTCTGGCAGACAACAGTTAGACGGAACCAATGGCCTAGTGTCTTTTCCAAGAGAACGAAATTTCCCTAGTTTTTAAAAACTGTGGCCGATAGTTGGATTCGAGCCCAGTCCCCTCGACCGGTGTTTTACAACTCGGCCACCGGTTCCCATTATCGACAGTAGTCGGTACCCATATAATTTTTTAGCAAGTAGGTCTAGTACTGTGACAGTAATCTACCTTTATATATCACTGTTATCAGGCTTAGTAACATTGACATTGTCAAACAGACAACTAAATTGTTAATACTTTTATTATGAATCAAATTAAATAGTTGTTTAAATCATTGGCATTGCCATTGGGCATCACAGTCATTAGCATAGACTTGATGTTTATATCTTAAAACGTTAATTATATACATACAGGCTACAGTAGTCCCTGGCCTAGCTGGCTATGCATCACAAAAAAGTAAAAACGCCACAAGGCACAATAAAATAACTTCACAACGTTTCGGTTTGAACTTGAAACACACACATATAATCGATCACATATTTGCATTCTATTGTCATTTAATTTAGGGTATTTGTTAACAGTCTGTGTTGCATGTTACTTGTTTTTATTAGCTGTCATTCACGTGGCCATGGCAATGCAGTTGGTTATTTTGTACGTAAACCGAAAATCGAAATGAGCGACAATTGCGGTATGACTATAGACATAGTCTAAAACTAGTAAAAGGCGCACGACCACGAACGACCACGCACGACCAAAATGTATGTAGTGTTAGTAACCAAGCGGGCTGTTGGTGGCACGTAGGAGATATGTGTTTGCAGCTCGCCAAATATCAGATATGTTCTTCACATTGGAGTAACAAAATTCGCAACTTTTATCATCGCTTGTAGTAACTCGCCGGTTCCATTCGCCAGGTGGCGCTACCGGGCCAAGACTAAATATTTGTCCGGAAGATCGGATAAAATGCCTAAATTGTGTAACTCCTGGGCGAAATACAAACTCAGAATTTTAAATAATGCACACACACAAACCATATATATACAACCAACGGCCAAACTATAGATTCTCTAAAAACTATAGAATTCTATACTGTAGAATTTGTTTTTCTACAGAATATTCTATAGAATTCTGTAGGAAATTAAGATGTCCATAATTAATGTATAGTTTTCTATAGAATACTATAGACAACTATAGAATACTATAGGAAATTCATAGTTTTCTACAGAATGTTTTGCTAAGCGGTACACACTGCCTCCCAAATTAAGCACCTTGAAAAAATACAACACTATGCTGCCAGATTTGTTTAAAATGATCATATCATAAACGCGAAACAAACGCGATCAGCAGACCTAGTAACCACCCTTGGGTGGTGAACTCTTGAACGACGACGCGCAATCAAACAAGCCATGACATTTTATAACATTTTATACAACATCAAGATCAACCCCCCGCCAGGCCTTCTAACACAGTCAAGAAACCGTGGCCACTATGTAGTCTCTAGGTGCCGCATTAATGCAGTTGTATTCTATTTCTACCCCAGAGCAATCCGTACATGGAACATATGATCCCAACATAAATCACTGAAATAGAAAGCCCCATTGCTTTTCAAACGGCCATCATGAACCTTCCATTCAGCACACCCAATCACCTTAACTGCCTTTAAATAATTTATTAATTTCAACAACCCACAGCACATGTGCACAAACACCACAAACTCCTGCGTTATCCCAAGATTGAGATATTTGGAGTACCTGACCTAAGACCTAAGACTAAGAGGCTAAGTCTAAGACCCCATAAATGTGTGAATCCCATCACGTTCAGTCGTAACCAAAGCGGCTGGAAATACACATTTTGATCTGACAGGCTTGGGTACTATGTTTACTGATTTCATCACCTGATTTTCGGTTTTTTTCTTGTTGGGGGGTCTTTCTGTCGTAATTCGTCTACTTGCTGATCCCGGAGCAAACAACACCACTGCTTACGCCACCTGGGGTAAGACCACATTAAAATTTTACATAAGAGGCCACTATAACGTTTCCTTCTTCTTTTCCTGCAAAATTTGTCTTACGATTTTCTTGAAAATGTCACAGCATATTTAACCTCCATTGACACAAGTGTTGTGGAAAATTCGCGTACCTCATTTTTCAGAATACGAATACGCGTGCGATTTGCGTATATTTATTGCTACATCGTAGAAGATCTAATGCAGTAGTACATTCAGTATTCACTGGACTAACATGTGCCGTGTCAAAGTGCTCGAAACAAATTCACACATCACACCAAAACGGTTTTGTCAAAGGCACTCTTTCGGTAAATCGACAACGAATCCTTAATGTGGTCTTACCCCACCTAACGGATACTCTCTGCGAGTCACGTTGACAAGGAGGCCGCGCACACGTCGCTAATAAAGATGGCCTTACAGTCACTGCGTTACGCGAATGGAAAGTTTGAGGTGTTGGATCAGTTGTTGTTGCCGCACGAATTTAAATATGTGACCATAACGAACTGCGAGGATGGGTGGAATGTCATCAACCGGATGCAGGTGATGTTAATGTAGTAATAATTCGTTGTGTAACGGTGATTCTTCTGGTCTAATTATAACTATACTACTGTATATATAATATAGTATAGACTATAGTCAAAGCAATTATATAATTGCTTTGCTATAGATATAGTATAGGCCAGAGGCCGGTTTCATGAAGCGTTCTTAAACTACTCAATTACTTAGCGTTACGCATTTGCGTAAACTCCTATGTTTGCGTAGCTAAGTATTTGCGTAAAGTTAAGCAAGTTCGGTTTTATGAAGCCTGTCTTACCTATTTCTTAGCTAAGAACGAACGTAATTGCCATAATTTAAAGTAGTTACGTGGTTAGATGAATGATAATCAGTGCCAGTGGGTATTCCTCAGAATTCCCCTTCCCATAGTTCTGCGCAAACATCGTAATCGTGATTGCTTCCGTCGGCGTTTTTTTATATAAACACTGCAGACGACAACATGGCAACAGTACAGCAGGAACACGTGAAGCGTGAGCGGAAAGACAATGTTGCCAACGAAGAAATCGCATGCTTACTTGAACAATATTCGGAAAATGCATCCATACTACAGTGCAAGTTGAGCAATACTGTCTCAAATCTACGAAAGAAGCAGATTTGGGACAATATTGCTACGGCAGTGAATTCGCGGGGAAACAATCGGCGGACCGTGGCTGAGTTGAAGAAGAAGTGGGCTGAGATGAAAAGCTCCTGCCTACGCATCGTCTCCGCACGCCATAAACCCAAAACGGGTGGGGATAAAAAGGAAAAAGAGCCGTGGTATGTATATATATAATTATCGACATACTGGGAATCAACACGGCTCTTGTCGAAGGGATAAAAGCTCCCGCGACTGCCGACAGTGGCACACGAATTTACATTTGATTGATGCGTCTCTTCAAATTAATGTGGTGACCTCTGAACAGAGGAATATCCCACAGTACTAACATGCGTGGGTCTGATTTAAAAGAAGATGGATATTTGTAAGAGGGTGAGTCTATACAGTGTTCAAAATTTGCTGCTGTAAACGCATGGCGATTTTTAATACTCACTGGCTATTTGCAGAGCAGTGACGTCACTGCTCTGTGACTGTTTACTAGCTCCTATGCGTGTTATTATATTTTTGTAAATGCGTGTTACGTTTCTATGACACGTGTAAATACTTTATGCAGGATTACATTGTCACCAGTCCAAAAATGTCCCGGTTGATATGTGTGTCTGCACAGTGCACACGCTCACGTATAATCTAGTCCAAACTTGCATATATGTATATATAATATGTGTGCGTGTGCGTGTGCGTGTGCGTGTGCGTGTGCGCGTGCGAGAGTGAGTGTGTGTGTGTGTATACAATAATACACACATACGCAAGTGAGACGCGCACATTTCTAAAACATCAAGGACATAAATAATAGTGAGAGTCAATAATATATTTAAGTTTTTTGCTCCTCAAATAGTCCAAAGAGAATTCAGCCATTCAAATGACGGGTGGAGTGTCACTGGACGGGTCTGTAGGTAAAGCTGTGCCCTTGTATTTCTTATCATGAGTCATATCGACAAATAGAGAGGATACCACTTAACAGGGTGAAGTTGTAGACAAACAAAGATAGCACGCGTGGCAGATTCGCGCCCGGCTTTAGATAAACATGGATACCAAGAGTAGTGGGGGGGGGGGGGGGGGGGGGGGGGGTCAGAGAGTAAGTGCATTGCACTGGCAAGTTTTGACGATGTCATAAGTTGATGTCAGTAAAGCCTGGACAGAAGAACTTTTTTCGAGTCATACTCGTGTCAGCAACTGTAGAAACATAGCTTCAAACAATTTAACTAATACATGTTTATATATACTATGGGTTTTTGTACCTGAAATAAAACATTAATTCATATATATATATATATATGTGGTCGATTCTCACGAAACCTGGACATATTTGTGTTATTTAGTTGAGTGGCCTGCCATTCAAACATAGTTCAAAGTATACGCACAACTAAAAACGCCATATTATGTGTGTAAACGATATGTAAAAATGGTTACGCTAATATGAATGACAAATTGTTTAGAATTCTTTTCGTCTAAATACTATTTAATCAATACCACGCAAAACTCAACATTCCGTGTGTATTAAACGGAGAAAGAAACATGCCTTATTTAAATATTATATGCAAGCCTTAAAATAAATTACACATATATATATATATATATATATATATATATATATATATATATACATATAATGTATATATATATATATATATATATCTATATTGATTAAATATTTATTTATTTATTTAAATATTTAGATTAATTTATATATGATAAAAAGAAATGCTCCCAACTACAAACCTGGAGGCTGGATGAGATACTTAAAGGGAATAAAAACATATTTTGCTTGAATTCATGTTAAATTAGATCCTGCTATATATTTCCATGTCCACCAACCAAACAAAATCCCCAAAAATCCTAGAATTAGAAATTCCACATTTTATGTTGTACATCCGGACATTTTCGAATATGCATATTTTTGGCGCGCTTTTTGGGATGCTGAGATGTGACGTCAGACATGACTCTGCCGGTACAGCGACCGCTTGTTTACATTCATTCTCAGCAATATGACAGCAGAGGTGGCTGTGTAATGCGAATATCATCATGGTTCATTGTGCGGCATTCGGTTGTAATGCAAACTCTTCTAAACATACAGCAACACACAATTTTTTCAGTTCCCTACGGATCCAGTTTTATTGAAGAAATGGATCGCAAAAATCAAGCGAGCTAACTTCAAGCCGACGAAACACAGCCGGCTTTGATCCGCTCATTTTGAGAAAAACTGTTTTGATCGCGATCCGGAGATGTTGGCAACCCTTGGATATCCTGGTGCTCGAATATCGTTGTAGAGCGATGCAGTCCCAACAATATTCCCGGCAGTAGAAGCTGCATTGATGCCGTCAATCCGCCTAAGACAGGCGCCGGCACGGGCAGGATCGACGGCCGCTTTGCCCGAGTCGAAGGCAAGCGGGTCTCGCAAGCGTAGTTCCAGTGCTGCAGGCTCCGCTGCCGCTGTCACTACAGCCGGCTCTGCAACTACACCCATGGCTTCTTTGGGGTACCAGGTTCCTTCTACGAGTGGTGAATTTACGAGGTCTGCTTACCGAAAGCGGCAACGAATCAAGGTAATTCTTATATGTGATTTCTGCTATTATTATTATTCTGTAGGTCTAGTATAATGCCTGGACTGGACGGTCTCGTGTGTGTCAAAATAAGTTATTCAACTTATTGTCATTGTACCCCATTGGTTCCAATCATATCACGGAACTCTTCCTAAGTATCTTATATTCTAAATGTTGTAGTTATGTATGATACTACTATAATAAATCTACATATATTCAGTTATCATGGTTACAGGAATGTAAGGCAATAAAACAAAAACGTCAACAAATTAATTGATGCTAGTTTGTTAGTTATGCATTTAATTAATCTATGTACTTTTACATGCAAATAAGAAATAATTATTTTAATTATATTCGTTGCCGAGTCAGGTTAGTCTGTTATCATAAGTTTTTTTAAACCGTAAGAAGCAATACTTGGATGTAGAACATTGCAATGTGAATTTGTAGATGGAAGAATAATTATATTTTCAAATGTATTTAACGTTGAATTTACATAGATTAATTATTATTTTTCATACTTAACATTTGTTGTTTTTTAAATGACAATACTTGGACTTTATGAAAGTGCCATGCAGCTTGATCAACATCAAATATCTGTACACATAAAGTACCATGCATAAGTTAGATATTTAAAATTAAAAAAAATTAATTAGGAAGTGGTCTGTCTCATTCTTATAGTTGGAACCAGTTGCTGGCAATCTCCTCCTCTGACACATGACTCACTAAAGTCTTATGTCATCAATGACTTGCTAAATAATTATCTCCCATCAGTATTCTCTGTAGAAACAGTTTATTGCAGTGTTTGGCACTTGTCTGCTAATCCAGCTAATTGGACTGAGGAACTAAGTGTAGTGTTTGCCTAAGTCAACTGATCAAATCTAATTAATTACCAGTTGACATTGTACTTTGTAGGTCTTTCCTGCTATGAATAACAAATACACCAGCCACCTCCAGCTGGCCCACTGCATTCTCCCTCCAGTTAAAATAGTTATCTGAACCTGATCTACTGGTAATTAAAGCATGCTAGGTGGAAATGGCAGGAACTGGGTAACATGGATGTGACATGTCGGATACTTATTATTACTATAATTAACCCATGCCTAACATCACCCTGATCACCAATGCAACTGGAAAACCTTGCAGGTAGATGTGATTAATTATTATTAATATTGAATGGTTACCACATTGAACACCCTGTAGATTACAGTATGTATCCATCGAGTTAATAATCTATTATGTTTAAGTTTTCAAAAGTAATGTTTTCAATCAATATAATTCTTACAGTAGATGCAGCTTTCATAACACACACTATTGTAACACACAAGTACTGTTACATTTGTTACTATATAATTTTTAATATTTCATTAGTAATTTATTTATTTGTATTTTCATAACTCCAGTGCACAGGCCTGTGGTTAATTACATTACAGTGTAATATATTGCTATTGCCTAGTTTCCATTTTATTAGTTGCATATTGAAGACAATGTACATCATGTAATATATACTATTACATGTGAAGGTATTACCATGACATTTTGAATTGGAACTACAGTATGTACCGAGATAAATATTTAGAAAAAAAATATAACTATCGTATCTTGTATTATCTACTAACAATGTTTACGGACAGAACATATTTTTTATTTTATGTGTCTGTATAACATGAATGAATGGAAGACAAAAGACATGTCACTGCCATTTAATAGATTGCAATCAGTGTAATTACACCTTACTGCTTGGTGCATTGCTAATTACTGGCACAAGTCATGATAATTATTGGATTTTTAACTTAATAATGTTATTACTTAAAAAAATCAAGTAAATTTTTCTAATAATAAATATGTTCACATTCGGATGTGGGTCGTTGCCCAGCTACCAAGTGTGAAAATGGTAATTTGCCAAGTTGTGAAACAATAACAATAAATGCAGTGCAAGTTGCAAACCTATCTATTGTATGTTTAGTAGATGATTAGTTATAACCAAAAATAAAATGTTCACAAGTAATATATTGTAACATTTTCCAGGTAATTGTTTGCATAAAAGTGTAACATAACAAAAGTAACTATGTCTCTGTGTAGATTCTGTAAGCGTTTTTATCATAGAATAAACAATACATACCTTGCAACTTGAAATTAATTTATTAATTTGTATTTTTCACAGCTAGGCAGTCTTTTCACACTTGGAAGCTGGGCAGATGACTAGACAAATGGATGTACAGGTGTACTCCTTTCTGACAAGACAGGATTTTGTTTGCTTTTGTCAGAAACCTACAACAATTAATTTTTTGGCAAATTCTATAAGGGTAATTTGTTATTTCAGTTAGCTCGAGATAGTCCACCGTCGACCAAGACTGGGTCATCTGAAGATACAGCAACTGAATATGACAGCTCTCGTACGGATTCCTGTGATACAGAGGATTCCACACCTGAGTCAGTCACAGCTTCCACTCCAAAAAGGAGCAGCAAATGCTTTCAGGTTGACATCAGGCCATCAACTCGCACGAGAAGAGTGCAAGCAGTCTGTGCATCAGAGCAGGTTGCTGTGCAGGTGACATCAGCAGTGAGGTCAATGAGTGTGCAGTGCAGTTTGTTGACTGGTCCGATTAGTGACTCGAGTGACTCAAACGGGGAGGAAGTGACATCTGCTGCAGATCCAGAGTATGTTTGCTCTGACAATGAGTCGACTAGTCGTGACAGCAGCAATAGTGACAGCGATGACCATGTCGACCAGTACACTGACACAGAGGAGGGTGTTACAAACAAGACTCCCTTGAGGAAAGATTGCTGCCCTTCCAATGAGAGGTACTTCTTGGTGGCAGAGTCTTCACTTCGTCATCTTTTCGCACGTTGCCGAAACTGCACTGGCCAAACCAATGTCGTAGTGCAGCAGTTTCTCGGCTCAATGGGAAGTTGCCCTGTAAAGATAATTGGTCTGTAGATGTGAAGCTATGCTATTTATTAGCATGTCATAAGTAAAGTGATCAACAAAATGGACTAGATAACTTGTTAAATGAGTACGCTTTTTGGTGCATAACTTAGCGCATGTCCATATTGTTTGGCGTAGAATAAGCCAATCTTAACTATGTGTTTCACGTTGGATATGTGTTTTGCGTGGTATCACCAGTCTGTCATAATATTCATCATGTATGCATTTGTTGACATCTTACGTACTAAAGTGTAATAGTATAATGAGGATATGAACAAACCTAAAGGAAATTTTCTGTAACCCAACAAACAATAAAGTTATTGTATTGTGTTGTATTGTAACACAATACTATATGCTTTGGAAACGTAATTTTGACTAAAATAACATATCAAGTAGGCTTGGGCAAGGATTTTTCAGTGAAATTTACCTATTTCAATTTGTACTCCAGCCCTTGCGATTATATGTATTGAAATAAAATTTGCACCACTAAAACGTCAATATGTTGTCTGTTTATACGCAAAATTTTGTTATGATAACTCAAAAATTAAATCTGGCTTCCAAAACAATCAATGAATCAACGATTTACTGGCCGTGGAGACATGCTGCCTGTGTTTGTGGTAAGACGCAGTGTTGTTACGTTGGCGCTAAGCGTAACATTGCGCCCGGTCAGGTCAAAGAATTAAGCGTAAATCATGCTTCTTCACAGACCTCGCGCCGCGTCGATTTTAGATATATTTAGTCAGAAGAAAGTTTGTATTGATGAGGAATGGTACTTCGACCGAACACCGATAAGCACTCGTCCGAACGAAGAAAATGTGCCGGCCACATGGGAATGTAACATAAGCCCATGCGTACTATTATTCCGTAGCTGTCATCTTTTGCTAATAACTTCACTATTTCACATCAGATCGACTAGTGCTTATCACCAATCGATTCGCATAACATTTTGAATCAAATAAATTGTCTGGTTGTTTTGTGAAAATTACATTGAATTTGTTGCCGCGCAGACATGTAAGAGGTGAACGTTTTGCGAATTTTATTCGACGCTTAGCGCGGCTTCGGTAGCTCGCTCGCTTCTCATGCCGTTAGTTAAGTTTCTAATTTGTATTCGATGCATATGCAATATATTTCGGCATATTGTGGTTCATAACTGCAAACAAATATGATCTACACAACAAATAATATTGTATTAATAACTTGTAGCGAATAATATTTGAGTATTTGTTTACCGTTAAAAGTGGATCTCCCATCGCGATAAGATAGACTGATCCACACAACCTTAGCAATGGACGCTTGTAGGCCTAAAAAGGTAAGTTCATATTTAGCGCAGTATCCAGTCCTCAGGACTGCTCAAAGCCTACAAGTCGATCTTTGGTGTGAGGGGAGCGCGATGCCCGTCGTTAACTGACATTTAAACATGTTTTGTGCTATAATCGCTGTTTGTTATCCCACTTTATATGATCGAATATGTTTCGTGTATACTGTAACATGTATGTGTTATGTTAAAACGATTAGGGAATTATGGAATATAGTAAATAACAGGAATGTCGGCAAACTGCGCTGCCACGCCCATGTCCGACCGACGAGAATGTTTTGGCGTGTCGTTGCTATTTAGGCCGACTTTCAAATTGCGTTTACGATCTACGGATACGCATGGAAAATCGTATTTATTATAAAAATTATAATAAATAATAATATCTCGGGCCGAGATCGACGACAATAACTTTGATAAGAACGTATGTAGGTAGTTCCTTTTGCTATGTGACCAAATAATTTCGAAATGTAAACTAATATATTTAAAAACGAATATCCAAATTTACAAAATTACAAAGAAACAGTGTTTGTGTTAATTATGCGATTACAGATAGCTTTAATTAATTTAATATTATTTTATAAAACAAATATACTTATACAAAGTAAGCTATATTTCTTACAAAACTTAACTCTCTAACTAAAATACATTAGAAATATATCATTATTTAATCATGAATTACATTATTATGTTGTAATGGTTGTTCTGGTGTCAGGTCCAGAACAGTTTTAGTTGTGACAATTTTACCTTACTCAAGGTGATCAGGGAAAGGAAACCCATTCACAAAAAGTCAGATAAAAACCAAACAACATGACATAGCTCAATGAAACTTGTTTTAATGTCCACATATCAAATTTATCGGTGTTCACGTTTTTATTTGCCTGAGTTACATTTTTCAATGTTGTGCTTGTCTCCTGCCAGGTGATAACAACACATTTCCTCATTTTGAAAACATGACATCTCGAAAACTATCATTCACACCATCTCATATTTTGCGTACTAATTGTATATGTTGTTGTCCATGGACAGGTGTAATATTATGAATTAGATTCAAGATATTAATTAAAAAGTTGTATTAGGTCTAAATTGGCATTTTTATACAAACATGCTTGCCCGATCCTGTATCAAGTTGTTACTTCATTATGTCTTGACATTTAACACCATAGTGAGTTTAGTTACTATGATTTTGTTGTCGGGCATATGCTAAACATTAAAATTAATTTTTCATAAAACACACTGTAGTATGTACTGACCTTCTCATTAATGCATGTCACCATCAATTGTAGATTTATAGCAGCATGTGTTGCTCTTTCATGCAGTATCTGTGCGTTTCGGGGGGGTGTCAATTACTCCACAAACAACGTATTCTTGCTTTGTATTATTAATAACGCCAATTTTCACCAACAATGAGAACTGACGTGCAATAGCATGGGAACATACCAAGAACGTGAAGCTTATTGAGGTGAGATCTTCTCATAGAGAAGTTAAAGAACTCCATCGTTGTTAAAGCTACGTACCAGCGCGAGGCTGGTTCAAATAGGGAAAGCGGGATATAAAGAAATGGACATATTATTTTTTACCAGGTAACATCACAAACCGCTGTTGGCATCGTGGATGACATTCTAGCCAACGACAACAAATTATGGATGATGATATATTTGAACAATAAGTGTTGCTATTCTTGAGGCGCCAGTTGTGTTAAATGTTTTGTTGCTGATAGTCCTTTCATGTTAAATGACGTGAAGCTCAGAGCCGGCTCTAAATAAGGCCCATGTGTATGACTCCGGTTGTTGACATGGTCTCTAGGCACGCTTCTACTGACATAAAACATCAACTATCCAACCAACTCCTACAACTATCCAACTCTGCTGGCGAACACTTAACCGTTTGAGCACCGGAATCAGTCGCGCAAAAACAACCATGAAGAAGTAGGGTTACATATATAAGACGCAGTCAACAGAATGTGACTGCGGAGAAGAACAGACCGTGCCCCACCTACTCTGCTGCCGACTGCTGGACAAGCCGTGTACACGGAAATTGCAACACTTCGTGTGAAGGATACGACAAGAAAAAGAAGTTGTTTTAAATGTATAACGTTTGTGGCAAAATGATATCGACAACAAACTCGATTACATTGAAAAGCCATCTTTGTCTATTTCGTCATAAATAACAACATTATTTTCTACGCACAACATCAATAAACTTGTAACATTGGACATGGTGTGACGTATGACGTGGAAGGAGTGGGAACAAATATGATCAACTTAAACAACAAGAAAACTGTTAAACCGTGCATTGACAGCTGATGAATTTACATTACACATGACGGTTTATGTATTTTGTGTACCTGAAAGCCATAAAAATACGTAATGTCTAATGTTACAGAGATACGAGATGTTGCAAGTCGGACGGTGTGTGTTTCGCGTGGTATAACACGAACTGGACCTGTAACTTCAAACCCCTACCACTGGAAGGAATAGCCATATTAAGATGTTCCTTGTTTTGTCTTCAAATCTTCAATATGTCTACTTTATCATATTAAAAAATGAAAACCATATATGAAAGTCGCCAAATCGACAATGTGTCGTGAGAATCGACCGTATATATATATATATATATATATATATATATATATACATGTATATTAAACATGCAACACGGATTTGGAATAGCAAACAATTCATGTACATACTTACGTATATATGGGCCATTCTCGCAAAAAAGGAGTTATGGTAAAGGAATATGTCATAAGTGTTGGAAGCGAGAGCGATTTGGGGGAGGCTGAGCCTCCAATGTTGAACGTGGGGGTATAGCCCTAGAATATTTGGTGGGTTGTTAAGATAGTTTTGGTGAACGCCATTCGTGTTACAACTTCTGAGTTGAATTCGCATAATTGCATAATAAAATTAATTGTAATTGTTCTGTGAAAATCTTCAAGAACATCTATCCACGCAAGCCTCTGTTTTCCCGCAGATATTTTGAACGTCATCATAATAAATCTTTAATAGCATCCCCTCTCTCCTGCCCCAACTTCCAAAGTCATGTCCAACAGCGGAGGGCTGAAGCTCAAGCTTGGCCCCTCAGTATTAATTTGTTCCGACGCCAGTGCATGTCAAAAATAACTGTTGTTTAATTTATGTTTTTAATTAATATCAAGTGTACTAATATACATATGACTTAGCGAAGCTTTATTTGAAGTATTACTTGAGAAAAAATGTAATAAACATATTCGTGGTTAAATTTAAATAATGACATTTGACATTTTCAAAACATCATATCTCAAACTTTCTTAAAATCGATATTGATTTTTTTCATATTTCCGTTAGTGAGTTTCACAATAATACTGTGTAAATAGATATTGCTTATTAATTTACTGTTACTGTTGTTGTATGAAAAATAATGCATTTACAGTTTTTATTGTATAGTTTTCAGGTATATAAAACCATTGCTCTAGGATATATTCTACAATAGATAATAATTCATTGTAAGTGCGATATTAAAAAGATTGTTTTGACTCATTTTAAATTGTTACCATTACCAGTGTTTTCTTTACCGTTTCAAATTGTTTGTTTTATTTATATTATTATGATATGGCTGCTGTCAAAAGAAACTGAAATATGAAAGTATCAATTTACAATTGTTGAAGTATTTTTGAGATATATGATTCAGAATCAAATTCAACAATTTAATAATGACTATTAAACTAAAGTTGGACCCGACTTGGCGGCACCAGGTGTCAGTGTGATATTAAACTATGATTTCTGTACTCATTTTTCAGAACATAAATTAAACATTTATTTCTGCCTTGTGACTTTACCATAACTGTTCACTTTTCGAAGTTTTCGTGAGAATTGTCCATCTAGCTAATTAGCTTGAGCTCAAACCATCAAGCGTAATTAAATGCGAAGCTGTTCAGCTTTGTTATGCACAGGTAAATGTCTAAATATATGCTAAGATTGGGTTTGTACAACTGTATCTCCTCCCAGGCGTTGAGGCGCACTTGCTTCTTTCTACATTCAAATGCTTCCCCGGAGCATTGGTCACTGATCTATCAACTGGCGATGTATTAAAAAAAAACATTTGAAGGTAGTTATTTTGAGTTATTTACTTTTTTTTATCTATCTGAGAAATGGAAACAGTGGATATGAATTTAGTCTTCAAAAGATATCGGACTGACTTTGCGTTCGAGTTTCACAGCAGGAATTATAGTCAGTGGGAATGAATTTAAGATAAAAATGCAGCTGTACTGTAATAATTATTGTGATGACTGTCCCTTGGTTTATTGCTCCATGATGGTATGCGAGTGTTAGCTAGTGTGCCAATAATTAATTAATTACATTATAATGGCAACTAATAAAATTCAGGTGTTTCGTATTTCAAACATTTGATGTTTATGCTTCAGGTGCGAGGTGCCCCACTAATTGGGGTAGTAGGCGCTCTCAGTCTTGCGGTTGAGCTTCAAAACATGACGTTCGAAACTAGCGATGATCTTCTAACCCACGTAACCAAGCAGCTAACTTACCTCGTCACCTCACGACCAACTGCGGTGAATATTTCAGACATGCGGGACCGCTTGCTGGCCAAGCTTCTTGCTGATGCGTCTACAGACTTAAATCTGCCGGACATCGTGGCAAGGTATCTGCCATTTAATAAATAAACCAAACTTATAGAATAATTACGTTCCCTAAAAGTCATTCATCAACAGTAGTTTATGTAGAGATTGTTTTCTGCAAATACAAACATTACTGAAACACTTCCTCGTCATAGTATAATAATAGTATGTATCCATCACTAACCATGTTAATCATAAGGTGCTCAAGTTAGTTTGTATATGACCTAATCCGATCAGTTTGATAGGATACATCTTAGTTGTATATTTAAAAATATTTCTTAATTAAATGCAGAACAGTGGTACCTCATCATTAATGTCACCCTTGGGACTGGGCGAAAATGAGTATCGAGGTGACCTTAAGCGATAACTTGCTTGTATTCTCCTACTTCGTGTCAGTGTCTGTGATCTGTGTGTACTTCGTGCAGGTTCATCAATGAGGCAGAATCGTTTGAGCAAGAAGATGTGAACACAAATAAGATGTTGGCCCGTCATGGAGCTGAGCACATACTGGCACGCTGCCCCGACCAGTTTCTCAAGATTCTAACACACTGTAACACTGGCTCCCTGGCCACAGCCGGCTACGGCACTGCTCTTGGTACGACAGTGTCATACAGTCGTCAACTTCTTTGACAGTGTATTCCCTAAGTATTGGGAGTGGCCGCTTGGATCCTCATCCTCCATGGTGCCCTGTCCATTGTCCACTGTCCTCCACAACCTCTGCCACCTCCATGTCTCTCCTCACCATGTAGCCGTATCCATTGCATCCTCTTTCACAACCTCTGCCACCTCCATGTTTCTTCTCACCACGACACCCTGTCCATTACATTCTCCACCACAACCGCTGCCATCTCCATGTTTCTCCTCACAACGTCCCTCATTCGTATTCTTTGCCGTCTCCTGCTGTGTTTGCCCTTAACTGGCAGCCTCCATGCCTTCTTGATCACATTATCTTCCTCTGTAGGCATTGCAAGTCCAAACCACTACAATCTTCACTTTCTTATTTCATATGTTGTGTACATACCCAGTGGCGGATTAAGACATTCGTGGGCCCTAGGCACCTAGCACTTTCGTGGGCCCTAGGTAGATTCAGGGGTGGATCTGGTGAGGGTAATCTAGGTAGGCCTCAAAACCTCCAATTGCACCCCCCTCTTTGGGGCTTGCCAAAACACTCTGCTGTCGGATCATGACATAGTAAGACGGGGAGGGGGGGGGGGGCATGCTACTGAAGATTTTTGCCTGAGCTTCCGCACCCTTCTGTTGTCGCGCTGTCAGTCATTACATTTGAAGACGGGTGGGGGTGGGTTGTCGGTCATAATAACGCTTATTACATAACTGACTATAAAGGAGAAAAATAGAAAAATCTTCAACAACATCCGCCTCTTCTATACTGTCTGTTAAACATATGAAAATTACGCAGTTGGCCAAATCATGTCTTGCTAGCTGAGTTTCGTGAATATATATATATATATATATATATATATATATATATATATATATATATATATATATATATGTATGTATATATATATATATATATACACTTAACTGTATCTCACCTTACCACATCTGCAAGCACACAGTCATTAATGCAACAGGAAAACCATAAACAGAGGTTTAGATTACAAAACATACACCTGATCCATTGCTACACAAATATATATATATATATTGCTACACAATATTTGTGTAGCAATGTATCAGGTGTATGTTTTGTAATCTAAACCTCTGTTTATGGTTTTCCTGTTGCATTTTACACCAGACTTGTAGATTTTGTGAGATACAGTTAAATGTCTGTGTGCTTGCAGGTGTGGTACGGTAAGATACAGTTAAGTGTCGGTGTGCTTGATACAGTGATATATTGTTAAGTATCTGTGTGCTTGCAAGTATGGCACAATGAGCTAGTTATACGTGTATGTGTGCTTGCCAGTGGGGTAAAGTGAGATCTAGTTAACTGTCTGTGTGCTTGCAAGTGTGGTATGGTGAGATATAGTTAGTTATGTGTGTGTGTGTGCTTGCAGGTGTGATACGCAGCTTGCACGAGCAGCAGCGTCTCGAGCGGTGTTTCTGCACGGAGACCCGCCCCTACAACCAGGGCTCCCGACTCACGGCCTTTGAACTTATGCAAGACAAGATACCCGCCACTCTTGTTTGCGACAGCATGGCCTCATCCCTTATGAAACATCACCAGATATCGGCAGTGGTTGTTGGTGCCGATCGTATCGTTGCTAATGGCGACACGGCAAACAAAATCGGCACGTATCAATTGGCGATTGCTGCCAAGTATCACGAAGTTCCATTCTACGTGGCGGCACCAAGTACCTCCATTGATATGAACATGAGTTCTGGCGATGAGATCGAGATCGAGGAGCGGTCTCCCATTGAGATGACGACCATTAATGGAGTCGCAATAGCACCATCTGGTGAGTGTGCTATGAAGTAGTAACACCCGGTCACAATCTTAGTTATCGTGTATGGCAAGCTAACTTGATGGTTATTTAGGAATTGGATTCAAAAATCTTTGGAGTAATGATAGAATTCCTCTGCATACTACAAGAAGGTGTTGGTACATTTTGGTGAGTGATGTGTTTAGACGTATGCGTTTGCATATGATGAGCGGAGTCTGATAACATTTGCAGCACGAAATAAATAACAAATTACTGCATAACTAATTTAAATTGAATTGAAAAACCTTTATTGTTCTTAAATGTGCAACATAGTATGGGTATTTATCTTTGGGTTCACTATGACACAAGTAGAACATATAAAGCATATAAACATATGATACATGTTTGGAAGTACTGTACATCATTCAGTTTCAACCTCCACTTTGTGTGCGCACACATACGTTACAAACGATTTTACAGCTACTTGCCGTACTGTTGGACATTCAGCGCACGTGCAATGCTGGCATGAAAAAGACAAACTTCGGTCAAAATGAGCCTGAAAACGTATGGAATCCCGTGAATGTCCATCTGAGCACCAAGATTCCTGGTAATTCACTGAAGGCAACTCAAAATATGTGGTGATGCGACCTGTTGCAGGTGTCAACTGTTGGAACCCCGCGTTCGACGTCACACCAGCAAAGTTGATTACTGGTGGCATCGTCACCGAGTTTGGCGTGTTGGCGCCGTCGGAATTAGAGGACAAGATCATTTCGAAGGAACGTTATCAGTAAATGCTTCATTATGTTCACAGGTTTGACGAGGTTACACTAAATTAAAAACCAATGATTTGCTGCTAATTTATAATCAACACGAAAACTAGTTAATGGTTATACAGTTGACAAAATGGATATCAGCACAACAACGGTTACCATAAGCCAGCGGTTATGTTTGAGTGAGCAAACTTATTAAATTAAAAGGACACACTTTGATTGTAATTAATTTATGTAAGTAGCCTTGTTCAGGTTACTTCATGGATATTTATAAACTTAATGACAATGAACTTCACAGTATCACTTGCTTGCGAATAAACATTTGTCTTCAGAACATTCTTTTTAGTGTCTGTCTGATGCTCAACTTGTAGTCTTGCAGTAATTGTTTAAATATGTGCCCACCGAGATTGTCTGCCACAAAAGTTCGGTACAATCTGTTACGTCACATGCTCCCCGTGATACATGACACCCCTCAGCTGGCTATAGACAATTGTGTGACTGTCGCTGTCGTGACAGGCTGGCGACAGCCACTTTGATTGACACCAACAACTGCCCTCGACATTGATCTACGGGTAGTCAGCAATCGTGTTCGCTGCAGCGAGACCTACTATGGCTCAGATTGCATGTGCGAAGTCAGTGGCAAAACCTACAGTCGTACCATAGTGAATGTGACACGGGAAATTGTCCCCACTAGGCTTACTTCTAGCGAGACGTTGCCGCCAAATTGCGTTCACACACACGACTACCATCCACAATGATAAACAAATCGGTTCTCTTAGTTGTAATATTCAGATCGAACTGAAACTTTACTCCATTGTAGGAAAGAGATCCCTTAGCAAACAAAGAGATTATGTACAGAATATATCCTGCATAATATATTCTATAGGATTTTTGCAGACGATTTTCTATAGAATAATTTTACTATAGAATTTCTGTAGAATATTCTACAGAATTCTGTAGATTATTAATGTCACATCAGTTTTTATAGAATTCTACAGAATTTTTTTATAAAATTCTATAGATTTTCTATATCATTTTTGTTAACATTTGGTCTCGTACGTTTGTAAAATCCAAAGTCCAAACTATTTTTGTACTGGTTCAAACCACGTTCCCTCCCTCACCTATACCAAATATGTCGTGTCGGACTGCGATTTTGAACGATCCAAAATGGTTTCCACAAATGCCAACATCAGCTAAATTCAACTGACATGACATGGCTGCTAAGACATTACCTACTACTGTCCAGTTGTGATATTCATAATATCGACAGTGTGCATTTATACAAATTCTACTCGCTAGATGTTGTCAGTGTAGCTATTTGTTTCCCAGCAACACGTGGTAATGAAAAAAATTACCACCCACTTGACCAATACGTAAATCGCCCTATCTGTTAACCTCCGTAACTTAAATTAATAATTAACCATATGCCACCAGATTAATCGTTAGGAGGTGCTTCACGTGTATTTAAATGGTGGAATCAAGTTTTAGCTGCACAAAGTATGCTGGTGTATTGCTGATTAAGTCCGAAGTATGCGGTGGAAATTGTTGATTTCATGCGAACGTGCCAAGTGTAGATACGTTGCGGAGTTCGTCTTACGTCACCAACGACACTGTAGAAGCGGCGAACACCGCCAACCGCGTGTGTGCAGACAACTCGAGTGTTTGTCAGCGCGGGCATGGCTCAAAGGTTGCTGTCGTAACGTCAGTGTGCTATCTAGTACGTCCTTATCAGTAGAGTGCCACACAGAGGGGAAAGAAAGAATGTCGGCGTAGTCAAACACACGATAAAACACAATGCGCGTGCGACCGTAGACATGTAGACTGTCTCTCTGCAACGAGCACTCGTGTTGTGTGCGCGATCATGAAACTCCATTCCAGACGATCATACGCGTCTTCAGTATCTGTTGGACTTGTTTAGCCCTAGCCATGATGTTTCATCTAACTTAGTGTTATTTTCAGTTATGATTGTTTGATTTATTAATAGTGTAGTGTAATTAAAAATACTTCTATAAATGTAGAATGGCTGCTATAAATGTTATACTAACAACTGTATATGTGTTATTATAATTAATCAACTAAGAAGCAATGTACATAATATATTTCTTCAGTATACCCATTTTTCTAACATTATGAATTGCTTTAATTACTATAAACTGTACTGTTATGTGTTGGGAAATAAACACGTTGATTGATTGATTGATCAGTGGTTGTTTTAAAGTTACATTCTGTGTTTAACTACAATTTGTAACTGTTTGATAAGGAAGTGTATGAACAGTCACTGTTGTTTTATTGCACGTCACGCTAAATTTGGACTTTTTCCGAGACCCTCCCCAACCCATTATAACGCTTCGTAACGATGGCCTGTACACCCCCTAACAATAAGGTACACGTACAACTATTAGTAACAATAAACACCAACTGTCCATAGGTCTATTTAGAACTGTGGAGTTTTGA
This sequence comes from Escarpia spicata, assembly GCA_963995525.1. Classification (NCBI taxonomy): domain Eukaryota; kingdom Metazoa; phylum Annelida; class Polychaeta; order Sabellida; family Siboglinidae; genus Escarpia; species Escarpia spicata. Next base: position 30,616,394 of record OZ023208.1, on the reverse strand, counting down.
CAGGTTATGAGATTGATGAGGAAGTGCGGGTGCGGTAGTTTCACGGGTAATTACGCCAGGTGTCGATCTTGTGGTTTCGAAATTTGAGCAATATCGTTTACCCCTACGATGCCTGTTTCTTTTTGAAGAGTCACTACAAGTCGTGTTCTTTTAAAATAGGAAGTAAAACATAATATACAGGTAAATGGAAAACCACTGCTGCTACCAGAGCTCTTGTTCTGATCACGTAGTAAGCGCTACGAGCGCCTTGCCTAGGCGGTACCAGCGCAGCATACGACAGCCCGACACGACTAATAGGGCCTAGGCCCTCAGGCATATATTGAAGCCATTGGGGATCTGTTTGTATTGATAGGTTCAAAACGCTAATAGACACATTTCTTATTGCAAATGACAATAGTTGTGGGTCTATTCCTATCAGTCTGACTTTGACAGCTAAAACAGCTAACACGTTGACGTTTTAATCGTTATGTAACGCTTGCCCAGATACCCCGCCCCTATGTAACGCTTCGTCAGGAGAACCTGGAGACCCCCACTTCAATATGCATGAAGACATGTGTACTATCATCATCATCAGACGCTGGGAGTGGATTGGCCATGTGCTGCGGGAAGAAGTCAACTCAATCACCAGAACCGCTGTGCGCTGGACCCCTGAAGGGAAAATGAAGAGAGGACGTCCAGAAACAACCGGGCGCAGAACAGATATGAAAGAGGCAGGATACAGATGAGATACCCTCGAGAGGCTGGCGAGAGACAGATCGGCGCGGAGGAACTGCCCTAAACGCCATAGGGGTAATAGGCAGTAAGAGTTACGGGTGGTCGCATACGTTCTCAAAGACAAACCGTACGTAGGTCGTCACCACGTATCGTGGAGGAAATCAATTAATGCGGTGGCGCCGCCTGGCGAATGAAACATGTGTTAATGCAAATTGACGCTATAGTAGCCATCTTCTTATGTATTTTTAATAAATGTGTGAATACGCACGCACACACGCACACACAAACACCCTCACACACACCCACACAGTACGAACACGATGTTGACTTGGTGCGGACATGTACTTGCCATAACTGAAAGTGCATTTTATCGACCTCTTCACTGAGTAGAAATTCGTTAGAAAAGCTTGCAACGGAATTTCACCATCACTCGAAATGTCACGCCCTCCCCGGGACACATTCTGGGCGTTTTGTTCAAATATACACAAAGAATTAATACTATTAATATATTTGTATTTTCTGATGTTACTCGAATTCAGCACTATGCCACTTGAACTGAATTTGTTGAATTACAATATCTTTGATGTATATTTAATCGCCCAATATTAACTGTCCGTGTAGATTAGGCCAGTCTCAGCATTTTGTTAGGGAGGTTGACTATTACTAATGTCTGAATAACAGAGTCGTGCGAATGCATTTAATATCAGCATTAGATAATAATGACAAAATATATGCAGGTGCTCGCTTTATTGTTGAAACGGTCATGGTAATGTCAAGTGGAGTCATTACCGGTGCCATATACCGATGTATAAATTGAATTTTCCCCGGCCTGTACCAATTCAGCTTGTACGTTGTCAATTCCAATTGATCTTCCTTTTGAGTGATTTAACTGCTGCCTCCACTTCTTCTCGAAGTCAATCACCATCGTTGATGAAATGTGGACAGTTAAGCACCTCTTGGTCTCCACTGGTTTTGTTGTTGTACAGCTCCGAGCAATACGCTGTCCAGAATTTGACAATGTCTTGGTCTTCTGTGAGGCAATTCCAGGACTTGTCTTGGATGGTGGTGACCCTTCCATGCTTAGTGGTTGTTAGTTCTTTAATATATTTGAATCCTCTGTTGGTGTTGTTTCTCCCCAATCTTTAATGTCTGTACATCACTGTTCTCTCTAGTCCTCTTTCGCTTTCTTCTTGCCCTTCTTGATTTCGTTGTTCATTCCTCTATATCCCCTTGCCCCTTCAACATCTCCTTTCTTGTTCTTCAGCTCCCTTCACACAGGTCAACGATATCTGCATTGGGTCCCAGCCTACTGGTGCATGGTGACCCGTATCTGTCGAAAATTCAATGTGTATCCAAACAAGGAATCACTGATATGATCAAACTATCATAATGAAAACTATTTATGTTGTAAGATAAATATATTCAGTAAGTAGTATGCTAGTGTTGGGCAATGTGTAGACATAAGAATACGTTGTTGTTCAGCAATCCGTGGGCCTACACGCAGCCACGTCGAACTATATGGGACTGGAGACCACAAACATGAGTTTTCAATTGCAGTGTTGGTGAAATGATGGCAGATTGTTGTCAGATGGTTTTACACTGTTGAAGTGATAGTTGGTACTGTGTTCCTTCTAAATATCCACCAAGAATAGGAATGAATCGTTAAAGTGAAAACCAATGTTGGCAGGTGTCATTGTGCCAGCCAACGTTATCCCTTGTTATGTAATGATATAATTAATTTATGTGCATAATTTGTAATGTACGAATAGTAATTGAAGAAAGGCCTGCGTTGCAATTATAAATCCATTTTTAATACAACACCAACACCATCAGTTCCATACAATATCTTTATAACAGAATATTGCAACCGCAATAAAACAAGTAAATTGAAAGCAAGTTATTTGATTTACCACAAGAGATATACTACAATTATCATGAACCTTTACACATATCTATTAGACCATAAAAGGCATTATTATAAAGTTTCAGTAATCATCTAGCAAAAAAACAAGAAACCACAACACTACTTCAAATAATATTTATAATATGCGTGATATTTTACAATTATACTACACAAAAATTTTAACATCTGTTGCAAAACAAGCGAAACACTACTGTTAAACATAAGTCGTTATCGCCGTGATAAAACAGATAACGATAGTTCATATAATTATGTAATAATAATATACTCTAAAACAAAGCCAGCACAACACGATTCCATTATTAAATATCATTCGTTATACATGATATCATGCAGACTTAATTTGTGTACACAAGAAACAATGTATCCTTTCAATCACGGCTATACCATTCACATAATATCGTTTAATTTTACATGGGAAATTAAGCAATGTAAACAATGACGAAAATCGTGAAATATAGCCGATATTTGGCAGCTTGTACATAATAACTTACTTAATATTTTTCAGTATGCTAGTCATCAATGTGAACGTCGAACATCTGGTTTGTGTGGATCAGTGTGCGTGCGTGATTGCGTTATTGAAAATAATGAAATATGTGAACGTGGTAGCGTCATATTCCAAACCATGTTTTAAACTACAAAACAATAATATTATAATTAGTTCCACCCCATTTCTTTATTCCAGAATATTGCATTCAAACGTGTGAGTGCGTGGACTGAAGGTGTGATATTTCTTGATTTTAAAGCAAATTCGCTTGTACAGCTCATCTGGTTCTGGTGTTGCAAAAATTAAGACAACACATGCATCTGATATATCGTATGCTAATTAATTAGTGTACACAATTGGCCTACAGTTGAACATTACATTAATACAATATTTGGCAAACCTGCATTCAAATGTTACTTCAGGTTCAACTGAACACATAATATAGTCATTGGTAATTACAATATAACAAACAGTAGTGGCAACGAAACATGTCACACTAAACATAATAATGTTTGCGATAATTATTAATGTAGACATGTCACACTAAGATAATTACCAACACTGCGGCCTTGATACGGTATTACCGATTTGATAAATTTATATGACTTCTACAAACGCACTAACCGGGAAATGGACGTGCGTATATTTTCAATACTTTCGTCCATATAGTTACGCATATTCATGTGAATACTATACGTACCAATCGCCAAGTTATATATATGTGTAAATTATTTTTCTACGTTTTTACAATCAATTTAACGTTTTTTTCGTGACGTTTCGACGGCTTACATTTGAACCAACCAATTTTATTTCACATATAAGGCCTACTGTATGTATATCTCATACATGTTGGTGATCGTAAATGTGATTCTTAGGAAATATTTAGAGGATATTTACACACTTACTAACTTTTCAATAGGTATCGCACTATAAATGTATGGCCGTTGCTCAGCGAATAGTTTATTTGTTAGATCGCAACAACGGTCGTGGATCGTTCGGCGATTTAAACAATAACAATGTACGCGTTTTGTAGCAGTCCGCAATAGATTGTGGCCACAATATTAAAGTGTCTATATATCTTACAGCTGTGCCACGTTACGAAGACATGTATTGTGACAATTGCGATCACTGTATTTATAAACAAAGAACTGTGTGATTACCAAGAAGTTATTATTGTTCAATAACTGTAGGTTATTTTCAACAATGTGTGTGGTCACGTCGGCGCAGTTTGCCCATGACCACGTTTCTGTTTCGACCAGCTTCACTGTTCCTGTCTTCTGGCCGTTGTTATAGCATCAGTAGATAACTCCGGTTGAGGGGTCGACGTTGCCTTCTCAGTTGTAGTAGTGGTAGTGCTTGTTGTAGTAGTGGTAGTGCTTGTTGTAGTAGTAGATGGTACTTCAGGTTCTGGCGTCGACTTTTCTGTTGTCGGCGTGGACGGTTTCTTGGGTGCCACTTCTGTCGTCGTTCTCGCTGTAGGTGTGCTTGGGCTGCCTTCAATCGCGCACTCAATGTTGAAGGTGTCGCCGCTGTGGGCTGCAAACAAATGAGATGACGTTGGTCATTTGATGGAGGTGTGATGAGTGCGCAGACAAAAGCATGGTAACAAGATAGTGGTGCCATGACGACGGAGATAAGATGATAAGATCGAGTTGACAACCCGAGAGACATACCAATGACACTTTCCCTTTTGTGACAGTCACGTGGCAGAGGAGAGCAAGAAGGCAATGGTGTGGCAACCTGGCGGTGACAGGTGCGAGCAATAAGGGATGATAAGATAACAACAACGTCAAGGCGATGAAAAGACGACACAAGCAAGACAGGGGTGATGTAGCGTCTGACATAGGAAGATAGTGACCTTGATAAGATAATTGATGAGACTTCGGTGACAAATTGATGATGACACTAGGATGGTGACATGCTCTGCCAATTTAAAAGACGACGATACAAGACATTATGAACATCTGAGAAAGAAAACGACATACAACAAATGCTGTGCACAATTGCAGCAAACACTAATGTGTCATTTCGGATTACAATGTTCATAGCTTACCAAATACCACTTGCAATTTGGATTTACAAATAATACACTGCACGCATACGCACGTATGCTGGCATGGACGCAGGAACCCAGCAAACACACACACACACACACATATATATATACACGAACGTACGTGCGTACATACTTACGTACAAGTAACACACACACACGCGCGCGCGCACGCACACACACACACAAACACCTGCGCAAGAAGACTTACTATTTAGACGCAATACGGAAGAGCCGTCTTGCTTGAAGAACACCTTGATGCAAGTGTACCATCCGCAGAAAACCGGATCTCTGCTGAAGTGTGTGTATCTGTTGATGCATTCGACTTTGACTTTCCTCAGTGGTGACAATATATTGGGCTTACCAACATGGGAGACACACACGTTGGAAACCCTCCCCCTCGGCTCCACGTCAGCTTTGAAGGCAAAGCCCATCCACGGCATCTTGTGCGAGGTGATGTTGCAAAGACACGTCATTGAGGTGGTCGTATTGATGTTTAATGTTGCATAGTTGACGTGTGTTAACTGTCCAGAGCATTCGGAAAGTTTGGCTGAAATAATATGTAGACGATGCGTTAATACAGTCTTTTAAATAGTCGACAGAACGTACATACGGCACATAGCTGGAGAGACGATTTATCTGGACGCTACGTATACATCCGCTTGGCCCTTTCATTTATGTGAACAGCAAGCATGTGTGTGTGTGTGTGTGTGTGTGTGTGTGTGTGTGTGTGTGTGTGTGTGTGTGTGTGTGTTTGTGTGTGTGTGTGTGCGTGTGCGTGTGCCGTGACAACATGTTGTATTATTTCTGCTAACAGCTAAACTTTCAAACCAGCAATAAATAACATGTTTTTGTTTAATTGTCATCAGCACGTAGTCTGATACAGGCTTTTCATGACTGTTGGGTTTAGTTACATATTGTATACACGTGATTTACTCCACTTTGTAAGTTGTAAATTTTCCAGCTCAGTCCGATGTCAGCACTGGACGTCAACAATAACACCATCGATAGTAGCCACTGCCCGGTCATGTTAAAGATATCTGTAAAGAGACAGACAAACAATCAAACAAATACTTAAATAAGCAAATCTTTATTCGGATTTGTTTTCAAACAAACCGAAACTGACATACATAAAAGTTACAGAGGCTCGCAGCATGAATCAATTATGAATTAAGGGCCACCTTATTCAAGAAAATGCAAAATCAACGAATCGTTATTGTTTCCCTGTGCTCAGATTTCACTTCAATCCCGGTAGCAAGAGGTTCCTTGTATCAACCTAGATTGACAATAATAATTAGAAAATAATTATAATTATTATGATATAGTATAGTTTTAATCAAAGTGTGAAGTTTGGCATTGGTTCTGTTATGCCATAAAGGAGATGCACAGTGTGCTCATACATTGAGTTGAAAGGTTATCCTTAATATAACGAATAACTTGAAGTCATCACTAATATAACCAATACATAAGAATCATCATTCACGTTATTATCAAGTTTACAACAGCTATGTTTTATTGCAGTTGTACTTCCTTATAATTACACGTAACTAATGGTCATACGCTCCCATAATAGACGAGTTCGAATCAATCAAAATATATTTTCCGCGCTATCATATGTGTTCACAGCCAGCATTGGCTTAAGAACACGCGAGTATGTATTGAGGAGGTTGGTTGTATTGTACGAGGGCCGGGAATCTGAATTGCATTCCTCCTAACTTTGATGACGCGATCAACCATTTTTCGTGCGTTGCAATGTCGCTTGTTCAGCCCTTCATTAATACACGTGTCTTTTAAGTGAGCACATCGTTAATCTGAATGGTGGAAGTTCAAATGTGCAGTGTATGAACAGGATCATCGATATCACATAGTATACAGCGCTGGACATACTTGTCCCATTTACGCCGAATTATGATCCTTTCAAAAATAAGTAAGTTTGTTCGATGATTTCACCAAAACTAAATCACATTTACCAACAAGCTAGCAGGTGGTAGATATGTTCGAGGTTGAGCGAAATGATTCTGTAATAAAACCCGCGACATAAAATCGATTTAGGGAGGGACATATGCATACAATGATCCACCACTGATACGTCAAAAGAGTAACTTAGAAAAATTACATTCCTGAAAAATTATTCACGTGGAAGGCATAGCGGCGCACTGAAAATGAATAAGTGTAGACCACATAAATGACAAATATGTACTGCACTTAACAACTACAAATGAACAGGGAAAGTAAAACGATTGACGTAAAAAGCAAAGAGAACATGTGATATAACAATAGGCCCTGAATTGTTACGCATTGAATACTATATATGAGGAGTAACCAGACAGTTCGCCAGTATGGTTGAACCATTAGAAAACAGTGCTGAAAATATAACACCACAGCTGTTTTTAATGTCGGTATACTGGAATTGGTAGGCCTATATCATGTCACTGTTTATCAAGAAGAGTATTACTGTAACCGCGATTCCATATAAAACTACTATTGGAAACCGCAGAGCACACTATCATACCACCCAAAATGCAATAAAACGGGAGTAGTTCCTTTTGAATGGAATGAATACCTCATTTCAAAAGAGATCGAAACATTACTCGGTGAATTACAGACCACTGAATTTAACGTAAATTATTTCTAAATTAACATAAATGATAATTAATAATCAACGGATTCAAAGAAATCTCAAAAACGAGATGAGGCTTATCACACTGCATATTTAGTAAAAAGCACCAAATGGAATATTAGGGATCACCACATACTTTCTATTAGATTTTCGGAAAGCTTTCGATTATGTCGCTCACCAATGATTGCTATTAAACTAAAACCCTTTTGTGTAATATATAAAGGCCTACCTGTATAGAGCAATTACGTGCAGTGAATGTCATGCCAAGTCGAAATTCAGCGAAAAGAGGCAACTATAGGTCCGCCCCTATATAGTCAAAGTACACGATCCAACGATCTATTCTCTCGACGGTTTTTAACATGTACGTACTCTTCAATCAAACCGACTTCACATAACTTGTTTACGCTCTACAGACGTGAACATCAATGAACTCGATTGGCAATGGAATCTGGGGGGGGGGGGCTTGGGGGCTCAGCACCCAATATTTAAAGTGGGATCTAGAAATAGGAGTAGCCCCACACTATTTAGAGCCTAAAGGGTTTTTTGGCAAGCCTCAAGGGCTGCTAATGGAGGTTTTTGGAGGGCTTGAAGGTGAGTTTTTGCTGGTCTCGGGGGAGGTGGTGCAAACAGAGGTTTTGTGGAAAGCCCTAATATGTTATTTTTGCTAGCCTCAAGGAGATGCAAATCGAGGTTTTTGGAGAACGTCAAGATGAGGTATTTTGGCGAGCCTTGAGGGGGTGCGCTTTGAGGTTTTTGGAGAGCCTCAGACCCCCCCCCCTTATTTACCACGTTCCGAAGCCAGTGATAATGAATCGAGGACACCGCTTGAGGGAAGGTATACGAATGAGAACACGAAGTAGCGTTTACTACCAAAATAATGTTCATTGGATGAACGCTCGTCTTGTGATAAAGTATACATTTTCCTAAACTAAATCAAGTTTACTTTCATGAATACTAGCTAGGTAACGCGCACGCTAACGTATATATATATATATATAAAATGTCAGTCTCATAGGGGCATACATTGGAAACTGATGGAGATATATTCGGACATACACAACGACAGAGACCCGTATTCTGTTTTATGATAAGCATAGCTAAATGTAGACCTATATAGCCTATGCCGAAACGTCAACGGTTTCAGAACCCGGTCGGTGGTAAATAATGCACTCACACGCAGTACGCCATCGTCTATTTGAACCTACCTGTAGAGCTCCAACAATGGACAGCAGGTAATTACAAATGTTTCCAAGTGCTTCTTCTTTATCTTCTAGTATAAACGTCGACACTTGTGTATTTATGCGATGTTCATTTAAATTACGTATTGTATAGCGTCTCGCGTGCGGCGCCAAGGGGATGACTGGGTGTGTTGGAGTGACTGACGCATTATGTATACGATATACACAACACGTGCGACATCTATCGGCTATGACTATAACCACGGTTATGTGTCGATGGAACGGTGGAGCCGGTGTAATTAATAAGTTCATCACACTCACCATCAAGAACAATATGGGAGTGTGCTGAACGTAGGTTCGAAACACGAACGTAGTCTTTTGAACTAATCTAGTAACCTATAATATTAACTACGTTATACAACAACCTAGCACTAAGAAAGATAGCTTGTTTACGAGTTATGTTTGTTTTGTAAGTGTTCGGAAGTCTTTAGAAATCGAAATGTTGATCGTAAAGGTATTTGTTGGTGTTCTCAGCGATTTTTTCCCAATTCTATCTGAAATTAGTAGCATTAATTATCACATCCACCGAGGAATCCGCATATCATTCAAATATTAAACTTGTAAACCATTATAATAATTATAAAATCCACCAGTAAGCAAACAAATAGTATGATAATTGTATTGCTTAATCCAGTGGTCGGTAAAACAGTTAAATTTTTGTTGTTGCTAAGCCTAAATTTAGCTCATAAAATAAACAGAGGATGTCCATATAATTTGAAACTAACTTCTGACCGATTGTTTTGCCAAACTGACATCAACATTCTTGTGTATGTATGCCCTATAGTAGAAGTGAAACGGATTTTTAATCCACTGGCGAGACGAAAGATTGACACAAAACGCACATAACAAAGTCCTGCGTGCTTTCTTTAACCGGCGGTCAACACACAACGTGAACTCATGGCTGGATGTGCAAAGTTTAATTCTGTATGGAATGTCAAGATGGACACTTGACATACCTAATGAAAAAGCTTCACTTACCCCACAAGTATTTCTGCCATCTACGTAAACTTGTTTCGCTCAAGTGCAACTTTCAGACTCTTGACACATAACCTATTACGTTTGGTTATTTAGACAGATTAAATCAACAATGGTCGGGGTATCCAAAACACAATTACATACAATAAGAAAAAGGCAGAGAACTGCAGAATGTATCAACATTTTGTAATTACATTTGAGTGAATGCTTCCCATAGAAGTCGAGATGATACTCGACTGAACAGGTCTGGTACATAGTAAAATGCAAAGCGCTTTGATCAGTCCTTAGTGTGCTATATAAGAACTTACCTTTACTTTTTACATAATTGATACTCCTTTAACAGTGTAGTTTAACTTTAAACATATTTTCTACGTCATCGCAGTAGTTTGTTTGAATGAATTTAAGGTATTTCAAAGATAAATGTGACAAGCTCACCACTCCTCTTTGTGCCGCGCCTCTTGTGCTGCTAACCACTCCCTTGAATAGTTCCCCTTGGATTACTTCATGTCTGAAAATGTGATACATTATACAACAGTCATCAAATTAATTTGACGTTCAACTACTTGCTGATGAATGATGCCAAAACGGAGGTTCTACCGGTTGTACACAGGTCGGCATCTGATTTGGTTGCTGGACTGCATGTGCGCGTTAGATCTGAAGTCGTCTGTGCTGCCGAATGTGTGAGAGATCTTGGTGTCTATTTAGATAAACATGAATGAATGAATGAACGTTTATTCACCAACAACAACAACATAATACATGCACAGTATGGTTTGCTGCTGCTGCTGAAAGGACATAGCTGAAGTCATAGACTTATGTGTTGCTATGCCCTTCTCGAACTAAAAAAACTGAATAAATATAACAGGAATTATAAATAAATTACAAAATAATAATCACAACTCATATATAAACTTTTTACCATAGTGCTTGTGTTACATAGGTTTAACAAAACGTCACCTTCAATTAACAATTCACAAATATGTAGAAAGTAATGACAACTTGATTGCTTTTTAAAAATTGTATTAAACTTGGAAGCTGAGTCAATTTATTTGGTAAATTGTTCCATGTTTTTATACCCTTGAAACATATTGACATAACAGCGCAGATTTCTTGTACCATTAGTACCTGTTCATTGCATTTATGTAACAAAATTCACCGTTACCTGCCACAGTCGACAGCAGAACGTGTTGTCAATGCATTGATTACATCACGCTTAGATTATTGCAATTTGCTTTTGTTTGGCACTTCTGACTAGAACATCGGCTGGCTGCAGTGACTGCAGAATTCTGCGGTTCGTCTAATAACTCGGCGTGCGTGATTCGACAGTGCATTACCACTACTACTACGCCAATTTCACTGGCTGCTTGTCCAGCAACGCATTACCTACAAAATAACCGAACTTATATAAGGCGTTAAATGTATGCTTAACTCTCGCCACCATATATGCAGACTCTTGCGTCAGTTTACAAACCAGCCAGACATCTTCGTTTTGCTGAGGGTAATAATCTTGTTGTTGTGATAGCCAGAACCAAAGCTGGTCAATGCGCATTCGTCGACGCTGCCCCTACAGTATGGAATGGTCTACCAACTACTGTTACTTCCCAAATCTCCCTGCAATCTTTAAAAACTCAGCTTTTTATTACGGCGTACACTGCTTGAATGACAGCAGAAACATTTTATTCCAAGTTATTCATATTGTTATCTTTATAACAGCCGAAATATAATTTTAAGTACTTATTTTACCATGAGAATTGTTTTATTTTTAATCTACTGATCTTTACACAGTATTATTAAAAAAACATTATATTTAAATTTTTTTAATTGTTACTATTTATATTTAAGTTTTATGTAAAGCGCTATGAACGTTATGGATATGTCGCTATATATATATATATATATAAAATAAAGATTATTATTATTATTATCAGTATAAACAATTCTGTGACATAACCCACGAAAACGAAGCTATCCAATATAAATATAAAGACGACGTGGGGCGTTGTTTGTAAGTGCATGTTCGCAATCATTTACAAATAAGACAGGCTGTACGTAATGTCCTCCGTCATAATGCGTTCGCAGTATTTTACACGTAAACATGTTGTACATGATTTTCTCCGTCACAATTTGTACTTGTAGACTATAAGTATAATGGTTGTATACCGGGAGTGATTAAATACGCTTGTCATATATGATGTTCAACTATAATTATGATTCTACTGCCGACATTTCAGAGGGATCTACGCATTCTTACAACCTTTGCCCTCTTCAATTGCTGATTAGCACGACGATACAGTGCACAACGCTGGTATTATTGCAGGGCAAATAGGCATCAATAGGAATACTTATTATATGTCAACTATGTTTGTTGATTACTTTATATTAAACGATGTCGGAGCATTGAGAACCAGGATAAACAATCTAATACGAATATGGCTAATAACAAAACTATTGTGTGTATATGCGTGCGTGTGTGGCTGTGCCCTGCGCGGGCTGGGCCGGGCCTCGTCTAAATTTTGCGGGCCGGGCAGGGCCGAGCCTGCAAAAAAATCAATTATGTGGGCCGCGGGCCGGGACAAATATCTGCTGGCCGGGCCGGACCTGGGATATGTTCTGGGTGTAATAGATATGTAATAGTCAAACACGGACTCATATTTTTTTCAGGCTAATTAAAATGTGGTTATTTAATAGTGCATAGTCTTTGCAAATTGAGACTTTGCATGGAATTATAAATGACAAGAGTGCTTTATATGTGCTTTGCAAGTTTTAGACAATTGGACTTCCAAAGCCAAGGTATAATTTTAATAGAGTCAATTTTTTAATAGAGGTAATTATACATTTTATGTACACTACGATCCATGAAATATATTCATAGCTTCATAAGCATATCTTTGTAATGTAATCCTTAAATCATATACTGGCATTTCCAAAACATTGTGACTGGGGTATTTAGAATCGGTATTGATCAGTTTCAGACGCTTCGGCGACATGCGCATTGAGGGAGTCAAAATATACACATTTATATAAACACACGTTTAACCCAGGGTACACAGAAGTGTCATGTTCCTCTTTTAAATTCGATAAAACAAAAACAAGCTCAATCCATCATGAGCTTAAATAAAGATTTGGTTTGAGTATTTCATAAAATCACTACAGATGTATAAAGTACGCCCTCCATTTAATTAGCACAGCCAATTTTATTGCATAATAAACTATACATGACATGCGGCAAATTGATATGCAAACAAATCCTTATAAATTATTATATGCACGAAACACAACATGCTGCAAATTGATATGCAAACAAATCCTTATAAGTGATTCTGTGCACGAACCACAAACAGTACGACACGATTAACTTGAATACCCATCATAATTCTAAGCATGGTTCGATCCCGCCAGCTTCCTTGTCATTGCATATCATACACAACTTAAACTGGTTTAGCTCGAAACCTGTCATAGCTCAAACCTAATCGTTGTACGATTAGCTACATGTAAACATGACTTTGCTGGAAGTGCGAAGCACCGTTTGCCAGTGGCGCCATGCACAAATCGCTACTTATAAATCTGATTTAACTGGAAATGAGACGAGCGACTTGGCAGAGACGTCAAGTGCGAGAGACCTCGGGCGCGAGTCTTGCAGCTGTAAACAGGGCACTTGTTATCCATGTCCTCGGCCCTGCAAATAGATAAAGACGTCACATTTGTGTTTTCACAAAGTGAACTATCGTGATTCTTACGCGGTACCAGATAGCTATGTCAAAGTGTACCTTTACAAAATGCACGGAGCTCTAACTGAACGAAGCGGTGACGTTGTCGCGCTTACATTTATCCGGGCGTTAAATAATATCCGGGTGACGTTTATGTGCGTGCGCGTATCTAGGGGAATGTATTTAGCACCAGCTACGACTGTCGCGCTTTAATTTATCCGGGCGTTTTGTATGTTTATATATATATGTCTACATATATACATAAATTATAAAATGTTTGCTTCCCACAGACATAAAATTATATTTATCGTAAAACAGTTTCCTCTCCACGCACACGTCACGTGAATTACTCTTATACTTGGTCACATTAATTATGTACTCTAACTATAACGCTCGTATTACGACAACAAACGAAACATATTTAACTACTGGGTATTATTTATCACTGTGTGATCTACTGGTGACAAATAGTATGCCTTACATATGCACATAAACATCACCCAAATTAAATTTAACGCCCGGATAAATGTAAGCGCGACAGCGGAACACAAATATTTGGACACGCAAACTTGTTTCTGTCATAATTTAATGTGCGATTATGAACTCTAAACTACTCAGCTATATGGCGGAGCGGGTATTGCAGACGTGTGTACAACATCTTATTACGTGGACAACTTTGATTGAATTGCATTAGATACCATTTCGAGGCAGTGAACTTGGCATCCCCTAAGATGCACCGCTTTGCGAAAACAACTTAACTGGAATACAAGGATATAAATGGCACACTGCCACTGTGCACTAACGCAAACATAACTTTGTCCAAGTACGTAATCAAATAACACAATAGGCCTACTAGTTGATAATTACATAATGTTTACTCAGTGACAGTCTATACAACTGAATAAAAAAGTATTGTTCTTAAAAGTCACGTGAACAGAATTTTTTATTTTAACCAAGTAAATAACCTACACCAACATATGCTGTTTTGTTAGGCGTAATACCTGACATATACTTTAGTTAATATACCCAGTACATGCAGCTCAGTGTGTAAACATCAGCCTATCTGGACAGTACCAGGTTTTTGATGTTGGTAATCTCTTTCATCCTATTCAGCACACCTGTCACAACCCATTATATTGTCAAGGTATGTGGTCATGCCGCATTTACAATTTTTTTGTAACTTGTATGGTGCTACATGTGGCAGACCGACTGACTGCACTGGTGTGGTGACAGGGCAAGAAGAGTTGATCCTCTGTCTTCCTGGTTAAAAGCTCGGGCAACTTGACATGTTTCCATACTGCGTCACACTGAATCACCATTCTAGAGAAGAATTCTGCGTTTCTGCAGACTCGTGTTATTACACAATCTATCGGTGTCCACAGCACAATGACACCACATAAAGTATGGCAAGCATACTTCTGCATTTGGACTTGTTGGTAATAATCATGCTGTCATTTCAGTGCAAAATCTTTGTCTGGGCAGAACAACTCTCCTTCCCGTGCTAGCACTTATTTAAGGGGCACGTCCTTATGTCTGAAGAGACGTTTGATTTCTAAAACACATTCGCCACAATAATGACATGTAATGATGCCATCTGTGGAAGCTCCTAGGAAAGGTTTGTCCTCGGATATAAAAACCATGCACTTCTCAAATTGCATTCCTTGTGAGAAACGACACTTGAAATAAATCTGCCCAGATGGTAAACAACTCGGGGTCTTGTCTTTCCATGGCAATAAAGATATGAATAAAGCTCGTAAGCATGATTTTCACGGGTGTTGCCCAAACGATTGCTGGCACTCCCAGTGGGAGGGACTGGGGGAGCAAACTTCTTTAACTAAGGACGGTGATGGATTATCAGAATCCATGAATATGACTATGTGTGCCACAGACGCAGTGATTCTATCAGCTCTCTGGTGATTCCACGAAGAACATGATGATTGAGTTCGTGTAACTTCCTCTACGTCACAGACCTGACCTCGAGTAACTGAAAGAGTGGAGAATGTGTCTGTGTACTCCGAAAGCTGTAGGTATAATTGATTGTTTCCATCCATGTAGAACGATCGCAGAGGTGGTGGTAATCTCATGTTGTCTTTTCTGGGTGCGGCAGTAACAAAGGTAGCATTGCACTTGCTGAAGGCACTTAGCCCAATTCTATTTTCACCTGTGGTTGGTGAGAAAGAACGTTTTGGTCTAAAGCTACTATTCTTTAGTTGATTCTTCAATTCTTCCTTGTAAAATTGTATTTGCAGATTCGACACGAAACATGCATTCCACTAGCACAGCACATCAGTGCAGGCTGATGTTGTACACTCTAGTCGCTTCCAGTCTGGAACAAGCGCTTGTGTTGATACAATGTCTGCAAATATTTATGAAATACGTTAGACTCCTTACGCAGCAGCTACTACAATGATACATTTTCTCAGAGATACATCTAAGAGATTGCTGTACTTATGTGATTACGTGTGTTGTCTTGGCTGTGGATGCTTTAGGTCTCCTTTGTATAGTTTGGTAGGGTATTGTATGCCAACAAAATTGACAGACAGTACAAGTTGATATCTACTCATAACACATGTATATAAGTTTTTTTTATTTGTGAATGCTAGTCAGTAGAGATATTTCAGTAGTGTTAGTGGGTGGCTGCCATAGATGTTTGCGAATTATACGTATTATCAAAAATAGATAAGCGAGCGAAAAATGAACAACTCGGAACACGTCCAAAACATGAAATTCTACGGTCACTAGCACCCTCATGGCTCGTCCTGTCCCGACGATTTTGGTATCATTTGAAAGGGTGCATTCTTTGTTATTCTAGCGTCATTTATATTCCCCGTTAACGGTTCATAGAACACTTATAAACGGACCTACAATCGTGCCGTTTTCGGTGTTCTGTAGGTTACGAACGCTGTTCTTCCGATTGCGGCGCTGTTTTCCTCATTTGCATAGGTTTAGACATGCGCACTTCACACCATTTCTTGATTTCATGTTATAAGCTCCACCCACTTTTAAGCCGCAACGAAACTGGGGACGGTTTCATGAACTGTACTTAACGTTACGCATGTACTTAGCGTCACGTGTTTGCGTAAACTCCTATGTTCGCTTATATAAAAAAATCACGTAATTTCCTAAGACAATCATCTTAGCGTTAAGAACGCTCTTAGCCGCTTCTTGAAACCGGCCCCTGGTGTGCTTTGATCGCAGCAAAGCCGATCTGTATCAAAGCAATTCTATATCTACGTCGGCGTGACGTCACAATAACGTACGCCAACCAACGGGTCAACATTCGTTGCGTTGGTTGGTTGATGTACGTGATTGTGACGTCACGCCTACTTCGTGTATATCATTTTTGCAGCCGTTTGAAAGCGGGTGGAGCTTGTACCATGAAATCAGATAGGTGTGCCTCAATCGGTATATTGGTGAACTGTGTCGACGAAGCAACATCGTTCGCAGTGTCTAAGACACCGGAATCGGCACCGTTGTATGTCCGTTTATAGTTAATTTTAGGAATGATTATCAGGAAACCATTTATATCTATTTGAATAGCAGAAATCGTAAGCTTTCAAACGATATCAAGATTATTTGGATCGGACGAACCGTAATGATACAAGCAATCGTTCAAAAAAGCATTTTCTCTCTTTCTCTCTCTCTCTCCCTGCGACGAAACGGGCTTTTCCACAGTATCGAAACCGTCCAAAGTGATCTGCACTTTTGGCATATACCAAGTACGAAATGAATCAAGCGACGAACGCGGTAAGAATACCCGTGCATTGTGCTGCATGAATGCAGCCGGTATGTTTGTACCCCTACCTTTTGTATTTCCGCTGAAAAGAATGGTGGAATCTGTTACTACTATTATGTTAACATATAATAGCAGTAGAGTACACCTTTTTAAGCAGAATAAGTGATGTGCAATTGAAAATGTATGGAAATAAGAGGATAATCATTAGCACTAAGCTAACGACGCCATTTTTAAACACACAAAATGGCGTCGTTAGCTAAGTGCTAGAAAGGTCCTGCCGGCCACACATCGAAGGTGACGAATGTAGATTATACTATAGACACTGCAAAACTAGGAGAAGAATTAACAGTACCTCGACGAAAGTGACGACCCTGTCGCTGTGCAGTTCGTTAAAGGTAGGAATTCCCACCTGCAATATCGAACACCCCTAATATCGACCACGACCACGCCTTGTAACATTGCTTCACAGACGTATACGTACAATCGCCGCCATGCCCACAAGAAAAGACAACAAATCGGACTTTGAGCCAGTCGCCAGTGCTGGCTCAGCTGACACTGACAGCAATTTTATTTCGCAAATGCTATCCTTATTGCAAGATGAGAGAATTGCCAAACAACTGAAAGAGGTTCTGTTTCCACATGATTTAGTCCTGAAGATTGACCCACTTGATAAACAAATTGTCACTCTCATCGAACAATTGTCTGACAAGTGCAACAAAATCGAACATATTGAGAAAAGAGTAGTCATTCTGGAGAATAAATTGGATTCGCTCCAGCAGTACGTACACCCGACGGCCCAGTCTCCGCATAAGTGGCATTTGCGATGACTTGCGTGGTGAAAATTTGGAAGAAAAAGTAATTGATACTATCAATAACAAACTGCATGTCACCTCTCCCATTGAGCTCAGTGATCTGGAACGCTGCCATAGACTTGGCCGACCTGTCGACGGGCAGACGAAACCCAGAACTACACAATTGTTCGCTTTAGCAGTTAGCACTGTAGAGATGTTGGGTATCGTGCCAGGAGCGGTCTCAAAGATTTCAACAAAACCTGCCCTATTGAAAATCGCATCTACCTAAACGAAGATCTCACGTCAAGGCGCTCCAAACTAGCGTTTGAAACCAGAAAACTTAAAAAGACAAAAAAGGTCAATGACTGTTTGACGGCCAGCGGCAAGATTATTATAAAAGACAATCATAATACATTCTGACAGACCTGTAGACTTTACCAAACTACTTGTGTCTATAGCATCTTTTTTATTTTGTTTTGTTGCAAATACAGTGTTTAGTGTAACATTGAGTAACTGATTTTTAGGGTACCTACTAATTAACTTGATACGTTTTTAGTATGCTAGAACAACTGTAATTACTTTAGATATCATAATCATGTAATATATATATTTGTCTTCATTCATATCAAAATGAACAGACTAACACATTGTCTAATATCGTTCTGACACATAAATATTTTGTAATGGAATCTAATTTTGTAATGTTACATAAACATTGTATACCTAGTGTTTAAATGGCTAATTAATTGCTTGCTAATGGTACATGTCTTTTCCTATGTGGTTTAATAATGGATGACATGCCTGTAATTTTGATTTAGTTAAGACGATACCTTTCACTTATTAATTTTAATGCGGCGTTTAAAGGAAATAAAAATAAGGCATTAGCTAAAATCCTTTTTCCGTGTGTACACAAAGTTTAACATTATATGTAACATTTGACAACATTAAACAAATACAGAAAAATACATTTGTAGCATTAATTCGATTTTAAGCCCGTCTGTGAAGCGATTCCCGTGGAAAATTTAATTTGAATGAGCTAGGCGATCACGTGGTATCGTAACGTCACTTATGACACACACTCGCATCAAGCCGACCCTTTTCATGCATTCAGAGCATGTTTACAAGGATAGCTTTTGGGTCGAAACGAGCGTCAGAATGAGTTATTGTGCAATTTTCCGACGTAATACAAACACTAGTCATCATAGAGGAACAAGCAGTTATCTTACGGTTCCACATGAATCGAATTTTATTTAAAACAACAAATGCGAATGGGCCTACAAGTCGACTAGGTTTCGCCGAGTTTGG
Organism: Escarpia spicata; assembly: GCA_963995525.1. NCBI lineage: Eukaryota > Metazoa > Annelida > Polychaeta > Sabellida > Siboglinidae > Escarpia > Escarpia spicata. The sequence continues at coordinate 30,596,847 of OZ023208.1, read as the reverse complement.
GCTCGCTTTCAGAATAACTATATCAAATGCAACCAACGGGAGACAATCTACAACATAGCAAACAGATATTGTATCCAGCTACAGAAAGTAACGTGTATAATCTCATAATATCACAAGAATATAGATACATGAAGCAGGAGTTGTACAATTAATCATAACAGCTTAAATCAGTCAGTGAATTTCTGTTGGTGCCGCTAGCTCAGTTGGTAGTGCGTTGGTTTCTTGCTATTTATTTTACAATCGAGCGACGCCGATTCAATCCTGACAGCATGCAAACCATTGATTTTCTTGACACTATTTTTTGTTTATTACGTCGGAATATTGCACAATAACTCATTCTGACGCTCGTTTCGACCCAAAAGCTATACTTGTAAACATGCTCTGAATGCATGGAAAGGGTCGGCCTGATGCGAGTTTGAGTCATAAGTGACGTCACATCTCGGCATCCCGAAAAGCGCGCCAAAAATATGCATATTCGAAAATGTCCGGATGCACAGCATAAAATGTAGAATTTCTAATTCATTGAATTTGTTTGATTTTTTTGGCTTGGTGGACGTGGAAATAGATAGCAGGATGTAAACTCATAACATGAATTCAAGCAATAGGTGTTTTAATTCCTTTTAACTCTAAGCCTAGCGCACATTTTTGTTTTAGGGCATATCATTATATATAAAAAAACATGGCCTCGAATACGGTTCCACTTTGTTATGAGCAGTGTTATAATTAATGCAACTATGTAATGCTTATATATATTTCGTAGGTAACTCCTTTGTTTATTTTGTAATCTCTCATCTAGTGTATTACTGTACAGTGGTTTAAACTATTACATATCACTTCGTTGTTGTGAACTATGGCATGGTAGTCTTTTTATGCAGCCAGCAAAGCCATTTACGTTTCATTTGTTTCTGTTTCTTCTTGTTGACTACGTGTACTGTACTGATACATGTCCATCGTCATATTATATTGCTTTATTTGTTGAACATTGTCTAACAAAACATACAAACAAACGCAATGATGCAACTACTTAAAGTTATATTATTCGGTTAGCGACATGACATTATTTATTGCCTCTTTGGTGCAAATACCCTCGTTACACACTGGACCTTGCACGTGTACATATTTGTTTTTCACACTTCTTAATCTACCAATTAATGACAAAACAGTTTGATCGCATTTTTCTTTCACACTTGGGTGGTATTGACAATAACAATTTAAGTAATACATTAGATATTGATAACAATGAACTGCAAGTCATAAAACATTCATCGTATTACGACATAGATCACTTTAATATACTTGATGCTGATAAAAATGGACACTTTTCAATACTCAGCTTAAATATCCAACCTATAAATTTTTTATTTGATGAACTAGTTTCATTCGACAGCTCACTACAGGACATAAATGTAGTGTAATTTGCCAACAAGAATGTTGGATATCTAACATAACCGACTTAGCAAATACACAACTACCTGGGTACGCTTGTATTGCTCAAGGAAAGAGTAGCAGTCTTAGTTGGAGTCTCCATCATCGTCATTGTACGCCTTTTTATATTATAATTTGTTATATTATTATTGGATGTACAGTCTGGATAAATAAATCCACTTCTATTCTTAGTTGTTGAAATATATGTTACGAAATCTAGTCTAAATATGTCATTGCCAAAAAACCCATCACAATGTATGTATGTATGTATGTATGTTTATATATATTTCCATTCATGCAGTTATTGGGAGACTTTTTGCGGTTATCGGGAGACACTTAACTTTCGGGTGACCTCGAGTAGGTGTCCCGATAGCTATTTGACATTATCTAATAAAGTATACTTCTGTTTTTTTTATATTTAAACACGTGTTGTATAAAATGTTGTTAGTTTATGCTACTAAACATTTCTTAAACAAATATTATAATTTACAACGATGTCATTAGCGATAAACAGCGTGATCTATTTTGATCACATAGACTTTCGGGAGACCTACGAAATATGGAAATAAAATTCGAAAAACCATGTATATTCTCTTTTAAATTTAGTCAGTGTGTTTACCATCAATACTTTGATGATGTATGTGTAACATTTGGATACTTGGGCATATCAAACAAAAAGATATATAGATTTTTGCATTTCGAGTTTTGTCAGTTGTGTTAATATGTACTTTTTTACGTGTATTTGTTACCAAATACGGCTTTGTGTTTAGATCAAAGCACAAAATCAAGAATATGCGTTAATGTGCATGACTAACCCTAACCCCACCCACTCACTGGATCAGGCACTTCAAAAAAAATTAAATATCATGCTAGAACATTTGCGCTTAAATTAAAGGTGATACGTTAAGGATCATATAACTGTTTATTTTATTACGATAGCTTTAATAGATCAAAAGATATTGCCATTTTAAGACGGAAAAACAGCATAATTTTTTTTATCTCCTACAATGGCAAAATTGACTAATTTTTGTGTTTCTGTAGGTAAATATTTTCTTTAAAATGTCATAACTTTTTATTTATACAGATATTTAAATACTATTTTCATGGTTTTCAAATACATTGACAAGAGTAATATACAGTAAACATCGCCTAAGTCGGATTCAATCGGACCAAGTGATTTAATCCGAGTTACGCGAAAATCCGACTTAGCCGAAGAATACATATCCCAGCGCCAAAGGCTACTCTCTAAAAGCCCTTAGGTAACGGTGAATAACGCTTCAAAGTGAATGGATACTGCGGTAATTCTACATATGTTGATGTCCACAAGCAACATACAACGTTATGCAGTATTAGAACAGTGTTGTTCTTCATTTTGGCACGAATCTCTAAGGTTACAGCTTAGTACTTATTATTGTTTGTAAATGTCAGTCATCTTCTATCTCATGATAATGGCCTCTACTTGCCAGTCAACTCTTCGATTTCACGAGCGTCAAACCGGATTGTCTTTATTAGCGTCCATTAAGCAGCACGTGTTCCACTGAGTTTTGTTATCTTATCTTCTGATACCGAGACTTCGTCGCCCTCATCATCGCTCAGTAAACCAACTGCCTGCGTCGGAGTGTTGTACGGTTTCAATGATCTGCTCGTTATTTGGAGTAGCCAACGTTTCTGCTGTCACGTCCACACCAACACAGTCGTTCATCGTGCAAACAACATCTCCATACATCTCGTGGAGCTTATTCCGTACGTTTCTGAACGAAGGAGCTGCTTCGTCTTCATCATCGTCTTGACGCTCAACACATTAAACGAATCCCGTTTTTGTAGCAGTTTAGTTTAGACGTGTTTCCGGTTTCAGTTTGTTCCATCCACGCTGGTTTCAGGGCAATGACGACGTTCAACATAGTTCAACTTCTTGAGAAAATGGTGCAACTCCTTCTGATGCCTCTGGTATCCTGGTGGTTAGGATGTACCGGTAATGAAACGTCATGTTCTTGGTTATACCAGCATCCATTGGCTTGGTGATGCTAGTTGTATTAGACGAGTGAAGACGTGACGCCTACGTACGTTGCTGTGGCTTTTTGGATTATTTTTTGGAATTATTTCATATGGTACATATACTCCAAGTGATTTGGTTGAATACTCCGACTTAGGCGAGGAAAACACATTATCTCGGATCAAATGGACCGACTCAGTTATTCCGAGTTAGGCGAAGATCCGACTTACATAATCCGACTTAGACGAAGATTTTTATGGGAAATACATTACAAATCAACCGATCCTCGGAATTCTGTCCGAGTTGAGCAAAGATCCGACTTAGGCGAGGTTTACTGTATTTACAATATTTTTAGTATTAATTATAACCAAATTAATGCACTTAATTAGTTAATTTTAGTTATGTAGCATGCAAAAAACTCAACAGACCAAAACGCTCCAATTAAAGGCCATAATGCCCATGATTATGAAGATTTTATACATATTATGCAATGTGTATAACCGCATTAATAATGGTAATAAATATGCATTAAAAATAATTTAAGAATAATAATAATTCAATTAATTAGTCAATATTGGATAATTAGCGCACTACCTCGAAATGCAAATGCCAAATGCACTCATGTGCACACCATCTCTCACGTAATTTTTCTAATTTGTCAACTTACGATCATGGAAGAAAGTTATGTTTTCCAAGTCAGCGATCAATGCCCGCACTTTATTCGTCACTATTTGACGAGCACGATCAAAATCAGGCCTTACTCTAAATCGGCCAAACTGTACAGGTATACGAGTGAATATCTCACAAACTACTACTTGGGCCACAGAAGATATTGTTAGCAGTTCGCGAGAGAATGCCACAATACCCTCTGCCAACTCCTCAGGTACACAACCATTACCCAGATCATTTGTCCCAATGTCAATCAGAACAACAGTTGGTGCAACTGCCCGCACAGCTCCCAATTGCTGAAAGAGGCCATCCAAAGTAAGACCTCCTTTCCCTTTGAAGATCCGGTCAATAGTATATGTAAGTAGCTCCACCTACCCGACCGGTTTAACATGCACTGCGCATCCGTCGCACACAACTGTGCCCAACAATCAGCAGAGTTGGTTTTGTCTGCATGTCCTGGAAAAAAAGATGTATCTCATAAATATCATTACATCTAAATATGTTTTTGGACATGGTTTCTCTTTGTAAAAGCTGTGCAACGACGTCAACGTGGAAACCTGATGCACAGTTTCTTCTAACACTTAATTACATACTGTGCACTAGTATCACATCATAATTTTTGAAATGTCAAAAATATGAAGTGAGTGAAAAAATCTATTTTCTTTACATGCTATTTTTTGAAGTGAATTAAAGTCAATATTTATTACATAATCGTGAGGAGAGATGGCAGCATTAATATAGGTCTGTCATTCCTTGTCAAATAAACAAATGGCCAAAATTCTGATGTATCACAATTTTCTTAAGTTTTCACCAAATATATTTAAGCAAATTATGTGAAAAACAAATAGGCAGAACAGTAATGGCCAATTGTAATAAACGTCACTTCTTTACTTTATAAGGCATTACAAATGAAGAATTTGTAAGTTTGTAAGTAAATGCAAAATACTGATATCAGCCATTTATTAGAAGTGACACAGCATTCAACCCAGGAAGAACCATGCATGGGACAGCCAATCATCCAATGCCCCATGCATGTAAGAAAACTGGGTGGTGTTAATATGAACCAAAACAACAAATCTTAAGGCCAGACACCCCGTGAAATGTGTTTTTTTTTATAACAAAAACTACTTAAAATGGTTATCTGCCAGATTATTATACCTTTGTATGCACACAATCAATTAAGTTCACTTCTGTGACAATTACATACCTGTAAGTGAATTTCATTTACAAAGCAAGTTGATATCATGTAATGAAATCCATTATGTAATCTACAATGTTCACTATATTTATTACTCAGTATGATCCAATTCATACTTTAGGCTGAAAGAATTGTACAATATGGCAAAATAAAAAAGTAATACTATCTACTTGCAGTGTCTGGACTAAAGTATCACTGTCTTGATAGAATGTAAATCTATATATACATATATTTACATGTGTGTCTGTTGACCCAGTATCACACTGGATCATGACTCAAACTACCTGTGTGTCTGTTGACCCAGTATCAGACTGGATCATGAGTCAATCTACCTGTGTGTCTGCTGACCCACTATCACACTGGATCAAGAGTCAAACTACACGTGTGTCTGCTGACCCAGTATCACACTGGATCATGAGTCAAATTAATCGTGTGTCTGCTGAGCCAGTATCACACTGGATCATTAGTCAAACTACACATGTGTCTGCTGACCCAGTATCACATTGGATCATGAGTAAAACTACACGAGTGTCTGCTAACCCAGTATTACATTGGATCATGAGTCAAACTACACATGTGTCTGTTGACCCAGTATCGCACTGGACCATGAGTCAAACTACACGTGTGTCTGCTGACCCAGTATCACACTGGATCATGAGTCAATCTACACGTGTGTCTGCTGAACAAGTATCACACTGGATCATGAGTCAAACTACATGTGTGTCTGTTGACCCACTATCACATTGGACCACGAGTCAAACTACATGTGTGTCTGTTGAACCAGTATCACACTGGACCACGAGTCAAACTACACGTGTGTCTGTTGACCAAGTATCGCACTGGATTATGAGTCAAACTACATGTGTGTCTGCTGACCCAGCATCACTCTGGATCATGAGTCAAACTACATGTGTGTGTGTGTTGACCCAGTATCACACTGGATCATGAGTCAAACTACATGTGTGTGTGTTGACCCAGTACCACACTGGATAATGAGTCAAATTACATGTGTGTCTGCTGACCCAGTATCACACTGGATCATGTGTCAAACTACATGTATATCTGCTGACCCAGTATCACACTGGATCATGTGTCAAACATCATGTGTGTCTGTTGAACCACTATCACACTGGACCAAGAGTCAAACTACATGTGTGTCTGTTGAACCACTATCACACTGGACCATGAGTCAAACTACATGTGTGTCTGTTGAACCAGTATCACCCTGGATTATGAGTCAAACTACATATGTGTCTGCTGACCCAGCATCACGCTGGATCATGAGTCAAACTTCATGTGTGTCTGTTGACCTGGTATCACACTGGATCATGAGTCAATCTACAAATGTGTCTGCTGACCCAGTATCACACTGGATCATGAGTCAAACTACACGTGTTTCTGCTGACACAGTATCACACTGGATCATGAGTCAAACTACATATGTGTCTTTGACCCACTATCACACTGGACCATGAGCCAAACTACATGTGTGTCTGTTGAACCAGTATTACACTGGATCACGAGTCAAACTACATGTGTGTCTGTTGACCCAGTATCGCACTGGATCATGAGTCAAACTTCATGTGTGTCTGTTGAACCAGTATCACACAGGATCACGAGTCAAACTACACGTGTGTCTGTTGACCCAGTATCGCACTGGATCATGAGTCAAACTACATGTGTGTCTGTTGACCCAGTATCGCACGGAATCATGAGTCGTACTACATGTGTGTCTGTTGACCCAGTATCGCACTGGATCAAGAGTCAAACTACATGTGTGTCTGTTGACCCAGTATCGCACTGGATCATGAATCAAACTACAAGTGTGTCTGTTGACCCAGTATCGCACTGGATCAAGAGTCAAACTACATGTGTGTATGTTGACCCAGTATCACCCTTGATTATGAGTCAAACTACATGTGTGTCTGCTGACCCAGAATCACACTGGACAATGAGTCAAACTACATGTGTGTCAGTTGACACAGTATCACCCTCGATCATGAGTCAAACTAAATGTGTGTCTGCTGACACAGTATAACACTGGATCATGAGTCAAACTACACGTGTGTGTGTTGACCCAGTATCACACTGGATCATGAGTCAAACTACATGTGTGTCTGTTGACCTGGTATCACACTGGATCATGAGTCAATCTACAAGTGTGTCTGCTGACCCAGTATCACACTGGATCATGAGTCAAACTACACGAGTTTCTGCTGACCCAGTATCACACTGGACCATGAGTCAAACTACATGTGTGTCTGTTGACCCAATATCGCACTGGATCATGAGTCAAACAACATGTGTGTCTGTTGACCCAGTATCGCACTGGATCATGAGTCAAACTACATGTGTGTCTGCTGACCCAGCATCACACTGGACCATGAGTCAAACTACATGTGTCTGTTGAACCAGTATCACACTGGATCACGAGTCAAACTACAGGTGTGTCTGTTGACCCAGTATCGCACTGGATCATGAGTCAAACTACATGTGTGTCTGTTGACCCAGTATCACACTGGATCATGAGTCAAACTACATGTGTGTCTGCTGACCCAGTATCACACTGGATCATGAGTCAAACTACATGTGTGTCTGTTGAACCACTGTCGCACTGCACCATTAGTCAAACTACTTGTGTGTCTGTTGACCCAGTATCGCACGGGATCATGAATCAAACTACATGTGTGTCTGTTGACCCAGTATCGCACTGGATCAAGAGTCAAACTACATGTGTGTCTGTTGAGCCACTGTCGCATTGGACCATGAGTCTAACTACATGTGTGTCTGTTGACCCAGTATCACACTGGACCATGAGTCAAACTACATGTGTCTGCTGACCCAGTATCGCACTGGATCATGAGTCAAACTACATGTGTGTCTGCTGACCCAGTATCGCACTGGATCATGAGTCAAATTACCTGTGTGTATGTTGACCCAGTATCACATTGGATCATGAGTCAAACTACATGTGTGTCTGTTGAAACACTATCACACTGGACCATGAGTCAAACTACATGTGTGTCTGTTGACACAGTATCACCCTGGATTATGAGTCAAACTACATGCGAGTCTGCTGACCCAGCATCACTCTGGATCATGAGTCAAACTACATGTGTGTCTGTTGGCCCATTATCACACTGGACCAAGAGTCAAACTACATGTGTGTCTGTTGAACCACTATCACATTGGACCATGAATCAAACTACATGTGTGTTTGTTGAACCAGTATCACCCTGGATTATAAGTCAAACTACATGTGTGTCTGCTGACCCAGCATCTCACTGGATCATGAGTCAAACTACATGTGTGTCTGTTGACCCAGTATCACCCTTGATTATGAGTCAAACTACATGTGTGTCTGCTGACCCAGAATCACACTGGACAATGAGTCAAACTACATGTGTGTCTGTTGACACAGTATCACCCTCGATCATCAAAGTATAACACTGGATCATGAGTCAAACTACACGTGTGTGTGTTGACCCAGTATCACACTGGATCATGAGTCAAACTACATGTGTGTCTGTTGACCTGGTATCACACTGGATCATGAGTCAATCTACAAGTTTGTCTGCTGACCCAGTATCACACTGGATCATGAGTCAAACTACACGTGTTTCTGCTGACCCAGTATCACTCTGGATCATCAGTCAACCTACACGTGTTTCTGCTGACCCAGTATCACACTGGACCATGAGTCAAACTACATGTGTGTCTGTTGAACCAGTATCACACTGGACCAAGAGTCAAACCACATGTGTGTCTGTTGACCCAATATCGCACTGGATCATGAGTCAAACAACATGTGTGTCTGTTGACCCAGTATCGCACTGGATCATGAGTCAAACTACATGTGTGTCTGTTGACCCAGTATCACACTGGATCAAGAGTCAAACTACATGTGTGTCTGCTGACCCAGTATCACACTGGATCATGAGTCAATCTACAAGTGTGTCTGCTGACCCAGTATCACACTGGATCATGAGTCAAACTACACGAGTTTCTGCTGACCCAGTATCACACTGGACCATGAGTCAAACTACGTGTGTGTCTGTTGACCCAATATCGCACTGGATCATGAGTCAAACAACATGTGTGTCTGTTGACCCAGTATCGCACTGGATCATGAGTCAAACTACATGTGTGTCTGCTGACCCAGCATCACACTGGACCATAAGTCAAACTACATGTGTCTGTTGAACCAGTATCACACTGGATCACGAGTCAAACTACAGGTGTGTCTGTTGACCCAGTATCGCACTGGATCATGAGTCAAACTACATGTGTGTCTGTTGACCCAGTATCACACTGGATCATGAGTCAAACTACATGTGTGTCTGCTGACCCAGTATCACACTGGATCATGAGTCAAACTACATGTGTGTCTGTTGAACCACTGTCGCACTGCACCATTAGTCAAACTACTTGTGTGTCTGTTGACCCAGTATCGCACGGGATCATGAATCAAACTACATGTGTGTCTGTTGACCCAGTATCGCACTGGATCAAGAGTCAAACTACATGTGTGTCTGTTGAGCCACTGTCGCATTGGACCATGAGTCTAACTACATGTGTGTCTGTTGACCCAGTATCACACTGGACCATGAGTCAAACTACATGTGTTTGCTGACCCAGTATCGCACTGGATCATGAGTCAAACTACATGTGTGTCTGCTGACCCAGTATCGCACTGGATCATGAGTCAAATTACCTGTGTGTATGTTGACCCAGTATCACATTGGATCATGAGTCAAACTACATGTGTGTCTGTTGAAACACTATCACACTGGACCATGAGTCAAACTACATGTGTGTCTGTTGACACAGTATCACCCTGGATTATGAGTCAAACTACATGCGAGTCTGCTGACCCAGCATCACACTGGATCATGAGTCAAACTACATGTGTGTCTGTTGGCCCATTATCACACTGGACCAAGAGTCAAACTACATGTGTGTCTGTTGAACCACTATCACATTGGACCATGAATCAAACTACATGTGTGTTTGTTGAACCAGTATCACCCTGGATTATGAGTCAAACTACATGTGTGTCTGCTGACCCAGCATCTCACTGGATCATGAGTCAAATTACATGTGTGTCTGTTGACCCAGTATCACCCTTGATTATGAGTCAAACTACATGTGTGTCTGCTGACCTGGTATCACACTGGATCATGAGTCAATCTACATGTGTGTCTGTTGACCCAGTATCTCACTGGATCATGAGTCAAACTACATATGTGTCTATTGGCCCAGTATCGTACTAGATCATGAGTCAAACTACATGTGTGTCTGTTGACCCAGTATCACACTGGATCATGAGTCAAACTACATGTGTGTCTGCTGACCCAGTATCACACTGGATCATGAGTCAAACTACATGTGTGTCTGTTGAACCACTGTCGCACTGCACCATGAGTCAAACTACTTGTGTGTCTGTTGACCCAGTATCGCACGGGATCATGAATCAAACTACATGTGTGTCTGTTGACCCAGTATCGCACTGGATCAAGAGTCAAACTACATGTGTGTCTGTTGAGCCACTGTCGCATTGGACCATGAGTCTAAGTACATGTGTGTCTGTTGACCCAGTATCACACTGGACCATGAGTCAAACTACATGTGTCTGCTGAAACAGTATCGCACTGGATCATGAGTCAAACTACATGTGTGTCTGCTGACCCAGTATCGCACTGGATCATGAGTCAAATTACCTGTGTGTATGTTGACCCAGTATCACATTGGATCATGAGTCAAACTACATGTGTGTCTGTTGAAACACTATCACACTGGACCATGAGTCAAACTACATGTGTGTCAGTTGACCCAGTATCACCCTGGATTATGAGTCAAACTACAAGCGAGTCTGCTGACCCAGCATCACACTGGATCATGAGTCAAACTACATGTGTGTCTGTTGGCCCATTATCACACTGGACCAAGAGTCAAACTACATGTGTGTCTGTTGAACCACTATCACATTGGACCATGAGTCAAACTACATGTGTGTTTGTTGAACCAGTATCACCCTGGATTATGAGTCAAACTACATGTGTGTCTGCTGACCCAGCATCACACTGGATCATGAGTCAAACTACATGTGTGTCTGTTGACCCAGTATCACCCTTGATTATGAGTCAAACTACATGTGTGTCTGCTGACCTGGTATCACACTGGATCATGAGTCAATCTACATGTGTGTCTGTTGACCCAGTATCTCACTGGATCATGAATCAAACTACATATGTGTCTGTTGGGCCAGTATCGTACTAGATCATGAGTCAAACTACATGTGTGTCTGTTGACCCAGTATCACACTGGATCATGAGTCAAACTACTTGTGTGTTTGTTGACTCACTGTCGCATTGCACCATGAGTCAAACTACATGTGTGTCTGTTGAACCGCTATCGCATTGGACCATGAGTCAAACTACATGTGTGTTTGTTGAACCAGTATCACCCTGGATTATGAGTAAAACTACATGTGTGTCTGCTGACCCAGCAGCACACTGGATCATGAGTCAAACTACATGTGTGTCTGTTGATCCAGTATCACCCTTGATTATGAGTCAAACTACATGTGTGTCTGCTGACACAGCATCACACTGGACCATGAGTCAAACTACATGTGTGTCTGTTGACACAGTATCACCCTCGACCATGAGTCAAACTACATGTGTGTCTGCTGATACAGTATAACATTGGATCATGAGTCAAACTACATGTGTGTGTTGACCCAGTATCACAGTGGATCATGAGTCAAACTACATGTGTGTCTGTTGACCCAGTATCGCACTGGATCATGAGTCAAACTACATGTGTGTCTGTTGACCCAGTATCACACTGGATCATGAGTCAAACTGCATGTGTGTCTGCTGACCCAGTATCACACTGGATCATAAGTCAAACTACATGTGTGTTTGTTGATCCACTGTCGCACTGCACCATGAGTCAAACTACTTGTGTGTCTGTTGACCCAGTATCGCACGGGATCACGAATCAAACTACAAGTGTGTCTATTGACCCAGTATCGCACTGGATCATGAGTCAAACAACATGTGTGTCTGTTGACCCAGTATCGCACTGGATCATGAGTCAAACTACGTGTGTCTGTTGACCCAGTATCACACTGGATTATGAGTCAAACTACATGTGTGTCTGCTGACCCACTGTCGCACTGCACCATGAGTCAAACTACATGTGTGTCTGTTGACCCACTGTCGCACTGCACCATGAGTCAAACTACTTGTGTGTCTGTTGACCCAGTATCACAGGGGATCATGAATCAAATTACATGTGTGTCTGTTGACCCAGAATCGCACTGGATCAAGAGTCAAACTACATGTGTGTCTGTTGAGCCACTGTCGCATTGGACCATGAGTCTAACTACATGTGTGTCTGTTGACCCAGTATCACACTGGACCATGAGTCAAACTACATGTGTCTGCTGACCCAGTATCGCACTGGATCATGAGTCAAACTACATGTGTGTCTGCTGACCCAGTATCGCACTGGATCATGAGTCAAATTACCTGTGTGTATGTTGACCCAGTATCACATTGGATCATGAGTCAAACTACATGTGTGTCTGTTGAAACACTATCACACTGGACCATGAGTCAAACTACATGTGTGTCTGTTGACACAGTATCACCCTGGATTATGAGTCAAACTACATGCGAGTCTGCTGACCCAGCATCACACTGGATCATGAGTCAAACTACATGTGTGTCTGTTGGCCCATTATCACACTGGACCAAGAGTCAAACTACATGTGTGTCTGTTGAACCACTATCACATTGGACCATGAATCAAACTACATGTGTGTTTGTTGAACCAGTATCACCCTGGATTATGAGTCAAACTACATGTGTGTCTGCTGACCCAGCATCTCACTGGATCATGAGTCAAACTACATGTGTGTCTGTTGACCCAGTATCACCCTTGATTATGAGTCAAACTACATGTGTGTCTGCTGACCTGGTATCACACTGGATCATGAGTCAATCTACATGTGTGTCTGTTGACCCAGTATCTCACTGGATCATGAGTCAAACTACATATGTGTCTGTTGGCCCAGTATCGTACTAGATCATGAGTCAAACTACATGTGTGTCTGTTGACCCAGTATCACACTGGATCATGAGTCAAACTACATGTGTGTCTGCTGACCCAGTATCACACTGGATCATGAGTCAAACTACATGTGTGTCTGTTGACCCAGTATCGCACGGGATCATGAATCAAACTACATGTGTGTCTGTTGACCCAGTATCGCACTGGATCAAGAGTCAAACTACATGAGTGTCTGTTGAGCCACTGTCGCATTGGACCATGAGTCTAACTACATGTGTGTCTGTTGACCCAGTATCACACTGGACCATGAGTCAAACTACATGTGTCTGCTGAAACAGTATCGCACTGGATCATGAGTCAAACTACATGTGTGTCTGCTGACCCAGTATCGCACTGGATCATGAGTCAAATTACCTGTGTGTATGTTGACCCAGTATCACATTGGATCATGAGTCAAACTACATGTGTGTCTGTTGAAACACTATCACACTGGACCATGAGTCAAACTACATGTGTGTCTGTTGACCCAGTATCACCCTGGATTATGAGTCAAACTACATGCGAGTCTGCTGACCCAGCATCACACTGGATCATGAGTCAAACTACATGTGTGTCTGTTGGCCCATTATCACACTGGACCAAGAGTCAAACTACATGTGTGTCAGTTGAACCACTATCACATTGGACCATGAGTCAAACTACATGTGTGTTTGTTGAACCAGTATCACCCTGGATTATGAGTCAAACTACATGTGTGTCTGCTGACCCAGCATCACACTGGATCATGAGTCAAACTACATGTGTGTCTGTTGACCCAGTATCACCCTTGATTATGAGTCAAACTACATGTGTGTCTGCTGACCTGGTATCACACTGGATCATGAGTCAATCTACATGTGTGTCTGTTGACCCAGTATCTCACTGGATCATGAATCAAACTACATATGTGTCTGTTGGGCCAGTATCGTACTAGATCATGAGTCAAACTACATGTGTGTCTGTTGACCCAGTATCACACTGGATCATGAGTCAAACTACTTGTGTGTTTGTTGACTCACTGTCGCACTGCACCATGAGTCAAACTACATGTGTGTCTGTTGAACCGCTATCGCATTGGACCATGAGTCAAACTACATGTGTGTTTGTTGAACCAGTATCACCCTGGATTATGAGTAAAACTACATGTGTGTCTGCTGACCCAGCAGCACACTGGATCATGAGTCAAACTACATGTGTGTCTGTTGATCCAGTATCACCCTTGATTATGAGTCAAACTACATGTGTGTCTGCTGACACAGCATCACACTGGACCATGAGTCAAACTACATGTGTGTCTGTTGACACAGTATCACCCTCGACCATGAGTCAAACTACATGTGTGTCTGCTGATACAGTATAACATTGGATCATGAGTCAAACTACATGTGTGTGTTGACCCAGTATCACAGTGGATCATGAGTCAAACTACATGTGTGTCTGTTGACCCAGTATCGCACTGGATCATGAGTCAAACTACATGTGTGTCTGTTGACCCAGTATCACACTGGATCATGAGTCAAACTGCATGTGTGTCTGCTGACCCAGTATCACACTGGATCATAAGTCAAACTACATGTGTGTTTGTTGACCCACTGTCGCACTGCACCATGAGTCAAACTACTTGTGTGTCTGTTGACCCAGTATCGCACGGGATCACGAATCAAACTACAAGTGTGTCTATTGACCCAGTATCGCACTGGATCATGAGTCAAACAACATGTGTGTCTGTTGACCCAGTATCGCACTGGATCATGAGTCAAACTACATGTGTGTCTGTTGACCCAGTATCACACTGGATTATGAGTCAAACTACATGTGTGTCTGCTGACCCACTGTCGCACTGCACCATGAGTCAAACTACATGTGTGTCTGTTGACCCACTGTCGCACTGCACCATGAGTCAAACTACTTGTGTGTCTGTTGACCCAGTATCACAGGGGATCATGAATCAAATTACATGTGTGTCTGTTGACCCAGAATCGCACTGGATCAAGAGTCAAACTACATGTGTGTCTGTTGAGCCACTGTCGCACTGGACCATGAGTCAAACTACATGTGTGTCTGTTGAACCAGTATCATCCTTGATTATGAGTCAAACTACATGTGTGTCTGCTGAACCAGCATCACACTGGACCATGAGTCAAACTACATGTGTGTCTGTTGACACAGTATCACCCTCGACCATGAGTCAAACTACATGTGTGTCAGCTGATACAGTATAACACTGGATCATGAGTCAAACTACATGTGTGTGTTTTGACCCAGTATCACACTGGATCATGAGTCAAACTACATGTGTGTCTGTTGACCTGGTATCACACTGGATCATGAGTCAATCTACATGTGTGTCTGCTGACCCCGTATCACACTGGATCACGAGTCAAACTTCACGTATTTCTGCTGACCCAGTATCACACTGGATCATGAGTCAAACTACATGTGTGTCTGTTGACCCACTATCACACTGGACCATGAGTCAAACTACATGTGTGTCTGTTGAACCGGTATCACACTGGATCACGAGTCAAACTACATGTGTGTCTGCTGACCCACTGTCGCACTGCACCATGAGTCAAACTACATGTGTGTCTGTTGACCCACTGTCGCACTGCACCATGAGTCAAACTACTTGTGTGTCTGTTGACCCAGTATCACAGGGGATCATGAATCAAATTACATGTGTGTCTGTTGACCCAGAATCGCACTGGATCAAGAGTCAAACTACATGTGTGTCTGTTGAGCCACTGTCGCATTGGACCATGAGTCTAACTACATGTGTGTCTGTTGACCCAGTATCACACTGGACCATGAGTCAAACTACATGTGTCTGCTGACCCAGTATCGCACTGGATCATGAGTCAAACTACATGTGTGTCTGCTGACCCAGTATCGCACTGGATCATGAGTCAAATTACCTGTGTGTATGTTGACCCAGTATCACATTGGATCATGAGTCAAACTACATGTGTGTCTGTTGAAACACTATCACACTGGACCATGAGTCAAACTACATGTGTGTCTGTTGACACAGTATCACCCTGGATTATGAGTCAAACTACATGCGAGTCTGCTGACCCAGCATCACACTGGATCATGAGTCAAACTACATGTGTGTCTGTTGGCCCATTATCACACTGGACCAAGAGTCAAACTACATGTGTGTCTGTTGAACCACTATCACATTGGACCATGAATCAAACTACATGTGTGTTTGTTGAACCAGTATCACCCTGGATTATGAGTCAAACTACATGTGTGTCTGCTGACCCAGCATCTCACTGGATCATGAGTCAAACTACATGTGTGTCTGTTGACCCAGTATCACCCTTGATTATGAGTCAAACTACATGTGTGTCTGCTGACCTGGTATCACACTGGATCATGAGTCAATCTACATGTGTGTCTGTTGACCCAGTATCTCACTGGATCATGAGTCAAACTACATATGTGTCTGTTGGCCCAGTATCGTACTAGATCATGAGTCAAACTACATGTGTGTCTGTTGACCCAGTATCACACTGGATCATGAGTCAAACTACATGTGTGTCTGCTGACCCAGTATCACACTGGATCATGAGTCAAACTACATGTGTGTCTGTTGAACCACTGTCGCACTGCACCATGAGTCAAACTACTTGTGTGTCTGTTGACCCAGTATCGCACGGGATCATGAATCAAACTACATGTGTGTCTGTTGACCCAGTATCGCACTGGATCAAGAGTCAAACTACATGTGTGTCTGTTGAGCCACTGTCGCATTGGACCATGAGTCTAACTACATGTGTGTCTGTTGACCCAGTATCACACTGGACCATGAGTCAAACTTCATGTGTCTGCTGAAACAGTATCGCACTGGATCATGAGTCAAACTACATGTGTGTCTGCTGACCCAGTATCGCACTGGATCATGAGTCAAATTACCTGTGTGTATGTTGACCCAGTATCACATTGGATCATGAGTCAAACTACATGTGTGTCTGTTGAAACACTATCACACTGGACCATGAGTCAAACTACATGTGTGTCTGTTGACCCAGTATCACCCTGGATTATGAGTCAAACTACATGCGAGTCTGCTGACCCAGCATCACACTGGATCATGAGTCAAACTACATGTGTGTCTGTTGGCCCATTATCACACTGGACCAAGAGTCAAACTACATGTGTGTCTGTTGAACCACTATCACATTGGACCATGAGTCAAACTACATGTGTGTTTGTTGAACCAGTATCACCCTGGATTTTGAGTCAAACTACATGTGTGTCTGCTGACCCAGCATCACACTGGATCATGAGTCAAACTACATGTGTGTCTGTTGACCCAGTATCACCCTTGATTATGAGTCAAACTACATGTGTGTCTGCTGACCTGGTATCACACTGGATCATGAGTCAATCTACATGTGTGTCTGTTGACCCAGTATCTCACTGGATCATGAATCAAACTACATATGTGTCTGTTGGGCCAGTATCGTACTAGATCATGAGTCAAACTACATGTGTGTCTGTTGACCCAGTATCACACTGGATCATGAGTCAAACTACTTGTGTGTTTGTTGACTCACTGTCGCACTGCACCATGAGTCAAACTACATGTGTGTCTGTTGAACCGCTATCGCATTGGACCATGAGTCAAACTACATGTGTGTTTGTTGAACCAGTATCACCCTGGATTATGAGTAAAACTACATGTGTGTCTGCTGACCCAGCAGCACACTGGATCATGAGTCAAACTACATGTGTGTCTGTTGATCCAGTATCACCCTTGATTATGAGTCAAACTACATGTGTGTCTGCTGACACAGCATCACACTGGACCATGAGTCAAACTACATGTGTGTCTGTTGACACAGTATCACCCTCGACCATGAGTCAAACTACATGTGTGTCTGCTGATACAGTATAACATTGGATCATGAGTCAAACTACATGTGTGTGTTGACCCAGTATCACAGTGGATCATGAGTCAAACTACATGTGTGTCTGTTGACCCAGTATCGCACTGGATCATGAGTCAAACTACATGTGTGTCTGTTGACCCAGTATCACACTGGATCATGAGTCAAACTGCATGTGTGTCTGCTGACCCAGTATCACACTGGATCATAAGTCAAACTACATGTGTGTTTGTTGACCCACTGTCGCACTGCACCATGAGTCAAACTACTTGTGTGTCTGTTGACCCAGTATCGCACGGGATCACGAATCAAACTACAAGTGTGTCTATTGACCCAGTATCGCACTGGATCATGAGTCAAACAACATGTGTGTCTGTTGACCCAGTATCGCACTGGATCATGAGTCAAACTACATGTGTGTCTGTTGACCCAGTATCACACTGGATTATGAGTCAAACTACATGTGTGTCTGCTGACCCACTGTCGCACTGCACCATGAGTCAAACTACATGTGTGTCTGTTGACCCACTGTCGCACTGCACCATGAGTCAAACTACTTGTGTGTCTGTTGACCCAGTATCACAGGGGATCATGAATCAAATTACATGTGTGTCTGTTGACCCAGAATCGCACTGGATCAAGAGTCAAACTACATGTGTGTCTGTTGAGCCACTGTCGCACTGGACCATGAGTCAAACTACATGTGTGTCTGTTGAACCAGTATCATCCTTGATTATGAGTCAAACTACATGTGTGTCTGCTGAACCAGCATCACACTGGACCATGAGTCAAACTACATGTGTGTCTGTTGACACAGTATCACCCTCGACCATGAGTCAAACTACATGTGTGTCAGCTGATACAGTATAACACTGGATCATGAGTCAAACTACATGTGTGTGTTTTGACCCAGTATCACACTGGATCATGAGTCAAACTACATGTGTGTCTGTTGTCCTGGTATCACACTGGATCATGAGTCAATCTACATGTGTGTCTGCTGACCCCGTATCACACTGGATCACGAGTCAAACTTCACGTATTTCTGCTGACCCAGTATCACACTGGATCATGAGTCAAACTACATGTGTGTCTGTTGACCCACTATCACACTGGACCATGAGTCAAACTACATGTGTGTCTGTTGAACCGGTATCACACTGGATCACGAGTCAAACTACGTGTGTGTCTGTTGACCCAGTATCGCACTGGATCATGAGTCAAACTACATGTGTGTCTGTTGACCCAGTATCGCACTGGATCATGAGTCAAACTACATGTGTGTCTGTTGACCCAGTATCACATTGGATCATGAGTCAAACTACATGTGTGTCTGCTGACCCAGTATCACACTGGATCATGAGTCAAACAACATGTGTGTCTGTTGACCCAGTATCGCACTGGATCATGAGTCAAACTACATGTGTGTCTGTTGTCCCAGTATCACACTGGATTATGAGTCAAACTACATGTGTGTCTGCTGACCCACTGTCGCACTGCACCATGAGTCAAACTACTTGTGTGTCTGTTGACCCAGTATCACACGGGATCATGAATCAAACTACATGTGTGTCTGTTGAACCAGAATCGCACTGGATCAAGAGTCAAACTACATGTGTGTCTGTTGACCCACTGTCGCACTGCACCATGAGTCAAACTACTTGTGTGTCTGTTGACCCAGAATCGCACTGGATCAAGAGTCAAACTACATGTGTGTCTGTTGAGCCACTGTCGCACTGAACCATGAGTCAAACTACATGTGTGTCTGTTGACCCAGTATCATCCTTGATTATGAGTCAAACTACATGTGTGTCTGCTGACCCAGCATCACACTGGACCATGAGTCAAAGTACGTGTGTGTCTGTTGACACAGTATCACCCTCGACCATGAGTCAAACTACATGTGTGTCTGCTGATACAGTATAACACTGGACCATGAGTTAAATTACATGTGTGTCTGTTGACACAGTATCACCCTCGACCATGAGTCAAACTACATGTGTGTCTGCTGATACAGTATAACACTGGATCATGAGTCAAACTACATGTGTGTGTTTTGACCCAGTATCACACTGGATCATTAGTCAATCTACATGTGTGTCTGCTGACCCCGTATCACACTGGATCACGAGTCAAACTTCACGTGTTTCTGCTGACCCAATATCACACTGGACCATGAGTCAAACTACATGTGTGTCTGTTGAACCGGTATCACACTGGATCATGAGTCAAACTACATGTGTGTCTGTTGACCCAGTATCGCACTGGATCATGAGTCAAAATACATGTGTGTCTGTTGACCCAGTATCACATTGGATCAAGAGTCAAACTACATGTGTGTCTGTTGAGCCACTGTCGCACTGGACCATGAGTCAAACTACATGTGTGTCTGTTGAACCAGTATCACACTGGATCACGAGTCAAACTACATGTGTGTCTGTTGACCCAGTATCGCACTGGATCATGAGTCAAACTACATGTGTGTCTGTTGACCCAGTATCGCACTGGATCATGAGTCAAACTACATGTGTGTCTGTTGACACAGTATCACATTGGATCTTGAGTGAAACTACACGTGTGTCTGCTGAACAAGTATCACACTGGATCATGAGTTAAATTACATGTGTGTCTGTTGACCCACTATCACACTGGACCATGAGTCAAACTACATGTGTGTCTGTTGACCCAGTATCACACTGGATCATGAGTCAAACTACATGTGTGTCTGCTGACCCAGTATCACACTGGATCATGAGTCAAACTACACGTATGTCTTCTGAACAAGTATCACACTGTATCATGAGTCAAACTACATGTGTGTCTTTGACCCACTATCACACTGGACCATGAGTCAAACTACATGTGTGTCTGTTGACCCAGTATCACACTGGATCATGAGTCAAACTACATGTGTGTCTGCTGACCCAGTATCACACTGGATCATGAGTCAAACTACACGTATGTCTTCTGAACAAGTATCACACTGCATCATGAGTCAAACTACATGTGTGTCTTTGACCCACTATCACACTGGACCATCAGTCAAACTACATGTGTGTCTGTTGAACCAGTATCACACTGGATCACGAGTGAAACTACATGTGTGTCTGTTGAACCAGTATCACACTGGATCACGAGTCAAACAACATGTGTGTCAGTTAACCCAGTATCGCACTGGATCACGAGACAAATTACATGTGTGTATGTTGACCCAGTATCGCACTGGATCATGAGTCAAACTACATGTGTGTCTGTTGACCCAGTATCACACTGGATCATGAGTCAAACTACATGTGTGTTTGCTGACCCAGTATCACACTGGATCATGATTCAAACTACATGTGTGTCTGTTGACCCACTGTCGCACTGCGCCATGAGTCAAACTACTTGTGTGTCTGTTGACCCAGCATCGCACGGGATCATGAATCACACTACATGTGTGTCTGTTGACCCAGTATCGCACTGGATCAAGAGTCAAACTACATGTGTGTCTGTTGAGGCACTGTCGCACTGGACCATGAATCAAACTACATGTGTGTCTGTTGACCCAGTATCGCACTGGACCATGAGTCAAACTACATGTATGACTGCTGACCCAGTATCGCACTGGATCATGAGTCAAACTACATGTGTGTCTGCTGACCCAGTATCGCACTGGATCATGAGTCAAACTACATGTGTGTATGTTGACCCAGTATCACATTGGATCTTGAGTCAAACTACACGTGTGTCTGCTGAACAAGTATCACACTGGATCATGAGTTAAACTACATGTGTGTCTGTTGACCCACTATCACACTGGACCATGAGTCAAACTACATGTGTGTCTGTTGACCCAGTATCACACTGGATCATGAGTCAAACTACATGTGTGTCTGCCGACCCAGTATCACACTGGATCATGAGTGAAACTACACGTGTCTTCTGAACAAGTATCACACTGGATCATGAGTGAAACTACATGTGTCTTTGACCCACTATCACACTGGACCATGAGTGAAACTACATGTGTGTCTGTTGAACCAGTATGACACGTGACTCTGTGAATGACTTTGCGTCTGTGATCACATTTGCTAGTCTGTGTGTAGGTGTTTGGTGGGTGGTGATTGCGAGACTGAGGGTACCTGTTCTGCTGCCTTAATGATTGTGTGCTCTGCGTTAATGGGAGTGGTTTGTGGCTGGTGTATGTTACTTGTTGATTTCAGGAATTGCACTAACCCTCGACACTCTCTTGGGAATGCCCTGAATTTCTTTACTCCTTCAACAACAGTCTTGATGAGATTTCTAAGTGATAAATAGCGGCATGTTGTTAAGATGTTCATGAGACTATACTTTGCTTTATTCATGTCCTTGTTTGCAGAAAGATATACACAATATAAAAAGCCTTTGCTAACAGTTACACCATCTCTACTACCAAGTACACAATTTTCTAAATGTTCTTCTGGCATATGCATCTAACTCAGATCTATTTAGGAATATTTCTGCCATGTTTTCATTCACTACTTAATCATACTACTTAACTAACGACGTTAGTTAAATAGTGACTTAACGTAACGTCTTAATTATCTTGACAAAACCTTATTGATACTTAAGAGAAGAGTCACTGTGTTTGTATGATCAGACAGAATCACTCTCAAAATATCTGAAATAACAAGACAATCATGCATCATACACTGATACATATCTTTATTCTACATATAAAATCTTGTATGCAAAATCTTGTGAAATATTTTTATATCCCTGCCCCTGTTACTTACGGCTAAGATAACTGAAACATTCTACATGTCACCATCCCAAATGTAATGCATTGCATGCTAAATATATTGACAACTTTTGATGAATCATGGTACATAATTTTAAAGTGATAAACTGATTAAATAATACATTTAATTAAACAATTAATTGATTGTTAGTTATTTTAAATATCAGTCTTTCCAGACAAATTGAATATTAACAGGAATGGATATAACATTTTTATTTTCAAAATTCTAGCAAACCTAATTCTCAGTCAAACTAGTTGGCAACATCATAATACTACTACTACTATTACTATAATAGTCATACTATATATATACTTACCTTACACAAATTGGTCACTCACATCAATTGGACATGCCGGAAATCACGTTTAGATCTCGCCGCTAGAGGCATCACTAGGCTATTTAAATACAATGGGGAACGCGAGAGTTGTTAATGTAAACAGGTCAAAACCGCAAAAATTGAAAGAAATGACGTTTAATCAAGTGTGATTATATATTCAGAAATATAATACAACATATGAAGCTTGTCTTGTCATAAAGGCTGGAGTAATGGTAACGAGTTGCTAAACATGTGAAATAAATGTAATATATTAATATTATTTACGCACTACCAAATATAGCGCAGGTGTTTAACGATGTATGTAAAGTATGTATGCCAGGGCTGTCTTGTTAAAAAGGTGGAATAATGGGAACAATGTGTGAAATTAATGTATTCAAAAAATTGCCAATTTTTTTTACACATTACAAACTAACACTATATCAGTGTCTGTATTTTTCAGCAAACCATAAAAAGACCAGCTACCTATAGAGATTATACCCCTGGCCAACTAAATTATGCATACAGACCTGCCTACCCCAAAAACTTCCTGTCAGTAATCCATCTTCCCATTTATACTGATTTTCCGGAATATAGGCTTCCTGTCAGTAATTCAGAACTGTGTCAGATATTGGTCGCCTGGGGGGGGGGGGGGGGGGGGTAGCGACAGGTCAAAACCATTATACTTACGCTGTCATCAACATCAGCCAACACCTACTCAACTCTAGAATGATAAATGATAGACAGGGGGGGGGGGGGGTAGCGACCGACCAAAACCATTACATCACACTGTCATCGACATCGCCTACACTCTAGTGACTGTATGATAGGCTGTAAATTATAGACTAAACTCCTCAATAAATACACTAACTTAGTCTTAGTACAGTCAGTTGGCCTAACACTACAAGTACAACACTCACTAAATTTTTGCATTACACGTTTCTTTTCGGTTGGCGGTGGCGTCGTTTCGCTGTCACCATCATTTCGTGCAGCGTGACTTCGTTTGTTTGATCGCGGAAATGCCAATTTGTCATAACGTTGTTTCCTATTGTTTACATTACGACCAGACTCAGCGAATGAAAAACCATGTCACAACATGCTGCATACATATACTGCCACCTGTTGAATATAGTGGAAACAACATTTTAGTGATTGGCAAACATGGTGACAGTCCGTAATATTTTCATCCCTCGCCGTAATACCGTAATTTGAGGTGACTTTCCGGAATTATTCCGTACAATCCGGAATGGTAGGCAGGTCTGTGCATATAAAATGTGCAAAGACGGATTGTCAGTCCGTAAGGCATCGAGGACATGTGGTGTGCCTGTAACAACTTTACGCCATAAAACATTAGGTCATTCTGATTCTTATGAACATACATATATAAAAACAATGATGAGCAGTTCTGAAGAAGTAGCTTTCGTGTCCCACGTGAAATCAGTAGCTGCATGTGGGTACGGATATACGCGCAGAGAATTAGCAGATCTTGCTGGTGAAACCGCTTTCTTCCTGAATAGGAAAGACACTAGTAGCCCACCAAATGATAATGGGTGTATCGCTTGTTAAAGAGATGGCCAGACCTTAAGATGACCAAGCCAAACGGCTTGTCCATGGTTAGAGCACGCAATGCAACGATGGAAACGTTAGATAATTATTACAAGGAGTTACGGAACATATTTCAGAAGTATGACTTGCTGGGAAAACCACACAGGATTTTCAATGTTGATTAAATTGGTGTGTCTATGGAACATGTGTCGCCTAAGATAATCGTCGAAACAGGTCGGACATCGTTGGCCGTAGTTTCACCAAGATCGGCAACAACCACGATCATAAGCTGTATAAATGCAATAGGACAGTGCTTGACCTCCCCCCTTCTTAATATTCAAGGGGAAGCGGATGATAGAGGAGTTAATGAACGGCGCGCTGCCATGAACACAAGGGACTATGTCCGACAATGGATGGTCCACAAATAAAATCTTCCAGGCCTACTTGAATAAACATATTCTTAAGTGCGTGTCTACCAGCAAAGACGAACCCCTTTTGTTGTTGTATGACGGACACAGTTCGCACATCAACGTGCCATTACTAGAATGGGCGCACAGACACAACGTGATCCTCTTCCTACTCCCGGCCCATACGAGTCACTTCCTACAGCCGTTGGATGTCGAGGTCTTTGGCCCGTTTAAGGTTGCTTACTACAGGGGTCATGTTCTTGTTAGACTTCCTGACGAAGAAAAATGCAGTGTATTTTTGAGAAATAATTTTTTTACAAAAAATTCACATGCTGTGACATAAGTACATTTGAGTAGGCATATTTTCATGTGTGATTGTAGAAGGCGTTGACTGTAAAATAGTGGATTTCTAGATGATTTGAATAAGCGGAAGGATATTGGCAGCAATTTGTGGAGTAATTCTTGCCGGCATTTGTAAATATTGACGGGTGTCACACATACAGGCATTTTACGAGAGCTAGAAGTATGCAATTTTGGTTTAATCTATCAGCATGTCAGTGAGATGATGATAACAGCAGGTGAGACGTTTGAGATATTTTATAGGTTACGTTTTCTTATAATCAGACAAAACGTTAACATGGTTGCCTATGGGAAAACCAACAGTGTGCTGACCCCTGTATAAAGCGAATGCCGCAACTTTATGAAAGAGAATCCTGGGCGGGTCGTTACACGTAGTGAAGTTTTTCGCCTTACAGCCAAAGCAATCCTTCGTACTATGACTCCATGCAACATAACTGGAAGTTTCCGACGTTCGGGAATTTTCCCGTTCAAAGCCAGTGTGGTCACAGATCAACAGCTTGCACTAAGTAAATTATGATTACCAAGCAATAAACGACGCAGCAACTGTTGACGTGCCTACAGCAGCTGGCAATGTGGATCAAGCGGCGAACACCATTACGGTTACTGCTGACGTGCATGCAGTGGGTAACAGTGATGATTACCTAGCCCCGAACACTACAGTTGTGGACATGCATGCACCTGGTAGCAGGGTAGATCACATAGTAACGAACACAACAACACACAAACACACTGCACAACACCACATCTCCCGATTTAGATACGTTTATTAACTCGAAGAAACTTCGTTTTGTGCCACCATTTAAAAAAGCATACAGTCGACACGGAATGGTCAATGGTGGTCAAGCTATCACAGAAGGGCGTGGGGTGGACCAGGTATTTCAGAAATTCAAACCAGCAAACTAACCAACAAGAAAGATATAAAACCCAACAAACAAAGCAAAACACAAACGAACCAACCAACAAACAAACAGGCACCTCGACAAACACAGTGACACATTCACCAACAAACAACGCACAACTTCAAAAAATTGTAACAGATGATGTGTGCTGCGTAGGCAAAAGGGAAACACCACCCAATGCCCAATGTGATGTAGATGTAATCGTTTGGGCGCAATGCGATTTTTATCTGGTTACAGAGGTGTTATTCAAGGAACATTGCAACTGCCCCTGTTGTGCGGCAAGTAGTCAGGAAGAGTAGTGTCTCAATATTTATTCAAAATAAATGTTCAAAATATTAAGCTAAAATATAAGATTGTGAACACTGCATATGAAAAGCAAACATTGTCAATGCTGGTGTCATCAATTTACCAATAAATGTTTTCTTTTAAACAAACCTCCTTGTCGTCATTAAATAACTTGCATTTGCTCAAACACTCATCAGAAGTTAGCATCAAATATTTTAAGTGAATTCTACTTTTACTATAATAACGCCAGGAAAGCTAACCACAAACAACAACGCCATGCAGCGGGCACCAGCGGTCCCGTGACGTAATTAATTCAGTTTTTGTCGGTACGGCTTGCCATACCAGCCATGACCAATTTGTGTGATAGCGTCGATTCGTGGAGCATGTTTTTCTGATTTTACAAATGTAAGTATTTCCCTTAAAACAACTTTTTTTTACAAATTTTTTGCACAGTATTGATTAAACAACGCCACGCCCACGGCTAGTAATTTAGAATTTTGAAATTGTTCGAAAAGATTTGATTTGGTTTTTGTGCAAAACGGCATTTTCTGTTAACTATGTCTGCTATGGTATGACCAATTCATGTAACACCAGTATAATATTAATTAATAATACTAGCAGAATTAGCTTGACCCGCATAAATAAAAAAATATATAACTTAACTCCGTCTTAAATAATAGTATTACCATTATAGGCATAGCTTAAAGTTAAATCAGATACTGTTGTTTTTGTTGTCATTAAAAGTCAGAAATTAATTAAATAAGTCATGATCAAGGCGCTCCACAATCTCGGCCCGCGCCTCCGGTGACGCGCTCTCAGTCATACTGACACAGAATCAGATCGCTCAAATGTTACGTTTTGAATGGCGCAAAAACCACATTGCACGAGCAATCACGCCAACGGAATTTTCAACACATACTATTACTAATTTAATCCTATAGATCTACCTACAAACACAATCGTTCGATACAAATCATTACTAGACTATCAAACTTGCAACTGAAACACAGCTATGTCATCAAATCGATTACATTTACCATAATTTTGGTCAAATTTGAAAAAGAAAAGGACGTACAGAAAGTTCAACTTACCCGCAAAAGGAATCCCGCTGCGAATGACGCAAATGACCGGGAAAAGTGCGCGAAAACAGAGGTTGAAATAAAACGCTACCCAGGTGCCGAGTAAACGAGACGGCACTGCTGTAACGGCGCTGCGCGCACGTAAAAACATCGCGGTAGCAGGATTCATTGAAGTGCCCAGTAATGACAATGCTAAAGTAAAAGTCCAATCAGTATATACTTATATTTATAAAGTCATGGTCTACCGCATATAAATTATAATAAATCATGTGTAGGAGGCCCTACATCAATAACGAGTTGTGGCAACTCATAACATTACCTCCTTATCGTCCCCCAAAACATTTGGTAAAGATGGGAGGTTGGTTCCCCAAACAGGTGGGAGATGAGAAGGTGACAACAAAAACTAGTGCAGAAATATTAACAAACAGAAAAGTACTACAATCACAATGTCAATTACTGATTTCGTGCACCTTGTCATCTATACATTTATGTCTTGCATATTATAAAAGCTACTACACTAAATGAGGGTAAAACAACTTACACTGATGGTAGTCAATGAAGATATGCCCGTGGTTATAAACACAGTTCTGTAGTTGTCAGTTCAGCATACTACTGGTGGGGGCACAAATCGTGCGCCCTGATTTTGTGCTCCCCGAATGTGACCACGACCCGGATGCGCTAGCTGAGCGATTGGTCTCTTATTTCACAGATAAGATCACTGATATCAGTACACGGCTGGTGACCGCACGCTCGCAATGCCAACTACCCTCATTCCTACACGATATCAAATGCCGTATTGAAGAACCATTGACATTGTACGACTTTCAACTTGCTACAGTCACCGACATCTGCGGTCTGGTTGAGAAGACATCCAGCAAATCTTCTTCCAGCATTGACGTCATTTCTGGAAGCATGCTTAAATCTAACATTCACATTCTTGGACCAGTGTTAACCAGCATTGTTAACATGTCCATCGTGTCGACATCACCACCTGTCGCCATGAAACATGCCGTAGTAACGAGGAATGGTATTGATCCAGAACTGTAATCGAATTATCGTCCAATATAAAATCTGTCTTTCGTATCGAATGTGCGTACCGTCCAATGCACAGCTGTGAAACAGCCCTAGTACGCATACAGGACGACATGTTGCTTTCTCTGGATAACAAGAAGAGCGTGATACGGGTGCTACTAGATCTCAGTGCTGCTTTTGATACTGTCACCATTTACTGTTCAATCAACTGCACAGAATTGGCGTGCGTGGCAACGCACTGTGATGGTTGAAGTCGTATCTGTCACAGCGAAGGCAGTTAAAGTTGGCAACATCATTTCAAGATGTGTCGACCTAACATGTGGTGTGCCTCAGGGTTGACCAGCCACTTACAATGGCCACCGATCGAATATCTCGTTGTACCACCGATGTGAAAGCGTGGATCTCTTTCCATAATCTTCTGCTTAACGAGAACAAAACCGAGGTGATTGTCATATCTGCAGTGAACAATCGGAAACTTGTTCACCCGCCTGTCAAGTCATTTGTGTATTTGGCTGTGCTTTTTCGCCGAAGCCGGTTATCCGCGACATCGGCGTTCTACTCGACAACACCATGTCGATGACAAATCAAGTGCGTTGTGTTTGCCAGGCGGCATATTGTCACCTCTGAAGCATCGAGTTGATTAGGAAATGTCTTACCACTAATGTCTGCAGAACCATTGTGAACGCCTTAGTCATGTCACGTATTGGTTACGGCAACGCACTGTTATATGGTCTGCCGGAGACGCACTTGCGAAAGCTGCAGATGGTACATAATTCCGCAGCACGTCTCATTACCGGGACAAGGAGACGAGAACACACAACACCTGTTCTGTACCGTCTACACTGGTTGCCTATACGACAGCGGATCGAATTCAAGCTGTTACTGCTGGTACATCGTGCAGTGCACCATCTCGGCCCTGCGTACATTTCATCGCTCGTGACATCCTACACGCCGACCAGATCACTTAGATCGGCCAAACAAGGTATGTTGACTGTTCCGAGATATCACCTTGAACATTATGGCCGTCGTTCCTTCTCGGTGGCTGGCCCGATCCTGTGGAATGCCCTGCCTCATGCAGTCAGGCATGCAAACTGCGTTGCCACCTTCAAATCACTCTTAAAGACACACTTATTTCGACAGGCCTTCAAATAACTTTGTAGTCCGCATCAGTGACATTTGTGCAATGTTGACATTTGGTTATGTACTTAGGTTGCAGTTATTTATTTACCTCATTTTTTAAATTAGCATATTATATGTATTTAGTTAATTTAATTTAAGCACATTATTTATTTTAGGTATTTAAACGGCTAATTCATTTAACTTATGTATAATATATACACTTATAAATATATATATATTTATTTTTATTCAGGTTTATCTAACTGACATTTTACGTAATTTTTACATGCTACTTTTAAATAATTTTCTTTTACCTTTCTAGTTAATATTTCTATTTGTACTAGGGCATTCTTTCTCTTAGTGGCGCAATTTCAGTTTGACCCCGTTCTTTAGTTTCTTTTAGCGGCGTTTAATTACGGTGCAACACCGTTTCTGCAGCGCGATGAAAAGGTCCTTGCAACGAGGTTGTGTCGGGAGAAAATTTTATTGTTGGGATGATTTATGACTTAACGGGTGTGGACCGGGGTGGGTACCTAAACGACAATGTTACAACTGATATTGTGCACGTACTGGTCATATATTGACATTGTATTCGACCTAAATGTTCCGCTGTTATTATTAAGAGTGGCGATTCGATTTCAATATAGACGTTGACGTTGTGTTTCTCATAAACAAATGTTTGTGACTTGTGTGTAGGGAAATAGTTGGGGTTGTGACAAGTTGCATTAATTCCATTTCCACACCTAGAAATTATTTTAACGGTAAATTCACTTGTTAGATCACACTGGCAGGCTGTTTATCTTTTGTAATCATAGTTGATACTGTGTGTAGTATGTACAACTGATATCATGGCAGTTTAATACAAGCTGCTCCGTTGCCAATTCTCAATGATTTGCAATCGCAATATGTTTGGAAGAATACTGAGTGACATATTTCTTACTTAAGGAATATGGAAACATTTACAGTTGTGATCACTGACACTGTGTCCTTTGTTGTAAGACTTGTCTTTTTTCTCTGAAGATATGGTGATGGTTCTGTTCCCTTACTTTGTGCCTAGGTGCGATACAGTTCACTGGAACGATGTTTGTGTTTTATTTGCTTTTAAAACGATTGTGCTGACATTAGATTAGTATTATTGTTTGTGTCGGAAGATGATTCGCCTCTGCCGTCTCTTTGTTCGTTTGAATTGAAAATGTAACACCAAATTTGGTGAACGAACCTCAATAAGGGGATTTGATTCCACATTAGTGCATTTGAAATTTGAGAAGTTTGGTGCACTGGAACATATTTAATATGTTTGAGGTCATTTAATTTTACTTATACTCTACAATTGTCAGCGCCTGAGGAGGCTGAGGCTTTGTCAGGGTACATTACAAACAAATTCTAAATTGTTAAATATTCCTTTAAACACTTCTATGTGATAGTGCATGCTATGTAATTTATAAACCTTTTTGAAATATCTCTATTATTAACAAAGTAAATCCACTTTTAGTGTTGGAAAAAAGGGTAATTGTGTCCATAGGCATAGGATTCATGTCCATTTCTTGTGATCTTGTGCGGACCATGTGGCACTTAATATAGGCAAAACATTACATAATCTGTTTTAATGAAGATATTGAAGTAAAGTAAAAGCTGACCCAAAATGTTGACATTTACTGTGACCTTAACATGACCTAGTTATTTGACCTTTAACGACCGTTGACCTGTATATGTTGACAAGTGACGTAATTAAATTATTATGTATGACACATTGGCTTGGTATGTTTATAAATTGTTGGAATGGAACATTTATGTTCACATTGACCATAAAATAGCATATTAAAGCATGAACTTGTTTAACTAAATTAAAGTTAACTTGTTTAAAAATGACCTTTGACGTAATTGCATGTATGAATATGAAATGTATTTAAAATTAATAATTATGGTGGTATGTTGTGCTAACAAATTAAAAGTATCTAAATGTATAACCTTGACCAGAAAAGCATATGACCTTGATACAACCTAGATAATTGACCTTGAATGAGAACCGATTTAATTATGTTGACAAATTACACTTACTTAAATTATTTAGTGTAACACATGGACTTAGTCCTTGTAATTGATCACGTATACATATTGACCATAATTTTGGGCATAAAATGGCATATTAAAGTGTGAACCACTAATGACTTAATTTGTTTAAAAAAACTTAACCCCTTACCAAATTGTCTGTATTATTAATGTCCAATTTATTTTTACTTAATAATTATGGTATGTTGATCAAAATTAAAGTTCAACTATTAACTGTAGACTATTGTGACATTACTTTGACCTATTTATGTTTGTAAACATTGAGGTGTTCCCGACACAACCATTCTTGTGAAGAAACACAACAGCATTGCTTGAATTTAACACAATTTATTATGCATTCCAAGATCTTTATAATTTCCTGCATAGTTAAATGTGATAAAATGTTCACAGTATGATGCAAAGGTCAGTACTACAACAATTATATTTAATTGTTTTGTTCATCAATGTCTCACACGTCAACATGAAGTAATGTTAACATGTTTTTTACAGTAAGCAGCCGACAAGTAGACATTGAAAACAACTGAAACAGCAGAAGTACAAGAACTAGTCAGCTTCACTGCACATACAGGGAACTACAGAAGGAGGAACAGAGTACATTGCCGACTCAGTGTAGATATAATCCGTTCACTGTTTCATGTATCCATGCACGTGAAGTGTGCCAATGTTCACAGGACACTGTTGGGCGAGTGTAGATATAATCCGTTCATTGTTTCATATATCCATGCAAGGAAGTGTGCCAAAGTTCACAAGACACTGGTGGCCGAGTGTAGATAAATCCATTCAATGCGTCATACAGCAATGCAAGTGAAGTGTGCTAATGTTCACACTTATCTTCACTGCACTGTTACTCTTCAGACATTTGCAGCAGAATCCTTCAACATGAAATAGAGGGAAACTATTAATGTATTCCCAAAATAAAATAATTACATTGGTGTCACTGTGGACTTTGTTTTTGTTTAAGTAACTTACACTACAGATTATTAAGAAAACTATTAAAAAGCTGGTATTGAGTATTGTTGTAGTACAATAATTAAAATATCACGGCGACATTTTAATTACTATTTCTTATTATAAACAATAATATACATAATTACAAAAGTGCTGATGGGACTGGATTTAATATTAAATGTTTCAATCTTGCAGTAGATAGTAGTAATTTTCATTCAAAGATTCCAAGATGGAGTCAAACCCATTGACCCTAGCCCATCCCTCAACAGCCAATTACGTGACCTATAAAATCCACTTCCCTATTTCCTGCGAGTCGGGTCCATATCCCTACACCTAGTCAGTCTGACTACAGCTATTTCACAAATTTACCTAGATGTCGATTGCTAATCTACTTAGATATTAGCATTAAACATATTTAAACGCTTATCAAAAATAACTATAATACATGTTTACTGTTACATGCAGGTCCTTTCTAATGTTAGTGTACATAGCCAGATATGTCGGACAAATGTTCCGTCCTCTAATATTCATTGGGTATATTTTAAGGTCATCTGCATTTAGTAGGGTTAGTCGCGTAAACGTACACACAATAATCTACAAAGTGTTATCAGTATTTTGAAGTGAATGTTTGCATTCATACTACAACATCAAGACATTGAAAAACACGATATATTTATTACTGAAGCAACATCAACATTGTCAGAAATTGTAATAGTGGTGCCATGTCTGACAATCAGACATGTACATTTTTCATTAAAATAATAGGTGCATGTTACATGAATTACTTAAGACAGAATGTCTGCTTCAGGACTTCTGCATCGCACACAAATCACAGCAAGAACTGTTCTATGCTTCAGTGGAATCGGACCATTATGTTGTTGCGACACAGAATACCAAGTATTAAATACTATTAAAGCAGTGAGGTCTCTACTCTCTGTTAGAACAGCCTAATCATTCTTCTTGTGAATAAAACAATCAAAAATGTTTGCTGATTGAGTCCATATATTCATAACAAGCAATGTCAACATCATACTGAAAGTCGATAGTCATTAAAAAAACTACTGTAAACCTCGGATATAACGAATTCGCTTATAGCGAATTGTCATTTATACCGAATAAATTAATTGGACCACATTTTCTCTAAATGAATTTCTTATGAAGAAATTTTCGCTTGGTAAATATGGCAAACTACATAATAACAGTAATATTATTGAATAAATCTTATGCAACACGTTTTGGATATAACGAATTTAAGATATAACATAAATTGGCCAGTCCCAAGCAATTTGTGATATCCGAGATTTACTGTACTTTGAAATGCACCCTTGCGTACGTTAGTATGTCTGTCACTACCATAACGTGCCAATAGGTCTACCCACATTTGCAAAAAAGACTGCGTTACAGCAAAACTGCGAATATCAACCACTAACACAATCAGTCTTATGTTATACCTGACCGACAGGGAATTGCACATTAGTTTCTGTTGACACTAAGGTTTTTTTTCTAAACTAGATTCAAATGATGTTAGATGTTAACATTTACAGTACATCACCAAGTCATACACAGGTGTATTTTTTTTAATATTATTAAACTGTTTGGTCCGTCAATTCAAGTTAACAATTTAATTTGTCATACAACGCTTTGCGGATCTTCATTTGTGTCTTGCGCTGCTCATTCATCATCTTGGTCCTGACCTTTGCATATAGGCTGCAGTGAATCTCGTTCTCTTCCACGAATTTGAGCAATACCAGTTTACCTGCAATGAAACATTAAGTAAACCATCAGTTTTTTAAATGAGCCATCACACTTTTGTGTATGTACTATGTCCACCATAATCAAATTGTGGTAATATAATTGTTTTTTTAGTACCATCACTAAAATACAAAACACATGCACCCATACATTCAAAACTCATGTCAGTGTTAGACCAGTGTTAAAGTATTGCAAATACTTTGCAACACTTATAAGTTGTGAATCAAGGATTGAATATTGAATGATCAAGCAACACCCAGTACCAGGCTTAGGGGAATAAACTTTGTTATCTTAAAAATATGAAACTAACAAATATAGGTATATTTCATTAACTGCAATGCACCTGATAATAGCAACAAATAAAGATGTAGAAGTGAAAGTTAGTTGGTAGCCAGTGTTCCGCCAGCTGCTCAGCTGTTACAATGAATGGTGTCTATAAATAATGCAGTCAGCAATGGCTCGTTTGCTCAATACTTTACTTTTAAATAGAATAAATATTTTGTTTGGGATTTTGAAGAGACTGTAACTTGGTAGAGATATGTTTATGCAGCGAAGAATCCTGACTAGCTAAGCTATCATTTATGTCAAGAATAGAATCATCAGACAACAAATTAGTTTGTACCATTTTAAATATTGATATCAAGTGGGATTTCACAATTAGGTATAACTGGATAACTTCTTTGTATGTGTACTATGTGTATTGTATTTGTAAATTAGATAGTCAAGTGTGGATAAGTACTACTGTAAATTCATGTCTCTGTAATGAAGTAATGTGTATCTCTTATATTGTCTGTTCATTTCAACCAATTCCTAACC
This sequence comes from Escarpia spicata, assembly GCA_963995525.1. NCBI lineage: Eukaryota > Metazoa > Annelida > Polychaeta > Sabellida > Siboglinidae > Escarpia > Escarpia spicata. The sequence goes on along the minus strand of OZ023208.1, from coordinate 30,561,155 downwards.
TTTACAGTAACATCGTTATTATAGTTCTGCATGTGTCAATTAATATAACAGTATTTATATTGTTTTTAAGGTAATCATGGCATTATTACGAGGCAAGCAGATGGTGAGTCCGCATTAATTCACAGTATGTTCATGTGAAATCTTTCCAAAATACTATCAAATGAATTTGATGCAGAACAGGCATTTAACATTTTAATTAATTACTGTCATTTCAGTTTTTTACTTTCGTCATAGTAATATTTACTATCATCAAAGAGTGCCGTTGTAGTAATCCTATCAACATGTAGATAAGTTTATATATAGATATACATGTATATAAAAATTTCTTTCACAATTTCAGCTCAAGGCTAGTATTGCACCCACAAAGGTATTTATTTATGACTGTTAATACACCTATTTACTTATTATTAGTATTTCTGACACATTAGCAACTTGCCCAGTTATTTTTACTGCATGCTTTTCAATAATGACAACATAGGTGAAACCTTCCTAGATGTCAGATATAACTAAATTAGTAGGTTTCGTCGGAGGTAATACATATTGTTTGTCCTTAAAACAACTGTGTGCCCTAGCATGTTGGAATACAATAGAGTCCTGGTAAATCAAGGAGAGGAAGACTTCATGACTTAAGAAATGTGTGGGACGCGTAGTACACTGCAAGAATTGCAATGGCAGCTATGCTAAGACATTTTTTCTACAGGCACAAAAAACAATGCCTTAGTTCCTCACAAGGAAAGTGGTGTAACGTGTGCACAACTCTTGACTGTGTCTGGGATAGCTGATGAAGGATTCAAGCAAATTCTAAGCAGATTTTATCCGCTCGAGATAGGGATGTGTGCCGAACAGATGGCACCATTCACCAAATCGGGAAGTTGCTATGGAATAAGGATAAGACGAAGGTCGACAAGACTGACGAAGTCCGAAAGACAGTGATGTCTTCAATGAGTACTCTGGCGAAGCTGTTCATTGAATTTAGGATTCAGCTGTCAACGAATCATGCCCAAGCCCCATTAACGCAATGGCAATGTTTGATAGAGAACACTGGGATTCACTTGCAGATGCAATTAATGTTGCCACTGCTAAGGAACGCAATGGAAGCGACTCAAGCGACAAACAAATCAACTATGACATGAAAAATACAATATACTACCTTCTCATGAGTTCGGCAGATTTGTTGCAAGGCGTCACATTAACGAACAAGGGTCATAAAGAAAGAGCGGAAGAACTCGGTTGGTTCATGAAAGTTCTGAAACATCACGAAAACACAACTTTTGCTGATGCCAAATATATGATAAATAAGGCACGGCAAGAAAAACTAAGACTGCCCCATCAAGGACGCCACCCGACGAATCCATGGAGATGCTTAGAAGTTTCACCGTGGACAGAATTTTGGCTCTATCTAGTGGAGAGGATGATCTCGGGAAGAGCAGCTGTGTAGACTTACGTAACCTGGTGTGCAGCAGACTAACGCTGTTCAATGCCCGGAGAGGAGGCGAGCCTTGCCGGCTCAAGATGGACCAGTGGCGCAACAAACACCAATGGCTTAGCCAGAATCCCACAACAGCACTGGACGAAGCCGAAAGAAAATTATTTCAAGATATGTAAATCATGTATATGTCAGGAATGGGGAACCATCTAGTGAGTTGCCTGTTGCCCAAGGACTGTGTGCAAGCTATTGAGAAGAAACGTCGGAGTAGCCACCTTCAACAACTACATCTTCGCGAATACGGAGCAATCCAGTCATCATTTGGATGCGTTGTTGGCCTTATCGGCTACCGTACAGTACACTGTTATGCTCCCTAAAGGCCACCGTACTCGCACCACGTGAGGTGGGGGTTCCAGTTGTATTGGTAGTCTAGTAAACACACTGTGTAAGTCTTGTCGTTGTCTGTGTCCGTTCCCAGCACAGTCATATGCTTACGTACACAACATGGTGTCAGAAGTGGCTAACGAACTCAGTAGCCTGCCACATTCGGCTAGGTGAGGACCCACTTGTCCCGGTTTTGACAAATTTCGAGCAATTTGTCACATTCGGACACGCTACGCTCGAAAATTTCAATTGTATGGCAAGCCAAATATGACATAAACGGAAAAAGAATTCAAGCACCGATTCATTGCAACAGTATCGCAGGCCAAACTGCGACCGAACGAGAATAAATACGAACATGGCACACCCTAAAAGACCAGAGTTGAAACTAGGAGGGAACATGGTTGAGAATTTCAAGAATTTTGAAGTCCGCTTTAATGACTATTGTATACAGGCAGATTATAGAGACTTGGTAAAAGATCCATCACTCCCAGATCAAATTGGGGCTCATTTCAAGAAACCCCAGCTGGAGATATCTGCATTGAAGTCAGCAATGCCAGACGAAGCTCTGTCGGTAATCCGATACACAATTGAACCGCAAATACCTGCGGCAGACAAACTGAAGCCTTGGAAGTGGATGGAGCGTCTATGCCACCACTACGCTGGCTCAGTTGGCAGTACCGTGTTATCAGATCGATTCACTTTCTGGAATCTACGCCAGAATGTACAGGACACTATACAAGACTGGGAAGTGAAAGTACGCCAAGCCGGAAGCCTGTGTGAATACGATGCTATGGCAGATGAACTAATCAGGGACAAATTCATATTCGGGCTGCTAAAGCAGGCTACAAGGACCGACCTTCTGAAAGCCCACAAGAAAGCTGATGGGTCCAAGAAAACACTGTCAGACGTTGTTGCCGAATCAAAAACCCATGAAGCAGCCAACCAGGCCAACAAACTAATTGTCGACATCTCCAGAAACACAGAAGAGCCAGTCCATTGGACCAGTCACCGACACATGAGTCTGAAACGAGAAGCTGGTACATGCCACTGGTGTGGGGACAAAAGAGGCCCCCACCCTTGGAAATCCTGCCCTGCTAATGTGTGAAATGTGGGGGAAACGACCATTTTGCCACTGTTTGCCTGGACGGTTCAACCAAACCACAGCAGCAGAACCAGCGTTTCCCAGCCAGAGGTCGCGGACGTGGAAATAGACGCCAACCGCATTGGACAGGTTACAATGCAACATCCCAGCGGGGTTTTGGCAGATTCCAAGAACCAATTGTGCCCACTCAAGATGTACGCCAACTTGACTTGGGAACCCAATATGACGATTCATGCCAAATGAGTGCTTCGAACAGAGAAGATTATCAGTGTTATTCACTAGAGAAGCAACAAGTACACGAGGTTAACCAAGTTGAAATGGGGAAAAGATACTTTTGTGAATCTCCCATTGTCAACAACAGGAGAGAGTTTCACTGAAATGAAACTACAGATTGACACAGCTGCCACGTGCAACACTATCAATGAACTGTCGCTGCACGCTTTAAAACCAAACATTGCAATGCATCACTCACCATACCTGTTGTACCCCTATGGTGACGCAAAACCTATCTATAAGATCACGTGGACAAGTAGTGTTGCTGTGCGAGAGGGAAGGCCGCTACGAAACCCTCCACTTCCAAGTCCTACCGGGTGCATTGATGGGCGATAAGCCTGCACTATTGTCCCAAGTAGATAGTGAAAGGTTGATGTGACGATATCACAATTAAAGTGATAAACTGAAACGCCACCTGGTGAATAAGGTGTATATCAGCATGCCAGTGGCTGCACAAAAGCCAACGTGGTAATGTGTGTGTTGTCGCCATGATGTGCGTTGACCCGGTGTAAACGAAACAAAGTCGGCAATAAAGTATTGTTATATACATCGACTTATATATATATATACATATAAACAGTTATCGTTATATGGTGTCAGTAATGGGATAGTACAAGCCACAGAAGAAACCGAAGAAGACGCGTACAAGATGAGTGCAAGATTGACGGCAAAAGTGCCGAATCAGCTCTCTTAGGAAAACAGAGGAGAATCATGGCGGATCTTCAAGAGGGAATGAAGATACTATGAGACAGCGACGGAAATAGCGAAAGAAGACGACGAGGTAAGAGTTGCTGCGTTTCTGAACGTATTAGGTACGGAAGGAGTAGATCTATATGAAACATTCCAGTGGCAAGAGGACGAAGACAAGAATAAGATCGATGTCGTCATACAGAAATTCGATGACAACTGCATTGCCAAGACCAATGAAACCTGATTCATACAGATTATTTAACAGATCGCAAAATACAGGTGAGACGGTGGAAGCCTATATAACAGCGCTATACAAGCTGTCAGCCACTTGTAATTTTGGGACTTTGAGAGAGACTGATTCGAGACAGGTTGGTCATAGGTATAAAGGACGATAAAGCAAGAGAAAAGTTACTTGCAAAGGAAGACCTAAATCTGGAAACTTGCGTTGCCATGTTGAAAACATTACAAGAGACTGCAGAGAATGCTGCTACGCCTGCAGAAGTACAGCATAGATGTCGTGTACACGAAAGGAAACGAAATGCATATCGCAGATGCGCTATCTCGGGCATACCTTCCATACAGCCACGCACATGACCCAGGGGGTCATGTGTTCGACACTGAACTGCAACAAATGGACATGACAGAAGATGTTCATCTGTCGACCAACGGAATACACGAAATCATGTGCAAGTCACGTAAAAACGACGAAGTGAAAACTGCAGTTCGCTACACACTTCAGGGATGGCCGGATCGACGTGAAGCAGTCGATCCACTCGCGCGACCGTATTTCAATTGCCGTGACGACCTCAGCACACAGGATGGCACACTATTCAAGGGACAGAGAATCGTCATACCCCGTGACATGCGAGCCATGCTCATAAAGAAACTCCACTCCTCGCACTTAGGAGTCGAAGGATGTCTTAGAAGAGCACGTGAAGTGATGTATTGGCCAGGCATGAACCAAGAAGTGACAGATGTCATCAGTGCCTGCAGTACGTGCAACGCGTGCAAACCAGAACAATGTAGAGAGTCGTTGTTGTCACATGAGATACCGTCACGTCCATGGTCACGAGTTGGAGTTGACCTGTTCCACCTTCATGGACAGGACTACCTCATAACGGTGGACTACTTCTCGAACTTCTTCGAAGTTGACAAGCTGTCACTGACCAGTGCAACACAGGTTATCACCAAACTGCGTATTCACTTTGCGAGATTCGGTGCACCAGACAAAGTGATTTCTGACAATGGGCCACAGTTTGCGTGTGAGGAGTTCAAGTTGTTCTCAGAGCGTTGGAAATTTGAACATATCACATCGTCACCTCGTTCCCCCCAGTCAAACGGAAAAGTGGAAAACGCAGTCAAGACGGCAAAGCAAATCATGCGGAAAGCAATTGATGACAGGGCGGATGTGTATTTGGCGTTTCTGGACTATCGAAACACACCTACAGAAGCTATGCACACATCGCCCGCTCAACGGATGTTCGCACGTCGAACCAGAACACTGCTACCAACGCTGCCAGTACTGCTGCAGACCGATCCTGCAGCACAACGTGATGCTCCTGAACAACTCAAACGTAGAAAGGAGAAACAAGTCAGGTTGTACAATCGTACGAGCAAGAATATCAGCATACTACACCCAGGAGATGTTGTGCGGTTCAAGAAGCCAAACGCCTCAAATGACTCACGAACATGGACACTAGCACGCATTCAGAAACCATCAGGCGTCAGATCTTACATAATTGAGAGTGAAGGCTCGACATACCGAAGGAATAGACGACAGCTACGTGCCACAACAGAGCCGTATAAGGATGATACTCGGTACTCTCAACAAGATGAACCTGACAATACGATGAAAAGACCAATGTGTTCAGACAACACGTGCGTAGACAACCAGAACGCACAACAGAGAGGTCAAGACAACGTCACGTCTCCTCCAAGCAGTGAACCTTCAGTCGAAACGTCTCCACAACGTAATGTACCATCCACGGTGGTACATTCACCACGCAATATGCCACCGAGGGTTATAAGTTCACCATGCAGTGTGCCGGCGACTGTTGCACGACCAAGGCGCCCATTGAAACTTCCAGCAAAGTTCAAAGACTTTGAAATTAAGTGAAAAGTTAAACATCTGACTGTAAAAAGAGGGGGATGTGACGATATCACAATTAAAGTGATAAACTGAAACGCCACCTGGCGAATAAGGTGTATATCAGCATGCCAGTGGCTACACAAAAGCCAACGTGGTAATGTGTGTGTTGTCGCCATGATGTGCGTTGACCCGGTGTAAACGAAACAAAGTCGGCAATAAAGTATTGTTATATACATACATTATATATATATATATAAACAGTTATCGTTATAGTTGAGTCTCATCTCAATCAACACCGAAGAAGTATTCTCGATAAACGCAACTTGCCTTGTGACAGAGGCTACTGATGATGATGGTCCACCTGCTTACGAATTGATTCTGAGAAAGAAGTCTACGGATATCACACAGCCAGACAAGGTGTTCAACTAGAAAGACGTGCTTGATGAGGAAATGATCAACAACCATCCATGTAACCATGTTGAGGAACTGCACGCAACCACAGCCAGCCATTGTAGGCCTCCACCATCACCATCTCGGAATCCAATAAACATACCATAGAGTCGGCAGTTACCCCCTGCAGGGCAATTAAGCAAAGGGGATATACTACGAGAGTATGGTGACAACTTCAATGACATTGGCTGTATTGGGCCTCCAGTTCATTTCAACGTGAATGAAGTTATATCTCCAGTGTAGATGCCAGTCCTGTAGCCAAGCGAGTCATGGAGAAAGCCACTCTACATAAATATGTAGAGGCAAGAATTATAACGAAAGTAGACGAGCCAACACCTTGGTGCTCCAATGAACTGATAAGAGTAACGCCACAGAAGTTCAGGATATGCATTGACCCCAGTCAAACAGTCAACAACGCTATCCTCCGACCGATATTCCAGATGCCTAACCTCAACGAGCAGTTACACAGGCTAGTCAGTGCCAAATGCTTCTCCTTGGTGGACGTACAGGAGGGGTTTCTTCACTGCCCTCTGGACACTGAGTCATCCATGATGACTACGATGCACACCTCTTACGGCAGATACAGATGGCTGAGGAGGTTTGGGATTTCCAGCGTGCCAGAATAATTTCAGCTCAGACTGTCCACTGCTCTTGAAGGTCTTGAGGGCATAATCAATGTTGCCGATGACATTTGGTGTTTGGTGAGGGCACCACATACGAAGAAGCAGAGCGCGACCATGACAGACGCTTCGTTGCCCTCTTGGAGCGTTGCATCCACAATAACATCAAGCTGAATCCCGACAAATTGAAATTCAAGATGAAGGAGCTACTCTTCATGGGTCACGTCATCAGTGATGTCGGCATGAGAGCCGATCCTAACAAGGTGTCAGCGGTGACGAAGATGCCTGTTCCATGCACCAAAGCCGAAGTACAGCGGTTCATTGGGATGTGCAACTACCTGCATAGCATATGCCCCAAACCTCAGTGCTGTCGTCAAACCTCTTCAGACTTCATCTGGTCCACTACACAACAAAACGCCTTTGACAAGGCAAGGCAAATCATATCCAGTGCTCCTGTTCTTATGTTCTATGACCTCCACAAGCTGGTTGTTCTTCAGGTAGATGCAAGCGATGATGGTCTGGGTGGTATTTTGCTACAACCAAATGACCACGGTAACCTCCAACCCGTAGCGATCACGTCGTGCAGCCTAAATCCTACAGAACGACGCTACTCTCAGATAGAAAAGGAATGTCTTGCCATTTGCAGCTGCTTTCATAACTTTGATCACTGGCTGTATGGCAAAACCGAGTGCACGTACACACCGATCACCAGCCACTAGAAACAATACTTAGGAAGGCTTTGAATAAGGCTGCGGCGCGACTGCAGAAGATGATGATGACACTGCAGCGATAAAGGTTTGATGTTACCTATAAGAGAGGTAGCTCCCTTTGTGTAGCTGACACACTGTCAAGAGCAGCACTGTACACTCCAATGGAAGCCAAAGTCACAGGTTTCGATTGGAGATGGATGATCGATAACCGAACGCGTGACTGATGCCAGCCACAGAGTTACGTCTACGCAAAGAAACCCAGAATGACTCCACCATGTCCAAGTTGGGCAATGTTATCACCCGAGGCTGGCCTAGCGACAAGGCTCATGTCGATGCTGACCTACAAGCATTCTGGAGTTACAGAGACGAATTGTCGACACAGAATGGCATAACATACAAGGGTCTCCAAGCATTCATTCCACAATCAATGCACGCAGAGCTACTTCACAGCATTCACTCCAATCACGGTGTAGCTGAATCAAACATACGCATGGCAAGAGAAGTTCTCTTCTGGCCTGGCATGAGAAGTGCCATTCAAGACATGTGCCAAGCATGTACCGCCTGCGCTCAATACGGACAGTCGGCGCCCAAGGAATCGATGAAATCCTTACCACTGCCTACATTTCCAAAGCAACTTGTCAGCCAGGATCTGTTCTCACTGCATGGCAAGAATTATTTGGTGACTGTCTGCCACTATTCGGACTGGATCGAATCCGACGAACTGGCAGACACACTATCATCAACTGTGGTGAACGTGACAAAGCGCCGTTTCGCAAGATTTGGCGTGCCTGAAGATTGCCACACCGATAATGGGCCACAATTTACCAGCAAGGAGTATCAGGACTTTGCAAGAGACTATGATTTCAAGCACACAACTTCGTCACCATACCACTCACAGGGCATTGGGCGACCTGAGGCAGCTGTGAAAGTCTGTAGAGCCCAACTTCGTAAATCCGAGGATTATGATAAAGCCATGCTGTTCTACAGGAACAAACCGCCAACAGGACACACATACTCACCAGCCCAACGTATGTTCTGTCATCGCACTCGTACAACGCTACCTACTTGCGATTCGCTACTCACAGCACAACCAATAGACTCGGACATTGTGTTAAAGGAGCTACAACACGAGATAACTGGGAGCAAGAACACGTATGACAAGACGGCCGGGCAAGAACATGCGCCACTTGATGTTGGCACTTGCGTCTATGCCAAACCTCCACCGCACCAGGGCGGCAATCCATGGTCATATGGCAAAGTCGTGCACGATGCTGGCTCTAGATCATATACCATTCAAACTGAAAGTGGTGTAGAGATACGTCGCAACAGAGTACACTTGCGACCAGCAGCAACACCAACAGTACCCGACGCGCCACAGTACAACATTCCTACGCCAACAATTGGTCCTACACCTGGCTGTCGCTCTGTCGATGAAGCCCCAGCAGACACATCGGATGTCGTACGACCGGCAAAAGAAATCACGCCTACCAGTCCAAGTCCAGAAGTCGATGTTGATCAGGGCCAGTGCGAGAGTGAGAATACCTATCGTACCCGAGCCGGCCTTGCAGTAAAGTCAAGAGACATACTGGACTTATGTGTATTCCACTTTCGTAATGGCTCGGTTAGCTATGTGTTATCATGTGACATTTGTTTGTTGTTCGTGATCATTACGTACTGCTGTGTTGCAGGGGTTTGTTTTGATGTTTTTCTTTTTGTTTGCAAAAGAGGGGAGATGTTGTTGGCCTTATCGGCTACCGTACAGTACACTGTTATGCTCCCTAAAGGCCACCGTACTCGCACCACGTGAGGTGGGGGTTCCGGTTGTATTGGTAGTCTAGTAAACGCACTGTTCAAGTCTTGTCGTTGTCTGTGCCCGTTCCCAGCACAGTCATATGCTTACTTGACAATTACGCTACATTATTAATGTTAACTTGTTCTATTCTCATTGCCTCTATTGTTCGTTCTTATTAAGTGCACCGCACATATCCGTGTTCGTTCTTTTTCACTGCACCGCACATCAGCATTAAACGTTCAAGACCATCGCTGTCTCATTCTTTAGAATGCGCGGTGCACTGAAAGGTATATTTATCAGATAGTACTGATATGTATCGTACGCATATTTCACTAATCGGCAGTAGTTAAAAGATACTACAGTTCTTGCCGTAGAAACAACGAAACCGCGAATAGTTCTGTTTGTGAGCGATAATATAGTGTTTAGGATGCTCGTAATGACAGAAACACTGCTACACATACACACAGTACTACAGTGACGGAGGCTCTACCAAGATTGTAGTTAAACAAACATACTCAAACTACATCATCATGGCCAATGTGGAAATACGATGCACATACACAGACTGTGTTTACAAGACTGAAAAACTACCGGTCGAGTATGCCATGCAGCTTCTGGCCATGCACAACACGTCGGAGCACAATGCAGTGCCGCCGCCCACCCAAGCCACCGCCCCCAAAAATGCGAAGGCAGACCGCCCGCCCATTGACATGGGCATCACGACAGAGCGGTGGGTCTACTTCCAGAAAAGGTATGTTAACTTATGGACCACTTGCAGTGAGCAGCTCCGCTACGCCATGTTTCAGGACAACAATGACATCGAGCAACAGCCAGAAAAAGATATTCTCGACTCCATACACAGGCTAGCCGTCAAAGCCGAAAACGTTATGGTGTCCAGGGTCGCGCTCAACAACCTTCAACAGCAGGCTGATGAGGGAATCAGAAACTTTACTGCCCGGGTGAAAGGTCAAGCAGATCTGTGCCAGTTCACAAAAAATGCACGTGTACAAAAGAAGTGCGATACACCGACGAGATGGTACGTGACGTGATCATCCGGGGACTGTATGATCAGGACACACAACGCGAGGTCCTCGGCATGCAGGAACAGGACATGGAACTCGACTCCTTGATCAAACTACTGGAGGCCAAGGAGATCGGCAAGAAGACACAGGCCTCCATCCTCGGCGATACAGGCGCCGGCATATCCAGGTACAAAAGGGACAAGAACCCATCGCAAATCGACAACCAGAACAGGCATTTTAAATGCCACTACTGCGGTAGAACCGGCCACGGAACTAATACAAACGGGCGTACGTCCAAGGCTAACAGAGAGACCAACTGTCCAGCTTTCAACGCCACGTGCAACAAATGCTCATTGACAGGGCATTTCTCTGCCGTATGCCGCAAACAGACGCCTCGAAAGTCGGACAAGATCGACAAACCGGGTTCGCCGCCCAAGTCCGGCAACATGGAGATGAAAACGCTGAAGACGACACCGAGGGCGCTGCAGACCGATCCATGCCATCCGTGTACGAAGAGATGTGCGAGGCGAAGGACTCACACTTTTGCGATACTCGAGCCGGCCGGGCTCGTGCCGGCAGCTCACAACCTTCCGGCACTCGATCTGGCAGTCGTGCTGGCGGTCGGGAAAACAACGGGGAAACTGACGACATCGAGGAGATCGGCCTCGTCACCAGCATCGCCAGCCGCGGCAGCAACAAGTGTGGCAAGGAAGTCGTCATCGAATCGCAACAATTCAACAGACTCCGTGGTTGGATCGAGAGGCCAGTCAAAGGCCAGCCCACAGTCACACTGCAGGCCCGTGTTGTGCCATCAGACTATGCCCACTTTGGCTATCACTTCAGTAAACCGGCACGCACCTGTCAACTGCAGGTCATTACTGACACTGGCTGCCAGTCGACCATCATCAACACGGAACAGGTCCACAACATGGGGTACAAGAAGAGCGACCTCATTCCCACCCGACTTCGGATGCAGGCCATAGACACCAACCCCATCGAAATCATCGGGGCAATCATTCTCCGCTTGTCAGGATTGGAACGTCATGGAAACTCGCACGAGACAACCCAGATCTGCTACGTCTCTAACAAGATCAAGGGAATGTACCTAAGCGAACATGGGTGCAAACAGCTTGGGATCATACCAGAATCCTTCCCATCAGTTGGCGCTGTCGACACAAACAATGATGCCGCAGCCAGCTCATCTATGCCACCACCATCCACCAGGGACAACTGCAATTGCCCGGGGCGTACGATGCCTTCGCCACTGCCCACGTCCATCCCATTCCCTCCTACAGAAAACAACAGAGGGAAATTTGAGGAGTGGATGAAAGACTACTACAAAGGAAGTATTTTCAACACATGCGAGCATCAACCCCTCCCCCTCATTGAGGGACAACCAGTCCGCATAATGGTCAACTCGAACGCCTCACCTGTCACCATTCATACACCTATATCGGTTCCTCTACACTGGCAGGAACAGGTCAAGGTCGACCTGGACAGAGACATCGCACTCGGCGTCATCGAGCCTGTTCCTGTAGGTGAACCTATGACATGATGCAGCAGGATGGTCATCATCAGAAAAAAGAGCGGGGGGCCTCGACGCTGCGTAGACTACCAGGCCCTCAACAAGTTCTGCAGCAGAGAAACACACCACACCATGAGCCCGTTTCATCAGGCGACGCTCTTCCCGGCGAACATGAAAAAGACTGTTACCGACGCTTGGAACGGCTACCATTCAGTCCCCATCCACGAGGAAGACCGTCACTACACCACATTCATCACCCCATGGGGCCGATACAGGTACAAGACCCTGTCCCAGGGGTTTGTCGCCGCCAGAGACGGCTACACTCGACGATACGACGAAATTGTTGCCGACATCCCGAACAAAACTAAGTGCATCGACGACGTAGGCATGTGGGCCCCGACAATCGAGGAAGTATTTTTCCAAACCTGCAACTGGATGGATATATGCGGACGACACGGTATCACTCAGAACCCGGAAAAATTCCACTTCGCGGAAGACACGGTTGAGTTCGCCGGATTTAAGATAACGAAAACAAACATCCGGCCCAGCGACACATTCATCCGCGCGATCCAGGACTTCCCAACACCGCGGAACATCACCGACATAAGGTCGCTGTTTGGACTGATTAACCAGGTCAGTTACTGTCAATCGTCGTCCGAAGAACTACGCCCAATTCGTGAACTTCTGTCACCCTCAACCCCTTTCTACGCCAAGAGCGAGATCATCAAGACCATCGCCGAGGGGGTCAAGATCTTTGACAAAAGACGAAAAACTTGCTTGTCCACCGACTGGTGCAAGTACGGCATCGGGTTCTCCCTTGGACAGAAACATTGCTCCTGTCCATCTGAGGAACCATGGTGCTGCAACACCGGCTGGAAAACGACGCAGAGGAGAACTATGCCCTTGTAGAAGGCGAGGCCTTGACTGTCGCCTGGGCACTCGAAAAAGCCAGGCACTTCGTCGTGGGCTGTAACGACCTCATCGTTGCCACCGACAACAAACCCCGCCTCAAAGTGTTGGGGACCGGAAGATGGAGGACATAAAAAACCCGCGCCTCTACAACCTGAAAGAGAAAACACTACCGTTCCAGTTCAGGATCACCCACGTACCTGGTAAACGCCACTTCACCGCTGACAGCCTGTCCAGATACGCCTCTGGTGACCCCAATCCTAACAAGATGGACCTACCAGATGATACACATGCGGCTGGCTATTCATCGGTACCGGCTGAACTTTGGTGGTACCAGGGGCTGCGCCGCATGGGCAACGAGGGGAATTTCAGTCACGAGGTTGCCGCACAGGAGGAACACCTAACATTCGGAGCCATGACCACACTGTCGTCCATCGAATCGGTCAAGTGGGACAGCGTCAAAGAACAGACCACCAGCGACCCCACCATGCGACAGTTGCACGACACGATCCTAGTAGGCTTCCCGGAAGACAGCAGGCACATGCCAGAACTCACCCGGATCTATCATCAGTACAGGGCCGACGTCTCCATCACGGCGTGCGTAATACTGTACCAGGACAGAATCGTTATCCCGCCATCACTCCGCGACCAGGTCCTGGAAACATTACACGCCGCCCACCAAGGTGTGACGTCCATGAACGCCAGAGCGAAAGCATCGTTTTTCTGGCCGGGAATCACGATTCAGATCCAAGAGCTGCGCAATAACTGTCAGGCGTGCCACAGAATTGCTCCCAGCAACCCCCAAGCCGCCTCCCACACCCTCACCCGACCCAGTCTACCCATTCCAGATGTTGTGCGCCGATTACTTATGTTACAGCGGCCACAATTACCTCGTCATCGTGGACAGATACTCGGGTTGGCCCTACGTGTGTCAACTAACGGGGGGTCGCCGGCACTCGTCAAGAAGCTACGGGAATTCTTTGTCACATATGGTATTGCCGAAGAGTTGTCATCAGATGGCGGCCCCGTGTTTACGGCTGAGCTCACCCAGCAGTTCCTCCGAGACTGGGGAGTTGCTCACCGCCTCTCGTCGGTAGCCTACCCCCATTCCAACACCCGGGCCGAGATCGGGGTTAAGTCAGCTAAGCGCTTGATCATGGAGAACACCGGGACACATGGCGACGCCGACATCCCGGCATTCCAGCGAGCCATGCTCACGTATAGGAACACGCCTACGCCACTTGACAAACGCTCCCCGGCTGAAATCGTCTTTGGCCGCCAAATCCGCGACTTTATACCCGTCATGCCAGGAAAATACGAGCCATACGATACCTGGACAGACACAGCCGCCAACCGGGAGAAGGCTCTCATGGAACGCCATGCCAAGGAGGTGGAAGCCCTCCTACCCCACACCAAGAAACTGCCTCCTCTGAAAGTGGGGAACAGCGTCCGCATCCAGAACCAGACTGGGAATGCGCCACGACGCTGGGACAAGTCTGGATAAGTCATCGAGGTCCGGCAACACGACCAGTACGCCATCAAAGTCCACGGGTCTGGCAGAGTCACCCTTCGCAACCGCCAATTTCTACGGCGCTACGTCCCGTACGTGGTTAAGCCATGCCCACGCCGCAGACTGCCCCTATCCCTACTTCCCATGGAGGACCTGACACAGGAGATCTCCACACCACTCCAAACCGCCATCCGCGGGACCGAACCGGGAAACTGCACCGCAACAGAAGCTCGCATCGCCGCCACCGTCAGTACCAAACACTATGTTCCGAGCGGACAGACCAAGGCGGCAGACACGCTTGCCGACCCGCTTCAACGATTACGTGGTCGGTAACGAGTGATCGAACAAGGTACTCGAAGAGTTCATGCGTCTCCCGTCACAAGAACTCGGGAGGACATTGACAATTACGCTACATTATTAATGTTAACTTGTTCTATTCTCATTGCCTCTATGGTTCGTTCTTATTAAGTGCACCGCACATATCCGTGTTCGTTCTTTTTCACTGCACCGCACATCAGCATTAAACGTTCAAGACCATCGGTGTCTCATTCTTTAGAACTTACGTACACAACAGATGGGTGGCAGGCCACAAACGATGTCCTGAGAAAGGCCAACATCGATTGCCCGTTGATCAATGCAACGAACCAAAGGGGCAGGATTAGCACAATATACGTTAGTTTCGATGTTGCCCAGGACGACAGGCAATATTTCTACAAACATATGGGACACACTGAACAGGTGAATGCGGCACATACCAGAGACCTTTCCAGTACAGACATTGATTGATTTGCTGGCAAAAATAGATAGACCTCGACAGGAACCCACAGATAAATGTGAAAGTTGAGTATTTCATTTATATTAGAGTGCGCACGAAAGTGGAAGTACGAAAGATTGTATTAGATTGGTTATGCATTAAATATGGAATGTGCAATTTGATAAAGCAATAGTAACAGATACGTAAACAGATATGTTCAACATTACATTGCAAAGTGAATAACACATATGTGTCTTGCAGATTCGTAATATACTGTTGTTATTACATGACAATTATATATACAGAAATGCATGGACAGAACAGCTCGTAAGACAACATGGATATGTTTTGTACTGTTAATGACTAATCATTTCACATACCCTCTCCCGTTGACACTCTACACTGTTCAACTATGTAGTGTGAATCACTGTATTTGTGCATACAGTGTTTCTCTTTCACAATGTCTTCCCTTCCAGCTGTCAGGTCGAACGCAAACAGTGAAGTGTCTCTGTCCGCTGCGATATGTCCCACTGCTATGTCTTCCCAGTCGTCAACTGTGACACATGAGACATATTCCAACTCATCTGTGATATCTCCCGAATTCACTCCAAATGCAGATCTTTCTCAGAAATTCCGGTAAATATTAATGACAAAAACCCTTTCAAAATAGCACAAGGTTTGTGTATTCACCATTTATGACGTGTTCCAAAAAGGCAGCCTATAACTGCATTTAGCATGTGTGACCTTTTAAATATTAGCATGAATGTTAAAAAACGGTTAATGTATCTTAATATTTTATTTAGGTTGTTTTGGTGGGAAAGCCAATGTAACTGCAATTATCGGTCAGCACTTTGCTTACTGCGATTTGTTATAAATGTTGCGATTCAATTATTCCATAAAATAATGATCAACTTATTTTCATAGCCCGAATGAAGTGAACTCCGAAAATGACACGGAAGCTTCATAACAAATTCTATCATTGGATAACACTTCCAAGTCCACACCGGAATCTTCCAGGTAAATTTAAAATGTTGCAGATTGTTCCATATATATAATCGTGTTCAATACATATGTAACATTTAAAACATCCATTCAATATAAATTTCTACGCATATACCTTTCGCTACTTAAATACTGTGATACAAATAATAACGACGTCTTGTGCTGCGCCTTTATCCACCAAATAAGGCGCTCATAATCCGTGTTCCAAATATTATCGTTTGACCACTAGATCGGTAGAGTCTATTAGAACAGAATAGATTTTAAACAATTAAATGATTATCCTTTCTCAAGGAAGCATCTGGTAGAAAGCTTCATGGAAGAAGAGGGACTAACTATGGGATACCTGAAAGTGAGGACTAAGTTGCTGAACGAACAGAAGAAAGAGCAGGCATAGATTCGAAAGACATTGCGGTTTGCTTAGGTAATATATCAAGCTAGTTGTTATATGCTGGAGTAATAATGTGTTTGGTATATTCATCTAGCCGTACATGTACATTGTATATATATAAATATACATATGTATACATGTTTATTATATATACATATATATATACATATATATATATATATACAGGTTTTTTATTATGTTGTTTTTGTGCACCCCTAAAACTACAGGTATTTTTAATAATTCATTTTGGAGATATATCATAGTATTCATTTACCATACCTTATTTGGTTAATGGATATTAATTTGCTCAAGGCTTCCATTGAAGAAGTTGGTATTTGGTTAAAGCGATGTATGTGTATAACGTCGGTACGGATTAGAACGTACGTAAGTGACTAAAGTCGGTTGGTATGTAATTGTGTTTGCACAATTTGCCTGTTTCAGATTTGAAGAATTAGGAGGAAGGAGAATCGTCCGCCAGAGATGAAGCCAATATTCATATCATTAAGGAAACATTTCCAATAGTTATTAATAAACAACACTGCCAGATGTGTGGGGAGACACCACAGCTAGATGGGATTTGTTTTAATTGCAAAATTAATGGAATTGTTTTTGGACCAAGAGATACAGTGGGTCATACCGAGCAAAATATAGATTTTTTTACTGGACCCCCGTTTCCATGGCAACAAACAAAATAGCTTGAATTAGAGCCATTCCAAAAATGACAGCTCTTTAAAAGTTATGGATATTTTATCATAATGTTTTCATAATCATCATTGGTTTACTTAACTCTAAAACTTGACTAAACATATTAAAATGTTTTGAATATTTATATTTTGTAACAAATTTCAAAATTATGTCATTGTAATTTTTTTTAATCGGCACATTTTTATACTACACTCCCAAGATGTTCCATAACACAGGTATGTTTTCAGACAGATTTCGGAGCATATACTGGTGAATACAACAATGCAGAGTGTTGTGACTTCTTGATGCCACAAATGTGACTTCCTGTAAATGGCCATCAAATATTGTATAATGCGATTGATTACTTGATAGAGGTAACATTTAACCATGACTACAATTGATTTACAGATACGTAATGGTTATAAAAGTGAACTTTACTGATAGCTAACAAAAGATATAAAAAACTATTAGAATATGGTGGAAACGCATTTTGAATAAACATCATTTTAGGTGGGGTGTCTCCCCTTGATATTGCTTATGACACAGTTACGTTGTGCAATTTTACAGGTGTCTTGATTTACGGTATTAAAACAATGTATCCGCTTCAAGATGTCATTTACGTGGGCAAAAATGCAAAAAGAAGACTCCAAAGCCATTGAGTCTCCTGACAGAACACATGGTAGTTTAGCCAGCTTAGTATGTTGATTGTTTCAAGTGTCTAATGAGCCGTGCTTCAAAGAATTTGTTCAAAATAAAGGAGATAAATTGTTAGTAAACGCGTGAAGGCAGGACATATATCAACATTGGCAACAATAAGATATTCTTCCCAACGCAGAAATTTGGCATCTTTGTTGCCTTTGTCTTTGAGTTCGCACTAGGTTTTAAATGGTCCTTTTCCAGTGGAATCTCATGATGTTGATACGTTGACAACCGATTTTGTGTTGCTGCTAACGAACGGTGTAAATAATACGTGTGTGTTTTTCGGAGGCTGTATAAGTAGCGTAGTTTGTGTTTTATCTAGAAAAATAGACTACTTGTTTGAACGTACCCTGTTATTATGTCGGTGTTCGGTAGAAAAATAATATTGCGTTTTTTTTTTTATGGCACGTCATTACCGATCTCATATAGGCCCTGTATGCTGATCAATTGAATATAATTACTGGCGCCAATTAAACAATATCGAATTATTTATGGCACACATTTCTACACTGTTTCCAAGATCAATGCTAATAATCTACGAGTCATGTTACGCTACGACCACATTTGGTATATTTGGTACACTCTTCCTTTGCCGCCGGACACAAAATGTGCAAACTTTGAAAATGACTGTTGACTGTAATATTAGTTTACTAGCCGAGTTACTCGGCGTTGCACGGGGGAAAAGGCAGTCCTATATATTGTCTAATTTAAGCCACATAAGATGTACAATAAAAACTTACTCCCGGATGAATTTTGAAAACAATCTACGAACCACGCCAGTAGGCCCGTTTGATCGCATGCCAAATTTTAGTCCCATACATGAAAACTGACGAAGAATATGAGGCATTTAAAAATTATTATCCACGAGATCCCGACCCCCCGGACGAATTTAGAAAAAGCATAAATCTACGAACCACCACAATGGGGCCATTAGATCGCGTACAAAATATCAGCCCCGTATATGCAATACTGACGGAGATATGGGTCATTTTAAAATTGTAACCCCCAAGATCCCGACCCCAGGAAAAATAAAAAAAAGTATAAATCTATGAACACACCAGGTCGCATACAAAAAAATCAGCAAAACTGACGGAGATCTGGGGGCACACACATACAGACAGACAAACGGTTTAATAATAAGGATGCATTTATTACATTATATATATATAATATATGTGCGACAAAACGTGGCGACAGGTAGCCGTTTTCATGGGGATATATATATAATATCAATAAATTAGTCAAATGACACAGCGTGTCTGCCGATAGTCGGTTTTTGTTATACACATGAGACTGTCTCCCGATAGTCGGATTTGTGCATACATTTAGGCCGTGACTATCGGGATACATACAAATATTTTTTATTTATTTATTCCATTATTCGGGTTCGGCAAGTGAAAATTGGACACAAATCCATCAGAAGCACTGCCAAAGATTTTCACATCAATTACCGAACTCTAACCCTGTATTGCCACAAGATGCGTCCTGAAGCACAGGACCGGCTGCCATTAACCCATGGTGGATATATAAAAATAGACAAATTTTTACAAATGAGCTGGAAAATCAGTTGGTGGAATACGTTGTGAAGTCATCGGGAGCCAAGGAGGAGCCAATCCATCTGGGTAGATGAAAGAGGGAAACTTTGTCGACTTCCTTAACCATTTTGTTGAATATATTAAATGCACCAAAGAGAAGCCTTGCTTGTTGATCCTTGACAACCATGGGTCGATGGCCTCAACTATGCCAAAGCCAATGACATCACCATGCTCTCGTTTCCACCTCACTGTTTGCATCGCTTGCAACCTCTTGACCGATCGGTGTATGGGCCACTCAAGAAGTATATAAATACTGTTTCTGTTGGTTGGGTCATCCAGGACAGACAATATATGATATACCTGGCATCATTAGTACAGCGTAGGGGAAAGTCCCTAACGCACACCCCCTCCCAAAAGCGCCCCATCCATACCCAAACGGATTGAACCAGCACAATGCAGGCATTGCTTGTCACATTCGATAGATGTCGCTATTTGACACATGCGCAGAATTAGCACATTCAGCCTTGACACGACACGACGTTCGGTGAGTTTTATGACATTTTTTTACCTTATTTTGTTCATTTAGTGGAAGGCTTGTCAGTGCGCCAAATAATAATGATTACTGCTTACGATGACACTGTCAGTAGTTTAATTGTATGACCGAACCATACGCGAATACTATGAATTTCATTTATAAATACAATTTTGCAAATGGCCGATTTAGTGTCACTAACAGTTTTCCACAAAGCGCACCTCCCCCATGTCCCCAAAGCGCACCGCAGCACAACTCATACAATTGGAGGTGCGGTTTGGGGACATTACACTTTTTCGTGTATATCATAAATTAATTCATTTATTATGAAAATATTATGTATTTCTCGCGTTCTAGAAACAAACTGGAATAATACGCACTGTACTACAGTCACGGTTCACAGTCGGTGCGTTTTGGGGACCCGCAAATGTGACACAATTTAGGATAGACTACTTTAATTAATTTTCGTTTACTTACAATTTTCTTGCGGATTCAGATAGCATATTGCGATGATTGATTATAATTTCCCGAAATTGAAACTATGCAACCACTGTTTATTTCAGATGGGACGTGATCAACAACAGCGGAAATATGGAGAGGCAGATTTACAGGAGGCCCTCTTTGCTCTTCAACATGGCGAATCATATAGAAGCGTTGAACGGCAATACGGAATCCCCAGGCGAACTCTTCAACGACACCATAAGGGCCAGGTAATTTTTATGTAATTTATATACAAAAATTCAGAAAATTAAATTTTCATAATTCTGTAGTCATAATTACAATAATTATTACCATTGCAATAAAATGGGTTGCAACTCGGTTAATGTTTTGTGCGTTCGAATAATATTACAAGCAATTTATTTAAAAAAAAACACCACACAGCTTGGTGCGGTACTACCGTATTACTGTGTTGTTTCAAACGTTTTAAAAAGGCTTATGTGAAGTTATCTATACAAATTCGGCTCTGTCCTACAGGTTCGAGTGCCAGGTCGGCAACTTCTAGGGAGATTTCGCCAGATCCTAGACACCGACATTGAAGATATTATCGCCAACCATGCAATGGGCATGCAGCAAAGGTTCTACGGGTTAACAACTACCGAACTCCGACAAATGGCCTTCGAAGTGGCTGAGTACAAAGGCGTCGCACACCCCTTTGATCAAACCAAAAAGATGGCTGGTCGACACTGGCTAGCTGGATTTCTATTAGGGAACCGGAAGCGACGAGTATAAATCGGGCAGTAGGATTCAATAAAGCACAAGTCGATAATTTTTTCGAATTATGGAGGTCGCTTCTTGAGAGCATTGGGCCAATAGATGGTGACAGAATCTGGAACATGGTCGAGAGCGGCTTAACGGTTGTGCACAAACCTGAGAATCGTCGCGAAAAAGGGTCACAAACAGGTTGGAAAAGTGACGAGTGGCGAAAAGTGGAAAACGGTCATTATCAGATACAGCATGAGTGCAGTGTTTAGAGATGCAGATTTTGCGCCATTGTTGATGACGGACAGCGAACAGGCAGCCCTAACAAGCAGCGCCCGCCGGCGGTAACCGCTCCTAACGAAATTGTTGCGTCTGAGCCTCTTCCGAGCAGCGCCCATGTTGAAGCGACTAACCTCTCCGAACGCGCGACGCTGCCTGACGCAGTTGCCTCCACATCGACTGGCTGCACTACACCAATGACGCCTATAAACACGTTAATTCACGGCATATCACCACTCCCCAAGGCTGGGCCCAGGCTGGGTAAACGACGCTCCCAGTCTGCAGAACATCTCACGTCAACGCCATGCATGGATAATCTGCAAGAAAACCATCAGCAACTGAACGAGAAGCTTGAGAGGCAAGCCAAGCCAATAAGCAGACATGCACGAAATCCAACAAGCGCGAACTGCAGAAGGGCAAAGAACGAACCACTGTCAAGCACGTGCGTAAAGTTCGTGCGACCCCTACGAATGAAGAATACAGGTGCATATATTGCATTGAGCTCTATACCATGCCACCAACAGAAGATTGGCTGCAATGTTCACTGTGCTGCCAATGGTACCACGAAAAGTGTGGAAACGAGAAATGCATGCGACCTTTGCATGCAGTAGTCGCAGAATGGTTGACTGTACGCTATCAGTGGAGGTTAACGATCAACAATGAGTCAAGTGGCTAGACTATAGGCCTAATAGTAATTACCATTCCGCAATGTCATCTGTAATTGTTTTCACCAGCATGCAACAATAAACGTTTAGCCTAGTCTACATTTTAGTTGGATTGCCTGTGCTGACAGCATTTGGTGATCATGACACAGGAGGTGCGTTTTGGGGAGAGGCGGTGGGGCGCTTTGGGGGCACGCGTCCCCAAAGCGCCCCATTTTAAAATTTTACTTTATGCAATATTGTTTTCTTTTATAACAATTATGACGTTTACTGTATATATAATGATGAATTAATGTACACGCGTCGAATAGTGCAAATAAATCGATTTTGTGACAAATACATTTCAAAATAATAGCAGATAATGCTTAGGCGGTGCGCTTTGGGGACTTTCCCCTAATACGCTGTAAAGTTTACATGGTTGTGAGAGTTGTGAGACGCAACCGACTATACATAAAAAAACACGGGAGCTAACTACGCCGTGACGAGGAACCAACGTACCCGATGCCGAAAGACCACACAATGCAACACTGGTGCCGTCCGCTCGTGCGAATAGTCACCCAGCGAAAAAGCCGAGTAACGTCAGAACTTCAGACAGCAAAACAGTGCAGCCGCCCACACAAACAAGCCAACGAGCATGTGACACTCCCATGCCAGCAAATGACACTCCCATGCGAGCAAGCCGACACAACTACCCGTTCTGGCAGAGCCGTAAAATTGCCGGCCAGATACAGTGACTAATCAAAAGGACACAATAAACTGTAGTCATGTAGTTTTCTCTGGACCACATGGATGATGTGCTAGTAGTTGTTGCTAATTTTTCATTTAATTAATGCTACTAGATTCTGACATTTTATCTATCTACTTGAATATATAAAATAATTATTATAATTTATATTCCCATAGATCTACTCTACTGGCTACTCCGTGCAATGCTTTACAAGCATAAAACAACGCAGCACAAATGGAATGCTGACAATATGCATCAAGCAATCGAAGCAGTTCGGAAAAAAGAGATGGGGCTCGAGCGTGCGAGTCAATAGTTTGACTTACCGACATCAACTTTGCAACGGCGATGTCGTACAGCGTCAACAGCAAAAAAATCTGCTGTCAAAAGGCTGGGGCGATTCAAAGTAGCGTTTACTCCAACGATGAAGACTATCGTCCAGAGAATGGTGATGGACAACCAGCAGTAGTTAATGCAACAGATCATACAATCGCATCCAATGAAGACAATGAGGAAGCTGCCACGGTGGAGACGGAGCGAGTTCTAAAACGCCATAACGCCCATTTGCTGCCAAATGGAAACAACATAAAGCAAAATGAGAACAACGTGCCGGTGGTACAATTGTTTAAGGTAAAGGTCATGGCAAAATTGGAAGTCACCACCACAAACACGTCGAGTTCTATGACAGCCATCGAAACCATGGAGACAAAGCTTGTGAAGCACATCAAGGATATGGAATTCATGTTGTTCGGTTTAACTTGAGCACAGCTGCGGAAAATAGCATTCCAATTTGCTGAGCTGAACAACATCGAGCACCAGTTCAGTTGCGAGAAAAAGGAAGGCGGCAAGCAGTGGCTTCGCTGCTTCTTTGGGCCGACACAGTGACGAACTGTCGCTACGGATGCCAGAGGCCACGTCCGCACCAAGGGCAAGAGCAAGGGCATTCAACGAAGTATCCGTTGCCACAACTGTTCCAAATAGGCCCTCATGAATTATAAAAAAGGGAAAAACAAATAGGGGCTATTTCTTCAGCAGAGCGAGGCCAGTTGGTGACCGTCGAAATCTGCATGAGCGCTGCGGGAGAATTTGCCCCTTCCATGTTCATCTTCCCGCGAAAAAGGATGAATGACGAGCTCATGGAAAACGCACCTCCTGGGGGCATTGCCTCACCTCACGAATCGGGATGGATGCAGAGCGAGCTCTTCGTGAAGTGGTTCGACGGTCACAAATAATCTGCCCTTCATTGAAATGGCACGCAATAACCATGTGACTGTCCTGTGCCTATCTCCGAACTGCAGTCACCGGATGCAGCCACTTGATGTCAGTTTCATGAAGCCGCTCATGATCTACTATACGCAATCGATCGAGAACTGGCTGCGCAATCACCCTGGGCGAGTGGTCACAACATTCCAGACCGCAGGGCTGTACAGAAGTGCATACCTTCGAGCAGCAACAACGTTGACTGCTGTCAATGGGTTCCGGAAAACCGGCATATGGCCCATTGACAAGCATGTCTTCCTTCATCACGATTTTGCCGCAGCAGCACCAACAGACATCGAGTTTAGGGAGGATGTGGCTTGACATGCAGCAGGCGATGGACTGGCTCCTCAAGCAGTTCAACAAACGGACGTTTGTGTTGCCGAGGCTCCGCAACAAATGTCGATGGCAACGGTATGAGATCTCCACAAAGTTGCCAGAAGACCACAGCTGTCCCCATCACGACCGTGTCGCCTATTCCCAAAGTGTTTAAACAAACACCCAGAAAAAGCCACCGACGTGGAAAGACCTGCATCATCACCCTCAGCCCCTACAAACGAGAATTGGAACTGAAGAAGAAAGCCAACAACAGGTCGCCTAATGACGAGCCCAGCACGAGTGGAATAGCTCGTGGAAGCAAGTTGAAGTCCGCGACGCCATTGCGACACCTCGCGAGCAGCAAATCAATATACTTCTAAAGTAGATATGACACCATGCCTGTATTGCAGCGAGCTGTTTTCGGACAGCAAAAGTCGGGAGAAATGGATCAAATGTGGGGAATGCAAAGCGTGGGCACATGAGGACTGTGCCGGATATGAAGGCGGTGCATTTACATGCGAAATGTGTGCTGATGAGTGACTTGCGACAATGTTTCAGAAGGGGGCCCACTTTGCCTTCCCGTTTTTTAAAGACACGTTTCTGGGTGATGTTTTCAGACTTGCTGCAAGAGGAACCTTTGCCCCAGCGAGGGGGGTATGGACACATAACCGTGATGAAATAAGAGTAAACCAGACACCAACGTTTTTACTGAGCACCACGATCGTCTGTTTACTTGGGTGTCAGCGTGTCCAAGCTTATGGCTGCAAAACGAAATGTTCTACTAAGTATTCCCACTGTCACTTGTAGTATAAAGCAGTATACATACTAAATGTTATTGGCATAAAAATAGTTAGCATCATCACATTATCCTTTCACTCACAGCGTTTGAGTGAACGAGCTGCAGAGGTGGAAAAAGGTGGACGGGGTGCAGCGAGAAGGGAATGAGGAGAGGGCGTAGCCGAGGAAGAGTGCGTCAGAGGAAGAGCGTGTCAATGAAGGAAACACACTGCGTTCGCATTGCAAAGCTGCCTAATCGCAGAAAGGAACAACTGCAGGTACATTTGTATTTATATGATACTATACATTGTTAATAAAAAAATATTAATGCAACTAACAAAATATATTTAAGGTACTGATGTTCTGTGTTGATAACTATTTAAAGAATTTGTAATCATCAGTGCTCTGGCAAACCAGCATTTCACATAAAAATGCTCCCGAATGAACTAAATGTAAAACAATTGTGTGTGTTGCGTAAATAAAATATTTACGTCAATAACACTACCATTTCACAAACAAATAAAACTTAATCATGTACATCTTAAAGGGGACATACGATGTTTTATATTTTTGTGTTATACATTTACACAAACATCGGCACTGTTTGTCAAAACTGTAATATATATATTTAAGTAATTATCAACTTTGCATATCTTAATTTGCGTCTTACGACCATAAACATGCTGCATTGCACTTCACCTTTCCAGAAGTTATAATACATTTAGGAAGAGCATCTTTTAAATAACCATAAAAGTATTCTTTAATATAATTAAAACGCCTTTTTACAATCCATCCAGGAAGATATTCATGATCTAAATCGACGTTTTCTGGAAATGGTTAATTCCTGTCCAGTGTGACAAGTGAAATACACCCTCTTCACAATCTACTAAAGAAATATGTGCTTTCAAGCAGATGATCGCCAACAGCCCTGTACATACATTCTATGATCCCAGGAAGGAACTGACACTTGAAAATGACGCTAGTGAGTACGGCGTAGGATCTGCTCTCACGCAAGAGGGAAAGCCTGAGTTTGCCCGCTGAGCGCATCTACGCACAAATAGAGAAAGAGATGCTAGCTGTGCTTTTCGGTCAGCAGATTTCACCACTACACATATGGTCGACTGACACACGTGATCACGGATCACAAGCCGCTCGTGACGATCGTACAGAAACCTCTATCCAAAGCATCAATACGCCTACAAACGATGTTGCTTACAACGCAAGAATGCAACTTCACACTCGTGTACAAGCCCGGAACGAAAATATATGTAGCTGATGCTCTGTCACGTGCACTGATGCTCTGTCACGTGCACCGACGGCAGAGGCACCCGCGATTGAACTGGTAACCGTGAACAACCCGTCGCTCTCAGCTAACAAGCTTAATCGATTTGATGAGATCAGAGATGCAACTATGAGAGATGAAACCACGAGGCAACTAAATTCGAATATTATAGAAGGTTGCCGTCAAGACAGAAATCTACTGCCAGGCTGTTTCTTCCTGCGAGGAGACAGGGTAGTGATACCAGGCCAGCATCACTGCGCAACAAAAAAGATACTAGCTCTGCTCTTCGACCTGCAGAGGTTTCACCGTATGGTCAACTGATACACATCATGGATCACAAGCCGTGATCACGTGTGTCAGTGGCTCCTATGCTAGTTTTAATAGGAGTTACCGACCTCTTTAATACAAATTACATGGCACTTGTATATTTATGCATATACATAGATGCCAACTTGTAGTTTATGTTAACTGTTATTGTATACACACTGTATATCGGGGTTAGAATACAACTTCCTTGCTCAAACTTTCCTTTTCTTGTTCACTGCTCAACGAAATGAAGCAGAAAGTACACGGTGGCCATGCTGGAGTAAATGTGAGACTCAGAACAAGATGCCGATGAAACCTGAACAGAACAACACACAAACCAGATCCGGTAGAGTGGTCAGAAGACCACATTGACTTGATTTGTGATTGCAATGACATTAATATGTACATACAAATCACATGCTTGAGGTTGCTGATGACTCTATGATGTCTAACTATCTGCCATATGCTGGAGACAGGTTCGTTGTGAAACAATTTTGCGAAGGTATTATGCCTTGGCAGAACTCAAAGAAATCAACAAGGCAACGCGTACTGAATTCATTATGAAAAAACTACTTCTGAAGAGAGTTGGATAAAGTGATGACTCGTACGACAGCGAGCAATCCTCAAAAGCAAAAACAAGTCATTTAGTACGTGTCATATAAGGTGATAATGAAAAAGATCCAGAAGGCGAACCCAAATAGTAGAAGCCAGTGTTGGCGTTGCAACCGAAGTAACCACACCCCACATGCCTGCAAATTTAAACAAGCAATTTGTCATGGGTGTCAAATAAAGCGACACATCGCCAGGGTGTGTAAACAAAAGAAGACGATCCAGTTTCATCAATAAGCTACCGTTAGGTATTTCGACGATTGTTCGTTTGAAGAGATAGCTATGCTGGGTATCTACTCTGCAGAGGAAAAGAGGGCAAAGTCATGGCAAGTGAAGGTAATGTTGGAAAATGTTAGTTGTCAAATGCAACAGAGGGCAAAGTCGTGGCAAATGAAGGTTATGTTGGACAATTTTAGTTGTCAAACGCAATTGGACACAGGAGCCACCGTGTCGATTGTTCCGAAGACCATATATGACCGGTGGTTCTTGCACATTCCGTTGCAAGAAACGTCACTGCAGCTGAGGGCTTACACATGTAACGCAATCCCTGTGTATGACCAGATTCAAGTTCCAGTGACATATGGAAGACAGACGCATGTCTTTCCGTTGAAAGTGGTAGACAGTGATAGACCGCCGTTATTAGGTTGCAACTAGCTCCGTGAATTGAAACTCAACTGGTCAACTACCTCCAATGTGAAGAGAACAGGACAACTGGAAGAAGTGCTAAGCCGACACAAGCAAATGTTCCGAGATGGTTTGGGTACAATTAGGGTTTCATGGCAGATATCAGGGTGTAAGAAGATGCGACTTCTATTTTCTGCAAAGCCAGAGCCGTTCTCTATGCTGTGAAAGAGAAAGTGGAGAGAGTTGGAAAGAATGGAAAGGGAAGGGGTGATAAAGAAAATAGAAACTATTGAATGGGCATCACCGATAGTCGCAGTATTCAAGTGAACATTGCAATGCTGATGCATTATCAAACACTGCCTTGTAAAGACGAAAAGCAGGAAGAGACGTGTTCTTTTGTCTCCAGGAGTTACTTGTTGATGCACAATATATCAACAGCGCAACCTGAAGGGACCCAGCAAGGGTGTTAAACTACACACTGACCGGATGGCCAAACTTCATCACTGATCAAGAGTTGAAATCGTACTTTGTGCGAAGAAATAAACTGTCAGTTGAACAAGGTTGCATTTTATGGGGAATGAGGATCATTATTCCACCAAGTCTGCGCAACATGGTGTTGAGAGAGCTGCATGAGGACCATCCGGGCATGGTAGCCATGAAGGCAATAGCTCGCAGGTACCTGTGGTGGCCGAAACTCAATGAGGAAATTGAGTTGATGGTGAAAAGCTGGGAAATATGCCAAGCAGTGAGGAACGCACCACCAGTTGCACCATTACATCCGTGGGAATGGCCAACAAGAGAGTGACAGAGGCTATAAAACGATGGTGCTGAGGAGGATATTCACACGAAATGGGTAAAGTTCAAACACATGAACTCGACCACTGCCCAGAAGACCATTGAGGTACTGCGTACTCTATTCAGTGCGAAATGACTTCTGGAGGAAATTGTGTCCGATAATGGACCACAATTTATGACAGTAGAGTTTGCCCGGTTTGTCAAACTCAATGCAAGTAAACACATATTGGTAGCATAGTATCATTCAGTATCGAACGGGCCCGCGGAACGTGCCGTGCAGATTCTGAAAGATGCGTTACGGAAACAAACTGCATCGGCTAGGAGAGGGAATCCTAAGTTATGTATGGGACATAATCTGGCAAACATGTTGCTCGGGTATCGGACGACACCACATTCTATGACGGGCGTTTCCCCAGCGGAACTGTTTCTAAAAAGACAGCCATGTAACAGGTTTCACATGTTACAACCAAGCACAGAGTGCACCAGAAGCAGGATATCCAGAAGTTGCACCAAGACAGGCAACAAACAAAGATGCGAGCACTGTCGGCACACGAACATCTAAGTGTACGAAATATGCGCGGCTTGGAGAAGTGGGTACCGGGGAGAGTCGTAAAGAAGTTAGGCCCACTGACGTATGTAGTACGTGTTGAACGGCAGCTTAGATACGTACACGTCGATCATTTGCTTCGTTCGGGAGGTTTTGTGGATGAAAGAGAGGATACTGAGTCGTAGTCTCAATTGGCGGATCCACAGACAGATACGTTGATACACCCAACACCAAGTGCGTCTGTGCCTGAAATGCCAACATGTGTGACACCAACGAGCGTTCCTATTCCTGTGGAACCTGCGAACTGATCCACACCACAATCGCCAACGAAGATATTTCCAGCAGTGACTGAGCAGCGATACCCAGAGAGGGTGCGGAAAGCTCCAAGAATACAAGAACAATGAAATCGGATGGTTGAAGTTCAATCGATTCATCGAGCCAAACTTTCAAACAAGCGCGCAATAAGAGAGGAGTTGGTTCAATCCGGTCATGCATTATGCTTTGTGGACTAGGTATATAAACCGCTTACAAGTAAGAAATAAGATCTTTGGCAGAGATCAGGGCACGTATAGGTTTAGAGAAGATAATGGGGCTGTATTGGCGAAGTGTCACCCCGGGGGCCCAGAAGGGTCTTTGAGCTTCGTTGGACGATTTTCCCAATTTTGGCGTATCTAAATTTTTTAACTTATGAGATTTGCCGCGGCGAGCTAAAATACAATTTTCACGAGCCCATAAATTAGTAGCATTTAGCTTATACGATCATATACAGTATCCTTAACAAATGAATACGATGCAATAAACATGGGCACACACATGCAGGTTGTATAATGTGGATACTGCTGTGCACTATGCACTTGTCTTGAACCACAGTTCCCTGGAAGTTGAAACTGATCAGCAATAATACAATAATCATACTTTCACTTTCAGCTCTACCCACATGTTACATACTGGGCTGTTCCTTCTGAGATTGCTCAGTCGGCATGCTGTGATCAACCAATGCAGACTGTAACTTAAAGGATATGCAGTTCTATTACAGATACATGGACTTGGCTACAATTGCATGTAGTGGTTCTTTTAAATTGAACACTTTTGGAGACATGTCATCAAGGTACTTGGACACGTGGCTGTACTGGCCTAAAGTGTATTTTAGAGTTTACAAATCAAGAGCAGAAACTTATATTATGGAGAAGTGACTCACAACCTCAAAGTGCTTCCAGCAATCTTACAGTTAGTATGCACCATGACAAAATTCTGCTTTCAAAGTATTCATCTCTACAGATGAAATGCTGTGATCCGATCATATTTCGCAAATCTGCAATTAAAGGATCCCGTCAGCAAGTGGGTGAAGACCTTGTCAATCAAATTTCTTCTGTCATAAGAGCAGACATCAAACCAGGCCAAAAACATGTCCTACATATATAAAAACGTCATCATGTTCAGGAATCAACTCGTGAAATCACTGATGAAGAAAATATCCCTGCTGATTCTGATGAAGGAAACCCACCTTATGATTACACAAGTGGCAACATTTCAGATGATAGCTTTCAAATACTTAGTATTTCACCTGTAAAAATATGGAATCACAGTCCAGGACCGTGTGTCATATGCCAAGCGAAAGCTTAGAAACGTTGAGAAAACTATCACTGGCAAAGTGGCCAAACTTTGGACATTTGGATTTGTGAGTATTCTGTGAGCAACATGAAGACCTACTTGTCAAGTTCATGAAGAGGAACCAGCGCAGCAACATTACCACTTGGGCAGCAACTGATGAATGTTGGGTTCCATTTATCAACATCTTGAGGGTAGTTCCAACACCATCTGTAGTTGGACAATCTGCCAGGCAGTACAGGTTTGACAAGGACATCATTGCCAATTGTGTGGCACAGTTTTCGGCATTCACGCAGCGGTAACTATATATCAGTGATGATTGTTAAAGTGTTTCATACTATATCCTGAAATTATATCCAGAGTGAATATAGAAAGCATTGCTAACCAGTTTGACAAAACACTTTAAAATATTCACAATTTTATGAGCCCCTGAAAATTTTATTTTAGCTCGTCACGACAAATCTGATAAAAGTTACAAACTTTAGATCTTTGCCGAAATTTTGAAAATCGTTAAACGAAGCTCAAATTTACAGGATAAGCTAGTTTTTATGCATATTTTGACATATAAAAATTAGCCAATTCTAAGACGGTGTGGTTGAAAGTTGCCAGAAAATTTGCTCATCTGACACAGAATGACCCAAGAGTCTTCTTCTTCTCCCAATAATCCACTACCGTCATTACTGACGACTTCATGGATGGTGTGGTGTTTGTTGCGTGTGCCAGGTGTGCCAGGTGTGCCAGGTGTGCCAGGTGTGCCAGGTGTGCCAGGTGTGCCAGGTGTGCCAGGTGTGTAGTGTTGGTTGTGTCTATTTATAAAACCATGTGCAAGTGCAAGTTAAAAACTAACAGGGGTTACTCTTAGTTAGACTTTGTTTGTGGCAGGGTCGGCAAGGCACTCCTTGAAAGCATCTAGAGAGGGAGATTGAACTGATTGGGCGGTTAGGTTATTCCAGGGTACTATTATGCCTATAAAATGGAA
Source organism: Escarpia spicata (assembly GCA_963995525.1). Lineage (NCBI taxonomy): Eukaryota > Metazoa > Annelida > Polychaeta > Sabellida > Siboglinidae > Escarpia > Escarpia spicata. Next base: position 30,529,092 of record OZ023208.1, on the reverse strand, counting down.
TGTTGGAAAGCCTGTGTTCGGGAACGTCCAACCATTAATTGGAATGGAAGCCCTCTGCGCCCCGCCCCTCAGCTAAGAATTCTGTGGCGCAGTGGGTATGGTGAATGACTGAATCTATTGATTCCTTCATCACGTCATTCTATAAACAGGCAGAACACTGTGGTTATGGTGAGTTAAAGGATAATCTTGTGAGGGACAGACTAGTTGTCGGGATAAGAGACGAATAACTGTCTGTAAAACTACAACTTGATGCAACATTGACTCTGAAAAACGCTATAGACCAGGCACGCCAGAAAGAAACCATACAAAAACAGCAGACGGAAGTACGAAAGAGTCCGCCAGAGGGAAACACTGATGTTGACGCAATACAGGCCAGGCCGAAAAGTAGTAACCATGCCAAATCAAAAGCTGTCTTTCGGCAAGCAAGGCCAAAAGGGTACAGATCAATTTCCCATCACGCTCAGAAGGCATGCAGACGGTGTGGCAAGGAACCACACTCAAAACAGCACTGTCCAGCGAGAGACGTGAAGTGTCACAAATGCGCAAAACCGGGACATTTTGCATCAGTCTGTCTCCAGCAAACAAATAGGAACAGTGCGCAACTACAGCAGTGGTGGTGATTACGCATTTATGGGCACGGTGAAAGACAAAACATGCAACGAGCGATGGTCGATAGCATTACAATTGGGGATATCAAACATTCAGTTTCGCATTGACACTGGGGCAGACGGAACTGTTATCCCAGAAGAAGAGTACAACGGACTACAAGATGTCAGTCCTCTCAAAGTACCATACAAGAAACTCTTTGATGTTGGCAACCAAACCGTGCTAACAGTGGTAGGCATGTTCACAGCCATCCTTCGAGGAAAAACCATGGCAGTAACCCAGAACATTTACGTTGTCAGAGGAATACAGAAGTCATTGCTGGGCAACCCAGCAATAAAGGAACTCCAGCTGATCAGAAGAGTTGAGTCTGTCGAAGGCACAAATGAGATGATCTGCGTTCCATAGGGGAGGATGACTGATATCGGACCAGTATGTGTATTGGACCACCGCGAGTTCTCAGCTTTACGACGATACACGCGCTAGTGGCGCCGACTAGCGTATTAGTGGCAGAACAAGTTATTGATTGGCCAAGTCAAAATGGCGGTCATTGCGCGCAAACAAAAACGGTGAGGACATTTTGTTTTACCACCCTCTTGTTGTAATTGTAACTTTCGATACTGCATCAACTAGATTTGCTGGAGTGCCTGGGGGGGGGGGTCCTTCCTAATCATAGTAAATCTAAGAAAGTTTCACTCCAACAGACACAGGAGAACGACACCCGCGTACCCGGAGTGTCGTGCTATCGATATTGGACCACCGGAGGGGTTATATATTGGACCGATGGTTATAACAGGAATGCTGTTAAATCATGATCTATACACTACAACGAATCCGTAAACTATTTCAATCTATTTTATTTTAATGTAGCCTATGACTCATCTTACCTAAAATGTATCATTCTACACGATTCTACTTCATGTTTTTCAACACACACACACCCGCACGCCCACATGCGCGCACGCACGCACGCCTACACGCCCGTCCGCTCCTCTGCCCGTCCGCCCGTCTACCCGGCCCCGCCACGTAAGAAAAACCTGGCTACGGCCTTGATCAGGGAGAGAATGCTAAACAAAATCAGTCACATTGAACCTGCCATGACAGACTTTCAATCATTGATTCATTTGTTCATTAGGTGCACATATGGCAGATGGACTGAACATTATTTGGACTGCGCCTTGACTGCTATCCAAAACGGAGATGCAGGCTTAAATGCCATCGCCAAGGCGTACGGGGTTCCGAAAGCGACGCTCAAGAGGCACCTCGACAGCGGCAACAAGAAGTTCTCCGGTCGCCCACAAACACTGCCACCTGAGCTTGCGGCAGAATTGGTCAAGTACGTCCTCGACATGGCGTCCGATCTGATAGAGCTGGCCTACCAACTGGCCGACATCAACGGAAGCGACGGGTTCAAACAAGATAAACAGTCGGCAAGTACCACGAAAAGCTGAGGCCACAACAGTTGCCAGAGCAAAACGAACGCTTTAACAAAATTAATGTTGGAGAATTTTTCATTCTCTCGAGCTTCTGGTGGATAAATATAACCTCGGACCTGCAAATATCAACAACACTGGTGAATCAGGAATTATGACCGTCCAAAAGCCGGGCAAAGTCATCGGTAGATGTGGCAAGAAGCAAGTCCGATCACTCACTTCTGGAGAACGTGGGTTCACCACTACCGTTGTATGGCGTGTAAATGCCGCAGGGAATTACATCTGACCGATTATTTATAAGCGACGACTCTTGAGTCAGACCATACAACTCGGCGCTCCACCCGAGGCAGTTCTTGAGAGGAGCGACAGTGGATGGATGACTAAGGAGCTGTTCCTCGTGTGGATTCAGCACTTTCATACCCATGTGAAATGGTCACCTGACAAGCCATGACTGTTGATCCTAGACGGCCATTATTCACACACAAGAAACTTGGAGGCTATCAACTTCGCTCGAGAAAACGGCGTTATCCTGTTATCGCTGCCTCCGCACACCACTCATCGTCTCCAGCCACTTGATCGCACATTCTACAAGTCGCCACTACCACCGTGCATACGACAAAATTGTTGCGAACGGAGAAGACATGTGTGACCGTGGGTATCATTGCAAGGCTGTTCGGCGAGGCATACGTGCCTCTGCAACCATATCAACAGCCATCTATGGCTTTCGCTGCACCGGTATTTGGCCTTGTGACCGCCATGTTTTCCCAGACGAGGACTATGCGGCGACATCGCGTTTTGGCGATCAACTTGCGCAAACACCCTGCGATCCATCTGCGCAAGCACCCGATAATCCAACTGCGCAAGCGCCCGGCGACCAACCTGCGCAAGCACTCGGCGATCAATCTACACAAGCATCCGGCGATGAACCCGCGCAAGCACCCGGCGATCAACGAAGCTCAGTGATAATTACATGTGCAGACGGAAGGTGGCGATGGCAATGGCGAATCAAACAGAGATGGTTGGCAAAAATATAATCATTGCTACGATGAAATTACTGCGGAGGACGATCGAAGTTTTCGTTGGCACCTCAAAGATCGTGTAGCGGCCCATGAGACTCGAATTCCTCGCTGGCGTAAAAGATGCAGGCCACTGCAATTCAGGAATTTCAACCACCAACAGCGGGGACTGACGACATGGTGAGAGATGCTGACGTTCAGCCCGTATAAACGGAGGTTATCGTGGACAAAGTCGTCTCAACCGCGAGCAAAGAAAACAAAACTGAGCAACAAACCAAGAGTCACACGCCGGTCCAAAGTGGCAGTGCTAACGGATCCCCAAAATGTCGGCGAAAAAAATGGGAAATCGTGGTCCTGCATTCTCTGCGAAGAGGACCGAATGGAGAACATGGTCCGGTATTTTAACTGTAGGACATGGATTCATGCGACCTGTGCGGGGAGCATCATCCAAACCACAAATGTCATTTGTGTTAACCACAGGAAATAGAATAATTATCAGTGTATATAACTTGTTTTTAGAAAAGTCTGAAAAGTCTATCTTGACGTGTGTTATGTGTTGTCATACATTGATCCCGGGGTGGTCCATTATACAGAACTGTGACATATATTGGACCAATGTGACCTTTTCTTGTTTTTGAGTCTGATCAGAAACGCCCGAACTTAGATCACTTTGGTGTGACGTGTGGACACCTTGAGTGACTACCTTTAGTTTAGAAGTTTCCACCTAAATGTCTCAATCCGCCTTGGATCAAGATACATAGATGGTCCAATATCGGTCACCCTCCCTGCTGGTCAAGAAGGCGCTGCATAAAGACAAGATGGCTGCTGTTGTCTAAGTCGCGTATGTTTAGTGGAATAATAAAAATTCAGAGGAACATGCGACCCAAGAATAAAACCTTTCAGTGTTACTGACAGCGATGTACAGGACACTGATGTGATGTTGCTGACATTCGTGGAATTGCTAAATGATGACGCTGTGCTACGAAAACTGAGGTTAGCGTTGTACCCTCAAGCGCTGGCCGATACGATCGACACCCTTACGCAGACAATCGCTGACCAGAACTCGAAGCTCAAAACCAAAGAGCACAGAATTGCCGCCCTCGAAGAAAAAGTTGATCATCTCGAAAGTGAGTGCGATAAAACTGAACAATATTCCCGACGATGTAACCTAAGGTTCCTCGGAATCCCTGAAACTGGGGATGGGGAGAACACTACTCTCAAAGTAGTGGACATCATAAATGAAAAAATGGCAGTGAGCCCCCCCAGTGACACAAAAGGACATTGTAATTAGCCATAGGCTTTTGCTCAGTTAATTTTGCCGGTTGTGGAGAAGAAGGATTTTGACAAAGTAGTTCAAGCATTTGATTCCTACTTTCAACATAAAACGAACACAATATATGAAAGATGCAAATTTGGTCACCGTGTACAATAGCACAAGTAGTGATGACGTACATAGTGTTAATCTTGCGCTTCGAGCGGTATGCACGTTTTGACTTGCCAGGTGGGTGAAACAAAGGGACATTTTTCAACCAATGAGCAATGAGTATATATCCACGTATTCAACCAGCGCCGTGCCATGACGTCCAGTTTGCCGGCTGCAGAATTGTCTGCAAAGTGTTGCAACTGTCCGACTGCACATCGATGATTAAGGCAAGTACATCAAATATATTTCTGTATTTAGGAGCTGGTCAAGTAAGAATTGAGGCGGCACTGGCCAAGTACAAGACACAAAACCAGAGAGTTTCTGTGGCCGAGGTGTAAGACGCCATCAAGTCATCATGACTGATGACCGTGGTGCTGAAAAGAAAGTCATCGCAACATGCTTCCCGGAGGAGGTGGCACTGCTGTGCACATTTCATGTGCTGCAAGTGACATGGAGCTGGCTGTGGGATGCCAAGCATGCCATCTCTCGTGATGACCGTCCACACCTGTTGCATCAAATGAAACGACTTCTGTATTCTCACTCCGCAGAAGAGCGGAACGAAGAGTATGCAGCTGTCGCCCAGAGTGATGTTGTGATGCGCCATGCAGCATTTGCCAGCTACTTAGGGCATTTCTTCGAAAGAAAGAACTTGTGGGCACTCTGCTGTCGATACGAATTGCTGGTTAGGGAGAACCTGACAAACAACTACTGTGAGGTAGGTTTCCGTGTCTTCGTTGTTATGGAATTATGGAAGATATATGCGGAACTTGTGAATAGGGACAAAAGGAACATGCTCAACATTAAAAAGCTGGTCATCAATCATATAGAATTTAACGACAACGAAAGTATTGCTAATGCAATGAACCAATATTTCGCTACTGTAGGTAAATAATTGTCAAAGCCATATACTCAGGGAAACGAATATAGACAATTTGTATCTGACCCAATAGACAATACTATGTTCCTGTCACCAGTTTGTCAACAAGAAGTGATCAATGACATTAACAAGCTAGCGAATTTTAATGTATCAGGTATTGATAATTTTCCTTCAGAAATTGTCAAATTGTCTTGCAATTTAATTTGTAAACCTCTGACTTACATTTGTAATTTGTCGTTCTCCGAAGCCACGGTACCACGAGCATTAAAGGTGTCCAAAGTAATACCTATATGTACGAAAGGATCAAGGTGTGAACCATCCAACTATCGACCAATTAGTCTGATGACTATATTCAATAAAATGGAACGTGAAGTCGTGCCACTGTTGTTGCAGGGCAAACGCATTGTACGGGATAACTCAGCCAAATATCTGGGTATATATATCTAGACTGTAAGCTGTCATGGTCGGAACATATTAAGGATCTTTGTTCAAAGGTGTCTAAGTTATCAGGTTTATTTTATCACATGGCCTCGTTCATTAATGCCGATAAGGTCAGGCAATTATATTATGCCTACGTATTTCCCCATATTAATATGGGATTGAATTATATGGATCGGCTTGTAAAACTAACTTAACTAAAATACAAGTTTTACTAAATGTATTACTTAAAACACCAGCAAAACGAAATCGCCGTGACAGTGCCACAGCACTGCACAGGGAACTTAATATACTTAAAGTTCAGGAACTATTTAAAGTAAATGTTCTAATATTTGTGTATAAACAGCGTACGAATCAACTTCCTAGTCTATTCCACCAATTTTACAAATGTAATAGTGACTTCATGACCAGAAGGAGAACAATTTATATATACCTAGATGTAATTATAGAACTGGAGAGAACTCCTTGAAAGTAATAGGGGCTCGACTTTAGAATGAACTACCTGTAGACATTAAACATTCGAAAACGCTAAATATTGTTAAGCATAAAGCCAGGAGCTTTATAATTGGCATTAACTAAAGTTTAAATATAATTATATAGTGTAAGAAATTCGCTTGTGAATTCTCTTATATTGGTACAACATATCTTGCTTTAATTTACGGAAGTCGTTAACCTGAAGCTATTGCAATTGAATGCGCTGTATCACCTTTATATACGTAATATTATGTATGTGGGAGTACACTATATGAGTTTGATTTAATTAGCTACCAGCTCGATAAGTTATACTTCTCTGGTAGTCACCTCATCTGTTTTACATTGCTTTTGAATTGTGTTGTATATTATATGGATGAGGAAATACATTTACTTACTTACTTACTTACTTACTTACTTACTTGTTGATAACATCTCTTAAAATAGTGATTTATACATGGGATGTGAGTCCGACCAGACATATTGTAAACATATGCAGCGACAGCGGCAGCGGATCGTTGCTTGGTACATTTTATGATTGGGATTGAATGGAATTTGACTTTGCTTTTGATGTTGGATTACTGACAACGCCGACAGAACACAAGTGAGCTGGGTGAAACATTGACCTATACCTAACGTAGATCCGAGTAACTTGGTGACCGTCAGTGAACCGCAATGTAGCATTATGAATACTCCCCATGGCGCTGGAATAAGGACACCTCCCGGGCTGTCCGGACGTTTCGAATAAAGAAATGGCATAAGACATAACAGTGGCGACGAGGATGGGATTAAATATGCAGATGGACGTAGAGGATGACTCTAAACAATACCTCACAATCAACACACACGAGAGCCTGTTTCAGTATAATAGGTTGCCGTTCGG